>ONZH01011199.1:0-600000 GCA_900303285.1 Rhinella marina
GGAGGAGGAGGAGGAAATGGAGAGTCAGGCCAGTGAGGAGAGGGAATTCTTACGTGTTGGGACTCTGGCGCACATGGCAGACTTCATGTTAGGCTGCCTATCCCGTGACCCTCGCGTTAGAAGAATTTTTTCAAACACCGATTACTGGGTGTTCACTCTCCTGGACCCACGGTACAAGCAGAACCTTTCCACTCTCATCCCTGCAGAGGAAAGGAGTATGAGAGTGAATAGATATCAACAGGCCCTGGTGCACAAGCTGAAACAATTCTTCCCATCTGACGCCGCTAGCGGCAGAGGGCATGGTTCTGTGGCCAAGTAGCGGGGGAGAGGAGGCGAGCAGGCAGCTTGTCCAGCACTGGCAGGGGAACGCTCTCCAAGGCCTTTGCCAGTTTTATGTCACCCCAGCAAGACACTGTCACCTGTCCCCAGTCTAGGCAGAGTAGGGGGGAGCTGTACAGAAAGATGGTGAGGGAGTACCTAGCTGACCATACCAACGTCCGTAGCGATCACTCTGCTCCATACAACTACTGGGTTTCAAAGCTGGACACGTGGCCTGAACTGGCGCTGTACGCCTTGGAGGTGCTGGCCTGCCCTGCTGCTAGCGTGCTGTCAGAGCGGGTATTCAGTGCAGCTGGTGGCGTCATCACCGATAAGCGTACACGCCTGTCAACTGACAGCGCTGACAGGCTGACGCTTATTAAAATGAACAAAGCCTGGATTTCACCGGAATTCAAATCTCCTCCGGGGGAAAGCAGCTAAATATTTAAATAACTTATGTATCCGATTCCTCTTCTCTACTCCTCCTCCTACTCCTCCTCCTCCTACATATCGTCTTTGCCTAACGCTGACCCAAAAAACGCCATTTTTTAGAGGTCCAACTGGCACTCTTTTAGCACAATTTTTCAGGAGGGCCCCCTTCAGGCCCTTTATTCAAACAATTTTTCCAGAGGTCCACCTACAGGCCCTCTCTCCAAAAAATTTTTCCGGAGGTCCACCTACAGGCCCTCTCTTCAAACAATTTTTCCGGAGGTCCACCTACAGGCCCTCTGTCCAAACAATTTTTCCGGAGGTCCACCTACAGGCCCTCTGTCCAAACAATTTTTCCGGAGGTCCACCTACAGGCCCTCTGTCCAAACAATTTTTCCGGAGGTCCACCTACAGGCCCTCTCTCCAAACAATTTTTCCGGAGGTCCACCTACAGGCCCTCTCTCCAAACAATTTTTCCGGAGTTCCACCTACAGGCCCTCTCTCCAAACAATTTTTCCGGAGGTCCACCTACAGGCCCTCTCTCCAAACAATTTTTCCGGAGGTCCACCTACAGGCCCTCTCTCCAATTCCAGTTTCCAGTTTTATTTGCGCAAACTGCATACATTTTTATTTTTGGGATAGGTGTGAAAAATAATATTACTTGCGAATCTATATTGCCCAACATTGGATACGGTAGCAAGTAGAAGACCAAACACATGCTGCCCACAGGGTTCCGCAAATTCCTGGTCCACCCGCAAATTCCTTGTCCACAATGTCAAGGAGGTCGTGGTTCTGTTGATGAGCAACAAGTCCTTCTGTACTTAAATCGCCAACAAAGTCTCCATCTAAGAACCTACAGACCATTGTGGAGAGAGTGGCACAGCTCGCCATCAAAGTGACGAACCCCTAAGCCAGACTGCGCAGAGAAGATAACGAATAAATATCTCTGTGGTTATTTTTGCTAAATAAAAGTTAAATAAACCCCCCAAAAAATTCATCTGTTCCTGTGCCTGATCCACCCAAGTTGAATCTGTCCCATCCTGAGAAATTCCCCCCCACGGAGTCCCCACTGTAACTTGATTCCCATACAACTACTTCACCCCCGACACCTGTGTCTCGCCATTGTCCACCACCTCCTCAGACAACACTGGTAAATCCCCACTGTCAGCACACGGAAACAGCAAAAGGTCTTGCGAATTGGGGCAGAGAATGTTCTGGGCTAGCACATCAGGGAAGGGGTGACTATGGGGTTCCAGGGAGTACGTGACCACATGCAATATCCATTTAAAAGTCATACCACACTTGATGTAGCTCATAATTGACAATTGTACCGGTTGATGCTAAATTTTTAAGTTGGGGTCCTGCGTCGTCACTCTAACTACACCCGGCTGTTATCACCACCACACACGCTAGCCCAGGGGGCACTCCTCTGGCTCTTCCAGCGAAACCTCCTTCCCCCCAGCCTGCCACCCCACCTACAGGCCCTCTCTCCAAACAATTTACTTCTTTGTCCTATCTTTCTCTCTCTCCAAACTATTTTTCCGGATAGCTGCCATATACGGTATTAAACTGAGTAGTATACATAGAAGACATACCACACTTGATCAAGCTCATAATTTACGACTGTACCGGTTGATGCTAAATTTTTAAGTTGGGGTCCTGCGTCGTCATTCTAACTACACCCGGCTGTTGTCACCCCCACACGCTAGCCCAGGGGGCACTCCTCTGGCTCTTCCAGCGAAACCTCCTTGCCCCAGCCTGCCCCCCACCTACAGGCCCACTCTACAAACAATTTACCCGGATAGGGGACGTATTAGATGTTGTACTGATGTTTTTTTTTGTTCTTCTTTTAATTGCCTCCTGACCTGTGATAGGCAGAGCATGGACACGTCCCCTTAGCTGCAGTGGGAAAGACACTCCCCTGGCCAGAGCAAGCTCTTTTTCCGTTTTCCGTGTTCGAAAAATCCATTAAATATAGGGTCCCAAGATAGGGGACGTATACGGTATTAAACTGAGAAGAATTGATACCATACGGGTTAAAGCAACAGTTTTCCCAAATCCATCCAGCTGTTGTCACCACCACACACACTAGCCCAGGGGGCACTCCTCTGGCTCTTCCAGCGAAACCTCCTTCCCCCCACCTACATGCCCTCTCTCCAAACAATTTTCCCAGGTAGGGGGACGTATTAGATATTGTACTGATTCTGAATTGCCTCCTGCAATAGACAGGAATCGAACACAGATCAACTGCTTGGGAAGTAGCTATTCTCACCACTATACCACCAGCAGGCACAGCAACTGATAAGAACAGATACTAAACTTGATTTCAGCTGCAGTGCCAGCATGAGCAGTGGTGTCACCTGCAGGCGGTGATGGACCTTCGTTGCACCTAGTTGGGTGCTTCCCTAACATGTGATGGGTATTTGCCTCGCCTTTCTTGGTCTGGGTGAGCACAATTGCCATGAGGGTAACCACCAGGCTGTTGCCTGAGGATTTGGGGTAATGGTGGGATTAAGCAGCCTCAGAGGCATCCATGCATGCTGCCCCTGCTGTTTACTGTCCATTTCCGTGGTGTTTCCATCATTTTCTGAGGTTTCCAGGTTTTCACCCAGCCTTCCCTAGGCAGAGCCTTGGTCCCCCGCAAAAATGCTCGAGTCTCCCATTGACTTCAATGGGGTTCGTTATTCGAAACGAGCACTCGAGCATCGGAAAAAGTTCGACTCAAATAACGAGCACCCGAGCATTTTAGTGCTCGCTCATCTCTAATCGGTACCATCCGCAGATACTGGCAACATGTGTGTAATGTGTGAGTGTTGTGTGCAGCATGTGTGAAAATGTATGAGTGTTGTCTGCAACATGTGTCTAATGTGTGAGTGTTGTCTGCAGATTGTGTCTAATGTGTGTGTTGTGTGCAGCATGTGTGTAATGTGTGTGTTGTGTGCAGCATATGTGTAATGTGTGTGTGTGTGTTGTGTGCAGCATGTGTGTAATGTGTGAGAGTTGTGTGCAGCATGTGTGTAATGTGTGAGTGTTGTGTGCAGCATGTGTGTAATGTGTGAGTGTTGTGTGCAGCATGTGTGTAATGTGTGAGAGTTGTGTGCAGCATGTGTGTAATGTGTGAGAGTTGTGTGCAGCATGTGTGTAATGTGTGAGAGTTGTGTGCAGCATGTGTGTAATGTGTGTTGTGTGCAGCATGTGTGTAATGTGTGAGAGTTGTGTGCAGCATGTGTGTAATGTGTGAGAGTTGTGTGCAGCATGTGTGTAATGTGTGAGTGTTGTGTGCAGCATGTGTGTAATGTGTGAGTGTTGTGTGCAGCATGTGTGTAATGTGTGAGTGTTGTGTGCAGCATGTGTGTAATGTGTGAGTGTTGTGTGCAGCATGTGTGTAATGTGTGAGAGTTGTGTGCAGCATGTGTGTAATGTGTGAGTGTTATGTGCAGCATGTGTCTAATGTGTGAATATTGTGTGCAGATTGGGTCTAATGTTTGAGTGGCACGTTTGTGGCTTTTGTCAACTCTGAGTGGTGTGTGCCGTGTGTCTATTGTGTGAGAGTCATCATGTGTGTCATGTGTGTCATGTATGTAATGTATTGGTAGCGTGCACATGTGTGGCATGTGTCTGGTATGCAAGTGGCATGTGTCTCAAGTGAATGGTGTGTACACAGCAGCTGTATAATGTTAGAGTTGTACAATGAGTGGATGTGTAGCATGTATCTAGCGTTAGCTTTGTGCACAACATATGCCATGTATGTGCAGTGTCTAATGTGTAACTGATAGGTATTAGTATGAATTGTGTAGTCTGGTTGTCTTTGAAGGGAGGGGTGCAGACATGTTCCTATCACAGGGGCTTAGGGATCTAATGGAAAACTTTTAATTGCTAATTCCATGATTCATGGTGCTGACACACTTATTTATTATTTATTTATTTTATGTACTTATATAGTGCTGCTATATTCCACAGTCCTTTACAGACATTAGCATCAAGCTGTCCCCCATGGGGCTCACAATCTAAGTTGCACTTAGGATAGATTGGCATTGTAGTGGTACCAAGTTTTAAGTACCCAAGGGAGTACTTTCTATTCATCTTATGTACCTGGATGCTGGTGGATTTATAGTACTATAAAAGCTGCACTCCTCATAGTGTTCTGTCTGTTTTTTCTGGTAGGACAGTGGCACTATGGTCTTATATCTCTTTGTGATACCCTAAGAACAAAAAAGACCAGGAATCCAAAAATAAAGTATATGAGTATAAAAAGCATGCAAAGTTTTAGAATCATTCAAATTTTATTACAACCCCCCCCCCCTTCTCCCTTTTAACCTCTTAGAAATTGTTCGGGATAGAAAATAACATTTGTTCGGTGGTGGTGTATACTTTCTAGTTGCAGGATGAATATGCTGATTACGGAGAGTGGCCAGAAGATGGCACTGTCTCCAAGAATGTATTACTAATTGTATTCTCAAAAGTTACAGTTTCATATTTCCCCTACCCAGTCCAAAAGTGATACCTGTGACCACCCCTTTTTCTTATTCTTACCTGTAAGGAGCTGGGGATTAAGTCATGACCTGCAGCGCCATAAACATTTTAAGAGCTCATGCACACGACTTTGTTTTGCCATTTGCAAATCACCGATCCGCAAAACATGGATCCCCCTCTAGTACATGCCACCATTTATTTTTAAACTTCTGTAGAAATGTCCTGTCCTTGTCTGCAAAATGGACAAAAGTAGGACATGTTCTATTTCTTTGCAGGGCCGTGGAACATGTGCAGTCTGCGCTGTTTTTCACAGTCTCTCCTTGAGCACTCCTGCTTCGATTCTCTTTCTGGCCTCCCCTGTAATGTTCAGGTGGGCAAGTGCAGCAGCCTGGTCTTCCTCTGGTTTGAGAGGAACTTCGCTTTTCACTAGTGTTGTGCCATGCTTTGCACAACACTCTCTGGTAGGGAACACATCTCTACGGTAATTATCCTTGCGTGCTAGAAGATATTACACCAGGGAGCACCCCTCTTGTTTCTGTTGTCCGTTTATGTTGGGATTTTTTAATGATTAATTTATAAAGATGCATTTATATTCGCACTACATATGCATTAATTGGCTGTGTGGCTAACTACGATGCTTCATCTGTATTTGCATAGTGAAATAATGGCAAGTACAGGTACAGCCCAGCAATCAGTAGTACACAGTGTGAAATAGTACCCTTAAGCCCCATGAGCGAGAGCTAGTTTTCTGTGCTGGTGCAATGTGTGAATTGAACGCATAGCACCCACACTGAATCTTGACCCATTCATTTCAATGGATCTGTGCACATGAGTGTTGTTTTTCACACACCATTTCTGCGTTGCGTGAGAATTGCAGCATGTTCTATATTCTGCATTTTTCACGCAGTCCTGGCCCGATAGAAGTGAATGGGGCTTCAGTGAAAACGCATTGCATCTGAATGTAATCTGGCTGCAGTCCAGATGCAATGTGTTTTTCACTGATGGTTGCTAGGAGATGTTGTTTGTAAATCTTCAGTATTTTTTCATGCGCGTGAAAAAAGGCATCAAAACTGATTGCACCCGCGTGGAAAAAATGAAACACTGAACACAATTTCAGACAAAACTGACTAAACTTGCTTGCAAAATAGTGCGAGTTTCACTGAACGCATCCTGAATGCATCCTGACACAATCTGTATCGTTCATGTGAAAGAGGACTTAGACCTCAGCTGTGGGACAATAGGGTGCTGCTAGGCCAAGAACCCCACTGCACAATTGCAGTGGTGTATCACAATCTGCTTCAATTTCTTGCCAACTTCATATGAAGCATATAAAAATAGTTGTTCACCTGTTTTTTAAGCAAGCTGTCCTACCATTAGCAACCAGTTATCACTTTATTTCATTAGCAACTTACATTAGCTTTTGGCCGCATCATGGTTGCACCTTGGTCACTATGTTGCATTGTACATAGTGGCCATGATAACTTTAATTAATAAGGAGCAGAGATTCACTGAAGCTGCCATCATTTATTTATCTCCTTATTTCTGCTCCTCATACCAGGTTGCTATATAAACTCTTTACAGACTGCCTTGTTTGCCTTTGTAATCCTATAGAATTGTTAGCAGCTGGCTAAAATTAGTGGTGAAAAAATATATGATTGATTCCTTCTTTTCTATGCTATATACTTTTGTATGACAGTTGAGTGACCAAATGAGAAGGTGAGCTCCTCTCCACAAAAACCTGGCAGAGTTCTAAAAGGGCATCTGTCAGCAGATTTGTACAGTATCTATGAAACCTGTTGAAAGTGTGGTTGGCAGCTGAAGACATTTGTGTTGATCCCATATTCATATGTGTCCGCATTGCTGAGAAAAATTAAGTTTTAATATATGCAAATGAGATTCTAGGAGCAAAGGGGTTACACCTAGAGGCTCTGCTCTTTTTGCAACTGCAGTGCCCTCTCCACTTTGACAGAGCCAGGCATTATGATGTTTACACTGTCTAGTCCTGTCAATCACAGTGGTGTGGGGGGCAGCAGTTGCAGAGAGAGCAGAGCCCTCGTTGCTCCTAGAAGTATTTGCATGACATATGAACATGGGACCAACACAGATGCCTTCAGCTGCCAAGCACATATGGAACAGGTCAGCCAGTTTCATAGGTTCAAATATGCTAAAGGATGCCCTTTAATGTTGGCTTAATATCATTCACTCAGCGACAATTGTCCACTTCATTATTGGAATCTATTTTTGGCTTTCAGACTATTGTCTTAAAATCTGTGGGTCACAGAAGGAAAAACTGGATGTAGTCATCTTGGATCAGCCCTCAAAGTTGCCTTTACAAAGACGTTAGTAAGTGGATAGAAGCCAGTTATGGTGGTGTGGTAACCCAGAATTCCAAGTTTGGACTGGTTATTTATGTTTCAGAAGGTTTTTAATTGGTTTTAAAGAGAGTAATGCAAAGAACTGACTAATAAAATAGAACAGAAAGAACAATAGTGCAATTCAATACTCCAATACAAAAAGATCAAAAATATAACCTTGCATGGCAATGTAGATAGATACAGCAAACTGGTCACTTTAGGTACATTTTGATTGTAGGTAGTTCTACTTTATTAAGAGGTGAGGTTAAAGTTAAAGTATGGACTGGTTGTTTAGCTTGGTTACCCCACTTGGGATTCAACTAACAACTGGCTTGTACCTGCGGCCTGCATTCCCCCACCTCCTTGCCAGATGTTTTGATCAGCGTGAGGGGGGGATGCAGCGTCAGCTGTGTATGCAGCAGAAATGATGTGGGTACCAGGCAGCGAGGTAAGTACAATTTGTGTGAGAGGACAGGGCATTTTTTGGTGTTGAATAACCCTTTTAAACAGTCAAATAGCAGCTGAAATGGACTGGTTTTACTCCCACCTTCAGCTTTACAGCTTGTAAAAAGACCCACAGGTAAGGAGGAAGTGGGGACTTCACCTTGTCTGTGCAGGTAAACAGTTAAGGGACATTTCTACTGTAACTTGAGCTATCACCATAATCAGGGCTCATGCACACTGCTGTGCCTCCCGCACTTTTTTGGGGGCCTTATTTTAGAAATGTGTATTCTTGTCCACAAAACAGACAAGAATAGGACATGTTCTATAATTTGCAGAATGGCCACATGGATACAGACAGCACATGGATAGCATCTGTCTGCTGTCCAGATTTTTAGCAGCCTCATAGAACTGAATTGATCCATGCGTGATCTGCAAAAAAATGCAGAACTGATGCAGACCCAATATACAGCTGTGTGCTTGAGCCCTTATTCAGTCAAAGCATTTTTGTATAACATGATTAGTAAAGCGGGTCTGTCACATAAGAGTGGCACTGTCGCCAGTTCCCTTGTCTTCCTTCCTTGGCATACTTGATCATCAGTTGCATCCTGGGCCAGTAACACGCTAAAAAAAGTTGTCTTGATGAGTTATCCTTCAAAATGGTGAACTAGAGAACTACTTTGGTAAACAACAGGCATTATAGAGATCATGTCAGGTAATTTTTGGGGCTCTATCAGAGAGCAGGATATGACCAAAAGAAAGAAGCTGGGCACTGGGATATATAGGTTTATATATGATTTGGAGCAGGTTTTCAGAGTAAAAAGCAAAGTAAATCCTGATGGTACTCCTAGGAGAGCCAGTGAGAGTCCTGATTACCCGGCCCACACAGGATGATTGACAACTTTCCCCATATAGACACTAATACTAGGAAGCCTGTCAATTACTAGCTGAGGGTGCAGTACCCCAGACCTGGAGGTATCTACAAATGTTATGGTATTGTATTGTTATGTATTACAATGTTATGTACAGCAGCATGAAAGGTTGGCAGGGACAGGGTTAACCACTTTGTTTCTCCCCTCTTGGTAGAAGTGGACAGGTCCTAGCTCCTACTCCTAGGGTCTTAGGGGTCATCAAAATATGAAGATCTTCTGTGAGACCATGTCTCTAGAGAGACTTCAAGACCACCAGGAAACCAGAAAGCGACAGCGTTTCTAGTCAGCAGAGTGTCCAGCTGCCACAGCTTTACAGACCCTGATGCAGGTGAGAGACTAAGGCCAGACACCCATCACCTAGAATAAAAACCAGGCCATCCCAACTTCAAGCATACAGTTTATAGTGGACACCTATATCCACAAGTGTGAGCTTACAGCTGTCAGCCAGAAGTGCAAGAGAGAGAGAGTTATCAGCAAGATAGCTTATCTGAGGTGCCCTAATTTGCCACCTTGCCAGCTACCATACCTTGTCATCTGGGGGCAGAAAATTATTTTTTGCACTGAGTAAAGAAAGACTTTTATTCTTTTACTTCTGGCCTGAGTCTTTAAATCACCTTTTCATTGCATGGATCCCGAGGGAGCAATGGCTTGAGGGAATATACTGGGACACTACACCTCATCAGGGCCACTACCACTCTTCACTGCATGAGCATGACTTTCACTGTCTCTCCTAGGAGTCCTGTCGGGATTTACTCCGCTTTTTATTAAGAAATATTGCTCCAAATCATAAACTACCCGGAGCTTAGCTTCTATCCCTCTATGATAACCTGCTCTCAGATAGGATAGCAGAAATGGAATAAATATGAATTCATAATGTCCTATTCACTAACTTTGCACATTGAGCAGTGGCAAATCTGAGATAAAATGTCAGTGTGTAAATTAAAAATCCCCCATAGTTTATCTATCATTAGGGTTTGTCAGCAACAAGATACAGTTCATTGTAACTTTGGTATTCCCTTACAAGCACTGACTTTATCAATTACAGGAAACTAAGCATAAAACCAAGAATTTGATTTTGATATTTTAGCTTTGATGTGGTTTTACCATACAATCTATTTATTGCAACCAAGTAAGTTGTACATCATTTAACATCTATATAAAATGAGAACATTAGTATAGGTTTGCTGATCTTTGCTTCCCTGACAGAGTTGGCACTGAGTAGAATAATACAGCTGGATGGAAGAGGAAATTCTTGTTGACCTATAGGCTTGATTTCCAAGTTCTTAAACCTTGACTTTGACCTTGTTCTGACCACATCACAAGTCTTAAATGAAATGTTGTATTGTCTACGCTTTAACCCAAGCTGAGAGGGGTCTTGTGAAATTTGTACTGGATCAACCGCTATAAGTGACCTCTAGCTGAAAGATTGTCTTAAAGGGAGGATGTCACCTCAATTATAGGGGGTTCTCCAGGCTTTAGGTCATCAATATCAGATCCTGGGGGTTCAAAGATTGGGGTATGTAAAATTCCCCAATCTTCATCACATCACTCACAATAACAAATCCTCTACAATAATATAGTAATCCCTATGCTGATAGTGTGCCACTGCTTGCTGATATAGCCATGAGTGATGTCATCACATCACTGATTGTATTGCATATTACCTAATAGTATATAGTGTCACCAACAGTTGGTGTATTTAGCATGAAGCATTTATACAGTGCTGTTATACTTGAGTCTGTGTCCAAGTGGAATTTTTTTTTTTTAAATGAATTCTGCTGCTGATAGTGTGGCACTGCCTGCTGATGCAGATGTGAGTGACGTGTCACTTATTGTTTTGCGTATGTACAGTCATGCCCACAAGTTCTCAATGGGATTAAGATCTGGGGAGTTTCCAGGCCATGGACCCAAAATCTCTAGGTTTTGTTTCCTGAGCCATTTAGTTATCACCTTTGCTTTATGGCAAGGTGCTCCATCATGCTGGAAAAGGCATTGTTGATCGCCAAACTGCTCTTGGACGGTTGGGAGAAGTTGCTCTCGGAGGACATTCTGGTACCATTCTTTATTCATGGCTGTGTTTTTAGGCAAGACTGTGAGAGAGCCGATTCCCTTGGCTGAGAAGCAACCCCACACATGAATGGTTTCAGGATGCTTTACAGTTGGCATGAGACAAGACTGGTGGTAGCGCTCACCTCGTCTTCTCCGAATAAGCTGTTTTCCAGATGTCCCAAACAATCGAAAAGGGGATTCATCAGAGAAAATGACTTTACCCCAGTCCTCAGCAGTCCACTCCCTGTACCTTTTGCAGAATATCAGTCTGTCCCTGATGTTTTTTCTGGAGAGAAGTGGCTTCTTTGCTGCCCTCCTTGAGACCAGGCCTTGCTCCAAGAGTCTCCGCCTCACAGTGCGTGCAGATGCACTCACACCTGCCTGCTGCCATTCCTGAGCAAGTTCTGCACTGCTGGTAGCCCGATCCCGCAGCTGAAACACTTTTAAGAGACGGTCCTGGCGCTTGCTGGTCTTTCTTGGGCGCCCTGGAGCCTTTTTGGCAACAATGGAACCTCTCTCCTTGAAGTTCTTGATGATGCGATAGATTGTTGACTGAGGTGCAATCTTTCTAGCTGCGATACTCTTCCCTGTTAGGCCATTTTTGTGCAGTGCAATGATGACTGCACGTGTTTCTTTAGAGATAACCATGGTTAACAGAAGAGAAACAATGATGCCAAGCACCAGCCTCCTTTTAAAGTGTCCAGTGGTGTCATTCTTACTTAATCATAACAGATTGATCTCCAGCCCTGTCCTCATCAACACCCACACCTGTGTTAATGGAGCAATCACTGAAACGATGTTAGCTGGTCCTTTTAAGGCAGGGCTGCAATGATGTTGAAATGTGTTTTGGGGGATAAAGTTCATTTTCTAGGCAAATATTGACTTTGCAAGTAATTGCTGTTAAGCTGATCACTCTTTATAACATTCTGGAGTATATGCAAATTGCCATTATAAAAACTGAAGCAGTAGACTTTGTAAAAATTAATATTTGTATCATTCTCAAAACTTTTGGCCATGACTGTATAGTTCTAGTCTATCCAAAGAAAGAACAGGACTCTAGGGTTATTGAGAATCCAGAGTCATCAGAAAACAGTAAACGAGCAATGTTTCGAGTTCACATGCCCCTTATCAAGCTGCAGTGCAGTGGTGGATCTGGACCAGAGCACCTAATCTGCATTGTGATTCCTGTTGAGTACTGGTCTTTTCTTTGGATAGACTTGTATTTCTAGTGATCCGTGACCATGGACACCTGAGAGCCATGCACCTCCTACCACACATATGGCTGTAAGGTGTGCAACTTGTAGCTGGTATTTTGCATATGTATAGTGGCACGAAAAATTTACATATTGTTTTCTGTCACATGTATGCCGTGCCGTTTGATTTGACTGTGTATCCAAAAGCAGTTACATTTTTTTATGTTTAATTAAATAATTCCTGTTGCTGATACTGTGACTGAAGTGTTTTTCTGCATCACAGTGCTATTATATTTCAGTCTGTGTCCAAGTGACAATCATTTCTGTGTTGGTGATGGTATTTGTGGCACTTATAGCCATAGTGATGGTGGTAGAAGGGGGAATGGTAGACATAGTGATAGTGGCACTCGGGGCAGATATAAAACTTGGAATCACGATGGGGGCAAGGAGCCCATTACATACTGTAACACATTCTGTAAAAAGTGGCGAGGATGATGATGATAATGATGACTGGGCAGGAAACCAGGAGAGGGGAGTGGAGGAGGATTGGAGCGGTAGTTATCGTCCAGAGGGTGGTTTTGGTACTCACAGGTCACAGTGGCAGTCTTTCTCTCTGCAGTGACCTGGAAGTAGGAGTACTTGTAATGTTAGGTGTTAGTCTGGGTGGAAGGCAGAAGGGCAGATGTAATGATCGGTGAATGGTGGAGTCAGTAACCAGGCCAATAAGTAAATAAATAAGTATCTCTGGGTGGAAGTGCAGAATAGGAGTAGTAGTACATCTGTCACAAACATAAGCAAACATTGCAGTATGGGGTGGAGAACAAAACAATTGGGTCTTTAAACATGCTGGCACTACAACGCTACAAGTACCAGAAGCAGCACCAGTAGATGACAATATAGTTTGCTGAACGTGATGGAACAGTTTTTGTTTTCATCTGCTGTGCCAACCTGAACAATCAGGTTCAGGCATACCTGGACTGTGACCTTTCTATGGAAGACACCCTAAACCTTGACCCCTTTGAGTCAGCAGATTGGAACAGTGGCAGGAACCAGCCCAGTTTGCCATCAGTGTATGGTCTTGTCCACCCAACAGTGTATTGTCAGAAAGAGTATTCAGGTGGCATCATCACGCCAAAGTGGACAAAATTATCTCCCACAAGCGTTGAAAACATAATATTTGTGAAAATTAATTAGGCACTGAATAATGAATAGATCTATCATTGCTGCCAGTAGGGACTGGCTATTTATCATCTCGCTGTCTGCCTGTCCATCATGTTCCATACTGTACTACTGCTTCTGCAGCTGCAAGTACCCCTACACAGCCCCAAATCTCCTGCCTTGTCCATTATGTTCCATATTGCACTGATGCTACTGCCGTTGCTACTAATACCTCTATCCCTACGCAGCTGCACATCACCATGCTTGTTCACCATGTTCCATACTGTACTGCTAAACCTGTTGTTACTTCCTGAAAATGGATCATTTTGGACCGCTTGTTAAAAAACACCAGCAGGTATCTGCCCCCAAAAGGTATAATTTTTGGACCATTTTTTTAATTTAAAAAGCATAACAAATTAGGCAGTGCAGTGTGTCAATTTACTGTACAGTTTGCTAAGGATTATTGGCAATGGTACACCGTGGAAGCAGCTTTGTGGCTGCTGTAGGACTCCTGTTGGGAAAGGATCCACTCCTGATTGATTTTGTCTTCATTTTAATGGTTCGTGTAAAACTGCCTAGGGATCTGGTCTCTCTACAAGTGCTGCAGTGTTAGCAAGGAAAATCTACCCAAATCAGAACTTGGGGTTCCTCATTCTATGTGTATGCAAATAGCAAAAATGGAGAAAATTCAAATAATAATGATAACATACACGTCAATCAAAAAGTCTTAGTCCATAATAATAATACGTGTTGAACTGTTAAAAGGTTACCTTTAATAGGTTCCGTGGACGGGTACCAAATGTGAAAAAAGACAAAAATACAAAAACAAGAGACCAATTGTGTGGGGCCGGGATTAATATATTATCCCTATTACGCCCTGATACTGGACTCAGCCCAGAGGTATCCCCAGATGGTAGGGATCCTCTGTCCTCGTACCTAAGGCCTAATCAGTCTCCTAAAAAGCCCTAACAAAAGAATGGAGGGAGGGCTAGGCAAAAATATAACCCGCCCACCATTCTCAAAACAAATTAAATGGTCAATGCAGACCCCGACGCGTTTCTCCAAAAAATGGGTCCTCAGGGGGTAATATTATATATAAAACCAATGCGTAGGGAACTCTTATATAGATAAAGAGAGTATACTTATCCCCGTCTTGTGGTGGGTGTAAGCTGTGATGAAGCTTGACGATATAACCTATAACCACAGATGGAGATAAAACAAGTAAATATGACATGCCTAAACTTAGGGGTCAACGTCCGGAGATCAAGGTACTCACCCAACGCAGCTGACGGGGAATGTATCAGAATGTCTGCAGTGATAGTGCAGCAACGAGTGTGCGCCCGAATACAGCTTATATGCCGGGGCCACTCAAATCATTTCCTTCCGTCAGGAGCGTCATATCCGGGTAAGTGAAGCGCATACTGGAACGCAACGTCCAGCGTGCTGCGCATATAAACCGGAACTCCCATGGTTGATATAGTGGAACGCAAGCCATGTATATTAGCAACGTCCACCGTGATCAACACGTGGCCGGACACTCCCGTGACATGCATGATGAGCCGCAAATGGGAGGATCCGATCCCAGGTTGAACCAAGGGGATAGGGCGCTGAAAGGTGCCATCTTATTGAGTACCATCCGGCGCATGAGATCAAAAGCCCTTAGCTAAACATGTCATAATGTATCCAAGCTTAAAACACACCATACCCTGGATACAAGATATATGATGTCCATCAAATTGGTAAACAAGGCCACATATAGCCGATATAATGTTCAAAATAGTTGAACATACTAAATGGCACTTCACGTGCCGATAGGCTGAGTTCATGGTAACATATTGAGATAAGAGGTCAGCCAATTACAGTAAAGGACCATCATCGGGAGAATGAACCCTTTCCTTATCAAATGAAGCAAGTAAATGTCAGTCTCTCATTAAGTCCACCAGGAGACTGGGATCTAAAACGGTAAATCCATTTAGTCTCTTTCTGGAGTATCTTACGGTCCCAGTCTCCACGGCGGGGAGACATGGGTATCACTTCCAGTGCCCGGAATCGTAGTAATGAAAGGTCCCCATTATGATGGTCATTAATGTGGGTGGCCACTGGTGTGTCCTTCTTTTTCCGAATGTCATTAATGTGTTCCAGAATTCTGCGTCTCAACTCACGGACCGTTTTGCCTATGTAGTCCATAGGACATGTACATTGGCAGATGTAGACTACCCCCATTGTGCGGCAATTGATAAAGTCCCTGATGGTGATAATTTCATGAGTTTTGGAACATATTACCGTCTTTGAGGTAGAAATATATTGACAAGCAAGGCAGGAGCCACAACGGAACATACCCAGTGGTTTTCTGGCTAGCCATGTTGTCTTTCCCTCCAAAGGTGTGTAATGACTGTGTACAAGTCTATCTTGGAGACTTCTGCCCCGTCGATATGTCACAGTTGGTTGGGGGGAGATGACCCCACTAATGTCCGGGTCCATCGTTAGTATGGGCCAATATGCCCTTAAAATGGTTCTAATTCTATCGTGAGCAGTATCATAGGTAGATATCAGTCGAATTTGGTCAGGGTCATTATGCTTTTTCATTCGGGGGGTCAAGAAATCCTCCCTCTCACGTGACTCCGCCCATTTAAAGGCATCCTTCAAGACTGATTGGGGATAACCCCTTATTTTTAATCTATTCTGCAGTTTATTAGATTCAAGATAGAAGTCCTCCCTGTTTGTGCAGTTTCGACGCATTCTCAGATACTGCCCACGTGGAATACCCCTTTTTAAGGCAGGGGGATGGTGACTAGACCAGTGTAAGATGTTATTGGTAGCGGTTTTCTTCCGAAACACCGTGGTGGTCAATCTCTCCCCACTTTTCTTAACCTCAACATCTAGGAATGTAATAGTATCCCGATGTGATTCATACGTGAATTTGAGACCTATTTCATTCTTGTTAAGAGTGTCAACAAAGATGGAAAGTTCATCCCCGCTCCCATCCCACATCAGGAAGACATCGTCAATGTAACGAGTCCAAAAGAGGACCTTGTTGTTCCACCATGTGTCCTGATCAGGGAAGACTATCTTGTCCTCCCACCAGCCCAGGAAGAGATTGGCATATGTGGGGGCACAAGGGCTCCCCATTGCCGTCCCCCTGAGCTGGTGGAAGAACGACCCCCCGAAAAGAAAATAGTTATGGGTAAGGGTATATGAGAGAAGGCTCAAAATGAACTTATTGTGATCCGCAAATTGCGTTCCCCTTGCCTCAAGGTAGTGGGACACAGCCTGTATTCCCCTCTCATGCGGGATTGATGTGTATAAGGATTCCACATCAATACTTGCTAAAATGTTCGAGGGGACAGAGGATCCCTACCATCTGGGGATACCTCTGGGCTGAGTCCAGTATCAGGGCGTAATAGGGATAATATATTAATCCCGGCCCCACACAATTGGTCTCTTGTTTTTGTATTTTTGTCTTTTTTCACATTTGGTACCCGTCCACGGAACCTATTAAAGGTAACCTTTTAACAGTTCAACACGTATTATTATTATGGACTATGCAAATAGCAAGAAAGGAATGGGGAATCTCAGCAAAAGATTTCCTTCAACACAGCAGAAGAAATACAGGTATTTATTATGGTATAATGAGACAGTTGCACTGCAGCCACCATTATAGCAATTTTATGCAGTTATAATATTAATTACATCTTCTCACCTATAAAGAGATATTTGTTCCTGTGTGAAGCCATGACAATACTTTATTCCTTCCAGTATGATAAAAGCTCAGTGTAATGCTTTTAGTAGTGTAGGCAGATATGAACCACAAGAAACCAGAAGCAGAATTCTGCACGAAAAGGGAAAAAAGTGATATTTATTTAGCAGCTGTGAATAAAATGTAAAACTCATATCAATGCTTTCTAGCGTACAGCAGGAATATTCTAAAGTAATTTGTTTTACATTTAAAAGGAAGCACCCTCAGCTTTGCACAATCTTACAATCAACTGTATGTATTCAACTGATGCTTTAGAAATCCAACAAAGCAGAAGGTGGAACAAAAATGTCACGGGTATGTATATATTCATATGCAAAATCATAAGCATGCTGTGCTTTGACATTCCTGTTCCCAGGATCTGTCCTTTCATTGCTGTTTCTTGCTTACACTCTGAATGTCATCTTTCTTATAATTCTCTTTCCAATATTGTGAAGGTGCCTCCATGAATTTCACAATGTAAATGGCTTCAACCAGTAAAAACTTGATTCAAATAAATAAATCAGAGCCAAGGAATGGCTTGTTTGCATGGCTGAGTCATTAGACCTTAAAGGGTAACGGAAAAAAAATGAAAAGCAGGAGCCTTTCTCAGAGTGCTCTGCCCCTTTGGCTTTCATTGGCTCTGCTTGGCTTTTCGAGTTTATGGAGTACGGATCACGTATATTTTCTATGGATCTGTATTCCACAAAGCACAAAACACAAAGCAGAGCTGATGAAACCTGAAGGGACAGAGCACTTCTGCCACCTTGATTTCTCAACAAAGGTTTAATTACGCTTTAAAAACAATCAGAAGTGTTGCTAGCATCTCAAAAGATTTGGGGCACAAGCCCAAATGCACATACAGTATGCCAAATTCTCAATCTACATACAGCGCTACCAAAAATTTAGTACCAGCACTTCTCAACTTGTAGACATGTTTTTTTCTTCATCTTCGTCATTGCACACAGACCTCCATGATGATTTCTTCTAGCCATGTCTTGGCTCTGCAATGTTTACAACATACACATCTTAGGTCACATACTTTTCCATCATCTTCCCCACCTTCTCAACACAAACTCACTACTCTGGTGTCCGAACAGTGTCATCCTGCTGCTACCCCAATACAGTTCCCACTGTGCTCACCAATGCCCCAGGATACTTCACTACAGAAATACTGCAGAATAGTGCCATGCAGATAGTCATTAATGGTCAATAATGGTACCATACAAATAGTTTAACAGGACATTTGACTTTCGGCTAAATCTAAGGGCATTGTCCTGGCATAACCCTTGTATTCACCCTTAAACCCTGTACTGGGATATGGACTTCGCTGCAGGGAACCTACCACTACCTACAGGAGTAGTCTTGGTGTAGTTGGCAGCTGACCTATGAGTCAGAGACACCTTTGCAAAGCACCAAAGGGGCCAGGCAATGCTAATCAGGAAATTAGTTGAGGGTCAGTACAGGCAATGTGGAGCAAAATTAATAGGCAGGAATTCAGTAAACAGATGGTCACTCAGATAATAAAACCTTTTCTTGACAAACTAGAGACCAGAAACCTAAAGCTCAGACACCCTCCCCTTGGGAAGGCTGGTTTATATACCAAGGAATATTCAGACATTGGCTGAGGATACATTTGCCTGCCCTATAGAACAGGCCAGGGGGCTTATGATACACATGCATGCCGCAGTCTACAGAACTTATCACTGGCAAGAGAGCTAGAACAGAGCATGGGAGTGGAGGTAAGCAGTGTGGCATCCGTGCCAGCAGGGAGGAGCAGGGCAGCAGTGGACTTGGACTGCCGCCATGACAGCGCCCCTTTAATAATTATTGCCACATAGTGCCCTAAAAAATAATTGTGCCAAGCAAATAGTAACCTTGACAGTGCCAAAAGCATAGTGGTCCCCAAAAATAACTGTGGCAAAATGATAGTGCCCCTGACAGTAATAATGCCCAAGCAGTGCTCCCAAAAATAATTGTATAAATCAGAGAGCTTGCAATAGCAATAGTGGTTACCCAGTATCCCTAAAATAATTTGCCAAGCAGAGCACCTTCAGCATTTGTAGTGTTCCTTTTTACTCTCCAGACATGTCTGTTTTAGTAACTACTTGCATTCCCCATATAATAACCATTCTGGAACATATATTCTTATTGTTCTGTGTTGTGCCATTCCTTTGTTATTTCTACTAGAAGTTTATGAATGCATTGTCAGCAGCTTGCACTAAAGGTACAGATGGGTGTTACCAGTTGGGGGTGTGTCTCTGTACAGTGTGACACCAGCAGCACTGATTGGACAGAGTCACATGCACCCTCTATTGGTAACACAGAGCAGTACCTTTACTGCAGACTGCTGGCAGTTTATTTGTAAACTTCTAGCAGGAATAATACATATACATAGAGTCATAGAGAGAGGTTCTGCAAGTAGTTAGTAAAACTGGCACTCAGAAGAGGTGACAGGTGCTCTTTAAGATACTGTATTAGCATAGATATAGTGCAATATCAAGCTCATAACATAAATAATGCACCAGAACCAAGCAAATACCATAAATACAGCACATAAATACAGCTCATAACACAACACAAGAACCCAACACAGTACATGTATACAGCACCAGAATCAAGCACATACCATCTATACAGCATCAGAACTAAGCTTATTATATACATACTGTATATATATATATATATATATATATATATATATATATATTATACATATATAGAAATGTATAATATATATATATATATATATATATATATATATATATATTTATATCTATCTATCTATCTATCTATACATTCATATCTACCACAGATACAATTTGATTTTACAATATCTTTTGTTATTCAATAAAGAAAATCATTAAAGAAAACCATCAAGCTGGACTTCACCTGCATCTTTTCCCTGACTTTGTCGAGCTTTGTGCTTCCTACTCCAGTCCGTGCTTTCCGGGGTGTTGTCCTAGCAGGTGAGCACATCCAAAAAGCATTTGTATTTGTTATGTATATATGTGTGTTATATAAATATATTTACATATACATATATTTATTTATTTATACAGCACCAGAAGTAAAGAGCTCAATACTGAAGCAATTTGCCTAGTCAGGTTAGCTTCTGGTATAGCTTAAATAGTTGTAAAGGTATGCTGGGAGTTGCTGTTTCAATTCACAGAAAAAGGTGCACTACAATGGTAAATGCAATTGACAATATATGGCTAAAGCCTCACGCTGATATTAAAATGAGACTTTCGACTTATATCAGACTTATATCAAGAACATACCGGAGCCCGAACACCCCGCCAAGGTATCTCAAAGTGGCACGGGACCTAACGCTAACCTACCTATGACATATGGGCAATTACGGAAGGAGCATACAGGCCAACACACAGCAACCAACTCCTAGTTACCTCCAGCATGAGATCACACATACAATGGGAGGAGAAAGGAGACTATGAGTCCCACCTACCAATGACTCATGTGACTCAGGCTGCACAGGTGCACCAGAATGTTACCATAAGATCTAAGTCAAGGCACATTCAAACCTGGAGTTGCCACACCTCCAGGTGTAAATGTTTTTGTGGTACATGTGGTCCGCTGTGGGCATCCTCCATTGTATGCATTTTTGCTGGGGATTGCTGTTGGCAACGGATCATATGTGCAGGATTTGCTCCCCCAGTTGGATATGCACAACAGCATATGGGGTTTTGAGCATTTTTCTGCCATTTAAAACCAATTATTTATCGGGGGTGACCCTATCTGGCAAATGTCCTACAGTTTCTTCTATGACTCTACAGATGGAGATTGCATTATGGACTAATCATACAGTATCTTTGTATGCCAAGTAGTACCGTTGAGACACACAGCAGTACCTATAAGGGTTCTAATACCTGAAGCAGATATTTCAGTTTCGATTGCTCAGGGTATTAATACAATGGGGAACATTAGTAAATGTTCTATATTAATCCCTTTTCCAGAATTATGCACATCTTGCACACTGATAAAAGAGATTTCTATAAATATCTTCAACTGAGACACCTTATGTCTTTGTTGTCTTTTTCCCTTTCAAGTTTCCTTTGAAATCTTTTAAAAGGGTTGTCCGAGTTGTGAAAAAAAATATAGCACTGTACATCTGATGGGCAGCAATATACAACTAAATTAAGCAAGTTTTAGGCAAACACATATATATTTCCTCATTTCCCTGGTTCTCTTCTGGCCCTTTGTTTACATGCAATAACCACAATCTCTGCCCCTCCCCCTGCTCTGCAAAGGGAGTGAATACAAGTGCTGCCCTGAGTGACGTGTCTGCCTGCTAGGATACTCAGCAGCATGTTGTATGTGTAGGACTACAAGTCCCAGCTGTACAATGACACTGCTGATGCACACAGTAACTTCCCCTTACCTTTCTTGTGCAATGCTCTGCAGATCTCCTCCAGTGTCAGCTCTGTGTCCGCAGGAAGAGGAGGGCAGATTCTGTGTCTCCTCACTGCCTGCAGCTGCTCAGCAAAGCCTTGAGCCCTGAGTCTGTGCTGGCTAAAGGGGTTAATGTTTTATCTGAAAAAATCCAGGGAGAGCAGATTGCAGCTCGGCCAGTGCAGGGGGCGTGGCCAGAACAGTGACCTCTGGTGTACAGACTCTTATCTGCTTGTGCATGAAACATCAGCAGAGCAAGGAGAGAAGCTGACATCACAGGTCCTGTGACCATCAGTGAAATCTGAGAAAGCAGCCTCTGAAGTTTAAGTAAATGCATTAAAAATACATTATATTTGTCTAGTTAGAAACATAAAATAAAACTTGGAAAAATAACTTGGACAACCCCTTTAAGGTTTTTTTCTTGGCTAACAGGATACTTCGAAAAGGATTATACATAAGTTATCAAGCGATTATGTTTTTTTCTCTAACCACTATTACTTGTAAATGCTCAAATAATGTGGAAGCTACAAGGAAACTATGACACAGTTAGTATTTTACTCCATATAGGTTGGCTAAATATTTCTACAGACATCTCCACTTTGTTGGAGATGTGCCAAAGAAATAGGAACATGAATGCAATCCTGGTGGTATTACAAAGGTTTGGGAACATTCTGGAATAAAATTGCTAATTTATTGGGTCAGGTCATTGAGAGGGTTATTCTCTGGGGGCCTGAGGTAGCTTTTGTTATCATTAGGATTAGAAATGATACTTAACTCAAAAGTAACCATAATATCACACATACAGTACCTAGGACAATTGTACTGTAACTAAGAACTGGAGGAATACCACCTTACCTGATATCAAATAAATATTAGCCAAGGTACATTACAACTACGCTATGTAAAGTCTTATAGCCATTTGATTAGACAGGTCTAATGCTTTTATGCGTAAAGAGAAAAAAAGTTTGTACGCTCTAAAAATGAGATTTGAAGGATTTTTTTAATATTTCTTCTTTTGTTTGTTATATCTTATTGTATTATTGTATGATATAGGCCAATGCTGGCTCAAAAATTACCACCTAGCCTCTATATTGATAAACCTGCAGTAAAACCTGTCTGGTTACAGTACAAGGGTAGCTATAGGTGTGGACACTCAAGGTGCATTTGATGTAATGATATGCAACTCCCAACAGATATTCAGTCCATGTCAAATAACCGTACATCCAATCAGGCAATACTTAAACTGAAATACCTTAGTTTTCGCTTTTATAAGACGCAACTAAGGATAAGATGCACTCCAGGTTCTACAGGAGGAAAATAAGAAAAAACATATTTTTCATCAGAACTCACATTAGATCCTCACATCAGACCCCCTTTTCAGATGCAGAGATCAGACCCCCCTATCAGATCCCCACATCAGACCCCCATATCAGATCTTCAGATCAGGCCCCCATATCAGATCCTCAAATCAGACCCCTATATCAGGACCTCACATCAGACCCCCTCATCAGATCTGCAGATCAGAACCCCATATCAGAAACTCGGATCAGACCTCCATATCAGAACCTCACATCAGACTCCATATCAAGAACTCAGATCAGACCCCCATATCAGGACATTGGATAAGACCTCGTACCCTCGTATCAGACTGCAGATCAAGCCCCCATTAGACCTCCATGTCATATCTTCATATCAGACCTCTGTGTCAGAAAAGACCTTAAAATAAATAAATAAATAAATAAACTTACAACCCCACCCCCACCCGCTCTGCTGCTATTCTGCAGGTCGCTCACTAAGTCCTGACACTGTAAGCAGTCAGGAAAGTTCTGTGTGGCCCCAGGGAGGAAGACCAGGCAGTAGAATGCAGCCCGTCACTCCCGTCTTTCCACACCTACTGCATACCATTGAGTGCTTCCATAATAATAAGAACTTTGTGGGGAAAATAGTCTTATAAAGCGAAAAATACAGTACTTCTTAGCCTGTGCCATATAATAAAAATGCGTAAACACTGCTTGTCTTCTGTATTTAAATTTTATATCCTTGGCAAAATAAAGCACAATTTTATTGAAGCTGGAGTTCCTCTCTTTCACGTTACCATACGCCTAACCATGTTGTGCTTTCTTTCTAATACTGCACACTTTGTTTATGTTATTGACTTTAGTTACTATTTGTAATATATTATGGAAAAATTAATAAGAATTTCAAAAAATCCCTAAATTCAGCTGGACAAACCTTGTGACATCATACCTAGGGGTGTAGCTATAGGGGAGGCAGGGGAAGCGGCTGCTTTGGGGCCCACCCACGAGGAGGACTAAAAGATTTTATTTTCAGGGCCCCTTCAACAGTATTATACAATGATATTATATACAGTGAAATTATAGGACACAGAGGGAGAGGCTGCCGGGACTTCTCTGATTTGCCACAGGAGTGAGGGTTACTGAGGGTGAAGAGGGCCCATTCAAAGATTGTCTGGGGGCCCAGTCATTTCTAGTTACGCCTCTGATCATACCTAAGAAGACTGGAGCCAGTCAATTATAAATAACTTATCACAGCATGATAAGAACTTAAAGTTCTATCTATTCTAATGCTCCTGTGTTCAATTCTGGAGACCTCACCTGCAAAAGAATATTGCTAAAATAGAACGGGTCCAAAGAAGAGCTAGAAAAATGGTGGAAGGGCTAAAGCATAGAACTTATCATGAAAGACTCCGAGTTCTTAATATGTATAGTCTGGAGGAAAGAAGAGAAAGGGGGGACATGATTGAAACCTTTAAATATGTTAAAGGACTGAATAAAGTTCAGGAGGGAAGTGTTATTAATAAGAAACTGAAGACAAGAACAAGGGGGCACAATCTGAGGTTAGTTGGGGGAAAAATCAAGAACAACATTAGAAAATATTATTTCACTGAAAGAGTAGTAGAAGCTTGGAACAAACTTCCAGATAAATCCACAGTAACGGAATTTAAACATGCCTGGGATAAACATGTATCTATCCTAAGATAACAATAAAGGAATAATAAAAGGGCAGACTAGATGGACCAGGTGGTCTTTTTCTGCCGTCAATCTTCTATATTTTTATGTTTCCTTAACTATTCAGCAAAAATTACCCCAAAGCAAATCTGCTGGTGATAAGCTAAAAATCATATGCAGATCTATTGGAGAATACATAATGCAGCCAGAATCTAAAGTTTTCCATTTCAGGAGGACTTTAAATTGACAATCAGGCTTTTTTTATTTTGATCTTAAATGGGTATTTCATCTTAGAGTGTGGCTACACAGCGACACTGTCACGACCAAGATCGCAGGGGCATCACTGTGTAACTTACCACATAGAAATGTACGCCGCAATTGAGACTCCTGAATCACAAAAAATCCATCTCTGCTAGATTTTTTGAGATTCAGGGGTTGCAGTTACAGAACATGTGCGACCGGCGCTGCAACCCCATTGACATGTAGCCATACCCTTATACTCAGGCATGGGATTCAGCCGCTTCCCTCAGGTTTTCCAGATCCAGTTGTTAAAATTACAGATCTGGCTGGAGATGAGCCCTTCCATTCCATAGTTTAGCTTCTTAGGCTTTTTAAGATTGGGTGGTATGTATGTGTGTAGTGTGTATACTGTATATAGTGTATTTATGTATGTGTACCATGTATATGGTGTATTTATGTGTATGTGTGTTGTATATATGTACTGTATATGTAAACATGTGTCATGACGCCGCATGTCCGCCATTGAGTAGGGAACATGTTGTTAAAAATTTGAATCCCACCCTTGCTTATACTCACCTCGCTGATTCCCTGCTGCTGCTGTGACCAAATCTCCATTCTGCTTTTTCCTGTACCTGTTCACAACAGAAGGAAATGGTTGGGTTTGCTGCTCAGCCAGTCATGGGCTGATGAGGGTCCTTTCTGTAGCCAGTTATTGGCTGAGCACCAT
Source organism: Rhinella marina (assembly GCA_900303285.1). Classification (NCBI taxonomy): domain Eukaryota; kingdom Metazoa; phylum Chordata; class Amphibia; order Anura; family Bufonidae; genus Rhinella; species Rhinella marina. The sequence goes on from ONZH01011199.1 coordinate 25,427, forward strand.
CTATTTCCTGCTGTGCTGAGAATGCGAGCAGGAAGTGGAGTGCAGTGGGGATCAGGTCACCAATGGAATGGCATCAGTGGTAAATAAGCTTTTTTTTTAAAACAAAATTAAACATTTGTAGGCCATACCAGACTATCCCTTTAAAAAGTTGTCCCACTAAAAATTTTTTAATGTACAGTGCTATCTGCTGTTTTTTATTTTTGTCGGCCTTTCTGAGGTGGATGCATATGCTCAGTTCCATCCTTCAACTGCCTCCTGAGCTGTAATAGAGGGAGAGCTGCAGCAGAAAGGACACAACCTTGAGCTGTAGAAGAACATACCCCAGAGCTGTGATACGGAGAGAGTGCAGAAGAAAGAACATGCCCCCTGAGCTGCCAGCTTGATATAAATCTAGCAGAGCAATTTCTAGGAATGAATAGAGAGATCTCGGGATCCATGTGAGGTACTGGGTTGGTTCTAGCTTTGTTAGAAAGAAATTATCATGTCTTATTTTTAACCCCTTTGATGACCATATGATCAATCTCTGAGTTGTGTGGAGCTGTAATACAGCATCCTTAGAAGTCTAGAGGACCATACTGTATCTCGACATACCATCAATTTCCCACAAATGCATATGCAGGTTTGGAGGGAAAAATGTATACCCCATTCTCCATTAGATGCAATGCAATGCTTCTAAATGAGAAATGTGTACGCAAATGAAGTGGTACAGAGACAGCATAAAACAGCATACATAGTATGTAGCCATAGAGACTTTGACTTTGTCACTAGAAAGACAGAAGAAAATATATAACGTTGCTGTTGTTTGTTCCAGAGTTTGATAAAAATGACTATATTTCTGAATAAAAATAATTCTTCTCAGTCGAGCATCCAACAAATTGTCCATTAGAAGACGATATCAGTGTAATTGCTTCAGGTCTAGCTATGCAGATAAACTGTGCAATTTGCAAGCATCTAAAGAATGTACTCATGAAAACTAATGTAAAGGCATGCCTGAAATTATGCATACAAGCATATGGATTGTATCCCATAAAGAAATGTTAAAGTGAAGTGTATAGAAGACATTCCATGTTCTATGAGACAACAAGCCTACCGGTTTACTGGAGCAGTCTAATCTGTGCAGATGTTTAACATTCAACAGTCTATGACTTAAAGCAGAGGCCTTCAGAGTGGAATCTGAAAATGTACACTATCAAACCTCTACCTCACTCCAGAAGGTTAAACTGTGAACAGAATGTATAAACCCAATTTCGAAATGTCAGTCACTATTTTTTGTGGGATTAGACTCAATAATACATCAGCAAAGTTTGCATTTCTGACAGTGGTAGTGTAAATTGACCAATTTTGTTACCAGGAGAGTAATGGAAATAGTTTATGGATATACATAAGGGCAGACAATATCAGTACAGCCTTATGAAATGAACATGGACTCATATTACTCATTATGACTGGAAATCCTCCTGTTTTTTTTTAATATAGAAGACCTGAGCAAAGGGTTGGGGATAAATAGAACAAAATCTAGAACATTTGATGGAATAATTTACCAACATGCTGATAAATCAGGTCTTCAAATAACTGGTGTTTGCATGATGGAGGATAATTGTACATTTCTTTTATATCAGTATAGTATTTTTCATTTTATTTACATTTTCACTTGTTCTTCAATCTTATTTTTGCCTTTTAAATGCAAATTTTAAATAACAAATAATGAACCACTTATATTATGAAAGCCCATTATATTTTGGGAGGGATCTGTTAGTTCAAGCCACTTGAGGTGCCCATTTATTATTCATTCTTAAAGGGATTATCTCACAAATTTAAGGGGAGTCTTTCACCTGTTTTTCACCGATATAACTAAGAGCACTGCCTCACAGAAGATTGCAGACACATCCCAGACATACCTGTGTGCACTTTGTGTCTGTATTACATGTCCAGGAAAAGCACTTTTATTCTGCTGGAAAACAGCTCCCAAGTGCCCAGCTCTGCTGCTGCAAGTGCTCAAAGCAAACCAGACTGAAGAGGGGAGGGCTGCTTTAACCACTTGAGATTGGTAGCAGCTGGTATTCCAATCTTTCAAATGATACCAAAATCACAGCATTACATCCACTATATCAGAAGATATCGCTGTTAGAAATCGAGTCGGGAGAGAAAGCTGTTTTTAGTTTCACTTTCAGCTGGGCACTTGGGAGCTGTTTTCCTGCAAAATAAAAGTGCTTTTTCTGAACATGTAATACAGACACAGTGCACACAGGTATGTCTGGGATGTGTCTGCAATCTTCTGTGGGGCAGTGCTCTTAGTCATATAGGTGAAAAACAGGTGAAAGACTCCCTTTAAAGCGATTGTGACTTTGGTGGCCCATCACTAGGATATGCCACCAATGTCAGATAGATGCAGGTCTCACCTCTAGGACCTGCACTTATCTCCAGAAAGGGGCCCCCAAAGAGAAGTATGCTCTCCACTCTCTTCTATGAGAGTTCTGAAGGAGCTTGTTGTGCTACGCAGTTTCAGTAGCTCTTATGCACAGCAATGAGAGCTACTGAAACATCAGAGCGCTGGAGCCGGGAGTTGGTCGGAACTGTGTCTCAACTCGCCTTAGTAACAGCAAGCGGGCCATACACATTTAATGGCTGTTCATCTCTCCCGTCTCTCTTCAGGCTTCCCCATACACTTTCTATGTAGGAGAGTAGAGACAGACACTTCTAAGGGCAGCTTATCCCCAGGAAGAACAAAAAGAATGGGTGTAAATATTAATTTTACCAGATCCTTGTCTACCTGGACATCAGCAGCAGGTGTGTGTGCCTAGTGGACTCTACTAAAATGGCCACCTTAAAGGGGTATTCTCATCTTAGACAATGGGGGCATATCGCTAGGATATGCCCCCATTGTCTTATAGGTGCGGGTCCCACCGCTGGGACCCACACCTATCTCCAGAACGGAGCGGGGAGCGCTGCGCCTGGAGGACCCCAGGTTTCCGGGGGTCCGGCCACCACCAGGCGCAGCTCCCCGCGCCGCTCATAGAAATGAATGGGAGCCAGGCCGTGCATGCGCGGTGCGCTCCCATTCATTTCTATGGAGCCGACGGAAGTAGCCGAGCCAGCGCTCGGCTATTTTCGGCGGCCCCATAGAAATGAATGGAGGGCGGCTGCGCATGCGCAGTGCGCCCTCATTCATTTCGGGGGCTCCGTTCTGGAGATAGGTGCGGGTCCCAGCGGTGGGACCCACACCTATAAGACAATGGGGGCATATCCTAGCGATATGCCCCCATTGTCTAAAATGAGAATAACCCTTTAAAGACAACTAAACTGGATCTTGGACAGATTAGCAAGAGTAAAAAGAGGAAGGGAAGAAAAAAAAAACAGAAGTGTAGCTGACAGAGAACGGCATACATTTAAAGGACCCAAATATATTATTAAAACTGCTAAAGCATCAGAAGGAGAAATGATAAAATCTATTAAGAAGGAGGATAAAACGTTTTTCAGGTATATTATTAGGAAGAATAGGAAAAAACTGTGGGATTACAAAAATTAAAAATAAGCAAACGCACTACATTCATGTGGACAAAGCTGTCCCTGACCATTTGAATATTTACTTTTGTTCGGTATTTTCAGAAGGTGGCTTTCTAAATCGTAACAGCTGAAAAGACTCAGCCCCTGTGTTTTCAGAGGCTGATGTTATGGGTGAATTGGCATGTTTCACGTTTAACAAGGCAATGGGTCCATATGGCATCCACCCCAGAGTCTTTACAGAACTCTGCTTTGTGATTGCTGCTCCTCTTACTGAGTTCTTTAACCAGTCCCTCCCCCCCAATGTTGTGCTTATCCACATGAAGGGTAGCAGACCAGTTAGTTTGACCTCTGTAATAGTAAAAATAATGGAAACCCTCCTGAAAAAAAGATACCGTAGTTGACCACCCAAAAACCAGCACCTTGTTGGATCCAAAACAGCATGGCATCACTGAGGGCATAATATTTATTTCTTTGTGTCACAAAAGTGCTGGACAAAGGTGGCATTGTGGATATTGCCTGTCTGGACTGCAGCAAGGCCATTGATACAGTGCCACCTTAAGGACTGATGGTCTGGACAAGTTACAAGTGGTGTACCTTAAAGGGGTTCTGCAGTTGTTTAGAACTGATGATCTATCCTCTGGATAGATCATCAGCATCTGATCGGCGGGGGTCCGACACCCGGGACCTCTGCCAATCAGCTGTTTGAGGGGGCAGCGGCGCTGTAGGAGGGCCGCGGCCTTCTCTGTGTTTACCGCAGGCCAGTGACGTCACGACTAGTATCACTGGCCTGGGCGGGGCTAAGCTCTGTTCACATGAATGGAACTTAGCCCCGCCCAGGCCAGTGATAGTAGTCGTGACGTCACTGGGCCTGCGGTAAACACAGAGAAGGCCGCAGCGCTCCTGCAGCGCCGCTGCCTTTTCAAACAGCTGATCGGCGAGGGCCCCGAGTGTCGGACCCCCGCCGATCAGATGCTGATGATCTATCCAGAGGATAGATCATCAGTTTTAAACAACTGCAGAACCCCTTTAAGAGTCTCTAGGTGACATAGGAGAAGGTTTGGTAGATAAGGTTTTCCTGATATCAGTCAGCTTCAAAATTGGTTCACAGTGTGAGCAGGAGGCTGGGAAATCAAACAAGTAGGATGCTTGGCTGGATAGCTAGAGGTATAATCAGTAGGAAGACAGAGATAGTGATCAAGCTGTATAGAGCGCTAGTGAGACCACATCTGGAATACTGTGCAAAAATGGTGGAGGGTTTTAAGCATATCAGGGTTTTCTGAGATTTTAATACTGATGACCTAAGTGACATAAGGGTAAGTGACATAAGGGACGGCTTGGTAGGGATGGTTTGCTTGTTTGCTGATGACACAAAAGTGTGTAATAGGGTTGATGTTCCAGGAGGTGTTGATAATATGGAGAATGATTTATCTTTATTAGATAAGTGGTCAAAACAATGGAAACTGCAGTTCAATGTTTCCAAATATAAAATAATGCACTTGGGGAGAAGAAATCCTCTATCTGAGTATCGTATTGGCAGTTCTATGCTAACAAAGACCTCAGAAGAGAAGGATTTGGGGGTAGTCATCTCTGACAGCCTCAAAATGAGTAAGCAATGCAGCCAGGCGGTAGGGAAAGCAAATCGTATGCTTGGCTGCATAGCTAGAGGTATAACAAGCAGAAAGAGGGAGATTGTGATCCCTCTGTATAGAGCTCTAGTGAGACCACATCTGGAATACTGTGTTCAATTCTGGAGACCTCACCTGCAAAAGGATATTGCTAAAATAGAACGGGTCCAAAGAAGAGCTACAAAAATGGTGGAAGGTCTAAAGCATAGTACTTATCAAGAAAGACTCAGAGTTCTTAATATGTATAGTCTGGAGGAAAGAAGAGAAAGGGGGGACATGATTGAAACCTTTAAATATGTTAAAGGACTGAATAAAGTTCAGGAGGGAAGGGTTATTAATAAGAAACTGAACACAAGAACAAGGGGGCACAATCTGAGGTTAGTTGGGGGAAAAATCAAGAACAACATTAGAAAATATTACTTCACTGAAAGAGTAGTAGAAGCTTGGAACAAACTTCCAGCAGAGGTGGTTGATAAATCCACAGTAACTGAATTTAAACATGCCTGGGATAAACATGTATCTATCCTAAGATAACAATAAAAGGATAATAAAAGGGCAGACTAGATGGACCAGGTGGTCTTTTTCTGCCATCAATCTTCTATGTTTTTATGACCTATCCTCTGCTGTTAATCTTCTGTGTTTCTATGATGTGCACTAAGATGGTGGTTCTTCATCCGGTTTATGTTGGATTCAGTAATCTGGAGGAGTGGGGACAATCATAGATGATGATTGATCAGCTCACCACTCCCGGGCCTTCCCATGTGCACAGTTCTAGAAGAAGCAGGTCCAACAGGCAACAAAGAATGGAAATCCAGCAGCTGGAGGAAGCCGAAGCCGTTTCATAAAAGCTTCTCTTATTGAAAAATCCATAAATTAGTCCATAGACCAACCATAGACCCCCGAGGAACAATTGTTTAGGATAGGTCATCAGCAGAGATGAGCGAATCTATTCGTCAATTCTTGATTCGTATCGAATCTTGGAAATTTTTAGCTGCAAAGCGAATCCGAATATTAGGTGATTTGCTTCGGCTTTGTATGCATTCGCTATGTAGTTGTCCTATAAATTATACGCTAATGCTACGTATAAGTTACTCTATACGCTGGTGCGTACGAATTCAATTCATTAGCCAAATTTTACTGTTAGTTCGTTTATCGTGCGCAAAAGCCCGGGAAGAAAGCAGCCACCTGACCTAGTGGGCAGGGCTTGCTCTGATTGGCTCAGGCTCAGTAAGCCAGTGACGCATCACTTCTGCTGCGACTGCTGAGACGAGCAGAAGCACTGTGTGTGAAGTTCTGAGACTCTGAGACCTGTTTTGTGAAAATTGGGGTGTAATTGGAATCCATATTACACATATCAGGGATACTGCAGGGCAAGTTCAGGGCCAGTTCAGGGCTAGTAATTAATCAGGCAGGGAGAGAGAGACAGGGAGAGATAGGGAGAGACAGGGAGATACAGGGACAAAGATCAGCTGCAGGGTCACAGAGTGAATTGAAAAATGTCTGGAATGGATAAGCAAAAGGGGTCCAGTTCCAGCCAGACCTCGAGCTCTAAAAAAAAGGAGAAGGTGGCACAGGGCAGAAGTGCCAAAGGACCTGTAGCCAGAGCATCTACTAGTAGTATTCGCAATACTTGGCCGTTGTTCCACCAGGCTAACCCAGCAAGGCGCAAAATTGTAGTGGAGGAGAAAGTGAATGAGGTAGTGGAATGGATGGCAGCTCATCTCAGTCTCAGCCGGATGATCTGCTGTCATCTGCTGATACAGTATCCATATGAAGCCAGGGGTCAGACTCAGAGCATTCCTCCTGCTCCACCATTCCTCTCCAGCAAAGCCCGTCACTCTCGTACGCAATTTGTACGCTTATGCGTACGTGTTCAAAGAGGTTGCGTAGCTTTTTACCTGAACGTTCGTTATCAGTGTGTGAATGTTCACTAAAAGCCATATAATTACGTATATTTTGTACGCAAATTCAATGAATCTATTCGTCGAATATACGAATCTTAGGAAAAGTTCGGCGAATGTTTGGACGAATAAAATTTTGCATGATTCGCTCATCTCTAGTCATCAGTGTAAAAGTTTTGGAAAAGCCAGTTAAATATATATTGTTCTAAGTAATACTATAAATCTATATAGGGACTGGCGTAGCTATAGGGGTCACTGTGGTCGCAGTTGCAACCAGGCCGCTAAGCCAGGGGGGCCCCACAGGCACGTGGCGCACCGCTGATTATGTATTGCCGTCCTCAGGATGACCATACAATTAGGTACTGCGAAAGAGGCACAGGAGCAATGTCTCCCTGCCCAACTGTTACCTCTGGTACGCTCCAGGCCCGGTCTGAGGCTGGCACAGGTGGCATAATGACGTAATCATCCTCACGCCACCTGAGCCGGGCAGCATATGGCTCAGGAAACAGACAGGAAGCGGCCTGCATTACATTGCTGACAGTGGAGGTAAGTATCTGCATTTATTGTTTTTTATTTTACACCATGATGTGGGGGAGTCTACTGGGGCACTATGGGGACCTTGGGGGGCACTGTGGGGCCATCTACTGGGGCCACTATGGTGACATTAGGGGTGGTGAGAGCATTATCGGTGCATCTACTGGGAACACTATAGGTCCATTGTAGAGGATAGCACTATGGGAGCATCTACTAGGGGCACTAAATAGGGGCTGGCACACATAAGGGGGTGGGGGCATGATTTTTGACTGGCATGCATTATGGACGGGCACTATGGGGATATTGACTCTGCTAGGGCCACTAAGAGGGAGCATTTTTTATACTGGCACACATTAAAAGGAAGGATTTTTTGCACTGGCACACATTATAAGGGGCTATTTTTTGCACTGGTTTACATTATATGGAGGTTTTTTTTGTTCATCTGTGTGGTACTAGTATTTTCAGGGGGACTGTTTCTACAGTTTATTATTGGGGATCAGAGCGGGCACCCGCAAACAGCGGGTCCACAATATATAGGCAATGGCCAGGTGCGCACCTTTTCATGGATGCAAACCTAATCTACTTGCGACATGGGTGGCACACGTTCGTTTGCATGGGCCCTAATGCAACAGATTCCAGGACTCTCAGGGTTACACAGCATGCTATGCGATTCTGTCAGAGCAACGGAGACCAGACCGGAAACTCTCACTGATACACTCTGTGAGTTTATCACATTCAATTCACTTGTGTGTGTCTGGCCTAACAGTAGGACTGAACGGAAGGGGTTAGGTTGAGAATTTGGCATTGAGGGGGTGCAGTTTCAGTTTTTGCCTCAGGCAGCAGAAAGACTAGGTGCCTGTTACCACAAAGCAGTGAGGGAAGGGGGGCCCAAGCTGAACTCTTGCACCATTGCCCATGAGCCTTTAGCTACGCCCCTGTATGTAGACACTATTGAGGGATATGTTTTCCATTCATATCCTACCTTAAAGATGACTTGTCACCTTTCCTGACATGTCTGTAACTACTTGCATTCCCCATGTAATAACAATTCTGGGGCATCTTTCCATATAACTCTTTGCTGTATGACTCTTCTATTATTCACACTAGACTTTTTAAATGAATTGTCAGCAGACTCGAATAAAGATCCATCTGGGTGTAACTATTTGGGAGTGTGCCCCTGCACAGTCTAACACTATCCAACTAGTGTGCGCAGTGTCATACTGTGCAGGGACCCCCCCCCAACTGGTAACACCCAGATGGACCTTTGCAGACTGCTTCTAATTGGAATAAGTGAGGATTGGCACAACACAGAGTCATAAAAATAGATGCTGCACAATTATTAATACATGGTGAACACAAGTTACTAGTTAGGTTACTAAAGTTACTAAAACAGATATGTCAGGAGAGGTGACAGGTCCTCTCTAAAATTGCTGCTTGAAAAGAAGATGGAGCAATTATCTAGGATTGAAAGAGGACTGGTGTCTCTGGGTACAATCATCTGTCAGATAAATGTGGTGTAAAAATGACAGTGTTCAGTGATTGGAAATGTCCAGTCACGGAAATATTCTATACCATTATGTACTGGAATCAGATTTTACAGAATACGATTGCCTGTGCAAATGTGAGGAATGCCGTTGTAAGTCGCCATGTAAAATTGCAGGAAAACATATTGCTCATAAAGAAAACAATAAACCTTTTTCTAGTTATATATTGCCTTACAGCATCTGAGCAGAACAGCTGAAAATGTTGAGCAGAATGTGACATTTGCAGTATAATTTGTGAATATGGATCAATTATTTTCCTCTACATATTTATAAGCCACAAATCTTGCCTCGCGTAAAACAAAATGTGCTTGGTAGCATAGCATGAAATCGCTTAAAACACAGAAAACAATGCTTTGGAGTCAGTAGTGTCTGCAGTTATTGTTTGCTCTGCAGAAAGCAAATACACGCTGCTTGTTTACATCCTGCTCTGGCAATGAGGCAGGACTTCCAACAGTAAAATATTTTTTCACTCATGATTTTTCTTTATAGTGCAGATCACAAGGCTCTGAGGTATATAAGGTTATGAAATCTGGATGTTATGTAAATGACAGCTGGAATTAATGTGACTTATGATCACACATCTGACATCATGCTTGGGAAAAAGACGTATGATCATTGCTTAGGTACAACATGTCCATAGGAAGCAATGCTATTAACACAACATATATTTAAATCATTTACACATCTAAAAATACGAGGCGTTGAGGGATTGCATCATCTGACCTTCCACTGCCATCTAGCTATTGTACTTCAGCAATATGAGTGAATGAAGTCACGTGACAGTGAGTCCCTATAGAACTGCACGGAGACAGTAGAAAGCCAGGATCATGGGATTTCCGGCACCTGTTCAAACGACTTCAAATCACTAAATAAACATTACCCCTCCCCTGTATTCATACAGTGTCATTGCTTCCGCAATTCACCCTACCTAAACTCTTGCTGATCCCGTTTTCATTTTGAGTTTATTATATATGTAGGTTTGGGATTCCAGCAACTGATGTGATAAAGGAAAAGATATAGGGGGTCATTGACTATCATATATACGCCACTTTTCTGGCATATATCTGTCGCAGATTGCGGTGCTAAGGTTATTTGTGCCGTAATCTGCGACCTTTTCCCACTCACTCTAGGGGGCGTGGCGGGAAAGGGGATGGGCCAGTCTCATTTATCATTTTCTATGCCTGTTTTTGGCTCAGAAAATCGTCTAAGTTTAAGCCAACAAGGAAGCTGGCTTAGATTTATGCCCCTTTCACACGAGCGGGAGACTCGCATGTTTCCCGCAACGCATCTACAGGGCTGGACTCCGGCACTGACTGGGATCGCATATAATGTTCAGCCCTGTAGATGCGTTGCGGGAGACATGCGAGTCTCCCGCTTGTGTGAAAGGGGCATTAGACTGGCAGTGGCCGGCGCCTTTTCATAACTATCGCGGATCCACCTCCAGGGCATGAGGTTACTAAAACAGGCACCTAAAATGTCGGTCTTAATAAATGATGCCTATGAGATGTATAGTAGGCTAAATGATATAGATATACATATGTTTCCAAGTCAAGAAATTGAGTACTAGACTTACTGGCGTAGGCGAGCAATATTTATAACACTGTGGAAAAGTTTCAGGCAGGTGTGGGGAAATTGCTGCAAAGTAAGAATGCTTTCAAAAATCAGAAGTGTTAATAGATTAATGCAAAGTGAACAAACAAAAAAGAAATTTAAAGGGTTTCTGTCACCAGATCTGGGCATATTAAACAGGATGACATTTGCAATGTGCAAATGTCACCTGATGCCCAATCTGGTATTGTTTTTTATATCGGTGCCCCCGTTTTTGTTAAAAAAGCATTTTTATATTATGCAAATTAGGCTTACTAGGTGCAAGGGGCGGTTACCCTGCACCTAGTAAGCGCCGTTTCCCTACCTCCTGGCACACCTCCATAGTCTTGATTGACAGGGCCAGGCAGCTTGTTCGCTCTTCTGCCGGCCCTGTCCTCGCTACAAATCCCGCACCTGCGCCGTGCGGAAGAAAATCGGCGCAGGCGCAGTGGGTGGCGCTGGCGCTGCGCCTGCGCTACCTTCTCTTCCGGGTGTACTGTGACGTCATCGGCGCAGGCGCAGTGAGGTAGCCAGGAGCCCGGCGGCCAGCGTCACCCACTGCGCCTGCGCCGATCTTCTTCCGCACGGCGCAGGCGCGGGATTTGTAGCGAGGACAGGGCCGGCAGAAGAGCGAACAAGCTGCCTGGCCCTGTCAATCAAGACTATGGAGGCGTGCCAGGAGGTAGGGAAACGGCGCTTACTAGGTGCAGGGTGACCGCCCCTTGCACCTAGTAAGCCTAATTTGCATAATATAAAAATGCTTTTTTAACAAAAACGGGGGCACCGATATAAAAAACAATACCAGATTGGGCATCAGGTGACATTTGCACATTGCAAATGTCATCCTGTTTAATATGCCCAGATCTGGTGACAGAAACCCTTTAAATCAAACCAATATTTGCTGTGACTACCCTTTGTCTTCAAAAGAGCATCAGTTCTTCTAAGTACACATGTGCACAGTTTTTGAAGGAACTTGTCAGAGAGGTTACTCCAGGGCCTTAGTGAGTAAGCAATTTTTTTTTTCATTGTCACATTCCAAGAGCTCTAACTTTTTTATTTTTCCATCTTTCCAACGATGTAGCTGCATGAGGGCTTGTTTTTTGCTCCACTGGTTGTAGTTTTTGAGGTACACATAGCTTGCTGATTAACATTTATTAACTCTTTAAAAATGTTTTTATATTGCCGCAGCCCAAGACCCATAACTTTTATTTTTCATTCTATGAGGCTATGTGAAGACTTGATTTTTGTGGGGAGATTTTTAGTTTTTATTGGTAACATTTTGGGGTACCTATCACTTTTTTATTGTTATTTATTTATTTATTTATTTAATCTTTTATTTATTTATGTATTTATTTATTTTTGTGGAGAATAAGCAAAAAGCAGCAATTAAGGCATTTTTTATGACTTTTACAATTTTTTCTATTGAAAAAAGGTGCTTTTTTAACTTGGATTTTTTTATTTAATAAAACTTTAACTAGTCCCACAAAGGGACTTTAACAGGTGATCTTTTGATTGCTTCTATAATACACGGTACTGCTTATGCAGTACAGTGTATTATATTGTGAGTGCTATTATGACAGGCTCCATCAGGGTGCAACAGAGAGGTGCAGTGTGATGAGCATACACTGCATGCAGGCCTGGGCCTTCATTAGGCCCCTGGCTGCCCTGAGAAGATGTGGGCACCCGACGGGAGCAGGAACGCACCCACATGAGGGGGCCACTAGTCAGACTAGACTCCTCCTAGAAGCAGTCCGAGATAAGTGGGAGGTGGCAGCAGCAGGGCCATGGGAAATAAGCGCTTCCATTGTGGAAGCATTCATCTCTCTATATACATACAGTACAGACCAAAAGTTTGGACACACCGTCTCATTCAAAGAGTTTTCTGTATTTTCATGACTATGAAAATTGTAGATTCACACTGAAGGCATCAAAACTATGAATTGACACATGTGGAATTATATACTTAACAAAAAAGTGTGAAACTACTGAAAATATGTCTTATATTCTAGGTTCTTCAAAGTAGCCACCTTTTGCTTTGATTACTGCTTTGCACACTCTTGGCATTCTCTTGATGAGCTTCAAGAGGTAGTCACCTGAAATGGTATTCCAACAGTCTTGATGGAGTTCCCAGAGATGCTTAGCACTTGTTGGCCCTTTTGCCTTCACTCTGCGGTCCAGCTCACCCCAAACCATCTCGATTGGGTTCAGGTCTGGTGACTGTGGAGGCCAGGTCATCTGGCGTAGCACCCCATCACTCTCCTTCTTGGTCAAATAGCCCTTACACAGCCTGGAGGTGTGTTTGGGGTCATTGTCCTGTTGATAAATAAATGAAGGTCCAACTAAACGCAAACTGGATGGAATAGCATGCCGCTGGAAGATGCTGTGGTAGCCATGGTGGTTCAGTATGCCTTCAATTTTGAATAAATCCCCAACAGTGTCACAGACAGTGTGATGACGTCAATTTTTTCAATGCTGTTGGGCACACTATGGAGACTCACTATGCTGTTGGGCACACTAAGAGGAGCACTATGGGGGCAGTATGTAGGCATTTTTTATTGGCACATTATGAGGAGCACTATGGTGAAGGGGAGGGCAGTAGTACTATAGGGGCATCTACTAGGGGCACTACATTAGGGCATTTTATACTGGCACACATTATGGGGGACTATGGGGAAGGGGGGAGAGGAGCACTATGGGGACATTTATTGGGGGCACTATATAGGGGTATTTAAAGGGGTATTCTGGCAAAGTAACTTAATGTTTGAAAAACTGCATTAAGGCTGCAAGCTGTGACCCAACCAGAACCCATACCTATATGTATAACCAGAGCTTCAATTTACCTTGCAGTCCTTTAGTCTAGCTCCTGTGTGAGCCTGTAACACAATGAGAGTATCATGGCTCCTGATCTTACGTCACAAAACTACAATTCCCACAATCCCTAACTTTCTTGCTGGGAGTGTTGATGATTACTGATTGTCTGCCTGATATACAGTCCGGTCACGCCCTCTTTTCTCAGTAATCAGCAGCACACTAACATTTAGCTAGAGAATTGATAGCAACACACTGAGCATGCTCGACCTAACAAAGGCTCAGAACTACAGGTCGATGCCATGGTAACTTATGAGGAAACACAGTGGGTAGCAGATGAAGAAAAATACTTTTATAACTACTGAACGGTAAATGTGTGAAATTGACATTATATTAGGTAATTATTGATGATGAATTAGTCTAAAACATAAGTTATATTTATGGTAACTGGAATACCCCTTTAATACTGGCACACATTATAGGAGTACTATGGGGACACTAAGAGGAGGTATTTTTGTACTAGTTTACATAATTATGGGGTCATTTTTATACTGGCGCTCATTTTAAGGGAGTATTTTTCTACATTATAAGGACAATCATTACCTTTACCCTCACCTACTGTCCTTCCTCCATACCTTGTAGATTGTAAGCCCTCACGGGCAGGGCCCTCTCTCCTTCTGTACCCGTCTGTAACTCGTCTTGTTCATGCTTAGTGCAATTGTCTATATTATGTATACCCCTTATTATATGTACAGCGCCATGTAATGAATGGCACTTTAATAATAATAATAAATAATAATAATAATTACTACTGGGGGGAGCATTACGGTGAGCTTTATTACTAATGGAGGACTATGGAGAACATGATTACTAGTATGGGAACTTGGGAGAATTATTGCTTCTGGGTCAGAGTGGGGACTATTTATTTACTAATAAATGTGGTCTGGCAAAGAATTATTACTATTGGTGGGACTTTAGGGCACTCTAGCACAGTATCAGCGTAGCACAATTATTTTGGGGGGACATTATGTATACACTATAAGTGTCAGGGACACCATTTTCTGGGCGCAGTTGATTTTTAGTTATTGAAGGGGGCACTCTCTGTGTGGTACTAGTATTTTCAGGGAGACTTTTTATACAGTATAAAGTATTGAGGAGCACAGCGGGTCCAGTATTGGGGATGGCAGGATGGGGTGTTCAGAAGGTGGGGAGGATAATGGAAAAGTAGGAAACTAAGATGTCTGGTTGTCAAACATCAGAGACGAGAGATGGCTGAAAGAAATCATCATGGCGGTCTGGTCTGAATGGAGAAGATGAGGAAAAATAACATCTACATCAAAGGAGATGTCACTGGGTCTAGGAGGTATGTGGGACTGTATTATCCTGTATGTTTTGTAGTGACGCATGTAATTTTTGGAGGTAAGGAGTTAGGTTCAGTATTTGGGATGGGGGGGTGCGCTGTATCAAGGCAGCAAAAAGGCTAGGTGTACCCCTGTGCTTTTACCACTGCCAGCAAAGGGATTACTATGTGGCAGCCAGGCAGTGGACGCGCTCTATGCAGGAGAGGAGATGTTCCGGCCATTTGCAGAGGGAAGATTCGGAGCACGGCAGAGCCAGCCGCCCTGCTGCACTGGGCAGCTATAAGCATGGTGATGGCTGCAAAGTGGGCAGGGGGGCTTTGACATGGTGAGGAGGGCAGAGGGGGGACAGCAGGCTGTACACGGGTACCGGGGGTGGGGGGATGACAGGCCACAAGCAGGATCCCAGGTGTGTGTGTGTGGGGGTGCTTCCTGGCTGAAGTCTGCTGTGGTCTATTGTATAATGTAAAGCAGGCAGTGCAGCCAGGGCAGGTCCTCGCCTCTCTGTATGAGCTGGGTTCCTCCCACCCGGACCTACACACCTTAAAGAGGACCTTTCAGTTTTTACTTTATAAAAGCAATACCTCACACTGTAGCCCATGTTCAGTAGGTGTCATATCGCTAATTTGTTTCATGATACTGTATGCTGCTCTTACTGCCCTGGGCCCTTAGCTACAGCCCAAACTCTATAATGATAATGCTGTTCATAATGTTATCTATAACTGGAGAATGAAGGTCCCTCTTAAAATTCTTAAAATTGTTGAAAACTTTGTGAAATTATATTACAATCTCAACAGGAAGTCATATAGATTCGGTTTCTGTTACAGCAATATTGAATGATTATAAAATACAAGTAACTAAACCATCAGAGATTAAATAAAGGTAATTGTCCCAGTTATACTAAGGTAAATCAATCTCAATAAGTAGGGTATTCGGTTTTATTCATTAATTTTAGAGATCGTAAATAGTGTGAACAGATACATCACTTGCAGAGGGGA
This sequence comes from Rhinella marina, assembly GCA_900303285.1. Lineage (NCBI taxonomy): Eukaryota > Metazoa > Chordata > Amphibia > Anura > Bufonidae > Rhinella > Rhinella marina. The sequence continues at coordinate 41,286 of ONZH01011199.1, forward strand.
TTGGGAACTTAAAGTGGCCCTGGAAAAAAAACTAAAAGTAGCCATATGTCGTAGGTGGGTTCAAATTGAAAGAAGGTGGGGCAAGACAATTAAGCAGAAGTAGGCAGGAAAACAGAAGGTGGGCCAGCAATACCATAGTGCAGCACAAAATACCACCCCAGCAGAACCAAATATCACAGTGCAGCACAAAATACTGCTGCCCCTCTGCACTTTTATACTGTATCACTGTCCTAAACACAGTCATACAGTTGAATTCAGGAGGGGAACCTGAGGCTGCAGGCCAACAACATAAGTACCTGATGCTCCTAGCATTAATTAATGCTGAGAGCATCTGATCATTATGTACCTGGTGGCCGTGAGGAGGAATCAGGTGGCCCACTGAGCACTGGTAATTTCCTTGTATATAGCCAGTCCACCCCTGATCACTTGTGCCTGGAACTTCAAGCTCTGTCTTGGGTTTAATGCCCCTTTCACACGAGCGGGAGACTCGCATGTCTTCCGCAACGCATCTACAGGGCTGGACTCGGCACGGACAGGGATCGCATAGCATTATATGTGATCCCAGTCAGTGCCGGAGTCCAGCCCTGAAGATGCGTTGCGGGAGACATGCGAGTCTCCCGCTCGTGTGAAAGGGGCATAAGATGTCTATAACTGGCATGACTGTGATAAGTTCTTCATGAGTATGTGGGGCAAAGTTTAAGGGGTTGTGTAGTGCAAAAATATTGATTACTTATTCTCAGGATAGGTCAATATCAGACTGCCGGTTTACGACTCCCAGAACCCCAGCCAATCAGCTGTATGAAAGAGTAGGAACGCTCTTGAGAGCGCTGCTTTAGAATTACCTGCATGTCATCTTCTTGGCAATGGTAACACAGTATAATTACAGCTGATTGTCCCATTTACTTAAAGGAGCTAAGCAGTTGTAATTACACTTCACTGCCTCTACAAGCAAGATGACACGCAGGTAATTTTGAAGTGAAAGCAGCGCTCGCATGAGCGCCACTGCCCCTTCAAACAGCTACTTGACGGTGGTACTGGGAATCAGATTCCGCCAATCTGGTATTGATGACCTATCCTGAGAATAGATGATCAATATCTGTGCACTGAACAACTCCTTTAATTGTCCTGGGTCTGGGTTTTCTAAACCACAGCAATCAGCTGTTTTTGTTGGAGGAAGCAGTGTCTGCCGGACACTTCCCCTGGAGTGACCACTATGAAATGAATGGATGACCGAGGTCTAACAAATTGGCTATCTTGCTAACAGAGTGACTTTCCATTTGGGCACACAGACAGGGTCTGAAGATAGATTTATTAATGAGTTCAGTAGCCAGTATGAATCCATCTACTGCAAACTCCACCTGGTGGTGGCTGCAGGTAGTCAGAATTTAATAATTTAAAATTGACTTCACACCTCCAATGGCGCCATTGGATAGAAAAAATAGAATTAAATGCTATTACTTCAGGTAAAATAACAGGCGCCATGATGGAACCTGACAGACTCTATTATAGGTCATTGGTGTCCATTGAATGACAATGGTGATGATTGGCCAGCCATTTTCATTTTTTAGCTCCTATGTTGGAACAGATAACCAGAAATGACAACACAGATGTGAGCTCAGCTTAACTTTATGGCTGTGTAAAAAAGCGCAGGGGAAATGGAGCTCTGTATCTAGGGGTGGATTAAGTGGCCCAAAGTCCCTGGACTGTTTCTCAAGCTTGGGCCTCAAGAGGAAGTACGGTATACTGCACAGTATAGCCTTGCAGCCCTAGTGCTACTTAGATGGATATTACATACAAAAAAAATATCTTAAGCTTGTCAACCTTTTTTTTTTTCATTTTTGGGTTTATGTTTTTCTCTCTCTGCCTTTCAGAGGCCATAACTTTTTTATTTTTCCCTTCACATGGCTGTATTAGGTCTGGTTGCACTTTCTAATTCCACCATTTAATATTGCATACGATATAGTGGGGAGCTGGAAATATCCCCAATGGGGTGAAATTGGAAAAAAGTGCAATTCCGCATCAGTTTTATGGATTTTGTTTGTACGGTGTTTCCTTTATGGTAAAACTGACCAGTTACTTTTATTCTACAGGTCAGTACAATTACGGCAATACCTCATATGTAAAGTTCTTACTACGTTTTTATACTGAAAAAAAATAAAAACCTTGAAAAAAAAATATTTTTTTCTTTTCATCGCCAGATTCTGACCCCTATAACATTTTTGGGGTTCTTAGCTGTGGTCTGCACTCCTGCCACCAGCATCTCCATCCTGGCTCTGAGCAGAACTCATACCTCCCAAGTTTCCCTCTTTTGGAGGGACAGTCCCTCTTTTTGACCCAAGTCCCTCTGTCCCTCTTTTATCCTTAAATGTCTCTCTTTTTGACCTGGAGGATTAATACATAAATGTGCATTAATAAAATTACTAAATTGCTCCTTACTAAAGTGTCTGTACAGTTTCTACCTGTATATTAGACCAGAACCTCATCATTTGGTGCAATTTGGACCTTAAAATATCTATAATTTGATGATTTATGTGCTAATATTTATATGGACATTGAAACGCAAGAAAAAAATTGCTGCAGGGGCTCCAGTAATTATGCTTTAGGCGGAGTTAGAGGCGTGGCCTGGTATGAAAAAAACTGCCGTGATGCGCACCGCACACATTGTCCCTCTTTGCAATTTTCAAAAGTTGGGAGGTATGAGAACTTGCACTCTGGCTCAGAGTTCCTTGTATATATTTAGGGTGTGTGCAGGCGTGTCTTTCTTCCCTATGTGAGGCAGCATGCGCACACCTCCTATCTTCCCCAGCCTATGGCTGGTCTGCAGGAGGTATTTAGAGGCATCTTCTTCTACAGGAAGGTGCCTGGGCAACTTAGGTTCCTAGCTAGTCTAGTTTCCTGTTTGTCTTTCTGTGTACCAGACTTTGGATTACGTATTATAGACTTTGCCTGATTGCTGCCTGCCCTGACTGCTGCCTTCGTACCCTGACTACATCTCCGTCTTATCAGCCTCTGGCCTCCCAGCATACACTGGGTGTATTTTGCCACCTGGAGGTCAGTCCAGTGGGTTTACACTCTGGTCCCAATTCCTTCATGTTGCAATTCCCCTCTGAGGTTGCACCTGGTACTCCCACCAGGAAAGTCACTCCTCACCACCAGATGTATCCTGTGAAGAACAAGGGGTGTGTTCAGACATTGCCCTCAGAGTCAGTTGGCCACGTGGTGCTGGTCATAACATCTGCTGTGTGTGAAGGCACCCATATAGAGCATTCAGTGGTGTGGGATTTTGAGTTTGAACTGCTTATATTAGCCACACGCTGCCCACCATGATTACAGACTTCTTTACAAATCACTCCTCCAGACATGTCTTTGACCTTCTGGGAGTTAGCTGGGATGGTGCAATTCACTTCACATACATTTAAAGGTCACCCTAAAGATGGCAATGCATTCTGAATTTCTGATTTCAGATTCAGCAAACCAATAATCTGTGGCTGAAATCCAAAAGCCTCCTGAAAAGCCATAAAATCTAACAAGTAGCATAAAAACATTTCTGTTTAGCTTCACATAGAGTTCTCTGGGAGTAAAGGAACGTGCTGTGTCATGAAATATAATAATACAGGAGAACATTGGTACATTTTGGCCAGTTTGCTCGTTTCCTGAGAAAAATGGCCCTAAAAGCATCAATTAGGCACCTTTTTTTCCTCCTCTATAGGAAATAAAATGGACGTTTGGAAAAATGAGCATAAAAATGTGAAAAGTGGGGGCCGAGCATGTTTTGGATAATCTGATGTTTATAGCCAATGTCATTCTGTGTTGCTTCAGAATCTTAAAGGGGTTGTGCAGTGGTATCCTCAGGATAGGTCATCAATATCACATCTGTGGGAGTCCTCAACTGATTAGGGCTTGTTCACACTTCAGTTTTTTGATCAGTTATTTCCATCATTTATTGTGAGCCAAAACCAGGTGCGGGTCAAAAACACAGAACACTTTTCATTACACCTGATGTCTGTGAAGGCTCCACTCCTGGTTTTGGCTCACAATAATAACTGATGGAAATAACTGATCAAATAACTGACGTGTGAACAAGGCCTTAGCTGCTTTAAGGGGTTGCAACGCTTGTCCAAGTGCTGCGTCCTCCTTAATGTTTACCTGTGCGCCGTCTAGCTTGTAGCGGCGGTGCAGTGTAATTACAGCTGCTCTTCCCATTCCGTAGGAATACTAGAACTTGTAAGGGGGCACTATGAACTTGTGAGGAGTTACTATGGATGGTAAGGGGGCACTATGAACTTCTGAGAAGGTACTATAAACTTGTGAGGGGTCACCACAAACGTGTGAGGGGTTACTGTGAATTTTCTGAGGGGCACTATGAACGGTAAGAGTTACTATGAACTTCTGAGATTCACACTATAAATAGCAAGGGGGTACTATAAACCGTGAGGGGCAGAATGAACTAGTGAGGAGGGCACTATACATAGTGAGGGGTACTATAACAAATAGGGGCACTGTTAGCTATTAGGGCAGCCTGAAGATGGGCATTTTATTGTATGGGGGAAGAATAGAGAGGATACAGTACTGGGGTACAAAAAGGTGTTTGCTGGAATAAAACAGTAATAACAGCCACCTCTCTGCCGCCACACAATAAAAATACCAACCTTTATTGTTTCTAGAAGGCACAAAGTGGGCATTATTCCATTATAGAGAGCATAAAGGGGACACCTACACAACCTTTTTTATTAAATGGTCTGATTTTATTAATATAGAAGTGTGTGTCGGCACTAGTACTCAGTGGGAACAAAAGGTGGCACCATTACTATGTGGTGCACAAAGGGAGTACTTTTATTGTGTGGTACTTTGTGGCACTATTCAGTGTTTTCAGAAATACTTTTGTAAAGACATCAATGCAGAGACGTACAGTAATCACTGCAGAGCACCTATGTAAAACTAATATCTACCACTGTGTGGTCACTGTATATCAGTAGTACTGGTCTTTGTATATTCAGTAATAGTATGGTGGTATAACCACTCACTATACAGTAGTAATGGTAGTGGTCATGGTTAGAGATGAGCGAATTTCATGTTATGAAATTTGTTCACCCTTTGGTGGTAAAAGGTGAATTGTGATATGGATTCCATTACCATGGACCATAATGTAATTCTATGATGAGGCATTCCGTTATTCATTCCGTTATAATAGAAATCCACGGCCTACATAACGGATCCACCCCGTTTCCGCTATGCAGGGGAGTCCTCTTCTGCATAACGAGACCAGACGGATCTGTTATGCAGGCCATAGACTTCTATTATGATGGAATGAATAACGGAAAGCCTCTACTCACGGTTGAGCAGTAATATTGTACAGTGGCATTATAGGTAATACTGGCATTTGCATGGTGTGTTTTGTCCATTAACAGTATGGAGATAGTATCTTATCATTGTATAGTGGTATTATTTGGTCCTGATTAGAGATGAGCGAGCGTGCTCGTTACGAGCACTGTAGTGCTCGGCTCGTCTGCGAAAGAATGCCCGCAGGCATTCCGGATCCGTCCTCAGCTGCATGTAAGTCAATGGGGACGGATCCGTTTAGTATGACACTCATACCAAACGGATCCGTCCCCACTGACTTTCAGTCAGGTGAGGAGGACGGATCCGTTTGGTATGAGTGTCATACTAAACGGATCCGTCCCCATTGACTTACATGCAGCTGAGGACGGATCCGGAATGCCTGCGGGAATTGCGCGGAGGAGCCGAGCGCTACAGTGCTCGTAAATAGCACTGCTCACTCATCTCTAGTCCTGATATAACGCTATTATTCCTAATATTGGGTTGGAAGAGCTAAAAGTGGCGAGGGATGAAATGGGTGAGTATACATTATTACGGTATGACAATTATTCAGCTTCCTCCAATACCCAACCAGTGGCCTGGGGCGTCTTCATCCTCTGGACTCAGATGCAGGTGTTGTGATGCATCCTTAGCAATATTCGCTAGTCTTCTAGGAAACAGGCTTTAAGCATCCTGTGGCCTAGAGAATGGCATGCTGGGAGTTGGCGGCTTTCTGCTCTGGCACAGGTTTCAACAGTTTCTGTGTCCAGATGAGGTGCTGTATGGCTGATAAGAGCAAGACTTCAGGTTCGGATACTCTTTGAAGAGAGACTCTTAACTGCAATTACACCTCAAATGTAGGTTAAAAGAGACTTAAATACTGGATAGGTCATCAGTATCTGATCAGTTTGATCCCCGCCGATTAGCAGTTTGAGAAGGCATCGGCGTTCCTGTGAGCACCGCAGCCTTCTCAGTGCTCACCCAGCACAGCGCCATAAATTGTATGTAAACAGCTGTGCTTGATATGGCAGCTCAGCCCCATTCACTTCTATCGGCCTGAGCTGCGCCTAGGCCATGTTACCAATGAACATGATGTTGTCAAATGGCCTAGGCAAAGCTGCAAGGAGGCAGAGGATAGGTCATCAGTATAAAAGTCTGGGAAAACCACCTTTAAAGCATTTTAACTGAAGGTTAAGATACAGGTCGACATCCCGTACCTCCATGGTTCTCTGAACCAGCTGCTGTTTTACTAACCACTTCATGAGCACTGGCAATATGTCACCCTTAGGTCAAACGCCTGACCAACTGATTTACCACCATTGATGCATTCTCTGACTGTAAACTATATGTCGATGAGTTGGATGTCTATCTTATTCCTGATAATACATTTTTTGCGGCGCTGTGGAATATGTTGGAGTTGTATCAACAACAGGGAATAAATACATGACCATGGTTAGCACCTTGCATTAGCTTGTCATTGCCGCCTCTCTGCCTTGTGTATATCACCACTGTGGTTACAGGACATGCTGCAGTTACTGGGATAATGTCACATGTAGCAGAGAGGAGAATATGACTGTATCACCCTGCGTGACTACCCTATTTACAGACTCCCTAGTACTGCCTGACTACCGTATTTACTGACCACGTAGTACTGCCTGGCTATCGTATTTATAGACCCCCTGCTACTGCCTGTCCATTGAATTTACAGATCCCATCGTACTGCTTGGCTACCATATTTACAGACCCCCTAGTACTGCCTAACTACCGTATTTACAGACCCCCTAGTACTGCCTGTCCACCGTATTTACAGACCCCCTAGTACTGGCTGGCTACCGTATTTAGACACCTTAGTGGTGCCTGGCTATCATATTTACATACCTCCTTGTACTGCCTAACTACCGTATTTACAGACCCCCTAGTACTGCCTGTCCACCGTATTTACAGACCCCCTAGTACTGCCTGGCTACCGTATTTAGACACCTTAGTGGTGCCTGGCTATCATATTTACATACCTCCTTGTACTGCCTAACTACCGTATTTACAGACCCCCTAGTACTACCTGGTTACCGTATTTAGACACCTTAGTGGTGCCTGGCTATCATATTTACATACCTCCTTGTACTGCCTAACTACCGTATTTACAAACTACCTAGTTCTGCCTGACTACCATATTTACAGACCTCTTAGTACCGCCTGTCCACAGAATTTACAGAACCCCTAGTACTGCAAGGCTATCGTATTTACAGACCTTGTCATACTGCCTGGCTACCATTTTTACAGACCCCCGGTACTGACACGCTACCATATTTACAGAACCTCTATTACTGCCTGACCACTGTATTTACAGACCCTCTAGTAATGTCTGCCCACTGTATTTATAGACCTCTTGGTACTACCTGACTACGGTATATACAGACCCACTCCTACTGCCTGGCTACCATATTTACAGATTCACTAGTACTGCCCGGCTGCCATATTTACAGACCCTCTATTATTTCCTGTCCACCCTATTTACAGACCCCCTAGTACTGCTTGTCCAACGTATTTACATACCTCCAGGTTGACTACCGTATTTACAGACCCCCTAGTACTGCCTTCCCACCGTATTTACCGACCTCCTAGTACTACCTGACTACAGTATTTGCAGACCCCCTCCTACTGCCTGGCTAGCCGTGAGTGGCTGCTGACAGGAGAAGTCTGTGCTGACTGAGGTGAACGCTCGGGGCTGTGTGGAAGCGGCTGGTGCAGGCAGGGAGCAGCAGGCTGTGATGCAGCAGTGTTTCCTCCTCCTCACTTGTGTGCTGTGTTTGTGACAGGCAGGAGCCGGTGTGGGAGGCTGCAGCAGGCATATAGCGCACAGCGGCGAAGGGAAGACCATGCTGTCCCCGCAGTGCCCGGCAGCAGTATGACTGTGGGGCAGGTGAGCAGGAAGATGCAGCCCACCTCAGAGAGCAGCGGCGGCGGCACCGGAGTCAGCACCGCAGGGCTCAGCCGCAGCAAGAGCGTCCGAGAGCAGCAGGCGCAGCTTAAGAACAAGCTGAGGGAGCTGCCATCCCTGCTGAGGAGCGGCCTGACCCTGCGGAGAAGGAGCTCTGTGTATGGACCCTCACCCTCCTTATCGGACACTGAGGATACCGCGGCGGCCACTGCCACCAATGGCCCGGTGAGTGTGACACCTCCTGCCGCCCTTATGGCTTCCTGCAGTCACCGCACCTGGAGAGCTCCTGGCGGGGCACAGGTCGTTCACTATATGCCATATACCAGTCCAGATACACTGAGGGCAGCGGGGTCGAGTTCCCCGTCCATTCACATATAACATGCCAGTGCTTATAGCCACTGTACTGCAGTCCAGGTACAAGCCTTATGCCAGGGTACCCAGTGCATTTCCTGTATTCCACAAGCCATTTCATGTTCATGCACCCTACACTAGAACCATATGCCATGGTACCCAGTGCATTTACTACACACAAAATGCCATATGCCAGGGTACATGGTGCATTTAATATATACAAAATGCCTTATGCCAGGGTAACCAGTGCATCTACCGTACACTAACAGCTATATGCCAGAATACCTGGTACATACACCAAATTCCATATTCCAGTGCATTAACTGTACACTAACAGCCATATGCCAGGGTTACCAATGCATTTACTATACACTAACAGGCATATTCCAGCGTACCGAGTTCATTTACTGTACACTAAATGCCATGTGCCAGGGTACTCAGCACATTTACTGTACACTAGAACCATATTCCAGTGTGCCCAGTGCAATTACAATACACTAAATGCCCTATACCAGCGTACCCAGTGCAATTGCTGTGTTTCACGACCCATAAACATGGGCACTCAGTGCTTGTGAGGCACTTTATATACACTAAACCCTAAGGCAGTGTACCCAGGTCATGTACTACAATGACAGTCTATATGACCGGGTACCCAGTACATTTACTGTTTTCCACAAGTCATTTACATGAGTACCCAGGTCATGTACAGTACACTAAAACCATATGACAGGGCACACAGTCCATTTGATGTTCCCTAAAACAGTATGCCAGAGCCCCCATTTACTGTACCCTGTTTCCATATGCCAGGGTACCCATCTATACAACAAGCCGTATACTAGTACAGTCCTAGATCTGTTATGTTAGGGGCCACATACTGTACCAATGCATCCAATTTCTATACACTACAAGCTGTGTGCCAGGGTACCCAGTGTATTTACTATACACTGCCAACAATACACCAGTACAGTTACTTACCAGTCATGCCAGTGCACATATATCATTCACATGAGCAGCAGTATATCAGTGCACCAAGTGCCATGTGCTGGTTTATTTAAAGTAAGGGGATCACACCATCACATTCACACTACCAGTGCACCCATTGCTTGGGCACCACCAGCAGTCTCCTAGGACAGCACTCGGTTTATTAATGCTGCAGGTGACACACTGGTAATCTCAGTGCACTCAGGTCATGTTAAGTGCAAGCATTATACATTTAACATATCCATGTTGTTTACTTGCAGCATGCCAGTTTATCAGGGCATTTATACTGCGTTCAATATTCAGTGTGCCAGGCTGGCCATCGACACCACAAGCTTTTACACAGCACCACCAGTGATAAGCCCCGGGGACAATCACTCTCATTATCCAAGGGCTATTGGGGATTGACAACCTGTTATTGATGAGTGATCTCGATGGAGACTTGTAATGGGCAATTAAATGATAATTCATTATGAGGCGCGTTACATGTACTGGTTGTCTATTGTATGTACCGTTTCAATTGATTTATTTAGTATTTAGTATTTTTAACACATATATTGTTCTAATCACGTGTATGGGAGAAATGCAGGTGACTGTGAATGGGTGCTGCTCCACCATACATTTATGCACTGAGCCCTGTCACGATGCTCCCAATCCTCTACAAAGGGAAGAAAATTTCATCTCATTCATTTAGATATCACGTCAGGGTGCCAGTGCAGACAATACATCTACGTTAGCAGGATGCCACGTTATCATTCATAGCACTAAAGCTGGCCACAAACACAAGATATCAATCGCCCGACTCCTCCATTAACACCTAAATTCGATCAATTGGTCCTAGGTATCTCTGTAGGCAAAAAAGACCATCCGATTGTCAATGGATCCGGTCAATGGCTAAAATGTAAAGGTATCCTCGCTTGGAATAGTTCCAACTTCTTAGGGTCTCTTGACAATAAGCTGATCACCAAGTGTCTCTCTACTTGGACCCCCGCGATCTGTAATCCGTGATGAATCCTGGTGTGCCCGTTTCCTGCCCCCTATAGGAGAAATGAAGCATTACACAGTGCCCATTCAAATCAAAGTGTTTTCAGTGTAATACAGGACAGGACGGTCCTCCAGAGCGAGAGGTACTCTTTGTAACCACTCTTCACTTCACAAGAGTTCAGGATCCTGAGTAGAGAACTCCAGTATATGAAAGGGGTTGTCTCACTTCAGCAAGTGGCATTTAGACTCATTTTTCCATTACATGATATACTTCTCGTTTCCATGGTTGCGACCACCCTGCAATCCAGCATTAGTGGTCGAGCTTGCACACTACAGAAAAGAGCTCTGGTCTCTGTGGTAAATGGGACCATAGGAGCGCACATAGGTCTGTGCGTTTTCCGATAGTGTGCAAGCACGGCCACTGATGCTGGATTGAAGGGTGGTCATAACCATGGAAACGAGCAGTGTATAATGTTATGGAAAAATGAATCCAGCCAGCAAAGAAGGCAATGTGGACAATCACAATATATTAGTAAGTGGCTTGTATTAACTTTGTCTACATGATAAATGCCATTTGCCGAGCTGAGACAACCCCTTTAAAGGATTATTTCCGTTGTGACAAGTTATCCATGATTGGGGATGACTATTAGATTGGTGGGGGTTCCAATAGAAGGACCCCGACTGATAACGATAAGGCCAACCCTGACCTCTTGGGGCCCCCTGAAATGAATGGAGTGTCAGATTGGGCATGGGTGCTGCTGCTCCATTCATCTATACAGGAGTTCTGGAGACAGCCAAGTACAGCAATCGGCTGTTACCAGAACTCACATAGAGATGAATGGTTCTTCTGTAGTGTTGGTGTGCATGCCAGACCCACCACTCTGTTTATTTTGGGCAGTCCTGTTTTTGTGATCGGTGGAGGTCCCAGTGGTAGCACTCCGGTTCCTTCTCAAACAGCTGATCGGTAGGGGTCCCAGGTGTCAGACCCCCACTGATCAGATCCTGAGGACCTGCCCTGAGGATAGATCATCAGTAATAAAGTCTCAGAAAGTACATGAGCCTAACTATTAAAAACCATAGTCAGGCGGGCTTCACATCTGCGCTATATCTTCATAGCCAGATACCACCATACGCCGTTTACTGTAATGGAATCCGGTGTGGATCCGGCATACATGCCGGCTTTCGGCTGGTCAAAAAAAGCTGCGTATAGTATTCTTTTGTCTGACTGAAAGCCGGCATGTACATCGGATACAGACTGCCAGAGTTCAAAGTACACATGTGAACCTGGCCTAATACCATAAAACTCCTTTAAGCCTTTGACTGGGTGAATACACAACGCTTTTTTTAAAAAAAAAAAAAGCCAAATTTTTTGTGTCAGCCTTTGGAGCAGTATTTTGAGCCAATGCCAAAAATGGATTCACATGGAACTGGAAATAATAATTTTTTTTTTAGGGCTCATGCACACGGCCGTGTCTTTTGTCCGCATCCGATACATATTTTTTACAGGTCGGATGTGGACCAATTCACTTCAGTCAGACCATGTCCTATTCTAGTCCATGTTACGGACAAAGATAGGACAGTTCTATAGAGGGCAGGACGTTCCAGAAAGAGCGCGGAGTGCACATGGTCAGTATCCAGTCGTGTACATGAGCCCTTACTCTTGGCTTTGGCTCAAAAAACTGCATCAAAAACTGCAGCTTTTTTCTAAAAACTGATAATATGCTACTGGTGTAGCCGTACATGGTGAAATGCCTGACCAAAAGCTAAGCTCATTTAGACATCTCTTCTGTAATCTCATTAGCTCAGCGTGGTACCGGCTGCAGAATTACATGGCGGAGGATCTCCTTAAACAGTGTTTTGTTCCACTGACAGGAGTGATGACTTGCATTATACTGTTAGCCTGGATTCTCACCCTAGTTCTGACCATGGGTTGAAATATTGAATTGTGTCTGCATGGCTTTAACTAGATGTAGTGTAATTCCATCACACTATTGAAGGGATGACATACGTGTGCTGCCGTATAGTATCTCTGTATGGCCCCATAATACCCGGTAGAGCTTCGAGGAGACAGTAAATCCATGATCTCCAACCTGTGCCTCTGAAGTTTTACTTGATGTTTCCTTTTGCCTTTTATGCTTATATATCATATATTTTTTTTTATAATTTTGCATACATTTATGAGGCTTTAGCTGTATACAGTGTATGTATATTAGAGCCTACCATAGGAATAGAATATAAATTACACAGAATGAGCCCTGTAAGAAATGTTGGATATTTTTTCCCCTGAGCGGTAATTTAAGCCGACTCTAGTTTATGTAATCCCAAAGGACCTATGATATATTACCTTTGTGTGACACAACTAGTTTATCTGGGATGCTACACTGGTAACTAGATCAGTGTCCCCTTGTAGTAGATTAGCCATGTAATGGATACATTTGTCAGTATAGCCCACGTACTGTCATGTCTATTTCATCTTTTGTAACTGATAATGCATACCGTATGGACCGGTCGGCACTGCTGTATTGCCGCGCGGAGGGCAGGGGTTTCTGTGTTCTGACTTTTCTGCACTTCTGTAAACTGCTCTGGAGTATGTTGGTGCTATAGAAATAATACCTAAAATACAGAATAAAATAGACAAATAAAAACCACCAGAAAGGTGGCGTAACGTATGATAGAAAAGTGGTGCAAGTGACATCATGTCATTAAAATGCCATATTCTGCTCTGTGAACAATACATTTGAAGAAAGTCACCAAAATGATTGTTTTTTTGCAAGGGTACTGGCATATGGCCAACTACCTGTACAACAACTGCGAGGTGGCGAGGTGGGTCTAGTATGTCGGACTTTTTGTGCAAATTTAAAGAGGACCTTTCACCACTCCTGACATGCCTGTTTTAATAGCTTCATGCATTCCCCATGTAATAACAATTCTGGAACATCTATTCTTATGTCTCTATGTTGTGCCATTCCTTTATTATTTGCACTAGAAGTTATGAATGAATTGCTATTTGTCTTCAGTAAAGGAACAGAGGGGAGGTGACCAGTTGGGGGTGTGTACATGCACAGTCTAAACATGACAGCACTGATTGGCTAGAGTCAGTCTGTGCAGGGACACACCCCCAACTGGTCACCTCCCCTCTGTTCCTTTACTGAAGACAAATAGCAATTCATTCATAACTTCTAGTAGAAATAATAAAGGAATGGCACAACATAGAGTCATAAGAATAGATGTTCCAGAATTGTTATTACATGGGGAATGCATGAAGCTATTAATACAGGCATGTCAGGAGTGGTGAAAGGTCCTCTTTAACATCTTGTTTGTCCATTGTTAAGTGTAGTTCTTATTACAGTGCTTCTATATGTTCCATTGATGCAGATTCCATATAGCAGTATACAGTGAGCCTTTTTATGTGGGTGTTTTATTATTAAGGATTTTGATGTATCTATGTGGGTTACATGAATGAGATATATTGTACCGTAAGTCCCATACTATGTGTGCATTTTCCATGAAAGTAGAAACCTAAAAGTAAACAATGCAAATACAGGGAATATGGGCAGCGGGGGAACTTCTTCATGTCTGCTTCACTTATGCTATTTTTTTTCAGGGTTTTAAGTGCTTAAAAATGACCAAAATCAAACCACACTGGCCGGGGTTTGCTGATGTGTCGTCACCAAAAATCTGTCAAAAAAAGTGGGGCATGTAGTAGGGTTTCTGCACTTTTTTCTGACATGCTCAATTTTGGCGCAGTTTTGGTGTAAAACTCTGTCTCAAAGTAAGCCAACCAATGGTTGGTATAGAGTCAGAGAAAAGTATCTACCCCTTCACCAGAGTTATCACCCAGCCTGAGCCCCTGTGATAAATCTGATGCAGGACTACAACTTGTCTAAGCTTACTCCTTCTAAATGTAAATGTGAGCCATTGTCACACATCAGATCAGTAGGGGGTCAACAGCGAGCCTTGACATAGAAAGAGCTTTTTGGAACAGTTGGTGCCAAATTGAAAAATAAATGTGGCACATCTCTTGACATAATAGATACCTCCTTACACCACAGCATTGCTTTTGTAACCATTAGGTAACCATTGTCAGGGGTTTGCACGCACCCGTGGTGCGTCTTTTTTTTTTTTTTTTTTCTTAGTAAAATAAAATTAATATCAGTAGACGTCTTCCATAAATAACTTTTACTACTTCATTCCTAGATGTACACTCCATGGCTTTAAAGAAGCTGTGCAAGAATGGGGTTTTTTGGCAACCGCCCCCACCACACGCACATACTTTACCATACCTTTAAGGGCTCATGCACACGACCGTATGTATTCTGTGGTCCGCAAAACACGGATCTGCAGAAAAAGGACATGACATCCATGTGGCGTCTGCAAAACGGACAAGAATAGGACGTGTTCTATTTTTTTTGTGTAACGGACTTGCATACATACAGATATGGAATGCACACAGGGTCATTTAGTTTTATTGCCTCTCCATTGAAATGAATGGTTCCGTAAAAAACGGAACAGTGACGGACAAAAAATACGTTTGTGTGCATGAGCCCTAAAGGAAAGATCACTCACCTGCTTCCCTGTGCTCCGCACTTCTTCTTCTCCAGGTCTGTGACTCTCTGCTGGGCTCACTTGATGTAAACATCTGGTTTGACATTGCCGCTGAGAGACCTGATCCTTCTTGCGTCATATGACCATGTGTCATACTGGATATTTACATCGAGGGAGCCCGGTGGAGAATCGCAGGGCCGGAGATGAAAGAGTGGGAAGCGACGCCGGGAAGCAGGTAACTAATCTTCTCTTTACAGGTCTGGCCAAGTGGGGGAGTTTGCCAACCCCCATCCCCCCTATTCTTGCACAACCCCTTTAAGGAGTTTCCTCTACTGCACAGACAGATAGACAGACTTTGATTTCCTGGTGTGATAGAGGCAGAGATAGCTGCTTAAATCTGCTGTCGAGATCTCACACGCTGAAATACCAGCATATTTAAGAGGTTATTCATCTAAATTTGTTAAAAAAAATCATATTAAAAATACAGGTTCAGATAGGGAATGTCATGACAGAGAAGGGAGATGAACAGCAGACTGCAATATAAGATTTGAGCTAAAGAGATGAGTCATCTGAAACAGAGCAAAAACATTATAGATACTAACGTATTCCAGTATGGGAAAGTCTATGCTTTATTCACCATTCTCACACAACCCCTTTAAATACTGGAGATAGACCTTTAGGGTGGATTCATATTGACATGTTATTTTGCTGAGAAAATGCCAAATGCAGGATGTAAAAGAGTTTTTGCCACTCTTGTTTATTTTTCAGTTTGGAGGCTTTTTATGTGTCTCTGGTTGAAGCAAAGGTGGTTTTTTTTTCTGACCCTTTTTTCATCCAATTTTGTATGTAGAAAAAAAAAAGACTGTTTACTTAGAAGACAGATGATATCGTAGATGCGTTCTATATTCAATTATTTTTACTGCCTGTATGGAACACATTAAAACTATTAACTTTATTGTTAAACACTAAAATATGGGAAGTGGCTATCACCACCAGATCTGAGAACAGGCTGAACCTCAGTGTTGAGTGTGTATTTTTATATACTGGGATCCCAGTGCCGCCTGCTACTGAAGCTGCACGCACGCCATCAGAAGTGTGCAGCATTCTATACCTTTGAATGTTTGTCTGTCTTAAGTCTCCTGATGAAGAGTAGAGGAAACGCGTCGAGCCGTTGCTTTCAATAGACGAGCAGTACACTAATAGTGGGATAATGCGCAAGGGTTTTATATAACAATGGAAAGCTATAATAGCAGGGGAAATGGGTGCTAAAGAGACACCAGTCCCAGCTTCAATAAGCGAACTCTAGCGCTAAACCATACCTCCCAAGTGTCCCTCTTTTGGAGGGACAGTCCCTCTTTTTGACCCAAGTCCCTCTGTCCCTCTTTTATCCTTAAATGTCCCTCTTTTTGACCTGGAGGATTAATGCATAAATGTGCATTAATAAATTTACTAAATTGCTCCTTACTAAAGTGTCTGTATGGTTTCTATCTATAAATTAGACCAGAACTTTATTATTTGGTGCAATTTGCACCTTAAAATATCTATAATCTGATTATTTTATGTGCTAATATTTATATGGACAATGAAGTGCAAGACAATATTTGCCACAGGGGTTCCAGTAGTTATGAATTGGGCGGGGTTAGAGGTGTGGCCTAGTATGCAAAAAACTGCCGTGATGTGCGCCACATATTGTCCCTCTTTGCAATTTTCAAAAGTTGGGAGGTATGGCTAAACCACTATTGATATCAGGTCTATGTGTGTCCTAATTT
Source organism: Rhinella marina (assembly GCA_900303285.1). Taxonomy (NCBI): domain Eukaryota; kingdom Metazoa; phylum Chordata; class Amphibia; order Anura; family Bufonidae; genus Rhinella; species Rhinella marina. The sequence continues at coordinate 58,167 of ONZH01011199.1, forward strand.
AGGATAGTAGACACAGACCTGAAGTGTTTGTGATCTTGGTGTTTAAAAGAAGTGTGGAGTATATATAAAAATACACACTCAACACTGAGGTTCAGCCTGTTCTCAGATCTTGTGGTGATAGCCACTTCCCATATTTTAGTGTTTAACAATAAAGTTAATAGTTTTAATGTGTTCCATACAGGCAGTAAAAATAATAAAATAGAAAAAAAAAAAGCTTGGAAAAAAAACACCATTCAATCAACAAAAGTGCCCATACAAAATTGCACAAAAAAGCCATACCAAAAACCCAAGTGGTTTCAGAAGAAAAAAAATGCCAACGTAAATTTATGTAAGGGCCCTATTACAGATACAGATGAAGCAGGTGATTGTCGGGAAGGAAGTGTGTAAAATAGATACTATAGATGGGCTAGAAATCAGCATTTCTCATCAGTGTCCCCAGATTGTGCAAATAATGCACACGGTGCAGGTTACTCTATTTAAAGAGTCGAAGCATTGACATCTGTCACTGGCTATGAAGACAGACTGAAGAAGAATACGTTGATGTTGTTTTAGTATCCAGATCATTTTGAACAAATAGTACTCTCGCTCGGACGGCGTGTTCACGTACAGCAGACGATTTCCGCGTCTGAACACAACATCTGCATACATCTGAACAAGGTTTGCAGCTTCTTAACAAACCCTCCTAATTTGGTGCCCTCTTCGGTACAGTAATTATGAAATATGCAGAATATAGACATTTTTCATGAAAGAAGCATTTCTGGGAAATATTCCCCTAAGTGGTCTTATGATAACTGATATGGTGAGACGGCATGTAAAAACGGAGATAATTGATTTTTGTTAATATTTTTCCCCCGTTGATTGTTACATAAACACGGCCTCAATATTCAGGTTACATATCCAATTAAAATGGCATTTCCCATTTGTAGATCAGATAAATATGACTGGAACCAAAAAGCCGGATAGAGTTACTTAGTTAAATACTGTAAAAGCATATATTATCACTGGTGGAACTAGATTCTCTAACTCTTCCGAGAGCTGAGAATTACCACTTGCATTATGGTAACAATATAACCGTAAGGAGTCTTGAAATCTGCACTTGACGGTAGGAGATATGCTGATCAGGGCTAAGCCAAAGCCCCGACTCCGACTCCTCAATTTCCCCTCACCCCGACTCCGACTCCACGACTCCGACTCCACAGCCCTGATGCTGATAGTGACATTGTTCGTATCAAGCCATCTAGTAAAATGTAATGGGCGTCTATGAGAACGTGGTATATGAAGTCATTTCCTACAAGGTTTGTTGCCTGTCACAGTGGAGAGTTGCCAGCATGTAACTACTTTTCAGGGACTAGGTAACCCTATATATCCCTGTATCCGAAGGCACTTGGGATCTTTCAGCTCATATCCCATTGTGGCTACGTGTTTGCTTCACAAAGCTTCTCTTGGTGTTCCAGATTCTTCTCACACATTGTTTCCTTTACTGGCTAGACCAATTTTTCATCACATTATACACCGCTTGTTTCCATAGTTACGACCACCCTGCAATCCAGCATCAGTGGCCGTGCTTGCAGACTATAGAAAAGAACTCTGGCCTCTCTGGTGGCTGGGATAATAGGAGCACACGTAGGCGGGCATGTTTTCTTATAATGTGCAAACATGGCCACTGATGCTGGATTTAAGGGTGGTCGTAACCATGGAAACGAGAAGTGTATAATATGATGGACAAATGAGTCTAGCCAGCAACGGAAGCAATATGGATAATCACAATACATTAGTAAGTGGCTTGTATTAATTTTGTCTACATGATAAATACCATTTGCTTAGGTTAGACAACCCCTTTAACTCTTGTAGCACACTAGACCACCAGGCCTATCAGCATTAAGCCCCTAAAAGGGCTTTTTTTTCAGGATCACTATGGCGTTTAACAGATATGTCCATGTAGTTGATTACCTAATTTACATAATTTGCAAACTATCTGCCTTGTCTGAACATGCGCTAATCGTCTGAGATAGGAAATATTACATTGTGAAGCATGCTGTACACTGCTTTATGCTATAAAGTTCAGTTTGTTTTTATTTTTATGTACAGCATGAGGAAGATTTAGGTACAAAAAAAAAATCCATACAGTTCCCGTGAGTAAGCGGTTATGGGTGATGCAGCTAATCGTGGTACAAAATGGTTTTGTACTGAAATTATCTGTCATTATATTAATCCGGTAATGCAACAGATCATTTGTACAGTTCTTTTAGGAATCATATTAGCACTGATTACCATCTGTGAAAGCCTTCCCTCAGTGCAGAACAGGGAACAAACCTTTCATTTCAGTAGAGTACACCAGACCCTCCGCAGTGCATTGTACTGTAGATGTGTAAGTCACATGGCTACTTTCACACTAGCGTTAGCACGGATCCGGCACCTAAAGGGTGCCGACGGATCCGTGCTAACGCTATACATGTGTGGAGCCGGAGCAGCGCTCCGGCCCCACACATGACACACATTAAAACAACACACAGACTACATACAAACAAACATACAGACATACATACAAACATACAGACATACTCACATACTCCCGGGACGCCGGCAGAACGTTTTCACGCGCCTCCTGCGCGCAGTGATGACGATTCCCCACAGCGCCCTCTGCTGGGCGCAGTGGGGAAACGTCATCGCAGCGTGCAGGAGGCGCGTGAAGACCTGCTGCCGGCGTCCCGGGAGTATGTGAGTATGTATGTATGTCTGTATGTTTGTATGTATGTCTGTATGTTTGTTTGTATGTAGTCTGTGTGTATGTATGCCGGATCCGGAATGACCCCCCATTGGAAATCAATGGAGGACAGATCCGGATTACTGGTGTGTCCACACCAAACGGATCCGTCCCCATTGACTTCCATTGGGGGTCATTCCGGATCCGTCTTGGTGCGGATGCCTGGACCGGAGAGCAAACCGCAGCATGCTGTGGTTTGCTCTCCGGTCTGAAGACGGAACGGAATGCTTTCAGGAGCATTCCGTTGTCTTCAGTTCAGTTTTGTCCCCATTGACAATGAATGGGGACAAAACTGAAGCGTTTTTTTCCGGTATTGAGCCCCTTTGACGGAACTCAATACCGGAATTTAAAAACGCTAGTGTGAAAGTAGCCTTAGAGGGAAGGCATCTGCACACAATGAGCCAGGTATATCAGTCTGAAAGCTCTTCTCAGCATTTGCTAAGGCTGGAGATTCATATGTATTTGTCCCCTTCAGCATATTACTACAGTCTGAAAGGCATTGTCTACTGCTTCCTTAAAAAAGATAGATGACATCTGTGTGACGTCCGTGGTGCATGTTTTCCTTATTTTCTAACAGTGTTAGAATAGGACATGTTCTGTCTTTTTTGCGGAACAACGGAACGTACATACAGTATACAGACAGCAATTGAAATGAATGGGTCCGCATCCAATCCGTAAAAAATGCAGATCGGATGCGGACCACAAATATGGACATAGACAAGGAGCATGAGTTTTATCTCCACCACTGTCCCTCCAGGACTGTAGATGATCAGTACAGGAATACAGAATCTGAGAGGTATCCCAGTAGGTGTGTAACATTGAGACCTAATGATAGTGGGGGGCATTTACTAAAGACTGGCGTTTCCAACTCCTGACCAGTCTTAGTAAAAACCACTTTGACGGAAGCCCAGACCAGTTTAATAACTGGAGCACGCCTATTAATAAATTTGTTGCATCCTCTGCTGTCCATATGCCATGACAGCCAAGGGGCTGGAGTCGATTTCAGTGTAATGGATGCCAGTTTTCTGGGCCAGCCAACCTCCTGCCGCCCACACAGTGCCCACTTTTTGGGAAAGTGCTGAGGGTGATGGAAAGAGCTAAAAAGTTTGAAACGTGGTCACTAAACGGCACTTTTGTCAAAATTTGCGATTTTTGTACCCTCAAAAAATTAGTAAATGACCCCCATAGTATTCTTAGTGTCCCACAGTTTAACATCCTGGTAAATCTCTGCAAACACAGACAGGGCATAGTAGGATCTAAAATACATAAGTGCACCTGAATCCCAGAAAAATAGGATGTCAGACAATAAGACTGTCCTTGTAGTCCTTATGGGGATCAAAGTGGAAACAAGGAAGGAAGCCAGCAGTCATGTTCCAGAATATGTTATTGATCAGTGCAGGTGGCTGGGGTGTTACAGGACGGCCTTCAAGCAGGAAGCAGATATGAAATGCCTTTTCTACTTTTAGACCTTTTGTCTCCCTCTTTATGTTGTAGTATCCAAAAGGCAGGTGATAAGTGGAGTCTTTGTCCAGAAATGAACTTTGCGTGTTTTTTTTGGTCTTGTATGCGTTGTGAGCGTTGAGGCTTTTAACAAAATGTTTGTAAAATGTAAAAAAAAAAAAAAATGGCCTGTGTAAATATAGAATAGTGTCATTTTTTCATGTGAGCTCTTCGTCTCACTTTTGTGTTTGCTTTTACGGTTCAGAGAAAATGTCAGAGCTGCTGCAGTCTCCCAAATGTTGCACCTTTTTTTTATCCACCCCCACTCACCTATGTTAGAGAATCTGTCAAGGATTATTCCCTATGAAAGTCAAAGTATTCTACCACTCCAGAGGTCACACGCCTCCTGTGAGCAGCGGCGGCATTTTTAATTCTGCACACTGCAACATATAGTGACAAAATGATAAAGAAGCCTGCGATGGTCAGTGATATACACAGGGATTAAAGAAAGAAATATTGCTTAACCATTTAATGCATTAAGCAGACAGTTATTTCCTGTAGTGATAACGTTTGCTAGAAGGAATAAAAAGAGGGACACTTGTAAGATTGTACATTTTTATTACTCTGTTATTCCTCCTGGAATTGGATGAATATTTACAAGTTTCATTTGTGCTTTTCTTTACTGGTTAGAAATCTGTCTAAAAGATTTAAATGATGCTCACTTTTCACGTTAGTTCTACATTTGTTGAGTGAAGTAAGAAGACATATTTTTTTTGTAATATTGGTGTATGTAATATTTCATGACAATTCTAGCGCAGTATCAAGCCCAAAGTACTTATTAAACGACCTGTGATTTTGTCTAATCGGTGCAGTCTGGGAGAAATAATAATGAAATGGCGCAAAACAGCGTACCAAGAAAATCTATATAAAGAATAAAGGCATTTACTAAGGCCGCATTCACATCAGCGTTCAAGTGCCAGATCCATTACAAGACAGACATGGATGCTGCCCGGCAGACCTCATTGACTATAATGGAGTGTGTCGGGGTTTCCGTCATACAACCAAGTATGCTGCACTATTTTGCTCCACGTTTTTGACGGAATCCATGACTGGGGACCCCAAAAGAGTCTCCTAAGCAGAAGTGAACGCAGCCTAATACAGAGTTTACAGTTCCTCTTGAATGGGATGTTGGGGAAATGTCCATAGGATCAGGTTAAAAAGACCAATTCCACCTATTATCTCATATAAGTTGGTTGGACGGGCTGATTGCCATACTGATTTCCCTTCCTGATGGATTATAACCTAGTTTCTGTCAGGGCTTCTTGTCTTCGTTTGTGGCTAATGAAATAGAACACATGCTTGTCTGTGCGTCGGTTCATTATAGCTGTCTGCTGCTTTCTATGCATTCATTTTTACCTGCCACTAGAGATGAGCGAACGTGCTCGTAACGAGCACTGTAGCGCTCGGCTCCCCTGCGCTCGCATGGACGCAGGCATCCGGATCCGTCGGGTGAGGAGGACAGATCCGGATGCCTGCACCCATGCGAGCGCAGGGGAGCCGAGCGCTACAGTGCTCGTTACGAGCACGTTCGCTCATCTCTACCTGCCACATATTTCTCTGTTAATAGTGACCTCATTCACAATTGTATGAAGAGCTTTATTATAACTATTATTATCATAAAACGACATGTCACTTATCAGTAATTTTACAGCAGTGTAAACATATTACTGTTGTCAGGAGGCAATGTAATCTACAGATTGGCGCCAACTCTGAACACTGTCTACAAGGCATCTGTGGTCACTGCCATAGGTCAAAATTGGGTGTGAAAGGAGATGAGACATTATCAGGACTAAGCATTGTAGGAATGTTCATTTTCACATACTAGGTTATTTTGAGCCAGAATAGAACTTCGATTTATCATAGACAAGCAGCGTACGTCTCGTCATAAATTAGGAGCTGCATCCGGCAATCCAACTTAAAGTGGCCCTGGAAAAAATACTAAAAGTGGCCCCCATTTTGTATTTGGGTCCAAACTGATGGAAGGCAGAGCCAGCAGTACCATATTGTGGCACATTATATCACCCCAACAGAGCCCAATACCACAGTCCATCACAAAATACTGCCAGCAGCACAAAATACATCTCCAAAAATTCCACTGGACGGCCGTGAGGAGGACCCAGGCAGCCCCCTTGGCATCGGCCCACCTGGAAATTTCCCTGTAAGGTCTATGGCCAGTTCGGCCCTGCATGTAGCTTACGCGTCAAAATCTGTCAACATATACCTGCTAATTCAATATTTTTAGACCGGTTATACATTCAGATGTTACCAAGTGAAATTCAGGCCTTAAAGGGGTTGTCCGGCTGATCAGATCTTTGAAGAGAAAGTGGCGCTCCATGCTAGCTTCCTCTTCATTACACTGCACTTTGTCTCGAAAGTGCTGTGTAATACAAGTACTTCAATGGAGCGAGTGCTTGCAATTATGCTGCGGCGCTGCACCACAAGAGACGAAATGTAGTGTAAAGACCGGGAAGCGGAGTTCTCATGGAGCACCGACTCCTCATCAGACAGCTGATCGGCGGACTCCTCTCAACCCAAATACTTAATATTTAACTGTTAAAGGGTTTCTGTCACCATTTTGTTCGGTATGAATCAGGCTGACATTAGAGATGTGCTAATTCCAAATATATATCTGTTTTATTTACTGGTGCCCCCATTTTTATATAAAATGAACTTTTATTTTATGCTAATAAGGCCTCTAGGTGCAAGGGGCGTTACCCCTGCTCCTAGAGGCTCTGTTGATTGACAGGACCAGGCAGAGAAGAAACGCTCCATTCACCATAGCTTGCAAGGACCTTCAATGATGTCATGACATGTGATCAGTCACATGGTTTAGGAGGAGACAGGCTATTTGTGTGATCCTAACCATGTGACTGATCACATGGTCATGACATCATTGAAGGTCCTTGCAAGCTATGGTGAATGGAGTGTTTCTTCTCTGCCTGGTCCTGTCAATCAACAGAGCCTCTAGGAGCAGGGGTAACGCCCCTTGCACCTAGAGGCCTTATTAGCATAAAATAAAAGTTCATTTTATATAAAAATGGGGGCACCAGTAAATAAAACAGATATATATTTGGAATCAGGTGACATTAGCACATCTCTAATGTCAGCCTGATTCATACCGAAAAAACTGGTGACAGAAACCCTTTAAAGCACAGCCTCTGTGCAATGTGCATAGGTCTTACAGCGGCTTTATACTGCCTGACTGAGCAGGCAATTCTCTGAAAGACACCGTTACATCCAGATGCTCGTTGGCTACTGCAATTGCTCGTCCTCAAACAGATTCCTTGCTTCTGGGCAGCAGATCACTATTCACACAGTACAATCTGCTGCTTTGACATTATGATTGAGGTGGTTGCATGAACAATCATTTCACCCGATGAGCGAGCATTTTGCTTGTTCTTCGGGTGATCTGTGGCAACTTTACATGGACAGATTATCAGGAAAGATCTTTTGTAATAAAAAGACGGCTTTACATGGCCTGATTTTTATTACAAAAGATCTTTCCTTTCCTGACATTCATTTTCTTCTTACAGTGCATACAGCATCTGATGAAACATGCCACTATTTTTTCAGTTAGATGGCATTTGGAGGTACAGCCTTATGTACCTCATTGGAAGCTGTATTACCACTCTGTTGTGGGCTGTGTCTATTAGCCCATATGCCAAATTCATCTGCAGTTATAGCTGTTATATTTGGCAAAAGAAAATAGCATTGAAAATGCAATTAAGGTTTTGTACCAAGAGCAAGAAAGGGTAAACTAAGCATTTTCCTTTCAATTAAAATATAAAAATCATATCTTATTGACATCAGACGATAACTCAAGGACCTACTGTGCATTTTGCTTGTATTGGAAGAAATGTTCTGTAAACCTTGGAGCTCTTAAACCTAAGCTCTTGAAGATTCCCAACTAAGCAGTCTTGAGTTATTTTCAAGGAGACCCCCTTTAAACGCACAATACTTTAGGGCAGATTTACTACCAGATAGTCTAAAGATGTCATAAATGAATTACAGTTGCTCATGTTGGATGATGAATTTGCTACGCTGTTAGACACTTTTGTCTATTTTACACCGATTGGTCGGCCTACTTGGCACAAATATATAATATATAAATATATAAAATATCCACGACCCTTTCTGCTGAGCCATGCCCTTTCTCCGCTTTGCAAATATTACACAGTGAATGGCAAAGAATGTTTCCCTTGTGTCCAGAGATTGATAAGAACATCAGAATCACGTCAGGGCACACAATTAAATGTTTTATTTTACTTGAATGCCAGGACTGGAGTAATGCCAACCACATACAAACTGCTGGCATAAAGTGTTGAGAAGAATAGAGGCTTGGGTAACAGACGGCAATGAACCTTCATCACTCGCCATTCTTTTCCATCCTTGTGGCCGTTCTTCCATTTACATTGTGATCTTCCGCTGGTTTAGAAGTATAAATTAAATAATTGTGATAGCAGTAGTTTTGCAGTCAACTGTATACATGTGAGAGGACAGGCTCCAGGCATTATTTTTGCTTTTAAGCCTCATTCACACATCAGTGTTTCATGGACGTGTGCTGTACGTGTTCTCCACGGACAGCACACATCCCCATTCAGTTTAATGTGTGTATTCAGACATCAGTGTTTTAGCACAGTCCGTGCGTCAGTGTTTTTAGCACGGATACATGCTCTATTTTGTCCGTGTTCACGGATCTATCACGTCCATTATAGTCTATGGGTCCGTGAAAACCACGGATCCCTCACAGATGTCATCCGTGTTGCATCCGTATTTCACTGATCATTAGGCCTCATGCACACGAACGTGTGCCGGCCGTGCCCGTGCTGTGGGCCGCATACGGCGGGTCCGCAATAAACGGGCACCGGCCGTGTGCAGCCCGCATCACGGATCACGTACCCATTCACTTCAATGGGTCCGGGAGATGCGGAGTGGAGGTTTCTGGCCATGCCTCCGCACCTCAAAAAAGGAGCGCTTGCGGATCGCGGACCCCATTCAAGTGAATGGGTCCACGATCCGCATGCGGTGGCCTCACGGTCAGTGCCCGTGCATTGCGGACCGCAGTTTGCGGCCCACAGCACGGCCGGCACACGTTAGTGTGCATGAGGCCTTAAGAAGAGATGCTTTGAAAATTATTTTTCAGCTGTTCAGTGTCAGTGAAACACGGATGCAACACGGACAACAAAAAACGGACACACAGACCCAACACGGATCCTTCACGGACAGCTTCACGGATGCCTCACTGACTACCTGCTCACGGATTTGAGCACAGACACGAACGTGTGAATGAGGCTTTACTTGATTTAATGCCATATGGTATAAGTCTACTCATTTCAGTGGTAAACTGTGAGGAGTGAAGGAATGTTGACTGATTTTGCACTTTCCTAGTAGTTAATTGAACATGTTACATGCTCTGCGTATGTTACTGAATGATTTGAGAAATGCATGAACACTTGCTTTCATCAGGCTGGCTTATCAGAAGATAGATGAGGGTCCAACGAGTGAGACCCAAAGAGGACAAATGTATATTTTTTATGCTATTCCTTCCGATGTGATGCACTCTTGGCGTGTTTGAAAAAGGCTCTTGTTGAGCCGGAACGTGTCACATGTATGTATTTAATGTAACAATAAAATAATGAGCATTTCAACAACTACAGTGAGTGCCGGTCTATTCTCTTCAGCGCTCCTGACCTTGTCAAAAGAAAGAAAAATTCCACACACTGTCAAAAACTCCAGTAATGGTGATAAAGAAAAACATACTGAACACCCCTCAGTATTAGGTGAGACCAGTGAATGCTTCATTCGATGCCCCAGAGTCAAGAAAATGCAACGTTTCAGACTTGCAGGCTCTTCATCAGGCTGAGGATCAAGTGACTCAGGACTTGAGGTCGCTGCTGGAGCATTCAGCATGTATTTGCAAAAGAAAAAAAATGAAATCAACAGATTCTGTTCTGAATCTGGCTTAAAGGTATATTCACACACGGCAGTAATGGTGTGGTAAAAAGCGGCCCCCTTCACGTACTACATATATTGCTTGCAGTTGCTAAGTTTTTCCACAGATGCAATTTTGAATACAGTTGGCACCATCTCCATTGAAAACGTCAAAGCAAGAAAACTGCATCAAAAATACATTACATGCAAATACACAGAGGATTTTGCTATGGTTTTTGTGCTGTGGCAATGGTGCAGTAATCTGCCATGCCTTACAATTGCCTGTGAGTATGCACACAGCCAATCTTTAATGAATAAAATACGCTGCCCTGTGCATGATAAAACCTTACTTTATCCAAAAGGCTTTGGTGTGCACGGCAGGAAATTAAGAGTTAAACTGAAATAAGCTTCTTTTGACCTCCTACATGAGCCATACAAGGCTTAATGAATGATCTAGATGCAGAGATTATTGCATACAAAATGAAATCCCTAACTGTCCGTTTAGAAATAAAACCAGGAGATTTTCCAGCCCTGTGTTAGTGAGGGCAAAATAACATATATCTGACGATAAGCACCAGCCCTTCTCCTAACCGTGGTCTGAGACTCAATATGGCATTTCTAGTTCACGAAAGATGCTGAAAGCCAACTTATTTTATGCACGAATTTGAAAGCTATAATGTATAAGTGATACATGCTCAATATACTGATAACTCATTATCAAAATTAAAGGGGTTGTCCAACTGTTAATACTGATGATCTATCATCAGGATAGGTCATCAATATCAGATTGGTGGGGGTCCGACACCCGGCACCCCTGCCGATCAGCGGCGGCGCTCCATGCGAGCACTGCTTCCTCTTCATTACACTACCCATCGTCTTGGAAGTGCAGTGTAATACAAGTTCACCTGAATGGAGCGAGCACTAATTACACTATGCCAATGCTCCACTGGAGATGAGATGTAGTGTAATGACGAGGAAGCGGTGCCCCCATGGAGCTCTGCCTACTCATCTCACAGCTGATCGGTAGGGGTCCCGGGTGTCAGACCTCCACCGATCAGATATTAATGAACTATCCTGACAACAGGTCATCAATATTAACGGCGGGACAACTCCTTTAAAGGGAACCTGTCACCTCCTGTAGCCAAAAAAAACTATTAGTAGTACCTTAATTTAGGCGCCAGGGTGATGCTGAATAAGATCTTCATAAAGAGAAGAGATTCCTCAAAGTGGCAGAAATTGATCTTTTAATTCTCCTGTGCGCGCTGTCTTGACTCCGCTTGAAGTTAAGGGGGCAGCGGCCTCCTTGCTTCAAGTCAAGCAAACCACTCCTCTGGTCAACTTGACTGACAGGTTGCCGTTGGGCCGGGGATTGCGCAAGTTTCGCGCATGCGCGGTACGCGATATCTCCCTGCACAATCCCGGCTCTTCACTTTGCCGGCGCTTTTGTCTGTACAGCGCATTCGCCACAGAAGCAAGCGAGCGCGCTTGGGAGAGCGCACCCGCCGTCCCTGCACGCAAGGGGTCATTGAAAGCGTCGGAACGCCCGGCCGTACGCTGGCAAAGTGAAGAGCCGGGGCCGGGATCGCGCAGGGAGATATCACGCACCGCGCATGCGCGAGACTTGCGCGATCCCCGGCCCAACGGCAACCTGTCAGTCAAGTTGACCAGGGGAGTGGTTTGCTTGACTTGAAGCAAGGAGGCCGCTTCCCCCTTGACTTCAAGCGGAGTCAAGACAGCACGCGCAGGAGAATTAAAAGATCAATTTCTGCCACTGAGGAATCTCTTCTCCTTATGAAGATCTTATTCAGCATCACCCTGGCGCCTAAATTAAGGTACTACTAACAGTTTTTTTTGGCTACAGGAGGTGACAGGTTCCCTTTAACTGATAGCTGTAAAATGATGATAATTAAAGTCACTGTGAACTGCTATAGTATCATCATCCTAAAAAAAATCACAGATACGTCTATTTTTCATAGACACTGAAAAACTGCTGTATTTTTATGGACTGTCCAGGAATTTCAGAGCGGTTGGCAACAGTTTTCAGGAGATGTTTTCATAAAACGACAACAGTAATAATTGGACAAGTAACAGACCTGGCAATGATCCTGTGTATATTATGCTCTTTGTCAGAAGTCCTCTTAAAGGGAACCCGTCATCTCTGAAACACCCCCTGAACTAGAGTAAACGGTGTATAGTGTAAGTGATGCTGAATCCGAATATGTAAGTTTTATCTTCATACTCCCTTCTATTCCGACGCTGTGCTCCCACAAACCTGCAATAAAATGCACTCACTGGACTCTTCTTTGAGTCCTCTCCATTATGTGAGTGAGCACTGGAGTCCTCTCAGTGCATTTTACTGCAGGTTTGTGGGAGCACAACATCAGAATGGAAGCGAGTATGAAGATAAAAATTACATAACCAGACTCAATGTCACTTACACTATACACCGCTTATTCTAGTTCAGGGGGTGTTTTGGAGATGACAGGTTCCCTTTAAGTAGAATGAAGACATCATAAGGAATAATTTTTCCATTGAAATCGTTTTGCTGATAATTCTTTTCTTATACTCTCATTGTGACCCTTTGAAGCCAGCAAATTGTGCATTAATAATGCTAGCGCTTTGTCATTACCTTACATGTGTCATAGGAACGTGATAATTGAAGTCACAAGGAAGTCTGCTGGTGTCATGAATGCTGCTCAGGACTGCAGTGGGAATTAACAATAGAAGGACGGATTCAAAGATATTTTCACTCTTTGATGTATTGTGTAGATTTTAAAATGTACAGGATTTGTCGTAGCTGGGATACTTGAATTTGCCAGAATGCAGATACTTTCTTTAAATGCATACACCTGAATGGCATTATGTAGGGAAATTAGCATTTCTTTATATATGCCTGTTATACAGATTTTCTTATGCCTTAAAATGGTTTACCAAGACTCCTCTGGATAGGTCATCAGTATCTGATCATGGGGGACCCACGCCGATCAGCTGTTTGAGAAGACACCAGCGCTCCTGTGAGTACAGTGACCTTCTCTCTGTTCACCAAGCAGATGGTGCTTGGTATCGCAGCTCAGCCCCTTTCACTTCAATGGGGCTGAGCTGCTCCCAGGCCATGTGACTGATGACGTAACATGGCCTAGGGCAGTGGTGGCCAACTTATGGCATGGGTACTTAGAGCCTTCTCTGTGGACACCCACAACCTGGAAAAAGTCTATGGCATACCAATATGCTTTTTCCTGACATTCATCAGCGCACAGGCCGCTCACTGAATGTAGGCAGGCTATTATAGCTAAGTGATAAAGTGCATGGAAGATATACTATATTGGACTGTAGTATTCAGGTTAAATATGTTGGCACTTTGCGATAAGTTGGTGGGTTTTGGGTTGCAGTTTGGGCACTCGGTCTCTAAAAGGATCGCCATGGCTGGCCTAGGGAAATCAGCGAGCGCTGTGCCTTCTCGAACAGCTGTTCAGCAGGGGTTCTGGGTGTCAGACCCCCATAGAAGAGATACTAATGACCTCCAGAGGAGAGGGCATCAGTAGTAAAGTCTTGGAGAACCCTTTTAATTTCCCCCACTTTGACACTTACCTGTGTTTGACCTGATCTCCTGACATGTAATGATGGTCTATTACCTTCTTGTCTAATCACTCTCTTCTCATTATTTTCTCGTCACTATCTTGCCCATAGTGAATGTGTAGTAGGTGTGATACGTAATGAAGTCAGTTTGTGGCTTTGTTGTTATGGAGTAAAAGTCTTTATCGTTCATCCCAGGGGGGGGCCTAGAAAAATTCCCAAGTGCTCAGTGTATTTAGGGCTTTGTGTCCCGCCAAAAAAAGCAGATCACCTGAATGACTGTGGAGAGCTTAAGGCAACAGGAGAAGCGAAACAGATGAATATTGAGACGTTTACAATTCTCACAAACCACTGTGCACATGTGTGTAATCCTAGGGTGTGACACTACTTGCAGAGACAACAGACACTTCCAGACGTACAGCTCATGCGAGTCATCAGAGGCTGCTGAAATCAAAATACTGTCATGTAAATACCCAAAAACAAGATTCAATATTAATGGACTAAAAGGGGATGTCTAAGTTAGCATTTTTGGGGGTAAACTGCAAAGATGCTGGTAAAATAATGAAGAAAAACTCCTCTTTCTGAGCCCCCACCAATCCAGTGCCATTGTCAGAGGCGTAACTAAAGGCTCATGGGTCCTGGTGCAAGAGTTCAGCTTGGGCCCTCCTTCCCTCAGTGCTTTGTGGCAAGGGGCATAGAATATAGCCTCTTTACCTAACTCCTTCCCTCCGGCCGGAGGTGTAACTTGACCTGCATGCACGTTCTATAATACTGGTGTCTTCTTTTGTGGCACAATGGTCTTTGGGCCCCCTCAGGCTCCCGGTCCCGGTAGCAACTGCTACCTCTGCACCCCCTATAGCTACGCCCCTGGCCATTGTTCAGTCCTCTCCGCCCGACTACTGCTGTGACATAATGTTTTGACTGTATTGGTGACATCCCTTGGCCTCAGCAGTCTTGTGCCATACACTGCTGAAGCCAGTGATTGTCTGTGCGATATACAGAACATCAGCTTACACTACTTCACAGCTGCAGTCTGGTGGGGAAGACAGAGCAGCAATGATGGATTGGAGGGGGCTTGGGAAGGGAAGTTAAAATGTTTTTATTATTTTAGCAGCATCCCTACAGTTTGTCCCAGAAAATGTTTAACATGGACATCCATTACAAGTATGAACTTTATCATCATTAGTCTCTGTTCACATCTGTTAATAAGTAACGTGATAACGGTGAGCCAGATCCTCTTGACTAATAATTTGGTCCACTGGAGTTCTGTCGAGGTTTATGTTTTGACATCAAGAATAAACATTGTTAGAATTCCTGAACAGAACGCAGAGCGCCCGATAGTATATAATGATAAAATATATACCTTGTAAATTAAAATCAGTATTGCCCATAGTAACCATTCACATCTTATCTTTTATTTCTAACTTTGCCCGGAATCTGGTTGGTTGCTATAGGTCCTCTGTATATAATTTTGTGTATTCAACTCATTTACCTGAAATATTAGTGCCATGAGGTACTTAGCACTTTGTATATTTGCAACACTGTGGTATGCATTTTTAGAGAATGTGTTTTATATACAGAATATAATTTCTATGGGTCTTCTTCTAAACATTTATGTAAATGGAACAGAGCTCCATTGTGACTCATATGAAATTCAAATCAGATATTTGAGAAAAAAATGGAAAGGGGAAGTTTTTGTCTAAATAACATGTTAGGAATCCCTGTTTATTTGCACTTTTAGTTTTTTTAGTCAGTTGTCTTGAACCTGTGGCTCTTCAGCTGTCGTAGAGCTATAACTCCCATCATGCCCTGACATCCTGTCACAACAGTTCAAGAGCTACAGGTTGGAGATCTAGAATTACAATCCCGTGAGATAAATAACTTTTTGTGCCATTTTGAGCCATTGGGGCAGATTTACCAATACTATCTCATTTTTAAACAATGCAAAAGTTAAGGCCTAGAGCCGAGCAAACGTGTCGTAACGAGCACTGTAGCGCTCGGCCCCCCTGTGCTCGCATGGGCGCAGCCATCCGGATCCGTCCCATGGGAGCGCAGGGGAGCCGAACGCTACAGTGCTCGTTACGAGCACGTTCGCTCATCTCTATTAAGGCCCCCTTACACATTTGTTCAGCTGACAATCTAATCTGTAAGGGGAGCTCTCGACCTCTACCAACAGGTGTTGTCGAGGGAGAGAAGGATCAAGTGAAATTAATATTTTCACCCGATCTGGGAGGTAAGCTGACGCCAAAGGTGCATGGCAGTGGCTTCGAACCAGTGGTGTCGAACCTATGGTACGGGTGCCAGCACTCAGAGCCCTCTATGTGGGCCCCCGCACCCTGGAAAAAGTCTATGGTGTACCAATATGCTTAAGACTTTTCCTGCCATTAATCAGCCCCAGGACACACTATGAACGGCACAGGCAGCACATTGAATGTAGGCTATTAAGCTATTATAGTTAAATGATAAAGTACATGAAAGATATACTATATTAGTATTATGGTTAAATTGCTGTGTTGGTACTTTGCGATAAATAAGAGGGTATTTGGTTGCAGTTTGTGCAGTTTGGTCACTCTGTCTTTAAATGGCTCACCATCACTGGACTAGACAGTCTAAAACATTGCCAGATTTATTACAGTCACTGATGCTGGATGATAAGTCTGTCACACCTTTGGACAGTCAAGTTTATACCACCTGTTAGTTGGCTTACTTTTTGCAAGTTGTGTGCCAAATTTCTGATGCAATTTTGGTGTGCGGTGTTACAAGTCACACTTCTTTCTAGTGAAACCACAACCCTTTAAAGGGAAGCCACACCTCTTGTTGAGAGTTCCACAAAATGTGTCTAAAACACTTAGGCTAGGGCCACACTGGTTTTTTTTTTTTTCTTCTTAGACCAGGGCAACATGTAGGGCTTTTTTATATATTATTTACAATTAGCCCTAAGGCTACCAGTGCCCATATTTAACATGTGCTCTAGGTTTACCCCTAAAACTTAACTTTTATTATTCACTATTTTACTCAAATTACCCTGTTTTTATATGTTTTAAAAATAACAGTGTTGCTGCTACTACTAACAATCCCTATCTCCGTTCCTTAAAGGGGTATTCTCATCTTAGACAATGGGGGCATATCGCTAGGATATGCCCCCATTGTCTTATAGGTGCGGGTCCCACCGCTGGGACCCGCACCTATATCCAGAACGGAGCGGGGAGCGCTGCGCCTGGAGGACCCCAGGTTTCCGGGGGTCCGGCCACCACCAGGCGCAGCTCCCCGCGCCGCTCATAGAAATGAATGGGAGCCGGGCCGTGCATGGGCGGTGCGCTCCCATTCATTTCTATGGAGCAGACGGAAGTAGCCGAGCCAGCGCTCGGCTATTTTCGGCGGCCCCATAGAAATGAATGGAGGGCGGCTGCGCATGTGCAGTGCGCCCTCATTCACTTCGGGGGCTCCGTTCTGGAAATAGGTGCGGGTCCCAGCGGTGGGACCCGCACCTATAAGACAATGGGGGCATATCCTAGCGATATGCCCCCATTGTCTAAAATGAGAATAACCCTTTAATGCATATTTATTGCTCCTAGGATTCTACTGCATTTACAATGATAAATCTGCTTTATTGTTGAAATTTGAATTTGTTTTGTAATGCTCTTTATTCATATATCCAATCTCAGTAGTGAAAAAAACGGAAAATATTTCCCAAGAAAATGACAACAAATATCAGAATGTAAGAGCACCCAGAGCTGTATGAAATTTCCCCAAATAACTGTCCTGTAACCGTCAGGATATAACTGCTTGTTCATAGTCTTTTTTTTTCAACAGAAATCTGATGTCTCTGTTAATGCAGGTTGTGTCATGTCAGCAAAGTATGGTACTTCCTCCATGAAAATGTGTAAATAATAACCTTTGAGCCTTGGGGAGGTGGGGTCGGGTGTGTCTCCAGCCTTTTTACCATCACTCAGGTGTTAGCATTGAATTTTGTGCAGTATATGCATACATGGTATTTGGTGCATTATTTTGAATTTAACATAATGCAACCATATGTTATGTGTCACTGTATGGAAATGTAGGAATTCCTGTCTGCACAGGGCTGTTTTAAGGCCCCCTTTACACTGGCGACAAAGCAGACAATTATTAGGAACACTTTGTTTGTTCCCGATAATTGCCTGCTTGTCAGAGGAGGTGAAAGCTTCATTTACATGCAGTGATCACCTCCTCTGTAAGGGGGCAGGGGATCACTGCTGTGATCGCTTACCCCAATGGGGAATCATTGTTTCTGGTCAGTAGATGTTTAGAAATCACAATCTGCTGCTTTCTCCCAGTGGACGAGTGACTGATCAGCCACACCTTTACTGAAGGCAGTTATTCCTAGGAATGCTCCTTCCTCATAATTTTGCTGATTATTGTCCAGTGTAAAGGGATGTTTAGGCTGGAGCTACACCTGTCGCATGACTAAAGATTGTTATGTAGCAATACAGCCATTAAACTGAATGAAGTCACAGCACGACTTGCAAGTTGCTGCCACCGTGAGTGCTGCATTCTCTTCATTGTTTACCTGCTTGCCGTAGACATTGCAGAGGCAGCTCCTCTCCCATTCACTTGAGTGGGAAGAGGCAGTTGTAGTTGCACTCCATCCCATTCATGTGAATGGGACACCGAAGCTGTAGTTACAAACTGCAATGTTAACGCCTATCAGGTAAACAATGAAGAGAGTTCAGCATTCCCAAGAGCGCTGTCATACAGAGGATCGGTTGGGGTGCCGAGAGTCGGACCGCTAAGGATAGGTCATCAGTTTCAGAAACTGGAAAACCCCTTTAAGCCTCTGCTCATTATTAGTTCAAATAAAATTTTATTGGTTAACATGGAACAGACAATAGGCACATTACAATTCAAAGATCCCAGCGAGTACAGCAAGGGGATACAGCAAGGACCGCATTGAAGAGACAATTGGAATGTAAATAGACATTAAACATCATCAATGACAAAGTACACCGAAAATATATAACAGTGATACTCCCAATAAATGGCCCAATGTCCACGTTTGAGTCTTTATAATAACAAAAAGTAAAACAAACAAACAGAGAGAAGGGGAGGGGGAAGGGGAGAATAAGACCACTGAAGCCTGACTTACTCATGCTTAAAAAAATCGGGGAAGGAAGACAGAGCAAAACACGACATGCCCGAAATATGTTATACTGAGTCTACCGCCAATGCTCTATATTTACTCCAAGTATCCCATATTCTATGGAATATATGTGACGAGTTAGAGACCCAATGCGATATTTGTTCTAACCTATACACCTGGTCGCACTTCAGCGCCCACAATTGCAGAGGGGGAGTTTTGTCAGACTTCCATGATAAGGCAAGCACATTTCTGGCTACAGCGCATAAGAAAGATACCAGACGACGTTGATCTCCGGTGAGAGACATCCCATCACTTAAATCTAGTAAGGCCAGTCTAGGCGTTAGATCCACCCTCCTCCCTGTGATATCCCTAAGGGATTTTTCAATCTTATCCCAGAAAAGCTGGATACCGGGGCATAACCACCACATATGATAAAAGGTACCCCCCTGTGAACCGCATCTCCAACAAATATTACTGGAGGATGGAAACATCTTGTGAAGGCGGTCAGGGGTATAGTACCATCTAGTGAGAACTTTATAATACCCTTCTTGAAGACGCACGCATCTCGATATTTTCTTCGCACGAGACAGTAAATAGGACCTCTCTTTAACAGAGAAGGAAATACCCAAATCCCGTTCCCAGTGTAGCAGGAAGTTATAGGAGCATGGGGTATTTTTACTCACGAGGTTGAGTATATCATGGATATGATTTTCTAAGGGGGATTAATCGCTAGAACCGCCTTTTCAAATGTAGTGGGGCTTATTTGCAACACCTGAGAAGCCTTATCTTTCATGAAGGAAAAGACCCGTGCTAAATGAAGCCTCTGCTCATTATTACTAGTTTTCAATTTATGTACACAAATTACAACACTTGTACATACAAGGTTCTTGCCCAGCATTTTGAAGACCACTATCAGCCTAATTTGTGTGCAGATTTCCATAGATCATTCCTGGTTGAGTTTTTTTACTTCCCTAATCCCTACCATTGTGGGGTATATCTACACGTGGCATAAAATACATTTCCTGTATCTGAAATGAGTAGTTCTTTAGGCCGTAAGCACATGGGTTTCTGCTTTGCAACATATCTGCTGCTTGTGTCTATAACCTAAAGATCTCTAATTCTGTTGGTTCTGACATTTTGACGTTCGAGTTCGTTCACACATTTCCCTATAGAGAAGTCTGTGGGAAATGCCTGAAAAAAAGAGCCAAACCCAGAGCAGGCAGCAGTTTGTTAAAATGCCATGGACAAAAAAATGAAGAAAAATGCCACAAAAGGCTGTGTATTTGCACTCTGTTTCATAGACTAAGGCCCCATTCACACGACCGTATGTTCATTTCCGTATCTTATCCGCATTTTTGCGGATAAGATGCGGAGCCATACGGACCCATTCATTTTTCCATAGGAGGAAAAAAAAAATGCGGAATGCACATCGTGTGCATTCCGCATCCGTATATTACGGAAGTTCTCCTGCAAAAAAAGGAAACATGTCCTATACTTGGCCGCAAAACACGTCCGTAGCCCCATTAAAGTCAATGGGTCCGCAAAATTATGGAAGTATGTCTTCCATTCCGTTTTTATACGGACACGGAATACATACGGTCGTGTGAATGGAGCCTAAGGCCCCTTCACACGACTGTATTTTGGTCCGTGTCCGATCGAATATGAACCCATTAATTTCTATGGGTCTGCAAAAAAACATTGTCTGCTGTCCGCATCTCTATGTCCATTTTGGAGTCCTGCAAAAAAAGATAGCATATGTTCTATTCTTGTTCGTTTTGCAGACAAAAATAGCCATTGTTACAATGGGTCTGCAAAAAAAAAAACCCCAGATGCAACATGGATGTCACACGGATACATACGGTTGTGTGAATACACCCTTTACAGTTATCATCTGGATGTACAGTAGTGTTTTGGCCATAGAGAAATGCAAAAAACTTCCACAAAAGCACTGCTAAAAGTCATGAAGCTCAGGATGCATATTGTTTTGCTCCACATTCAGTTTTTTTAACAATATGAATATATTGAGTATTTTCATCATTCAGCAAATTCAAGGGTCGTGTGTTTTTCCGCTATTGATTTATTTCAGACCTCATATGTTAACTGTCTTCTATACCGTTATCTAGAACCTGCCTTATAAATCACTGTTTAGGTTTTAACACCTGCAGAGAAATGTTCATATTTGATGCGGGATTTCTGCTTGCAAATAAATCATTCCAAGACGTGTTATTAAATTATACAGAGAGAATCAAATATATCATGATTATCTGTTAGCAGTAGTGAAACCTTGTGATCTCTGGTTATGTCCTATTCTAAGCCTACTTTTACATGCGCACATTTAGGTGTACAGCTTTCCATTATACATTTTTTTCTGTTGGTGTTGTGGTTCACATCACAGTTCATTTTCCATTCTTTTGATCCATCAGAAGAACAGAAAAGAAAACCATGATCCTGTATTGTAAGCATCCATAATTTCCCATAGGCTTCTATTATGACGGATCAAAACGGAATGCCTCTTAAAGGTGTCCATTTTGATTTCCGTTATAACATCGTTATAACTGAAAGCTAGAACGGAATCCCGAACGGTGATGTGAAAGAGCCCTAAGAAGAACGTTAACTCTCCTTTACATATATTGATGGCAATTATACTGCCTTGTGAAAACTACCAACCCCCCCTCGCCCAACTTTCATTTGTTTTGTGTATAAAAAACGCCCATTGATGTCTATGGACATTATGCAGGCTTTTTTAAAGCTTTATACATGATAATTACATTGAATAAATAAAGCCTAAAAGTGTGTTGCATGTTTCTTATGAGCTAAATTACATTTTTATTTAAAAATAGATATATTAATAGTTGCAGTGTGTCAAATTTCTGCCTGTATGGTCACCATTGAGCAGGCACCAATGATTCAAAGCCACATTCCCATTTGGGCCAAGAAATATTCAATCCCAACTGTGTAACCTTAAAAACTTGGTGATCAGTCCTCAATATAAGGGCTAACGCACACGGCCGTAGGTTTGATCTCCATCCGCTTCGTGTTCCTTCTGGATCAGATGTGGACCCATTCATCTCAATGGGGCTGCAAAAGATGTGGACAGTACACCTGTGTTCTGTCCGCATCCGTGAGTCCGTTCCGTGGAACCACAATAAAATAGAACCTGTCCTATTCTTGTCTGTTTTGTAGACAAGTATAGGACAGGTTCTAGCTATTATCACCTCCTGAACAATTCATGCTTACCTGCTGCTCTTTTCCTGCACACTTGGTCCCGTTCCTCCATCTTAAAGGGGTTCTTCAAGTTATATTTATTGATGACCTATCCTCAGGATAGGTCATCAATATCAAATCGGCTGGAGTCCAACACCCAGCACCCCCACCAATTAGCTGTTTGAAGAGGAGGCGCGCGGGCCGTACAAGCATTGTTTACATCCTAGCCGTAACATGGGTAGTGGTGAGTAGGTGTAATTACACCAACTCACCATTCATTTCAATGGGACGGCTCTGTAGTATACTCTTGTATAGGAGCGATCCTTCCCATTGAAATGAATGGGGCGGTTAGGTGTAATTACACTGACTCACCACTACCCATGTTACGGCTAGGATGTAAACAATGAAGAGGAGGCACCGCTGGTACGGCAGCGCGCCTCCTCTTCAAACAGCTGATCGGTGGGGGTGCCAGGTGTCGGATCCCCGCCGATCTGATATTGATCACCTATCCTGAGGATAGGCCATCAATAAATATAACTTGGAGAACCCCTTTAAGGCAATATGTCATCCCTGGAGCCAGTCATTGGCTGAAGCGGCACACATAGCCATCCCCATTCCTCAGCCTCAAGAAAGCAAGCCATGGACTGGAAGGTGGAGGAATGGGAGCCAGCACGCAGGAAAGGAACAGCAGGAGGTAGGTAAGTTATGAATTTTTTTCGGAGGCGATGCAGGCTCCCTTAAAAGTATAGATTTCACCATTCATTTTCCGAAGGATCTCTAAAAAATAAGACGTGGAATCTCATTGGTTGCTATGGACAACTGAGCCGGTTTTCCTTACACCAGTTTTGATAAATCTCCCCTTATGTTCTGATAGTTTCCTGTCGTGGAACATTGTATATGTGTGCTCTTTTATAGTGTTACTTATCAGTGTTAGTTGCTTCCTGTTTCTCTGTTTGGGTTTGAGGGTAGATGAACAAACCATTACAGTATATGAGTCATTAGGCCTGTGAGAGAAAGGGAGACAGTGACATCATGAGTGAGAAAACAGGTTTTATTTAACAAACAAATCTACCTCTGAAAACGAACTTAACATCATTTCTGTTGGTGCCACAGAGTCTTTGTCTGACAGCAGGTCAAAACGCGTTAAATGTTCATTTTGCCCAAGTGATCTGCAAGTGAAGACACATTTAGACAAGAAAAGAGGTTAATGAAAAACTGTCCCATGTGTGAAAAAGCAATAAGACGCTAAAAGTAATATAGAGTGTGCTCAGAGCCCAGCAGGTCAATTAATATGTAGTGTACGAGATTTTAAAGACCAATAAGAGCCAACTGCCTGGTTGTACAGAGGAGAAGGTAGATGGGAGAAAGGAGGAAAATAGCAATGTGTTTCAGTGTGCGACATGTTCACATGTAGCAGATTTGTCACGCAAATTATTGTGAATGAACATCCATTAACATATATGCAAAGGGGGTTGTTTGTGCAATATGTGTACTGACATATACAAATCCCATTCAGGTGTAAAAAACTCACCGCTCTGTGCTCCAGCGTCTCTCCCGGCGCGGCCATACCAAGGCTCGCGCCGGGAGAGACGCGCTGCCGAGCCATGCCATCTGGTGACGCGACCGCATCCTTAGTAACGGGATGCAATGCCCTGTTTCTCCTTGCAGTGGGCGTGTGCTGGGATAGATTAGCCATGGGCTGATTAGCTCAGCTACTCTCTTACTGTGTCCTAGTGTTTGTGACTAATGGAGAGCCGAGTCAATGGACCTATCAGGTTTTGATCCAGGGACTCGGTGCTCTTTTTAAATCCCTTCCTGGCCATACACCAGTGCCAGTGATAGTCTTTGTTGGCTCTAGCTGGTTCCCTTATTGCTATTTGTTCCCAGTGTTCCAGACCCCGGCTTGTCTTCTCCCCACTCTCTGTCTCACGTTTTGGTACTGAGTAGCCTGTCTGGTTCTGACCTCGGCTTGTCTTCTGACCACCCTCTGTCTCACGTTTTGCTACTGTGTAGCCCATCTGGTTCTCACCCATTTTGTACAACTCTGATTTTGTGTTTTCCGTGTTGTGTGTCTTGCTTTTCCCACACCTATACTAGTGTAGGGACTGTCGTCCAGTTGCAGTTCTGCCATTTAGGGCTTACACTGCAAGTAGGAAACTGATGCAAACAGACACAATAGAAAACGGATCCGTCCTCCATTGACTTTCAATGGAGTTCAAGACGGATCCGTCTTTGCTATGTAAAAGATAATACAAACGGATCCGTTCAGAACGGATGCAGACGGTTGTATTATCATGACCGATCCGTTTGTGAGAGCCTGGACGGATCTCACAAACGGATCCAGCAAACGCAAGTGTGAAAGTAGCCTAACCAGATGTGGAAAAAAAATTAAGGCTTTCAAACATGCATGTAAAAATAGAAAACAAATCTTCTCAGGAAAGGGGGTAAAAAGCCTAGTTTTGACCTGGTAAAAGAGCCAAAACTATGCATATTTGGCGAATAAAGCATATACTTTCCCATACTGGAATACTTTAGTATCTATAATGTTTTTGCTCTGTTTCTGATGACTCATCTGTTTAGCTCAAAGCTGATATTGCAATCTGCTGTTCATCTCCCTTCTCTGTGATGACATTCCCTATCTTAACCTATATTTTAATATGAATTTTTAAAATAAGTTTGTCAGTAACCTCTTGAATATGCTAGGATTTCAGAGTATGAGATCTCTTCAGCAGATTTGAGCAGCTATCTCGGCCTCTATCACAGCAGGAAATCAAAGCGCTGTCTGAGCAGCAGAGCAAACCCCTTAAGGCTAGATACAGCCGTGCCTTCAAACTCTGCTCAGAAAGAAAGTGGTGCAATGATAAAAAGGGCATGGAGATACTAATCTGTTCTACTGTATATTCTAATATTGCATGGTATCACTTATATGTTGCTGTATTTAAGTGGTCAGAATGGTTGAAATATTTGCAATTTCGCACTATTGTGAGGGCAATTAGGTTTTATCCTGAAATAAAGGTACTTCAGTGAAAGTGATGGTTAGTTCTGGTGCTGTCTATGAAAGCATGTGTATAGCAGACAATCTATGAGGGAGGGGTTAAAGCTGTTCTTGGCTTGTAATTGTTTTAGTTTTTTGGTAAGAAGTGGTTATGAGTATTGATGAATAACATTGCTATACAGGCTCTTGACAAAAGTGGGCCCCCAGTCCCCCAGCTTATTATTATAGACACATTAGGTGTACAGAAGCAGGCCAGCCAGTATCGTCTTTCACCAGGGACCCGCCATCTCCAAGTTTTTGCAGCAACCTGCATAATCAATCATCTTGAGCGTCTTATTGCGGACTGCCGATGTGTGAGCTGGTAATATTGGCATGTAGCTGTACAATGGACCTCCAGAAGGAATTTTACTGGTGGACCCTAAGCACCCTAGTCAGACACTGTTGCTATATCCCCTTAAAGGGGTATTCCTTAGAGCGCATTGGTGGCTCCGTGTGTTCTGTGTTTAAAATAAACATTGTAATCAGTTGTAGAATACTAGTTTTGCGCATCTACCCCTCCTAAAAAAAACATAAACAGTCGTTTTTCCTCTATGTATGAACATTTGGTCTGTCACTGCTTGATATTAATGTATTGCTGGCTTGCCCAATGCAGGGATGCCATGAAGTACCCACATTGCCAGGAGCCGGCAGACTGGAGGAGACACAGGGCTCTTTATGGAGCTGTAGATCTGTGTAAGAATTGGTGGTCACTGGATATGTGATAGAAGGAAGTGGGCCAGTTTTCTGTGTGATGAGAAGAGAGACCAAATTCTAGTTTATTTGTACATGGGGCACTTTCTTTTAAAAATAAGGATACTGAACTTTTTGGGGGAAAAATGCCAATCCCTGTAATGTCTTGAAGATGTAGTTGTGCCACCCATTGTATGACTCGACTGTTGCTATGCAGCGCAGAGCACTTGAAATGTTAAGGTAAAAAGTGCAATTGAAAATGGCGTAAGTAAAAGAATACAGTCCCAGTAGTCTTTCTGCTATTATTAGTTTAAACATCTAAAAAGAATGGAAGGCTGTAAATGTTTTCGTACAGGGTGATCATAAAATTTTAAGAGGTAGGGTATGGATGGTATTTTTAACTTTTTTCCATCCTGCGTCTTTTCAGATTTCCCAGATGACTCGCTGAATAAGAAGCAGATTGCTCTTACGGAAGACTGCGTGAGGTTGTGCATCCGTAGCAAACATGCACAATTTCATATAATGGAGACATATGGCTATGGAGTTTTGGGTTGTAAATGAATTCCATTTACAGCTAATTAGAAATCAGTAGATGGCATTGCTGATTAAGGTAGCCCAACCTATTATAACTTCTGGCTGTGCTTATCCATAGGCTGACAAAATAAATCCCTGTGAGACAATTGCCACTTCGAGCTTATGGTAGAAAAAAAAATATCCCGATTTCATTAATAAAGCAAAGACTGCTCATGAGGAACAGATTTTCATGACTCTTTTTTTGTCTCTGTGAAGAGTTTTCTTGTGAAACCTGGTCATACCTAATCATGTGTACATACTGTAGGCGTGGAGTCTGTATGGCAGAGCACAGAGGGGGCTGACTCCTTAGTATTGAGCCACATGGCCGCAATACACAGTCTCTTTCGGGTGTCATGTATTGAGAATGTCCTCATGTATATCTCCCCTAAAAACAGTGACTATAACACGTTTTGTTTTGTTTGATTCTCAGACGGCAAAAACATCCGTATGAAATCTGAGGCATGCAGGGGTACAGTAGAGGATGTATGTACCTTTATGGCCTATTACATCTCCATACTAAACTGAGCCGTAACATGGCTGTATGCCTAAGCCGTAAACATGATATTTTTGTGTGCAGGTCCCAAAAGTAGGCACATAGTGAATGGTAGACTGAATCGACCGGTGAGGGGAATTGGGAGTTCATCCTCTCAGATCATATTTTTCCCTTCATGATAGAGTTATCTAGTAGCTGTTTATTTCCTTCTCACCCTACTAGATACATCCATGGTCTTTAGACCTGAACAAGCATGTCTATGATCATGGGATTCTGGAAGTGGAGAACCAGGAGTGGTAGGAATGTAAAAATCCCTGCTGGTCCTCTGCAGGCATCATCGACTGCTGTTATCAGAATTGCTCCCAAAAGACAGCTATTCTGATAATAGTCCTCCATTAGGGAATTCCACATAATGTAGAATTTTAAAAGCTGGCTGTCAGCAGGTCCCTCACAATATTGTATGTGCTTTGCATAAATGAATAGCACATGATACCCTGTATAGAGGAGAGCAAGGAACCTGCTGACAGATCTATTTGAATAAAAAAAAAAAAAAATGAAAGGCTCTTTTTGGCGGCACAACTGCTGATTGATTTAATCATTGCTCATCTGTTTGATATACAGAGTCCAGAGAATCTGGCCATAAACAGGATACATGACAATGTTTTACGGCGTTAGTAGAGAATAGCTTGACCAGTGCACTCTAAAAATCTGAGAACTGCTATTTAACAATTGAGATTGAACAGCAATCCACCCTAATAAACCACATTATTCTGGGACTGCAGTGACATAAGTGTTCATTACGTTAGAGTGTTGCCAGCCAAGGAAGCTAATTATTTCAACAAGTTCTAGTGACTGACACTGAGGTTCCTTTCCTAACCACAAGCAAGCTCTACACAAGCTGAAGCTCATCTAAAATTCTTTATGGTTTCCAAACTATTCTGATATGAAACCACTTCCTTCCTAATCTCAGTCTCTATAGATGTAGGGTTTTTCTTTTACACCCTGTACTAAACTGGATTGTGGTCTGTTTTCCTTACACAAAATCTGTGTGAAAACTGATTGTACTCAGTCTCCCATTGTTTCTTAGTGGGAGTTGATGCTATATTCCATGCGGCACAGATTATTCTACATGCAGATGTGTTATTTATGCCATGGAGAAAAAAAAAACGACCACTGAGTAAGGCTAAAGGCTCATGCACACAGACGTTTTTTTTTCCATGTCCATTCCATTATTTTGCAGCCCGTATGCGGAACCATTTACTAGGGGGCTGCAAAATAATGGACAGAGCTCTGTGTGCATTCCATGTCCGCATGACTGTAATGCAGACAATAATAGGACATGATCTGTTTTAGGATAGGACTGTTCTATTAGTGGCCTTCCATTCCTCATAATGCGGAATGCACACTGCCAATATCCGTATTTTGCAGATCCGCAATTTGCGAACCACAAAACACCCAAAGGTTATGTGCATGAGCCCTGGATCTGTGTGTGGATCTGTTGCCTGTACAACTTTATCTGATTTCTGCTGCGGTAATTTTTCCAACACCGTCTGAACATGCCTTTCATGTTTGCAGCAAATTTATTCAATATTGACAGAATAATCTTCCTCCAGTATGTTCACACAGACTAAATCTGACCTGTATTTGTTATGGAACACATCTTGAGCCAATCCGTCACTAATAAGGCCCCTTTCACACGAGCGTGACGGATTAGGTCCGGATGCGTTCAGGAAAACTTGCACCATTTTGCAAGCAAATTCAGTCAGTTTTGTCTGCAATTGCGTTCAGTTGTTCAGTTTTTTCCACGCGGGTGCAATGCGTTTTGATGCGTTTTTCACGCGCGTGATAAAAAAACTGAAGGTTTACAAACAACATCTCTTAGCAACCATCAGTGAAAAACGCATTGTATCCGCACTTGCTTCAGGATACAATGCATTTTTCACTGAAGCCCCATTCACTTCTATGGGGCCTGGGCTGCGTGAAAAACGCAGAATATAGAACATGCAGCGTTTTTCACGCAACGCAGAACTGATGCGTGAAAAAAAAAACGCTCATGTACACAGACCCATTGAAATGAATGGGTCAGGATACAGTGCAGGTGCTATGCGTTCACGTCACGCATTGCACCCGTGCGGAAAACTCGCTTGTGTGAAAGGGGCCTAAGGGCTCTTTAGATCAACAGATTAAGGCCCCATTCACATGTCCTGTTTTTCTTTCCTGATTCGATCCTGAACCTGATCTGGATCCATTCATTTCAATGGGTCCTGAAAAAATCAGGATCGAATCAGGAAAGAAAACTCAGCAGGCAGCCGACTGACAATCTGCTGCTGCTCGGGGCATCTACAGTGCCTTGCGAAAGTATTCGCCAACCCCTGGAACTTTTTAACCTTTTGCCACATTTCAGGCTTCAAACAAAAAGATAGAACATTTTACATTTTTGGTGAAGAATCAACAACAAGTGGGTCACAATTGTGAAGTGGAACGAAATTTATTGGATCATTTCAACTTTTTGTGTAATAATAAAACTGAAAAGTGGGGCGTGCAAAATTATTTGGCCCATTTACTTTCAGTCCAGAAGTTGATTGAGGATCTCTGAATGATCCAATGTTGTCCTAAATGACTGACGAAGATAAATAGAATCCACCTGTGTGTAATCAAGTCTCCATATAAATGCACCTGTTCTGTGATAGTCTCAGGGTTCTGCATCATGAAGACCAAGGAACACACCAGGCAGGTCCCTGATACTGTTGTGGAGAAGTTTAAAGCCGGATTTGGATACCAAAAGATTTCCCAAGCTTTAAACATCCCAAGGAGCACTGTGCAAGCGATCATATTGAAATGGAAGGAGTATCAGACCACTGCAAATCTACCAAGACCCAGCCGTCCCTCTAAACTTTCATCTCAAACAAGGAGAAGACTGATGAGAGATGCAGCCAAGAGGCCGATGATCACTCTGGATGAACTGCAAAGATCTACAGCTGAGGTGGGAGAGTCTGTCCATAGGACAACAATCAGTCGAACACTTCACAAATCTGGCCTTTATGGAAGATTGGCAAGAAGAAAGCCATTTCTCAAAGATATCCATAAAAAGTCTGGTTTACAGTTTGCCACAAGCCACCTGGGAGACACACCAAACATGTGGAAGAAGGTGCTCTGGTCAGATGAAACCAAAATCCAACTTTTTGGAAACAATGCAAAACGATATGTTTGGCATAAAAGCAACACAGCTCATCACCCTGAATACACCATCCCCACTGTCAAACATGGTGGTGGCAGCATCATGGTTTGGGCCTGCTTTTCATCAGCAGGGACAGGGAAGATGGTTAAAATTGACGGGAAGATGGATGGAGCCAAATACAGGACCATTCTGGATGAAAACCTGTTGGAATCTGCAAAACACCTGAGACTAGGACGGAGAGTTATCTTCCAACAAGACAATGATCCCAAACATAAAGCAAAATCTACAATGGAATGGTTGAAAAATAAACGGATCCAGGTCTTAGAATGGCCAAGTCAAAGTCCAGACCTGAATCCAATTGAGAATATTTGGAAAGAGCTGAAAACTGCTGTTCACAAACGCTCTCCATCCAACCTCAAAGAGCTTGAGCTGTTTTGCAAGGAAGAATGGGCAAGAATTTCAGTCTCTAGATGTGCAAAACTGATAGAGACATACCCCAAGCGACTTGAAGCTGTAATCGCAGCAAAAGGTGGCGCAACAAAGTATTAATGCAAGGGGGCCGAATAATTTTGCACGACCCACTTTTCAGTTTTATTATTACAAAAAAAGTTTAAATGATCCAATAAATTTTGTTCCACTTCACAATTGTGACCCACTTGTTGTTGATTTTTCACCAAAAATTTAAAATGTTATATCTTTTTGTTTGAAGCCTGAAATGTGGCAAAAGGTTAAAAAGTTCGAGGGGGGCGAATACTTTCGCAAGACACTGTAAATGCGCCTTTAGTCTCCAGTAGAAATAATTGGGAGCTGTTATGTGACTTGAAGCCCCTTTTCAAGGGCTGACTTAGCAGGCAGTAATCATCAGATCGCTGTTTTTGGGCAGCAGATCCCTGTTTACACAGCACAATTTTCTGCCCAGACATGATGATTTTGATGTCTGCCTCAACAATGCTTTCACCACGAGAATTTGCTTGTTCATTGGGCAATTGGTGACTACATAGGACAATTATCATTGAAATACCCATCACAATGAAGACTCTAGATAAACTAATAATTGGAGATAATGAGGGAGATTTATCAAGACTGGTGCTTTCTGTACCTGTCTTGATATACCCTGCGTTGGCGGAGGATGCACCTAAGTTATGACAAGGAGCAAGTATTCTCCTGCAGTTCATGCACCTAACCAGAGATATATGACCACTCAGAGCTGCCATAGATTTCTGGCTTCATTTACGTCAGAAAACTGGTGTACATGAAGATAAATTTGTTGCAGCGGCTGGCCCCTTCCCTGCCCTTGCCATGCCCCCTTTCAGAAAAGTCACAAGGACAGTGAAAAGTGGCAGATGTGACAATTCTTTAAAGGGAGCCTTTCACCTGTTTTTCACCTATATAACTAACAGCAGTATCCCACAGAAGATTGCATACACATCCCAGACATACCAGTGTGCACTGTATTACATGTCCAGAAAAAGCACCTTTATTCTGCTGGAAAACAGCCCCCAAGTGCCCTGCTGAAAGTGAAAGTAAAAACAGCTTTCTCTCTCGACTCGATTTCTAGCAGCTATATCTTCTGATATATGGGATATAATGCTGTGATTTTGGTATTATTTGAAAGCTTGGAATGTCAGCTTTCAAAGAAGGCAATTTTTCTATCTGCTACCAATCCCAATATATGAGCAGCTAAAGCAGCCCTCCCCTCTTCAGTCTGGTTTGCTTTGGGCACTTGTAGCAGCAGAGCTGGGCACTTAGGAGCTGTTTTCCTGCAGAATAAAAGTGCTTTTCCTGGACATGTAATACAGACACAAAGTGCACACAGGTATGTCTGGGATGTGACATGTAATACACACACACAGTGCACACAGGTATGTCTGGGAGGTGACATGTAATACACACACACAGTGCACACAGGTATGTCTGGGATGTGACATGTAATACAGACACAAAGTCACACAGGTATGTCTGGGATGTGACATGTAATACAGACACACAGTGCACACAGGTATGTCTGGGATGTGACATGTAATACAGACACACAGTGCACACAGGTATGTCTGGGATGTGACATGTAATACAGACACACAGTGCACATAGGGTATGTCTGGGATGTGACATGTAATACAGACACACAGTGCACACAGGTATGTCTGGGATGTGACATGTAATACGGACACACAGTGCACACAGGTATGTCTGGGATGTGACATGTAATACAGACACACAGTGCACACAGGTATGTCTGGGATGTGACATGTAATACACACACACAGTGCACACAGGTATGTCTGGGATGTGACATGTAATACACACACAGTACACACAGGTATGTCTGGAATGTGACATGTAATACAGACACACAGTGCACACAGGTATGTCTGGGATGTGACATGTAATACAGACACACAGTGCACACAGGTATGTCTGGGATGTGACATGTAATACACACACACAGTGCACACAGGTATGTCTGGGATGTGACATGTAATACACACACAGTGCACACAGGTATGTCTGGGATGTGACA
This sequence comes from Rhinella marina, assembly GCA_900303285.1. NCBI lineage: Eukaryota > Metazoa > Chordata > Amphibia > Anura > Bufonidae > Rhinella > Rhinella marina. The sequence goes on from ONZH01011199.1 coordinate 90,744, forward strand.
TGTAATACACACACAGTGCACACAGGTATGTCTGGGATGTGACATGTAATACACACACAGTGCACACAGGTATGTCTGGGATGTGACATGTAATACAGACACACAGTGCACACAGGTATGTCTGGGATGTGACATGTAATACAGACACACAGTGCACACAGGTATGTCTGGGATGTGACATGTAATACACACACACAGTGCACACAGGTATGTCTGGGATGTGACATGTAATACAGACACACAGTGCACACAGGTATGTCTGGGATGTGACATGTAATACAGATACACAGTGCACACAGGTATGTCTGGGATGTGACATGTAATACAGACACACAGTGCACACAGGTATGTCTGGGATGTGACATGTAATACAGACACACAGTGCACACAGGTATGTCTGGGATGTGACATGTAATACAGACACACAGTGCACACAGGTATGTCTGGGATGTGACATGTAATACACACACACAGTGCACACAGGTATGTTTGGGATGTGACATGTAATACACACACACAGTGCACACAGGTATGTCTGGGATGTGACATGTAATACAGACACACAGTGCACACAGGTATGTCTGGGATGTGACATGTAATACAGACACACAGTGCACACAGGTATGTCTGGGATGTGACATGTAATACAGACACACAGTGCACACAGGTATGTCTGGGATGTGACATGTAATACAGACACACAGTGCACACAGGTATGTCTGGGATGTGACATGTAATACACACACACAGTGCACACAGGTATGTCTGGGATGTGACATGTAATACACACACACAGTGCACACAGGTATGTCTGGGATGTGACATGTAATACAGACACACAGTGCACACAGGTATGTCTGGGATATGACATGTAATACAGACACACAGTGCACACAGGTATGTCTGGGATGTGACATGTAATACACACACACAGTGCACACAGGTATGTCTGGGATGTGACATGTAATACACACACACAGAGTGCACACAGGTATGTCTGGGATGTGACATGTAATACAGACACACAGTGCACACAGGTATGTCTGGGATATGACATGTAATACACACACACAGAGTGCACACAGGTATGTCTGGGATGTGACATGTAATACAGACACACAGTGCACACAGGTATGTCTGGGATGTGACATGTAATACAGGCACACAGTGCACACAGGTATGTCTGGGATGTGACATGTAATACACACACACAGTACACACAGGTATGTCTGGGATGTGACATGTAATACAGACACACAGTGCACACAGGTATGTCTGGGATGTGACATGTAATACAGACACACAGTGCACACAGGTATGTCTGGGATGTGACATGTAATACACACACAGTGCACACAGGTATGTCTGGGATGTGACATGTAATACAGACACACAGTGCACACAGGTATGTCTGGGATGTGACATGTAATACAGACACACAGTGCACACAGGTATGTCTGGGATGTGACATGTAATACACACACACAGTGCACACAGGTATGTCTGGGATGTGACATGTAATACAGACACACAGTGCACACAGGTATGTCTGGGATGTGACATGTAATACAGACACACAGTACACACAGGTATGTCTGTGATGTGACATGTAATACACACACACAGTGCACACAGGTATGTCTGGGATGTGACATGTAATACACACACAGTACACACAGGTATGTCTGGGATGTGACATGTAATACGGACACACAGTGCACACAGGTATGTCTGGGATGTGACATGTAATACAGACACACAGTGCACACAGGTATGTCTGGGATGTGACATGTAATACAGACACACAGTGCACACAGGTATGTCTGGGATGTGACATGTAATACACACACAGTACACACAGGTATGTCTAGGATGTGACATGTAATACAGACACACAGTACACACAGGTATGTCTAGGATGTGACATGTAATACAGACACACAGTGCACACAGGTATGTCTGGGATGTGACATGTAATACAGACACACAGTGCACACAGGTATGTCTGGGATGTGTCTGCAATCTTCTGTGGGGCAGTGCTCTCAGTTATATTGGTGAAAAACAGGTGAAAGACTCCCTTTAAAAAGTCACAGTTAAAAAATCGTACATGTGACTTTTTAACGCCACTTTTCAGACGCAGAGGGAATGATAAATGTAAAGGGGCCAACAGGTCTCCTGTACTACAGTACTTGAGAGCAGCATAGGATAGAGTGGAAGAGATTTCTATTAATTATTTCAGTATTTTCGTGTAAAATTCAGTTTAAATGCTGCATTCCCTATATAGGTGGCTGTATACAATGTTTTCCAAACCCTCTGCGAACAAATATTTAAACCACAGTAGTTGGTTTAGTCAGGGTAGATCATTACCTTCTCGGCAGGGTTGCCAACCAGAATTTTTATTTTCACTGGACAACTTATCCCAAAATCACGAACATCCAACATTTTTTACGGACTAACTGGAAAACCATAATGATTGATAAAGTTTATAAGTAATACATGTCTATAGCTGAATATAATGATAAGAACTTGGACACAATTCACTGACACATTAATTTTTTTTCACGGACACAGGAAAAAAGTGGCATATTTTTACGGACTGTCCAGGAATTTCTGGACGGTTGGCAACCCTGCTTCTGGATGTGACAGGCTTTTTTGCACCACTTAAAGTGCTAAATGTTTACTCTAAGGTCTCTTTCACACGAGCGGCGCGGATTTGTTCAGGATGCGTTGCGGATGCGTGGCGTTAAAAACGCGCGGATTGCATGCGGATGCAATGCGTTGCGTTTTTAACGCACCCCCATTTATTTCTATGGAGCCAGGGCTGCGTGAAAAACGCAGAATATAGAACATGCTGTGTTTTTCACGCAACGCAGAAGTGATGCGTGAAAAAAACGCTCATGTGAAAAGCCCCATTAAAATGAATGGGTCAGGATTCAGTGCGGGTGCAATGCGTTCACATCACGCATTGCACCCGCGCGGAAATCTCGCCCGTGTGAAAGGGGCCTAAAAAGTGCATAACTACATTGTATTCAGTATAACTTTAAATGGGCTATTCCCTATCCACAGGTCCCTGATTCTGGAATGGAGTGGTAGACCAATGTGCAAACCATTCAGAAATTAATGGGAGAAGATCCTTGTCTAAAAAGGCCTAGGGAAGAATTTATCATTATATTTGTGCCAGAAAACTGGGACATGCCATTGCTGTGCCAAAAATGTTTGGACTGTGTGTGTTTTTAACATTGCTTTTGGGACTTTTGAATTGTGGGTGGAAAAGTGGGCATGGTTAGCTATGTTAGGTGTCCTCCAGATTTATACAAAGTCTCAAAAAGAGGTGCAGTATTACTCCATTAGGGGGGTGGCGTACAAAAATTGGAGTAACATTTCCAGACAAAAGTTTTATGTTTAGAGGTGCTCTAACTTTATTAAACACTGTGTAATGTTTGATAAATTTCGTGCAAATTATAGCGACGCAGACTTAAATCAGAACTAGATTCAAAAATTGCCATTATGACAAATCTCTCCTGTAGCGTCTGGCTGCAAGATATAGTACAACAGATTTCTTCCCATTCTCAATGTTATTGGTCTGCTGTGACACGGCAAGGATCACAAGATTGCAAATTAGCTGAAGTCAAATGACGGTTGCAAATCACACTTATGTAAATAGGTATGTAAATTATTTAGAATCAGTACATATCGGCAGGTCTATCGCATTCTGTGATGGTTTTCAACTGGTTGTAAGATATCAGCATCAAGAGGATATTTCATCTGAAGTCTTTGTTCATTCAGGGATGTTTGAAGCAGACATGTCTTCAAGTACTTGTCATCTGCTGTGTATGTGGTGCTCTGTCATCCTGCTAAGTCCTGTCTGAACTTATTAAATACTCTTTGAAATTTCTTCTGGAAACCCTTTTGTGGCTGTGTGTTCAGCTGTGCAGAATAACCTATTACTCAGATCCTTTGCCCCTAGGACTGTGTCTGGCAATAGAGTACATGTCATTGTGAATAAGTATCCCTGAGATGATGATGATGGAAATAGTACAGTTGATTTGATTCATCACATTTATAAATTTGTCACAAACTAAGCAATTTTCACCATGTCACTTCTCTGCTTATGTGACGAATAGGACACTTAGATGTTCCAACAGTTCACATGTGTGATATTTTACTTGGTGCAAAGCAAAGGTGTGAAACGTGTTGTTCTTCAGTGACGGTTCATGATCATATGTTGTCTGCCATGGAGGTTCAGTTTCACAAATAAGTGTTTGGTAGGTCAGACTGGCTGGTTACCGGTTTGGTGAGCATCATCTGTCAGAGACTCCATATAAGTGTAGTTTATCTTAAAGGGGTCGACTACTATATAATTAAACTAGGCTTCGCCCGGGTATATTTAATTTATTTCATTTACTGTTTGTGTGTGTGTGTCATTAAAAGATATCGAGAGTGACCTCTACAGTGCCTGCCCCTTTAACAGTGACCTCTACAGCGGCCCGCCCCTTTAACAGTGACCTTTACAGGAGGCCTCCCCTTTAACAGTGACCTCTACAGCTGCCCGCCCCTTTAACAGTGACCTCTACAGCTGCCCGCCCCTTTAACAGTGACCTCTACAGCAGCCCACCCCTTTAACAGTGACCTCTACAGCAGCCGCCCCTTTAACAGTGACCTCTACAGCTGCCCGCCCCTTTAACAGTGACCTCTACAGCAGCCTGCCCCTTTAACTGTGACCTCCACAGCAGAGTGGCCACTGTCTTCACCCCAGAAAGCCAGACCTCACCAGCCATTCCCCCAAACGTGAAACAGCGCCCCCATTTCCCATGAAGACACACCACTAAACATGAGGCCACGCCCCCCTGGCTCCGTGAAGACACGAGGAGAAGCTGTCTGAGTGTGAGCTATTGAAAGGGTGGACATCCCTGTGTCTGTCCAGGCACTGCGCTGGACGGAGAACAGGGAGCCAGAAAACTGGACTGTTCAGCCTAAAGCCGGACATCTGGCCACCCTAACATCAGCCTGCCCCTAGGGTGGCCAGAGGTCTTGTTTTAGGCTGGACAGTCTGGCTTTCAGACTCCCTGTCCTCTGTCATGCGCAGGGCCTGGATGGACACAGGGATGTCCTTTTGAACAGCTCACTCTCAGCAGCAGCACTGTGCAGTCTGAGCAATGAGCTGCAGGGAGAAAGTCACCCTCCCCCCATCCCTGCAGCTGAAAGAAGGTGACCAGGCTACTATTGGCTAATGCATTTTTTTAGACTATCTCAGGAACGGTACGTCCTGGAGAGCTGAAAACTGTTCTAAAACCTTCCCGGACACCTGATGTACATGTGTGCCAAATTTTGTGATTGTAGCTGCAGCGGTGCGGATTCCTTTAGCGGACACACACACGCACACACACACTCAGCTTTATATATTAGATTGCATATCATCCTGACCCAATAATGTGCTTACTTGGTCAGCCTTCCCCAAGTTGCTATAGAGCTGAAAGCATACTTGCTAGCTAGTATTAGTTTCTCATCCTGAGGATAAGGCTTCATTCACACGTCCCTATGTGTTTTGCAGTCTGCAAATTGTGGATTCGCAAAAAAAAAAAAAAAACGGATTCCGTATGGATCCATTGTAACAATGCCTATCCTTGTCAGCAAAACGGACAAGAATAGGACATGTTCTATCTTTTTTGCGGAACCGAAATATGGTCATACGGAAATGGAATGCACGCGGAGTACCTTCAGTTTTTTTTGTGGACCCATTGAAATAAATGGTTCCGCATACGGTCCTCAAAAAAAACGGAACGGACACGGAAACAAAATATGGTCGTGTGAATGAAGCCTAAGTCATCATTTTCTTTTCCTGGATAACTCCTTTTAGTTTCCAGTGCACATGGCACTGACCTTAGAATTGGAGCATGTGCACTAGAAAAATAAGGACAGGAAGGAGCACAGAGCTATAGAGGTAAGGGTTACTCCCCCCATTTGACATGATACTGTATGGATTTAATGTGATACAGGAACAGAATAAGTGGTTTATGTCCCGTACGTGTGATGCAATCGGGAGGCATCACTGCTGTGGCTGTCAAACCAGATGTTGACATGTGTGGACCTAATCTGACCTCTGGAACCCCTCCATTTCCGCGCAACAATGGTGAATTTGGCTATTGGAAACAGCCAAATCAGTGTGTTCGTCTATTTCTGAACTTCCCATTGGGAGGAATGAGTGCATGCTTGTGTGGCTTTCACGCTGAGAACAGTGATTAGGGAACACTAAGGCCCCTTTCGCACGAGCGAGTTTTTCTGCGAAACTGAATCCTGACCCATTTGTTTCGATTAGTCTGTGTACATGAGCGGTTTTTTTTTCACGCATTAGTTCTGCATTTTTCACGCAGCCCTGGCCCCATAGAAGTGAATGGGGCTTCAGTAAAAAAACGCATTGTATCCTGAAGCAAGTGCGGATACAATGCGGTTTTCACTGATGGTTGCTAAGAGATGTTGTTTGTAAACCTTCAGTTTTTTATCACTCGCTTGACAAAAGCATTGCACCCGCGCGGAAACAACTGAACACAATCGCAGACAAAACTGACTGAACTTGCTTGCAAAATGGTGCGAGTTTTCCTGAACACACCCTGAACGCATCCGGACCTAATCCGTGACGCTCGTGTGAAAGAGGCCTAAGACTACCTGCACATGGGTGCAGGTTTCAAAACAAAAACTTAGCACAGTTTTTCGCACGGATATCTCTGCTTCTCTGTACCAAATCTGCATGTGATACTTGTGGATTTTGATGCATTATTTGATGCAGTTTTGCCCTGATCTCATCCTTTGCATTGCAAAGGGTGAAATCCACACAGGAAGCAATTGACATGCTACTGATTTCAAAATCCGCACAGAAAAAAAAGCAAAGTGTATATGAGATTTGTCAAATCTCGTACACTTTGCTGATACTGTATTACGCTGCAATTTTTCTGTATAAACCACACGTAATCCACAATGTGCACCAACAGGCTAATAGTTCGGGGTCCCGGAGGTTGGATCAATACATTTCTTTCTTATATTACCTGTCTGAATAAAGTATCAGAATAAAGTGTGGTCTCCAGCAGCAAGGTGACCTTTAATACGTGACGTGTAGTCAGCATGCTAAGGACACAAAACAGAATTCGTTATCTTTCTGGTCATGCCGTGACATGTAATGGATTTGGTGCTGATGATCAAAGTCAGGCTGGCTGGGAAGATGGGGGAGGTGATGCTAGTCAGCCAGAAAGGATTATTGTTTTTCATCCACCTGTATCCGATGAAAGCAGTGCTAAAATATATATTTGAAGAAATTCTTTTTTCGTGGTGTACTCTATTATTTATATATAAAAAAATTGTGTTGGAACAGAAAAAATAGGTTTAAAAAATTCTACTTCCAGACCTGTCTATTTGCAGTGAAGTGGTTGTGTAAGAATCCGCCGCTGCTACATCTGCAGGCTTCTCCAATGTGCTGCCTTCGATTATATGCAATCTCCTGCTGTACTGGACTCGTCTTATATTGATTTCTTGTGCTGTGTGACTTTGATGTAATCCTTCAATTAGCAGTGTGTTGACAATCATCACATATATAAATGACGGTGCCTCACAGTGATGGGCAGGAAAACATGAGGTTTTATCTTGCACTTTTATTTGATGAGCAGTCTTCATATTTAATGCGACCTTCGGGTTCAAGACAAAAAAAACCCATTAACTGAGGAATGAACAGAACACATAACGTGCCTTTACATGGGACAATTCAGCAGGGTATTGTCCTTCCTACTCTACTTGTCATTTATATGCAGCGATCTCCTTCACAGTATGGGGAGTAGCAAACGCTAATACCATCTCTCATCCACATACAAAATCATTGTTCATTTTGGTGTCTGCACAAACGATCATATTAGCTCTTTGCTCGTTCATCCGGTAATCGGTGCCACCTATACATTGCCAGGTAATCGCTAATGAGTGTTCCTACAAACTGACTGATTCTCAGCCAGTGTAAAGGGGAACCCGAGAATTAGGCCCCTTTCACACGAGCGAGTTTTCCGTGCGGGTGCAATGCGTCACGTGAACGCACAGCACCCGCAGTGAATCCTGACCCATTCATTTCTATGGGTCTGTGTACATGAGCGTTTTTTTTCACGCATCAGTTCTGCGTTGTGTGAAAAACGCAGCATATTCTATATTCTGCGTTTTTCACGCAGACCTGGCCCCATAGAAGTGAATGGGGCTTCAGTGAAAAACGCATTGCATCCTGAAGCAAGTGCGGATACAATGCATTTTTCACTGATGGTTGCTAAGAGATGTTGTTTGTAAACCTTCGGTTTTTTATCACGCGCGTGAAAAATGCATTAAAACGTACCGCACCCGCGCGGAAAAAACTGAACGCAATCGCAGACAAAACTGACTGAACTTGCTTGCAAAATGGTGCGAGTTTTCCGGAACGCACCCTGAACGCATCCGGACCTAATCCGTGACGCTCGTGTGAAAGGGGCCTTAAAGGGTTTCTGTCACCAGAAATCACCCTATTAAACCAAGTGTCATTTGCAATGAGCAAATTACACTTGATGACAGTAATGTTAGTCTCATATTTCTCTGTCCAGCAGTTTAGCCAAAAAATAGGTTTTTATAATATGCAAATGACCTCCCCTAGGTGCAGTAGGCGTGAACCTGCACCTAGGAGAGGCCGTAATAATGCCTCTTACCACGCCTCCGTAGCGCTGATTGACAGGGCCGGGCAGCCAGCTCTTTCGGCTCCCGGCCCTGTACGATCCCGAAATCCCGCGCCTGCGCACTGCGGTAGTACATCCGCGCACGAAGGAGCCGGGACCCGGGCGGCCACCGGCTCTCAACGCGCGTGCGCGGATGTACTACCGCAGTGCGCAGGCGCGGGATTTCGGGATCGTACAGGGCCGGGAGCCGAAAGAGCTGGCTGCCCGGCCCTGTCAATCAGCGCTACGGAGGCGTGGTAAGAGGCATTATTACGGCCTCTCCTAGGTGCAGGTTCACGCCTACTGCACCTAGGGGAGGTCATTTGCATATTATAAAAACCTATTTTTTGGCTAAACTGCTGGACAGAGAAATATGAGACTAACATTACTGTCATCAAGTGTCATTTGCTCATTGCAAATGACACTTGGTTTAATAGGGTGATTTCTGGTGACAGAAACCCTTTAAGGGATCTTCAGATGGAAAGATGAGAAGGAGGTCACCATATGAGTGTTTTGTTTATTCCCTAGTTAGTTTGATTTTATTTATTTATTTTTACTGGATGGTTGCTTTAATAAATAAAGGGTTAAGATTTAGGCCATATGTGTACAACCATGTCTGTTTTTGCAGTCCACAAATGGTGGCTACCGACTGTGTGCATCTGGCATTTTCGCTTTTGCAGGTCCCGCAGTATGGTACAAGTGTCCTTTCTTGTCTGCAAAATGGACAAGAATAGGACATGTTCTATTTAGTTCTTTTGCAGGCCCGCAGAACGGACATACGGAAGCCGACAGCACACGATGTGATGTCTGCATCTTTCGCGGCCCCATTGAAATTAAAGGGTCAGCATCCAATCCACAAAAAAATGCAGATCGGATGTGGACTGAAACTACAGTTGTGCGCATGAGGCCTTAGGAACATTATTAACAATTAACTATTGAGCTAGTTTCCAGGCATAAAAGGTCGTAAATGTGTTGGGGCCAAAGTCCCAGCCCCCTCCACAGCCACACGTGCATTCGAAAAAGGGTCTTGCAACTATTTTTACGCTAGTGGCCAGCGCAAAAATATTTGTGAATGACCCCCAGTCTATGGTTTTCCTTGGTTGGTGCTCGCTTCCATATTTCTAGAGAAGTCCATTCTACCAGTTTTCATTGAAATTCATCGCACCTCTGTCCATCAATTTGATCCCTGTCTACCAAAACTAACATAAAGGAATGAAAACCGTCAATTTCATGCTGATGTATGCATATTTTGCAGTGTGGTTTACAATAATTATATCCAGAACACAACTTGGATGATGATGTTCACATACACATGGCTATAGCCTTGAACCTCGCAATAAATGACGGTAATTAGCCTGTGGGTTCGGGCTATGCAATGTATAAACTTGTGCTGTATATTGGTTGATTTCAACTAGTGCCCCTTGGGAGGGAAAACATCTGTTCCATCAAGATGTTCCTAGGCCGCTTAAACCTTTCATTGTGCGTGGACTAGTTATTGTGGTCCATCCGATATAAGACATGGTGCCAGGAGCTGTTGAAGCCGCTGCTTAAAGAAGAACTCCCGCAAAAATTTTTATTCTCTGACCTGTTAGAAAGGTGCATGATATAATCTGTAGTGATTGTCATTTTCTTATTAGTGACTGTTTCTGTGAGTAAAAACCTCTCTTCTTATTGTAGCTGGGTCATGTGACCAACTCCCTGACCTCCAACTGACCCAGGACAGAAAGCCAGTAACTGCTCTATTCATTCCTATGGGAGCCTCACTTTCAGTCTCATAGGAATACATAGAGAATTAGACTTCCTGTCCACACATAAAGCTCCATTCACACGTCCTGTTTTTCTTTCCGGATTTGATCCTGATCCTGATCTGGATCCATTCATTTCAATGGGTCCTGAAAAAATCAGGATCGAGTCAGGAAAGAAAAACAGGACGTGTGAATGGAGCCTAAGTCTGTGTGTGAGTTGGTGGGTCTAATTGCTGGTCACATGACACAGATAAGAAACTTCAGGATGATAGAAGTCAAAAATTCAGACACTAGTAAGAAAATGACATTCACTACAGATTATATCATGTACATGTCTAGCAGGATATGGAATAAAATTTTTTGTCGGGAGTTCTTCTTTAATATGTGCGATATGTCCTAGCGCATTGTGGAAGGTGTTCTCTGTTATCATCAGAGTAAGCAGAGTTCTCATTAAAGTGTTGTGGGTGATGCATACAAGTCACAATAGGTAATTATAAACCCGGTAGATTATTGTCTAACCATATATATAATAGTAATTATTTTCCTAACCGTGAACCACTTTCAGTAGCTGTAATCACTGCCTACTTTGTAGGTGCTGCTTTATTTGTATCTATCTGCAAATTAGATCTGAGATCAGCAGGGGCGGATTGGGGACTTAAAGTGGCCCTGGAAAAAAAAAACTAAGTGGCCCTATTTTGTAGGCAGGTTTAAATTAACAGAAGGCAGGGAAACACAAGTAGGCGGGACAACAAAACCAAGTGCAAACAGGGGAGCACCACCAATGAGGCCAGGTGAGGCAATCGCCTCACGTAGCACCAGGTAGGGGCAAGAGGGGGGCAGCAGAAGGGCCATGGGCAATGAGCGCTTTCATTGTGGCAAAGGGGTTAGGTTAAGAAATTGGGATGGGGGGCGCAGTTTCGGTTTTCACCTCAGTCAGCAGAAAGGCTAGGTGCATCCCTGAGTGCAAAATATCATGAAGGCAGAATCAAATAACACAGTGTAGCACAATATACTTCCCCAAGAGCTAGCCTTCTGTGGTGGCCATCAATAGCTACCATCTTTTGTCCTCCTCTTCCAGTTGTCTATGGAGCAGGGAGCTTAGGAGGTGAGATGCGGGCCACAGCAGTTGAATTCAGGAGGGCAAGTGCGGTCACTGGCCGGGTACATGAGTACATGATTCTTACAGCGTTAATTACTGTTGGGAGCTGATTGTGTACCTGGTCAGCGGCAGAGAGGAAGGCAGGGTGGCCCCCTGGGGCATCGGCCCACCGGGAGATTTCCCTGTAGGGTCTATGGCCAATCCGCCCCTGGAGATCAGAAATAGAATTTTAGGCAAAGAAACGGTTTGCACAAAACAAAAGGGCAATAGGTAGTGATGACAAAGACCTGATCAGGCCCTTGTGCATCCCACCTGGTTAATCATGTGACTTTAATTCAGTGAATCGCCATATTTCTAGAGTTAATACCATTTTCCCCTGACAGACTTGGTTAATGCTGATGTAGAGTAATACAATGTGTTCCATCCAGTTCTAGGGAACATTTTATTTTCTCATGGCACAATACCTGCCCGTTCTATTATGTGTGCCTCTCGTTTTGATTTATTGGTTGCCAGGTGGTGTAGCAAGTGGGACTTTTTTCCCCCCCTTTCCGAAGTCTTTGTTGAATGAGAGCGGAGTAACCTGAGACTACTTGGCTTTTAATCCCACCTGCACAACTCCCTCTTTGTGTGACCTTGAGCTAATTAATTGGCCTCCTGTTGCTTTTCCTCTGTGTCTCCTGTCCTTTGTGTTTCTCTTCCGCTTTTGTACCTAATAAGCAGAATGATGACTCACAGATAATTCTCATTTCCAGAGAGGTCACCTACTGGTCCCTGATTCCTGTCACTTATTGTTTGTACTGCTAAACGCTTTCAGGAGTATGTTGTAAAGGCACTTCATCGTCCCTATCACAAAGTTATAACCAAGGCCTAGATTTACTAATGTGTCTGCTCCTGAAAAGTGGCGGAAATGGGTGTAGTTATGCAATTATATCTTGGGTTCCTACACTTTTTTATGACGTTTTTGACAAGGGAGTAAGGCTTCATGTTAAGGGGATGGGCCTAAGATACTCCATCTTGCACCAAAATTCTGGTGTAAAAATCTGCCTCAATAGTTGGTATAGAGAAAAGTGTCTATCCCTGCACCACATTTATCATCCAGCCTGAGCCCCTGTGATAAATCTAGTGCAGGTCTAGACAGCCTGTCTAAGCTTACTCCATCTTTAGGACTAGTAAATCTAGGCCAGGGATGCCCAACCTGCAGCTGTCCAGCTGTTGCAAAACTACAACTCCTAGCATGTTCGGGCAGGCTATAGCTATCAGCCTACAGCAGGGCATGGTGGGAGTTGTAGTTTTATAACAGGTGGATCGCCGCAGGTTGAGCATCCCTGATCTAGGCAGTAGTATTTCAATTCATTCTGTACATCTCTTTCCTTAAAGGCTATGTTCATCTTTGGCGGTTCACAATTGAATATGTTATATTAGCATCCCTAATCAAAATGGTTCACAGGCGTCGATGCTTAAAATTGAAAACAAAAAAGCTTTATTATAAACCAAAATTAAAATACAGATCGGCAGAGTTCCTCAGAACTTTACTAACGGTATAAATCTTTAGCAGTAATGTTCAAGGTAATAAATAACTATTCAGCACGACTACATGACCCCACCCTAAATCCTGTCCCAAAAACACCAGGGAAAGGTACTGGTGGGTTAGAAGTAGTGGCCCAATATAGTTAGTCAGGACGCCTCAGCATGTGAGTATCCAGGACGTGAGGCTTCAGAAATATAGCCAGGGGAGGATATATGAAAGCTGCCTCCCTTGTTACATTGTATAAGTGGGATCCCACTCACTGCAACTTAGTAACATAATATGTTGCCAGTGAGACAGAACGGACTTTAACATGTTCTTTCGCCTGGCCTAACTAAAAGCTGGCAGTGGTATGATATTTGAGCAAAAATCCTCTAAAAGGATAAATCAGTCCCTATATACTGAGCTCAAGTCATTAAGTATATGCAATCACTGCCGGTAGTGGTGTAGTTCCAAAAATTCAGCTGCCAAAGATACATTAGTTTGTGGTCTTCCTTAAATGGGTTGGCCCATCATAGGGAACGGGGCATATCACTAGGATATGCCCCCATTGTCTGATAGGTGCGGGTCCCAGCTCTGGGTCCCATACCTACACGGAGAACGGAGCAGGGAAAGTGGAGGGCGCACTGCGCATGCGCAGCCGCCCTCCATTCATTTCTATGGGGCCGCGCGGGGGGGGGGGGGGCGTGGCCAGCACAGTGACGTCTTGTGTACAGGCTCTGTGCACGAATATAAGATTAGGAGGACCCTGAGGAACCAGCAGCTTTGGAAGCAGAAAGTGTATGGGAAAGTTGTTGTATTTGACTAGTTAGAAACATACAAAGGACAAAAAAATAACTCGGACAACCCCTTTAAGGTCCCATTCTGTCTCACTGGCAACGTATGTTTATTGCCTTTAATATTACTTCTAAGAAGTTATACCGTTAGTAAGGTTCTGAAGAACTCCACCCATCTTTATTTTAATTTTGGTTTATAATAAAGCTTTTTTGTTTTCAATTTTAAGCATCTACGCCTGTGAACCAAAGTTAATACAATGCATTTAGGCTTCTTTCACAGCAGCGTTAGGCTGTTCCGGCTCACAGCTCACCTTCTCCCTGGCTGTGACACACTCCGCTGCGATTTGCCATATCACAGCCAGGGATAAGGAGACGCCGTGTAATTCAGGCCAGCACTACCCGTATGGCCTCTCGTGCAGGGACCTGGTCCAGTCAATAAACAATCCAGGAAAACAGGGAAAAATGTCCAGCACTGAGATAGAGGATGAAAATCTTCAGTCTTTACTTAGTACTCGTATAAAAATACATCTTCACATGGACACTGTGTTTGGGCAAAATCTGTGCTGAAAGAACTCAGTGGGGTAGATTTATCAAAACTGATGTAAAGGAAAACCGACTTAGCTGGCCATAGCAACCAATCAGATTCCACCTTTCATTTTTCAGAGTTCCTTTTTAAAATCAAAGCTGGCATCTGATTGGTTGCTATGGGCAACCAAGCTAATTTTCTTTTACACCACCTCCTCTTCAAACAGCTGATCTGCAGGGGTGACGGATGTCTGACCTCCGCCGATCTGATATTGTTGACCTTTCCTGAGGATAGGTCATCAATACAAACCCACTGCACAACCCCTAAGTTGAGTTAGAGTATAAATTTAAATTATGTGGCATGTTAATTCATGCTGTGGATATTCACTATAGATATCACCTTTTGCAATGCATAAGGTGACATCTGTGACAATTATGCAGCAGAATTTCCACTATGGAATCATAGAAAAACAAGTGAGAGTGGGAGCAGTGCTGCTATAACCAGGCATGGCCACTACCCAGTGTATTGAGCTGTGTAGTCTTGGCACCAGAGCTGGTAAAAAGAAAAGAAGCTAGCTGACAGGGTAGCGTTGGACCACCACCAGTCTGATATTGATGGCCTGCCTTAAGGATAAGTCATCAATAATTAAAGGGTTATTCCCATCTTAGACATGGGGGCTGTATCGAGAACAGAGTGGGGAAATGGACGGAGGGCGCATGCGCAGCCACCCTCCATTCATTTCTATGGGGCCACCGAAAATAGCCAAGCACTGGCTCCATAGAAATGAATGAGAGCAGTGGCTGCGCTTGCGCGGGGCGCTCCCATTCATTTCTATGGGAACAGCGGGGAGCTGCGCCTGGTGGTGGCTGAATCCCGGGATACCCGGGGTCCTCCAGGCACAGAGCACCCCGCTATGTTCTGGATATAGGTGCGGGTCCCAGCGGTGGGACCTGCACCTATCAGACAATGGGGGCATATCCTAGTGATATGCCCCCATTGTCTAAGATGGGAATACCCCTTTAAGTTCTGGAATAGCCCTTTAACAAACGTTTATTTTGCAGGTACTGTGCCTTTAAATGTTAGCTCGGCATACTGGCAGGCACGGTGGGCTGGTGAGGTCTCTGGTCATTTGTATGGATGCAGTAAGGTGGGGTAAGACAAGGAGATGTTAAGGCACACCATGGTGAGTTTAGTGTATTAGGAAAGCACAGAAAGCCTGTGAAGTGCAAGACAAGTAGTGCATGGGACTGGTGTTGCAGAGGACTTTCGGAGGAGATCTGTGGAGAGGATTTGGACCCTGAGAATTCTGCTAAGAAGTTGCTTCCAGTGCAAAGATCGTGAACCAGGCAGCTGTATTACTTGGGTTTCCTGGGAGTTCTCCATGAACGGAAAAGGCACTGTGTATCAGGTGGTTTGGACTAGTACTCCTGTATTGAGGGTGGGTAGAAGCCATTTCACTCCTCCTGCCAAGCTGTGTGCCATCACTTCTAACCTTCAAGTTGTGTGCTTGATTGAGGCTGTAACCGCCAAGCTAAGTGCCCCAGCTACATTTCTGATCCATTACTGTGCCATCCTCGAGTGGGATACCATGTTAGGGTCAAGGCCACTCAATAAAAACTAAGCCTCTTTTATGCATAATTGATCCATGTTTGTATCTGAATGGAAGAATATAATGTATGACAGTTGAGACACTATGACAAATACAATACTGATAAAATACAGTCACTAATTGTTTGTCCATTTGGAGATGCATTAATGCATGTTTCAGTACACTCCTGTTGTTGAGATCTCCAACAAATCTTTCTATCCCGCACACCCCCAAACAAAGTAACGACTGAAGAAGACTCATTATTTTTTGCGCTATATTATTGAATCTTCGCAATGACAAGCTGTGCATTAACATGTAAAGTACCAGAGCTCAGTGAATGTCTTTCCCTCCCCCCTCCAGTCAAACAGATAAAGCAGGTCACCCATAGTGCAGAAGCATATCACATGTGACTCCTCATTGCGTGTTATTTTCTATGTGATCGGATGTTAGCTGCAACCACAACTGAAGTCTGGCTTATTAAATTACTATGTGGCATGTATCCTTTCATTCCTGGTCGTTATATGAAGAACGCATTGGGTGCAACACGCTTAAAAAGTGCCTTCATTTGCTAAGTGCTGTGAAAAAAACACCCTCGTGAGCATTTGCCTAGTTTATGGTTTTTAATAAAACAAGAGCCTGCTGGACAAATGATATGCAAGGCACTGTCTAGGTAACGCGCATGCATTATATTTCAGTGCAGTACCCTCTATGGAAGGGAGCGATACAATAGGAGCCCAGGGGAGAGAAAATGAATGCTAACTAAAAGCCTGTATACCGTGTGTGCTCCAATACTGGCTAGAACATCTGAATGCTAAGTATTCCTGGATGGACGGGAACGGTCCACGTGGCAGAGCATTATCCAATGTTTAAGAGCGCATACAGTTTCTATGGAAACCTAGGCTTACGGCAAGTATCAATAGATGCTGTGTGATTGTCAAGACCTCAAATGGCTGAAAATAATTGGATGGTAGAAATTTTTTCCCAGATTCATCTTGGTAAGAATATCTTATCAGGATATTGTCATCATATCTCCACACAGCAGCAACGCTTCCTGAACGCTCAGTGTAACAAAAACTAATGCTGGAAGGATCCGGGTTACTTCTGGATGTCATCACATTCTAGAAGTATGTTAGGTTTTTAATTTGTTATATCACATTTTCAGTTCATTTTCAAGCGTAGTACCAAGGAGGTAGTAAAATATAGATTTTTTTAAATTGTATTATTTTTGCCCCAGGGCCATGTCTTCAGCTGTTCTATTGTGTTTGTATATACACCGGACATATAGGGGGAGTTTTGTCACAACTGGTGTAAAGGAAAACTGGTTTGATGCCCATAGCAACCAATCAGATTCCATCTTTCATTTTCCAGAGCTCCTTTGGAAAATGAAAGGTGGAATCTGATTGGTTGCTATGGGAAACTAAGCCAGTTTCCTTTACATCAGTTTTGCTAAATTTCCCCCATTGTTTGGGTCAGTGTGTACACGAGTAGAACCCATCCCCTGCCCCCTCTGAGCACAGCAACCAGTGGTCAATGAAATGGAGTGCTCTCCTTATGTTTTAGACATCATTTTTTGTTGCCTCGTCTGACAAGGCTTAAAAACTCCCGACAAAAATTTTATTCCATGTCCTGCTAGAAATGTACATGATATAATCTGTAGTGAATGTCATTTTCTTACCAGTGTCTGAATTTTTGACTTATATCATCCTGAAGTTTCTTATCTGTCATGTGACCAGCAATTAGACCCACCAACTCACACATAGACTTATGTGTGGCCTGGAAGTCTAATTCTCTAGATTCCTATGAGACTGAAAGTGAGGCTCCCATAGGAATGAATAGAGCAGTGACTGGCTTCCTGTCCTGGGTCAGTTGGAGGTCAGGGAGTTGGTCACATGACCCAGCTACAATAAGAAGAGAGGTTTTTACTCACAGAAACAGTCAGTGATAAGAAAATGACAATCACTACAGATTATATCATGCACCTTTCTAACAGGTCAGAGAATAAAATTTTTTGCTGGATTTTTTCTTCTTTAGCAAGAAAGAAGATATGACTTGTCAGAAAGGGGTGCCTCATCAGTGTGGGCCAAAATTGCGCCAACATTTTGTTGCAAAGTTCTGACTCAAAATAAACGAATAGGTGGTATAAGCTTAGACTAGACGGTTTAGAGATGCACCAAATGTATCACCCAACATCAGCTACTGAAATCTGGTGCTTCTTTAGAATGTCTAGTCTAAATTTACATTGTCTAACTAGATATTATTAGTAAATCTGGCCCTGTGTGTGCGTGTCTGAAAAAAAAAAATGGATCCGGCACCATTGACTTGATGACTTGATTGTTTTTGATGCCAGATCTGGCATGTTCAGCTTCCCATGCCGCACACAAAAACTCTGCTTGCATCGGTTTTATGTCCGGCATGGGATTGCAACAAAACAGAATGGAATGCATTCTGGTGCACTCCGTTCCAGTTTGTTCAGTTTTCTCCCCACTCACAATGAATGGGGACAAAACAGAAGCGTTTTCCTCCAGTTTTGAGATCTTCTGCTGGATATTAAAACTGGAAAGGAAAACGCAGATGTGAAAGTAGCTGAAGAGAGCCTGGGAGTCACAGAGTTGGAATGGAATGGAGGGTTGCTCTGAAATATGGATTTCTTTGGGGGGAAGAAGGGAAGCGAAAAAAAATCCATGTAGGTTTTTCCGTGCAGCGTGAAGCCTCATGCACACAACCTTATTTTTGGTCCGCGGACGTGGAGCCAATCATTTCTATGTGGACACGGATGCCAACTGTGTGCTGTCTGCATTCCTGTGGCCTTTCTGCATATTATAGAACATGTCCTATTCTTGTCCATTTTGCAAACAAGAACAGGCTTTTCTATAATGGGGACCACGGAAAGTGTGGGATGCGCGCTGCCGGTCGCCGAAATGAGCAGTGTACAATGCGACTGAAAAATGAATCACGGCAGCAAAGAAGGCAATATGAACCATCACAATACATTACTGAGTTCCTTGTATTAACTTTATCTACAAGATGAATGCCAACCCCTTTGATATCTAGTATACTAGAACAATAATGATAAGAGCAGTTTGGTATGATTGAAACAGATTTACTGCTTCATTATTTTGCCTACATTCATCGAGAGAGGAAAGCTATTGGAACAGCTTTTGCCCAGAGACAACATGTTGAGACAAGGGCACAGATTTCAGCTGCGGTTCCCAAAGTTTCCACAGCAGAGCAGAAGGTGCTGGGAGGCAAATGTCACAGAAGCGTGAATCTTGTAAGAGTTTGCATGACTGGACGCTAATAAGACAGCCTGGGACTCACATGCCCGTGTGCTAATACTCTCATTTTAACAAATGTGATAGATTTCCCCACTGCGAAATGTATTGCTTGGCATCTGACAACATTATGATTAACTAAGTGCCGCCTCTATGTATGAAGCAGGGTGTTGATTGAATGCTACTTAGGGGTTGTTCACATATCAGTTATTTGATCAGTTATTTCCATCAGTTATTGTGAGCCAAAACCAGGAGTGGAGCCTCCACAGAGATCAGGTGTAATGGAAAGATATTCACCTGTTCTGTGTTTTTGACCCGCACCTGGTTTTGGCTCACAATAACTGATCAAATAACTGATATGTGAACAACCCCTTATCGGCTTTTTGTACAATCTAGGGTCGTTTATATATTTGCTGGACTGGAATAAAAAGAATCAGTGTCACTGAGACTTCATCAAAAGATCCACTTTTTAGAAAACCACCCTTTTATCAAGACCAGATGTTCAGTTTCCTTATGCATATTATGTAGAAGACCATTTGTAATTCAATTTATGATGATCTTCTCAAAGAAGTTTTTACCAGAACAGGTTTTGTTTATAGGACAACAAATAGAGGAACAGTTATACAGATATAATCTGATATCGATGACCTCTGGTATGACTAAAAACTGCAAAATATTACCCATGCTGACTGCCCTGGACAGAACAATGTACCCAAGATGTTTTTCTCTGTACTGGAAAAGTACTGTATAAGGCTACATTCACACTACATGGTTTTTGCGGCTCAGATCCGGACCCATTCATTTCTATGGGGCCGCAAAAGATGCAGACAGCACACCGTGTTCTGTCTGCATCCGTGCTTCGGCTCCCCGCAAAAAAAATAGAATATGTCCTATTCTTGTCCGCCATTGCTATGATAGCCGCAGCATGGGCGGTCCACAAATTGCGGAATGTATCAGTGCTTTGTGGATCCGCAATATGCGGATCCGCAAAACACACTGGTCGTGTGAATGTAGCCTAATGTAATGACTTACATTACATTTTGTTTGAAAAGATTCAGCATAAGGCCTCATTCACGCGTCCGTATAATGTGTCCGCATCCTTTCCGCAATTGCGGACAATTATGCAGATAGGATGCGGATCCATTCATTTCAATGGGTCCCGAAAAAATGCGGACAGTACACCGTGTGGTGTCTGCATCCGTGTGTCCGTGCCGACTGTCCGCATAAAGAAATCCTCCTGTCCTACTTTTCTCCCGAATTGCGGTCCGTAGCACAGTGAAAGTCTATGGATCCGCAAAAAATGCGGAAGACATGCGGAAAGGCATCCGCATGTCATCCGTATTTGCGGATTCCGTTCCAGGAGGGGAGAAAAAAAAAAAAAAAGTACAGATGTTATTCATCCTTCCGTTTTTTGCGGATCCGCAAAAAACGGATGACATATGGATACATCCTTTCCGTTTTTTACAGAAAAACTGAACGGATGTCCTGGAAAAACAGAGTTTTTTGCGGAACAACGGATCCGCAAAAAACTGACCGTTTTCCAGGATGTGCACAAATACGGACGTGTGAATAAGGCCTAACTTGTAATTTATTGATCCAGATTCTGTCTCCTTCTAGAGTTAGGAGTCCAGTGGGTGGTACTACCCAGTGATTGGTAGCTATCATTTCATGAGATCATCCACATGACTAGATTAATTAATTAGTTAATTAATTACAGGTTAGACTGAATACCTTTCCGTAGGTATTAGATCAGTGGGTCTCCAGGCACGACCACTTCACGATGCTGTGTAGTTCTGGTGCACAAAAGCATTTGAAAACAACTGGGTATCAGTCTCCGCTGGTCTGATATTGCTGGTCCTTCTTAAGGATGGGTCATCAGTATAAACTCCTGGAAAAATTACAAAAATTCTTGTGAAATACATTTTAATATTTAATAGTGTTTCCATGTGCATTCACATGGGTGTGGTGAGCCTTTAATTTTAAAAACTTACCACACCTGCTTTATGCCAATTACTGTCTTTTTTAATTACGGTAGCTGCAGTTTTTAAGCCAGGCAAATCTGGGCACACTTTTCACTGCCGCCAGCCTCTGTAATATGGCAAGATGTAGACTCTTTTTTTTTATAATACAGTTTTTCCTAAATACTGCATTTTTATATTACTGTTACTATTATGCTTTAAGTATGAAAACAACATGATTCTGCCATCTGTTTCTGCTGGGGAGGCTGCCTTCACATGCTGCAGATTTGGTTGCAGAAATGGGTCTTGTAGAAACTGATTTTCAGTCGTGGAAATTTCTGCAACAAAATCCACAGTGTGTGAAGGCACCCTAAGGGCCTGTTCACACACAGTTTTTCGGTGGTATTTTTCATGTGTCTTCTGCACAGAATCCGCACTACTAAACACCTTTAAAAAGCCTCCTATATATTTCAATGGGAGGCAAAGTTTGCTTTTTTCCCTTGCTGAAAAAAAGCAGCACGCTCTGTCTTGGAGAGGAATCCACGCTGATTTTCCCATTGAAATTAATGAGAAGCTGAAAAAATAGGAAGCTGAAAAAAATAACGCGCCAAAAACCTTGTAGATTCAACACTGAATTTTTCAGGGTGTTTTTAAAAATCCGTGGTGTGAGGGTGCTTGCAAATGGCGCAGATTTGTGTGCAGAAAATGTGCATGAAATCCGCACTAAAAAAACACACATAAATCTGCACTATTAATCACGGTTTTTATGCCTTTTTTTGCAGCTTTTGTTAGATTTATCTGTACATTTCTGTACATTCAAACTCCAGAAAATGTGCTTCATTTTGTGTGCAAATGAGATCCAAAGTGCCCAGCTGGGCGTCACCTGTGGTTCAAGAGCCCAGGACTGCCAAGTGCCCAAGCCTGTCTCTTCATCTGTTGTAGTACCTTTCCTTGCGCTTTCCACTCTGCCCCCTTCGTAGATGTTATTTCACTTCAGCTCCGCCCGCGGATTCAGAAGAGCGGTGCATGCGCTATACCTTCAGTGAGTCCGATGCCCACTGCAGTGCACAGGCTCAGGCAGGTTCAGACTCTATGCCTGTGCGACTTTTCAGTGAAACACAGGCTGATGTTGCAGGTAGAGTTGAAGGGAAATAGTGACATCTAAGAATAGGTACGGAGTGGAAAGAGCAAATGAAGGTAATGCTACAGTTGAAGAGGTGATCTTGGGCACTTGGAGGAGGTGGTCCTGAGTATTTGAAACCTCTGGTGAAGCCCTACTGGGCACTTTGGACCTCATTTGCATACCGAATAAAGTACATTGCCTGGAGTTTGGAAGTACAGATAAAGCTAACAAAGGTATAGGTATGCACTGCGCTGGTGTTCCTTTCATGTAGGAAAATTAGTTGACTGATTCCCTTTAACACATATACATCATAATGCAAGTTATAGTCTTTTATAGTAATGCAGCTTGGTAAGAAAAGTCAGTGGATAACCTAGCAAGTTCAGAAACAACAATAGCATCAGATGAATTGTCGTCCATATACCATAATACATTGATTCCTTCAGAATTGGAGCTGCTCACCATAACGTCAATGTGATGTAAAATAGCATACCATGGTAGGCAATCCCTTTAATGATAAATGATACCGCCAATACAGAGAGCAGGGTACAGCCTCTGAGTGACCTGCAGAGAATTAGCTTGATGGGACACAGTATGATAGACAGCAGTTTGAGAACCCGGTTACTTTTATTTATTTTTTTGGCTGGAGTATTACGGTATATATTGGTTTTATTATGTTTTATGTCTTTATTTGATTACAATGAGGCTACCACACAGAGGCTTATGTGACTGTAGAAAACTGGTCATATAGAAATGTCATCCCCTAATTATGATGGCACGATGTGTTAATGAGACGGTTAGTCGTATGACATTGGTGCTAATTATGATGTATTCTTTTATATAGTGCCCATTTATTTTCACGTCCGATACTAGGTGTAATGTATCTGTCTTCACACCACTGCAGGGCAGGCTATAACTGTTATTCTCTTGTATTTTCAGATATTATCGGAAAGAATTTCAAACCTGTGTATAGATAACTCAGCCAACAAGGTAAATATTCTATTTATTCCCATGCCATCATATTTCACGGCAGTGTATACCAATTGTATTAATTCATACCAGTCACTATCCCCACT
This sequence comes from Rhinella marina, assembly GCA_900303285.1. Taxonomy (NCBI): domain Eukaryota; kingdom Metazoa; phylum Chordata; class Amphibia; order Anura; family Bufonidae; genus Rhinella; species Rhinella marina. Next base: position 114,134 of record ONZH01011199.1, read on the forward strand.
GGGACTTGCAGTTAAATCTTCTTGATCAGGCATATAGAAACGCCTCAATTTCATAGTAAACCAATGAACCTCCTTCCTGTTCCACGTAAATTTACAGGCTAATGGAGCGATCTCTGAGACTTTAGCCCATTAATTTTTATCTATTGTTTGATGGCACTGCCCGCTCCTGTCTACATTGCCAACAGCTGGTTTATTCTGTCTATGTGACCGTGTCCTGTGACCGTGTCCTGTGACCGTGTCCTGTCAACAATCAGTTCCCTGTCAGTAAAAGACAGAATGAATGGGTTGCCTCAAAGAGCTCTGCTTCTGTCATATGTTATATGCTCAACACCTTTGTCCCTGGCAGTATGTAAGACATCAACTAGGAGATTACATTGAGAGGAAGTCAGCAGCACATACAGTAATGGTGCATTTAGACTCAGAAAGGAAGTGATCACCTCCACAGTATGAGGACGAGCCATGACTGCTGCTACTGCTTGTCCCCATACAAAGTAATTGTTCCTGTTTAGACAGCACAATCTGCTTCCTGGGAATGATGATTGAGGTGTCCACACCTCAGATCATTTCACCCGATGAACGAGCGTTTTGCTCTTACATAGGATGGTCTACAGCACCTTTAAATGGGCAGATTATTGGGAACAAGCATTTGTAGTAACATTTGTTCCCGATAATCGGCCTGAATATCATTCCATGTAAATCCAGCTTTAGACCAACTGTCTAGACCTGCACCAGATTTATGATAAACCTGGTGCAGGGATAGACACTTTTCTCCGACTCTCTACCATCTATTGGTTGGCTTACTTTGAGAATTTTGCACCAGAATTGTGATGCCATTTTTATGTTAAGCTCCACCCCTTTCTGCTAACCCCCACCCCTTTGTTGAGCATGCCGGAAAAGATGTACAAGTGCCAAATTGTGCCAATTCATGCAACTCTTTAGACCAATTTTTGGGTCAGATCCATAATAATAAATCTTGGCCAATACAAGTTGGTAACTCCTGTGAAATCCTGTCATATCATACTGTACATACTGGAGTCAACATATGCATGTTTTTTGTTGCATAGTCCACATAAAAGAAAAAATTTTACAGCACCCAATACAGAACAGTAAACCGCAGATATTATGGGCTATCTGTATGACAATATGCATGCCATTTTACTGATGATCTTGATATCACTTCTGTCAGCACATCATAGCTTTTTGTTTATCCAAGAAAATTACATGACAAATTTTTATATTCTGCAGCTCTGGTCTTAAGGGCCCTTTACCCGGGCTGAGAATCTTAATCATTAACGAGGAACACTCATTAGCGATTATCTGGCGGTGTAAATGTACCATCGATTAATAATCTGATTGTTTGTGTGTACACAAAAATCGTCATTTACCGGCTGCAGATTGTGCTGTGTAAACAAAATCTGCTTTTGGCAAACAAGTATGGGGAAGAGTGATGGCATAAGCGGTCGCTCCTTCCCGTACTCTGGAGGAGATCGCTGCATTTAAGTGCAGTGGTCTCCTCCACCAGCGAGCAGCAGATTGTCGGGAAGGAACGCTTCCTTCCCAATAATCTGGTGCTCTGTCTTCCCATGTAAAGGATGTAAAGGACCTTTAGTAAGCTTTCTGGCGCAGCATAAAGCTATTACTGGTGTTTTTGTCTTGTAATCTCCTTATCTTCTCTCCTAGCCTCCTGTTAGTCTTAAAGGGACACTATCGCAAAGAAAAAAAATTTGATATGTTTTACAACATAACAAAAGCAGGTTTTAAGATAATGTATTTTTCAAATTGTGTAAATGTTTTTTTTTTTTATTCAGTTTTCTTGCCTTACATGGGGGCTGCCATGTTGGAAGTAAAGTGTGACAGTCTGGGTTTACAACACAATGGCACCTCACTTACGGCAGGCATGTACATAGGTTTCCTCAGTCGCTGCCGACCCTATAGAGAATGAATGGAAGACGTGAGCCCGCCCCTGTGATGACACCAGTAACACACAGCCAGGTCCTCCCTCCTTACTGCTGGGGGAAGCCCACTGTGCCTGCTCCTCACTCCTGCAGCAGCGTCCTTGTCTTCATTAGGCTGCCTGTTCTAAATTCTATGGCAGCTCACCCCAGCAGTGCAGACAATTTTTGCTGAGTGTACTGCTGGGGTGAGCGGCCCAGGACTCAGAAACAGAGTACATGCAGGTTCTTGGGGCTGTAGGACCTTAGTGATGTAATCGGCCATGTGACCAGTGGGGGAGGAGCCTGAGGAGCAGAGATCTGTGTTTTTGTAACGAAGCCATTGTCTCATCTTATCTTGCTGAAGCAGTGATGTCACTGCTGAAGGTGTGAATTGGTAATGTCATTGGTACCACCCACTTTTTTGCAGCATGCCTACTTACAGGTTGCTCAAAGCCTCATTTGGCCAGCAGAGCTCCCCCTGGTGACCAAAGATGGTAAATATGGTAAAATCTAATATTTATTTATAATATTTCACACATTGGAATTTTTATTTATTTATTATTTCTTACAAATATATAATAGATTTTTTTTAGTTTAAATAAAATATAGAACAGGTTTTTGTGATAGATTCCCTTTAAGGAGGGTTTAGACCAGGGGTGCACAACGTTTTCTGGGTGGGGGCCACATTGTCCGAATGAACCAACGTCAAGGGCCGAAAATAAAATTTAAAGGGGTATTAGCAACTGAAATACTGTATTTATGGCAGATTGAACACACAGTGTATACCATTAATGTCTAGTTACAGTTCCAGGAGTCCCATCTAATGGGAGAAATACATGAAAAATGCATGTGAGCAGCCACAAAACATGGACATACATGTCTGTTACCAGATGGATGGGGCCACACATAATGGTATCAAGGGCCGCATGTGGCCCCCGGGCCGCAGGTTGTGCACCCCTGGTTTAGACAGACCAATGGTGGGGCCATTGGTGAGGAAGGAAGCGTTCCTTCCCGACAGTTGGCTGCTCGCTCAGTGAAGGAGACCGCTGCATTTACATGCACTGATCTCCTTCACAATATGAGGACGAGTGATCACTATAACAATACCTCGTCCCCATACAGAATCATTGTTTCTGGGCAGTAGATCACCGTTTAGACAGCATAATCTGCTGTTCAGAAATGATGATTGGTGGTGCCAGCATGAACGACAGGATCACAGAGTGAACAAGCGTTTTGCTTGTTCATCGGGTGATCGGCGGCACATTTAGATGTCGGGAACGATAAGACGTTAAGCAAACACCTTCAATTGCTTTTCAATGGCTTTTGTTTCAAGATAAGCGATGAGTTAAAAAATTTGAGTTAAGAGTTTGTGTGTTAACCCTGCTACATCTCTACCCTCCCTATAATTTCTTCATACGAACCATTGTCTCTCTGTGAAATGAACTCTACCACGTCACAGTGTTAAAAGCTATGGGCACCTTTTGAAGGCAGTTTTTTTAAATTATTGAAATATAATAGATGGTGGCTCACCTCTATTCAAACGATGGAGTTATGCCAATATATTTATGGCTCAGTGGGAAGAAGAACATATAGGCCCCAAGCTCGGGACGAGTCTGGTCCTCTGGCGAAGATATATCGACGACATCATATTTATTTGGAAAGACTCTAGGGAACAACTCAACACATTCATCAATAACCTAAACATAAATAATTACAACTTAACTTTCACCACAAAAATATTTGACACGCAGATTGAATACCTCGATCTGTGTGTCAAAATTCAGGAAAACAAACTGATATGTAGCACATTCCAAAAAGATGTGATGAAAAACAGTTATATACTGTTCAGTAGTTGCCACTTACCAAGGTGGCTACTAAATGTTCCCACCAACCAGTTCAGGAGGCTAAAAAGAAATTGCTCACAACTTGAAGAATTTGAAGAAGAAGCCAACCATTTAAGTAAACAATTCATAGAAAAGAATTACCCCGAAAAACTACTAGAAGAATCACTACAAACAGTGAAAAAAATGGATAGAAACACATTCTTTAACAGTATAAAAAAACCAGACAAACAGGAGAATGACTTCAGACTCATATTACCATTCAACACACAATACAAAACAATAGAAAAAATCATATTCAAACATTGGCACATATTAAGCCAAGATAAAACAATAGGCACTCTAATTCCTGGAAAACCATCCATTACATACACAAAAGCAGAAAATATCGGTCTGAAAGTCGCGCCAACAATAAGACACATATCGAGCAACCCCAAAAAAACATGGCTGGACACACCTGGTTTCTTTAGATGTGGCATATGCAACAATTGCAAACTTACAAAATTTCCAAAGAGAACTACAGAAGTCTATTCAACACAAAACAAATACAAACACTCCATCAAAGAATGCCTCACATGCAATACATCAGACGTAATATACATACTTCAATGCACCTGCAAAAAACAATACATAGGACGAACAAAAAGGACATTAAAAATACGAATAGCAGAACATATAAACAATATAAAAAAAGGTTATGAACTCCACACAGTATCCAAACACTTTAAAGAACACCATAACCAAGATCCTACAGGCCTCACCTACGCAGCACTTGAAAAAGTTTACAGACAATGGAGAGGGGGTAACCACATAAAACTCATGTCCAGAAAAGAATCAAAAATGATCTTTGAATTCAACACGCTTACCCCACTAGGCCTAAATGCAGAACTAGAACTATTTGGATTCCTTTAATTTGGGATGGGTGCCCTTTGCTAGATGGGACATCGGAGTCAGGCTGTGTACCCAGCACACCGATCTCCCCTGGGGCCCCCACCCCCCTGCAACATGACCCTTTAAAACCGATTTTAGAAAAACACATAAATTAAAATTAATCACAGGAACTATTTACCAGCAAGAAAAACACAGACATCACACACAAAAAAACAGAGAGTAAGGACACTTTATATATAAAAGAATTGTTACACCAGAAATAGGACCAAAGATAAAGTATTTTGACAAACACAACATACTCACCTCAGCAGATGAACGCTGAACTTGGGGTGTGTGCCTTCCGGAGACGGGACATCGGAGTCAGGCTGTATACCCAGCACTCCGATCTCCCCTCCCCTGGGGGCCCTCACCCCCTGACTTCATGAAGATCTTCTTGGATCTCTCAGGCTAGGCAACTCATCACAGAGATAACCACTTCAAATGCTAAAATCAAGAAGACAATAAGAGATCAAACACACAACAAAGAAAATACACAAACACTAAAAAGACAATTACGACACTATACAATGTGAAACAAAAAACTTAAAAAGATAAAAACCATAGAGATGATCACATAGAAAGATACATACCAAAAAACTACCAAAAACTATTAGAAAATACATCATAGTGACAATTACTAGAAGGACAACTCCTAAAAAAGACAAATACTAAACTAACTATTACGGCAAGCTAATAACATTTCTCTAAAAGATCAAAAGTACTACGATATAAACACAAAAACATAAATATGAAAACACACCACAGAGATAATCACTAGAAAGATAACCTCTGAAAAGACAACTACTAAAAAGACAATTACGGTAATATACAAAATAAACGAGTCAAAAAAATTATTAACATTACATAAACACAAACACACACACTACAGCTACAACCATGAACAACACAACTCCCCAAAAGGACAAACACTAAAAAGACAATTACGGCAATAATATTCCCAAAAAAGACAGACACTAAAAAGACAACTATGGCATCACAAAAAAAGATAAAAGGATAAAAGTAGGAAATAATGGTTATAGATAAAAGTACTAAATTAATAACAAAAACTAGAAAGAAAATTAACACCAATAAACACTCCTAAGATCAAAACCAATCAAAGACAAGCACTAGAATGACAAACAAAATATAAAGACAAATAACCATTACCAGACAAAAAACAAATACATGGACAACAACCATACAAATCACATAAAATAATTTTGATACAAGTCATATACCTATTACAGTAACTGAGGGTACAAGAATCAGAACCTCTCTATACACTACCTTCAATACACACATATATATTATTGTTATGAATGCTCTAATGTTTTAGGTTTGGACATTTATCGGCAACTGCAATCCAGAAAATGACAATGATCCATTTCACATTTTCACATTTTCTGAATGAAAAAAAAAAAAAAAAAAACCTAAAAAACCTAATCCTATAAAAAGCCAAGCTCAACCAAAGGTCCAGTAACCACTGAGGAAGGGGCATCAGAGCCCCGAAACGCGTTTGGTAAACTAGGACCTAAAAAGGAGGGACGTACAGCACGTACCAAGATTAATTCCTGACGCCCCTATAGAGAATATATTTACAAGCAGCAATCAAACAACTCGGCCAACATTCTCCTATAACTGAGGTACTACATACAAGATCAAGCCTAAGCCGCCAAGCATCTTCTATAGAGTATCGGACGCCTCCGTCACATCTATAGAGCCGGCAAGACTTCACCCGACGGAGAATTATCAGCTGTTGCTGACACAGCACTCCTTCTACAGCGGAGCAGCGGCAACAGCTCCTACCCTCACAGCGCTGCCAGCGAGAACGCTGAGTCATCTTTTTCTATCCGAGAGGCTCGCGCCCACGTGGGACGCCACGGAGGCCGCAATTGAAACCTCACTGCTCATCTCTACCTAGACTATACTCTGCTAATATTGGAGAACAGACCCTGGAATAAGGATCCTACCATCTAGAGCAAGTAAAGAGAAACTTACCGCTTGAAAACACCATACTGGTAACGTACAAAAAACGTTTTACATATATGCATATATGCATGCTCTAACCATAAAACTAGCTGAGCTCCAACAATTTTTTGGACATTGACTCTTATGTTTAATTTTTTGATATTTTGTTTTTTTGTTTTTTTGTTTTTATATCATTATTTTTAACATATTTCCTTTATATTTCCCTTTTATATATATATAATTTTTACATATATATATCTCTTTTTACGTATAATCTTTCTATAACAGCATTTTATCTATTTTTTGAATAAATAGCATTATATATTGGTAAATTTATTATCGAGACCTTTATTTATCCAATGGTATATGACACACGCAAGAATATACTTATTGTTGTGTACATTCACCACCTAATCATTATATTCGACCACCATTCACTGACCACTTAACCCTATCCATGCACAACAGATAAGAAGTGTGCACATCCAAATCTATAATCCAAATATCCTTTTTTAAATTATTGCATTCTACTCATTTTGTGCTAGAAATCTTTTTTTTTTCAGTTGATCTTTAATAAAAATTTTCAACCATCTTCCCTAAACTGCTGTCGGCTTCTGTGTATTTGCAGAGTTGCAAGCTTCCTGTTCACACTGTGTCACTTCAGGGAACTGATCTGTTGGTTCATGTGAAGCCATTATTTATCTCTGAACTCCTGACAGTTTTAAAACACTCATCATAGCTAATTTCGTATCAAATATGGCTTAAATAAGTGTTTATGAGGTAGAGGAGTGTTTTTTCAGTAGCAGAAGGTTTCCAATCTCGTCTGATCCAGCATGATCACTAATGATGTACTGCCGAAGAAGCTCAAAACTGCATAAGTTAATCATTACAGAGCATTAAGGACTACCTAAGAATTTCATTGGTCACACTTAAAGAGAACCTGTCACCACAAAATACAGTGCATCCAGCAGGCATCATGTTATAGAGCAGGAGGAGCTGAGCAGATTTTTGTACTGTTTTGTGGGAAAAGATTCAATAAAACTTGTAATTTTATACATTTAAAAGTCTAGTCTTTCTGACCTCAATTGTACACAGGGGTCATCTCACCGGTGACTGATAGCTATCTATATATACACACTTAAAGGGGTTGTCTGGGTTCAGAGCTGAACCAGGACATATCCCCATCTTCACCCCTGTGGCCCTCCAGACATGAGCATCGGAGCATTTCATCAGGGCCGATTTTAGCTCTTCTGAAAGCCAAGTAGCCACCGAACTCCGAGACTGTCCTTCCAGATCTGGGGCGGTACAAGTACAGATAATGTTGATATCACCTGCAGTCCTATCTAACACCACAGGTAACACAGTGACTCTTAGTACAGATACTATCGTTACCTGACGTCCTATGTAACAGCATAGATACACAGCTGGCGCTGCCTCCTCTTCCTTCTTCTTGCCCCGCACAGAACGTCCTGATACAGGTGCGTCAAGACATAGAAACACCGTGAGCATGGTGATGGTGACAGACACAAACAGGGACAGACACACACAGGGACAAACACATCTGTTGCCCCTTCACAGTGGTAATACCCTCTTTGTGCCCCCTCACAGTAGTTATGCCCTCTCTGTGCCCCCGTCACAGTAGAAATGGCCATTGTGCAACCTTCACAGTAGTAAAAACACAACAAAAAACACAGCACCTAGTCACCTTATCCCGTTCCTGAAGCTCACAGTCCTCTCTGCAGACACAGATCGCTCTGCAGCCCTGTGTGGGAGGAGCTTAGGAAAATTTCCGGGCTGCTCCTCCCACACAGGGCAGCATAGAGATCTGTGCCTGCAGGCTGAATGGTGGGACATGGAGAAGTCCCCCTGCCTTACCATTCTGTGTGCCGCCAGCCTGACGGGGTGAAGGAGCTCAGGGAGCTGAGCGGTCGCGGTGAGTGACAGGACCGCAACTCCCGGCGCTGGGGGGAGCTTAAAGGGTACACTGGTGGCATCCACCAGCAGTGTTTAACTGCTGTTTGGATGCCGCCCCCTCAAAAATACAGAAAACTGCAAAGGCATTTTTTGCTCCGATGCCTGGGTGAAAATATGGGTATGTCCGGGTTCAGCTCTACCAACTCAGCATGTTTATTTCAACTAAGTCAGCTGAGTCTTGCTCATTCCAGACTTAGGAGTCTGGTGGGTGGTCCTACATAGTCATTGCCAGCTATCTCTGTACATCTAAGCCCAGATATAGCAGGATTTTAATAAATAAAGTTTTACTGAATCTTTTCACACATGACTATAGATCAATCTGCTCAGCTTCTCCCGCTCTACAACATGTTATATGTAATAGATCGTACTGCATGTTAAATGTGACAGGTTCCATTTAAGCATATAGTATTTTTTTTTTTTTTATTATAAAATACAAAGATTTCCTACAAGATGAGCATTTATTTCTAGTCACATCAGTTATCAGGACCAGTGACCGTTATCACTTACATGGGTTTGAATATATGTGTGTTTGTGGTTATCAGAAGTGCAAAATGTCTTGAAAATCCTGAAAAGCCAGGCATTGCAACTTTCTTCCCTGGCTGATCATTGAGTTATTTATGCCTTCTAACATATTCCACTGTTTCTGAAATAAGGAATGTATATTAATAAGTCAAAAGCAGTCACAGACATCCCACTACTTGTGCCGTTTATACGGTTTATCCTGCAGTGATGCTAGGGGTGACAAGAGGTATGACAAACTCTTATTTGCTGTATTGAGTGTGCATAATTTTAAAATTGCTCCAGGAAATGTCAGGCAAGAATGTTCTTAAAATCCATCAAGTCTGTACCTAAAAGTGACCACTTCTTCTCTAACACCTTGCTTATTAAAGGGGTTGTCTGAGTTATTTTTTTGTCCTTTGTATGTTTCTAACTAGTCAAATACAACAGCTTTTCCATACACTTTCTGCTTCTAAAGCTGCTGGTTTCTCAGGTTTCAATGAGGGTCACATGACCTGTGATGTCAGCTTGCCTCTCTGCTAATCTTGCATTCGTGAACCAGCAGATTAGCCTGTACACGGAACGTCACTGTGCTGGCCACGCCCCCTGCTTTGCCGGGGCTACTATCTGCTCTCTCCCTGGATTCTTTCAGATAAAACATTAACCCCTTCAGCCAGAACACACTGAAGGCTTTACAACAACAGCTGCAGATGTAAAGAGACACAGGATCTGCTCTCCTCACCTTACAGACACAGAGCTGACTGGAGCTGATCTGGAGGAGATGCAAAGTATTGTACTGTACAAGAACAGGTAGGGGGAAGACCCTGTGTGTATCAGCAGTGTCATTGTATAGCTGGGACTTGTAGTCCTACACATACAACATGCTGCAGAGTATTCCAGCAGACTTGTCACTCATGCCAGCTCTTGCATTCACTGCCTTTGCAGAGCAGGAAGGGGGGGGGGGGGCAGAGATTGTTATTACTGCAGGTAAACAAAGGCCAGAAGCGAACCAGGGAAATGTGGAAATATAGATTTTTGTTTTTGCCTAAAACTTGCTTAACTTAGTTATATATTGCTGCCCATCAGATTTACAGTACTATACATTTTTTTCATAACTCGGACAACCCCTTTAACTTGTTACCATTGTTTATACCTAAAAATGCCCACCTCTTGTCTTACCCCTTGCTTTATAAGTGGAAAGGTAATATGTACCTAAAATCATATGGTGTTTGTCCATGAACATTATGATACATATGTAATCACTGGGGGTCCCACTGTCGGAACTTTCACCAACCATAACAACACGTCCCCGAGTCACCTGGGTGCCCATGCATGACCAGTGCTCCATTCACTGTCTGAATGTCATGGGATTGACAAGTAGAGTGAGCGGCCATATCCAACAGTGCTACAGAAGTAAATGGAGTGGTTTTCACTAATTCACACTACTTCTTCATTTGAATCACATGATTTGTGGAGGTCTCAGTGGTCAGACCCCCAAAGATCACATTTTTATCATCTGTTGATTGGTGATAAATGTTGTTTGTGGGCCAATCTCTTTAACACTATATGATTTTAGGTCTAACATAATGTGCATACAGAGCTCAAAAGCCCCTTTGTAGTCATAGAATTAAAAGGATTTTTCCATAGAAGAAGCCATCAATCTAATATGCTTGGGGGTCTGACTTTCAGCACTCCTGCTGAACACCAAGCACCACCGTCTGTTCATTAATTACCTGGCACAGTTCCCTTTTAGTAGTGGTATTGCAGTCATATTTATTTGAAAGGGGCTGAGCTCCTCTTAGTTGTGAGTGAGTCAGACCCCACAATCTTAAATTGATGGCATATTTTAAGAATAGGTTATACATTTTCTAGCTCTGGAAAACACCTTTAAATAATAAAATGTTGCCTGCCTCTAGCCAACATTAGGAGGAGCTTAAGAGTTGTGCATAACTACCGTACTTCATTTAAGCAGTTGTTGTTAGGCAGGATATCTGTTGCAACAGCCTGCCTTAAATTTCAGAGAGGAAGGAGAAGCAACTTGGGGGCTGTCAAGCACCACATTTTTCATCCTGGTCTGCATTATTCATCTGATTTTTCTTAGAAATTATTTAGGTGGAAAAAATATTTTTAAAAAGCAACTGTACACTGGAAAATGAAGAAAATGAATTTGACTTTAATTAGCGCTGATTTTCTTTTTCAGTCATATGGGGAGAGCGTAACATGTGCTGGGAGAGCTTTGAGGAATGCAGTAAGAATTCAGTCTCCTGTGCTTATCAGGGATCGCATGTATCTTACTTGTATTTGTCGGTAAGTTACCTATTACTTAAAAAAATTATTGATCATACGTATAAAAATTGAACAATGTGGTATAACATAAGCATGCCATGCTAATATTTATGTTTGTATATATTGTAAGGGATCGCTCTCTCAGGGGGTCGCAATCACAGACTTCTCCTTTGACAACAAGTCCAAATGGTGCTTTATTTTGGCTCTTCAGGACCAACACACATATAAACATCAAAATAAACACCTGCCCGTCTGGGCACTACCTAATACGTAGGTCATCTCTACCTCACCTATAGAGCGCAGTTCACACACAGAACACAATCCAGCTTCCTCAGCCATGTGGTCCAGTAGCCTCCTGGCTGTGATCTCGCCAGCACCTTTAGGGGAAGATGGTCCAGAAGTCCTCCCGACTCTGACCGTGCGACCCTCTTTCCGTAAGCATCGCTGGGAACTGCAATACTGCGGTCGTGTGAATGCGGCCTTAGGAGCCCGCAAAAACCACTGTGTGTGAATGTAGCCTTAGTCCAAAGAAATCCAGCCCATATAACTTTAACAAAAAAAACAGCTCCAGCAACTATGCTTTGCTGAAGCCAATACCATTTCTGGATTTCAGTTCTCACCCAGCTAAACTGAAAAACCGGGTGAGATACACCCCCCCCACCATACCTCTAGCGTGCACATTACTGTACACATTACCACTAAACATATATATATATAAAACTCCATTATTAAAAAAAAATGAACCCTTGACCCATCCTGCACAGCTAACTACAGACCAGTCTCCAATCTTCCCTTCATCTCTAAGCTCCTGGAGCGTTTGGTCTACTCTCACCTCATCCGTTATCTCTCTGCTCACTTCTTAATCCATTACAATCTGGTTTCCGCAACCTACATTCGACAGAAACTTCCCTCACCAAAGTGAAAAATGACGACCTGACAGCAAAAAAGAAAGGTGACTACTCTGCTCATTCTCCTTGACCTCTCTGCAGCTTTTGACACTCTAGGCCACCATCTTCCACTCACGATGCTCCAGTCTATCGGCCTAAAAGGACACTGCCCTCTCCTGTTTTTTTTTTATCTCTCTGACCATTCTTTCAGTGTATCATTCACTGGCCCCACTTCTTCTGCTCTTCCTTTCGCTGTTGGGGTTCCTCAGGATTCAGTCCTAGGCTCTCTTCTTTCTCTACACAGCCCCAATTGGACAGACCATCAGCAGATTTGGTTTTCAGTACCATCTCTATGCTGATGACACACAACTATACACTTCATCCCTCGACATCACCCCTGCAGTATTACAGAACACCAGTGACTGTCTCTCTGCTGTCTCTAATATCATGTCCTCTCTCTATCCAAAACTAAATCTTTCAAAAACTGAACTTTTTGTGTTATCTCCATCTACTAACCTACCAAAACCTGATATCTCCCTCTCAGTGTGCAACACCATAATCACTCCTAGGTAGCACGCCCGCTGTCTCGGTGTGACGTTTGACACTGATCTTTCCTTCACCCCCTATATTCAGTCTCTCATCCTCTCATGTCACCTGCACCTCAAAACATCTCTAGAATCTGCCCCTTTCTCACTATGGAGACAACAAAAACTCTAATAGTCACCCTGATCCATTCCTGCCTTGATTATTGTAATGCACTATTAATTGGTCTCCCCCTCACCAGACTCCCCTCTCCAATCTATTCTCAAGCCAGAGTCACTCCCAGAGTCACCTAGCTGTCCAACCGCTACTCTGATGCCTCCGCCCTGTGCCAGTCCTTTCACTGGTTGCCCGTACAGTATAGAATCCAATTTAAACTGCTCCTTGTCAGCCACAAAGCTCTCCACAGTTCTGCACCCCCCTTCATCTCTTCCCTTATCTCTGTCTATCACCTTACCCGTGCTCTCTGTTCAGCCAACTGATTTCTACCATAATCCGAAACTCTCACTCCCGGCTACAAGACTTCTCCCGAGCTGCACCAGTTCTCTGGAATGCTCTACCCCAAGAAATCAGGCTAAATCACAACATACACAGTTTTAGGCAGGGCTGTGGAGTCGGTAAGCCAAAGCCCCGACTCTGACTCCTCAATTTCCCCTGACTCCGACTCCCTCATACATGGAGCATGTTTAAGTGATAACTTTAAACAAATTTACATGAAATCAATAGTACAGATAAGTCATGACAAAAACAGTTTGTAATTTATCAGGCTTCTCTGGGTACAGCTCACTAAGGGCCTGATCAGAGGCGTAGCTAGAGGTTCAGCAAATGGGGGGGGCGAAACATACTTGAGTGGGCCCCCCACTTATTGGCTTCCCAAACGCACGTTTCCAACTTCACAGGCACATACTACTAGTTGTGGTTATAATACTGTATTAGCAAGATGACTGTATAAACTGCTAGATCATCTATGCTGTTAAGTACAGTACAATAGACTTTCTACATACCCTACTCTAAGTACTCTACCACATAATGCAGTAAAATATAGGATTAATAGGAGTAAAAAAGGGGACTTCTATGTTAAAGGAAATCTGTCCCCAGCTTTTACATCACTAAACTAACAGTCCCTTGCCCCCATCAGACCTCAGATCGGCTTAATGTGCCCCCATCAGACCTCAGATCAGCAGAATGTGCCCCCATCAGACCTCAGATCAGCAGAATGTGCCCCCATCAGACCTCAGATCAGCAGAATTTACCCCCATCAGACCTCAGATCAACAGAATGTGCCCCCATCAGACCTCAGATCAGCAGAATGTTCCCCCATCAGACCTCAGATAGGCTTAATCTGCCCCCATCAGACCTCAGATAGGCTTAATCTGCCCCCATCAGACCTCAGATAGGCTTAATGTGCCCCCATCAGACCTTAGATCAGCGTATTGTGCCCCCATCAGACCTCAGATCGGCTTAATGTGCCCCCATCAGACCTCAGATCGGCTTAATGTGCCCCCATCAGACCTCAGATAGGCTTTATGTGCCCCCATCAGACCTCAGATAGGCTTTATGTGCCCCCATCAGACCTCAGATAGGCTTTATGTGCCCCCATCAGAACTCAGATAGGCTTTATGTGCCCCATCAGACCTCAGATAGGCTTAATGTTCCCCCATCAGAACTCAGATCAACAGAATGTTCCCCCATCAGACCTCAGATCTGCAGAATGTGCCCCCATCAGACCTCAGATCAGCAGAATGTGCCCCATCAGACCTCAGATCATCAGAATGTGCCCCCATCAGACCTCAGATCATCAGAATGTGCCCCCATCAGACCTCAGATCGGCTTAATGTGCCCCCATCAGACCTCAGATCAGCAGAATGTGCCCCCATCAGACATCATAATGGAAGCGCTCACTTGTATTCGCCTGATTGTACTAAGGCCATCCCTGCTGGGCCCCCCCAGAGGTATTGGGCCCGGAGCATCGCCTCCCCTGCCCCCCCCCCAGTAGCTATGCCTCTGGGCCTGATGTATGAAAACTGTCTAGGTCTAAGACTTTTTTTGTTGCCCATAGCAACCAATCAGAGCTCCCCTTTCATTTCTCCAGAGCACTATACATAAGGCTCTAGGTGTTTTACATCAGCAGCAGATAGAAGCCATGAGAGCAGCTAACCTCTCCAAACATGATCTCAGAGGAAACATAAAGCATACAGAGAGAACATGCACTGGACATAAAGGGCAGTACACAGTCATCTCAACTAAAAGCCGAAATCCTTAGATCAGGAATAGAACAGACATTTATAGGACATTTCATCATTTTCACAAATTCTTATAAAAAAATATATTCAGCACTTATTGCACTGAACTAAATGTACTAATTCATTATATATTTTAGGAGTCGGAGTCGGACCATTTTATACCGACTCCGACTCCACCAAAATGGTGACCGACTCCGACTCCACAGCCCTGGTTTTAGGTCCTCCTTCAAAACGCATCTTTTTAGGTTGGCCTATCACATCTGGTCTAACTCCGCTCCATATATAGAACCTGATCCTCTACCAAACTCTCCACCGCACCCAGAAGCACTTCATATATTAGCTGGTGACTGGCTCATACAGCTCTATATCTGCTCCCCTATTTTCTCAAGATGGCTGGACCATTGTACAAAACAAGCACTTTTACCTTTTGTGTCACCCCTATTTGTAAGCTCTTGCGAGCAGGGCCCTCATTCCCCTTGTTGTAAATATTCACTAGTCTGTTCCTATGTTATTTATGACTGTTTGTACATGAACCCCTGAACTGTAAAGCGCTGCAGAATATGTTGGCACTATACAAATAAAGATGAATTATTATTATTATGTGTCTGTCTCTCCCTAGCGGCTCACTTCTCCCCCTCCCCTGTCCATAGACTTAAAAGGTCAACATGTAACCTGATCCCTCAGTGAGCTGATAATACATTTTGCCTTTCAAGGCAGATTTTCACATCTCACCCTATAGATCCATTCACAGGCAAACCACTTAGATTCATTCATACGTACCTATATAAAATTCCTTGTAATAAGTTTTAATAGGATTAATAAAACAACACTTGTAATTGAAAACTTCCTAAAGAATTATCATGTAAGATTACTTACAAGGGCAGTTTTACTGAGTCTCTTTCCATGTGCCCTCATCTATAATTGTTTTTGGAATTGCTGAGCTATGCTTTCAGACACTGACGAGAGTGACAATGTTCTGGGTAAAAAAAAAAGGAGAACCCCTTTTTCTAATCTCAGACAACCCGTTTAATATAATTTGCCTTGATCCTACCTTGTCTCATATTGCAGTCAAATGTGTCCCATTTCCGCCCTCCTGTTACTTACAACGCTCAGATTTGCCTAGCCCTCTCCACTACATTGTCTGCAGTTGAAGGCATGGTACTATTTACAAAACCCCTTATTAAAGCTCAACCACCCCAGCGTACGCGAGTTGATAAATAGAAGGGAACTGGAGGAAATTAAAGGGGTTGTCTGCTTTTTATATATTAATGACCTATCATCAGAATAATTTATCAATATCAGATCAGCGGGGGGACGATTCCTGAAACTCCCACAGATTTGAAGAGAATGCAGCACTTGTAAGATTGCTGTGTTCTCTTCACTGTTTACTTGCTCGCCATCGCAAGGTGTGATTATAAGTCCACCATTCCATTCACTTCAATGGGACTGCTCCTTCCTATTCACTTGAACTGGAAGGAGCAGTTCTATTGAAGTGGATGGGACGGCTGAGCTGTAATTACACTGCTCACTGCTGCACTCGTGACGGCGAGCAGGTAAACAGTGAAGAGAAGGCAGCGCTAGTGCGAGTGCTGCGGTCTCTTCAAACAGCTGATCGACGAGGGTGCTGATATTGATGACCTATCCTAAAGATATATCATCAATATATAAAAAAAGCAGACAACCCCTTTAATACATGTGTTCTCTTCAATATTGCTACATGCCCAAATGTGGCTTATATACTGATGTTTTTCTGTAGCGGAATTAGGTGCTGAAAATCTGCAGCACTTACAGAAGCAGCAAAGTGGATATGATTTTAAAAAATCTCAGCCCCACACACTGCAGAAGATTTCTGTACAAGTATCTGCCCATAATTTGGCAGGAGGTCAGGATTTTAACTCTACAGCATGCCAATGGATGCTGCAGATTCCCAACACGGATGTCACTCTTTGCAATGCAGATGGTGAAATCTGTGACAAACCCAATTTCCACAATTAATTCTGTAGCACACCACACCATTTGGTGCAGATACACTGAGGATTTCCTGCTGCAGAAAATATCTGTCCCCTGACACCGTGAGCAACTTTCTCTTTCTTTTTAGCATTTATTTGCAGGTTTATTGTCCCTTTCAGAAATTATGAGCTCACCAGCAGCTTTCCTATTTACAGCTTATAGAGGCTCTGCATGACCAACCCTATTAAACCATATTGTCTGGTAGAGTTGATCATGCTGATTAAAACGATATCTTATTTTTCTTTGTAGGTTGCAATGTTCTCAAGATCAAATGAGGCAGTTGGAGCACCAAGGGGAGGGCTGTAACACTTTGAGCACCACTACTGCTAAGGAGAGAGCGCTGGGGGACAAGAGAATACTTACCTTGCAGCTGTGTTCCTCTCCTGTGTGTGAAGCGCTAGCACCTCCACTTCCAGGTGGACTGACATCCAGGCAATTTCACGCACAGGAGAGTCGCACAGCTGCTGGGAGGATCATAAGGTAAGTGGTCTCTTGTCCCAATACAGCGCTGTCTCTACTACCACCAATGATTGCAGACATGCAAATAAAAGACATAGAGCATTAGCAAAATCAGGCATTTCTAGGGTAATGCATGATTTAGTAATCCACAGTGCCACCAGTGACTCTGTACAACATATTCACACTGGACCACCAGTGATTATTCCCGGCGCAGCCATCCTTAGACAGGGCTATTAACCTGTCAAGGAAAGGGGAGGGAGTTGGTGTACTGAGCACTAGGGGCATAGCTGTAGCGGTATTCCAAGAGCTACCCCGGCACCCCTATGCATGAGCTGCCTCATTTACATAAATATAAAAACAAATTAATCACTGCAGATCCTATAGCCATAAGACAGATATCAATTTAATTAGCATGATCAACCCTACCAGGCAATACGCCCAGTTTAATAGGGTTGATCATGCTGACAGAGGCTCTTTACCCTATAAGGAAAGCCAAGGCTTTTAAATTTCTTTTAGATTTCTGTCTCTAAATTAAAATAGTTTTCATTAAAGGGTTATTCCCATCTTAGACAGTGGGGACATATCGCTAGTGGGACCCGCACCTATAACGAGAACGGAGCCCCAAAAGTGAAGGAGGGCGCATTGCGCATGCGCAGCCGCCCTCCATTTATTTCTATGGGGCCGCCGAAAATAGCTGAGCCTGCTGGCTCAGCTATTTCCGTCGGGTACATAGAAATGAATGGGAGCGGTGGCCGTGCATGCGCGGTGCGCTCCCATTCATTTCTATGGGAGCAGCGGGGAGCTGCGCCTGGTGGTGGCGGCAGGTGCAGGGCTCCCTGCTCCGTTCTCAATATAGCAATATGCCCCCATTGTCTAAGATAGGAATACCCCTTTAAGTTTACATTAAAATAATATATAAAATAATTGACTGTAACAGGAAAACCAACTGTTCTATTTTCTCTTTTTCTAGTTACACTCTTAATTATGGTGTGTTTGTTTTTTCTTTTTTCTTTTTTTTTTAGAAAAAGTTGTGTGGGATCGGAGCTGGTGGATTGGCTCATGCAGCACTGTCCATTCGTTCAATGTAGATACACGGCCGCTGGAATCTGGCAAATATTGCTCAAACTGGGAATCCTGCTTTCAGGTCGGTTTAACGAAAAGCATTTGCGTTTATGGAGTTTACCTAATCCTTATGTGAGATGAGAGACGGGCAAGCAGTTTTTCTTTCTCATTTTTTTTTTTTTTGGAAAATGTTCCAGCTGCTGTAAAGAATTATTGAGATGAAAATAATTTTATGGCTAAGCGTGTTACTTCTGTTCCTGGATTGAAAGGTAGCGGTGCATGAAGGGAAAGGAATGTCCTAGGCTGACAGCATGTACCATTACATCAATTTTACTTCTCTGATACACGTGCATGACTCTATATTATAGAGCCGTTGCAGTTGCTATGTTGGTAGCAAATCCTTTATTGTACGTGCTTCCACTAGTTCTAGGCTTGAAATTATGTGTTTTCTGTTCACATAGAAAAGCCTATCAGTTGTAACTAGTCTGTGTTTAGCGTTATGACTTCATATGGTCCCATATGTGCTCACATGGCTGAGAAAAATGATTAAATATATACAAATTAGCCTCTAGGAAGAACAGGGGCTTTGCCATTACTCCTAGATGCTCAGCTCTCTCTGCAACTGCTGCACCCTCTCCTCTTTGATCTTGTGATTACGTTTTCACTGCCTGGCCCTGTCAATGAAAGTGAAGAGGGTGCGGCAGTTGCAGAGAGAGCAGATGCCATAAGAATAGATGCTGTAGAATTGTTATTACATGGGGAATGCATGAAGTTATTAAAACAGGCATCATGTCAGGAGCGGTGACAGGTCCTCTTTAATGTATATCAGGAGCTCTTCAGGTGTATTTGGTGTATGGACACAAAAATTGCAGTCTGAAAAGAACAAGAAGTGACAGGATCGAGCTGTCTGTGTTGCATGCCAATACTGAAGATAGCTCTGTGTGCAGGAGCTTGCTAATTTACAGGCTTCTAGCATAGGGCCATGTCTTTAGTTCCTTGAATTTACTGTACATAGGGAGAACAGACAGAAAGGCGTTAACAAATTTATTCTTTGGCCAATCCTTAGGCTCCTGAGAACCTCAATGAAACTAAAACATACAGTATGTAATATGTATCACCTTCCTCCAGCTCTTTGTGTTGGTGATAATACCACCATGTTCTGTGGACATATAAGCTTATGATTCAATAGCACTGATATCATATTTAGTAAAGCATCTATGAGATGACCTCCCAGAGTTTGGACAGTATCCAGAGTTTGCGGACTGCAAAACGGATACAGTTATGTTCATTAGGCCTTGCAAGCGAGAGGTGTCTTAACCTCTTAACAGTTACATTAAAATTAGAAAACCCTCCCAAAAATTACCTTTTTTTATTGTACATTTTTAATGTGTGTCTGCAGTAATTCTTGTTGGTGCACAACTCGGGACACTATTGCCTTTTTTAACCCCTGCGTGACATAATTTTAGCCTTAAGGACCAATAATATCCCCCCCCCCCCTTGTGTTTTAGCAGTCTTAACTTTTTAATTTTTTCTTTATTTTTCTAGATTAGTTGTAGTTTTTTTGGTAACCATTTTGGGGTATATATAGTGTAGTAAATAACTTTTATTATTATATTATTATTATATGTAAATATGTTTACATTATTTTGTGGGATTTATTTATGACGTTCACTGTGTGGTAAAAATAACTATTATTTGGGTAACTGCAGTGATGATAATGCCAAGTTTCTATATATTTTTACTATTTTTTCTTTCCTTCTGCAGCCTGTTAGCTCTGCAGATGCTCCCTCTCCTCCTCCTCAAAACTGAAGGGGATGGTTGCTTTAACTGCTCATATCTCTGGTTTGGTTTGGCTTTATATTTTTTGAAAGTTGGCATTCCAAGCCTTCAAACAATGCCAGAATGACATCAATATCTTCAGTACATGGTAAGATATCACTGTTAGAAATCGGGATGCAGTGACTGCAGCTGAAAGTGAAAGTAAAAGCAGGTTTTACCTGTGATTATTTGATATTATTTGATTTCTAACAATGATATCTCCTCTGTTGCTTGGACTTTAGCTGTCATTTTGGTCTTGTATGAAAGCCTGAAATGCTGCTAGCTGCTACCATTCAAGAGATATCAGCAGCTACAGCAGCCCTCCCCCATTTCACTTCTCAGAACAGTCAAGTACTTTTCCCACTGCCCAAGCTGAGCTTGGGCAGAACAGGTAGGTGGTTAAACTGACGATACACTAGAGATTTCAGATGTCCATCTTTTGAATCAATTCTCATCTGTCAAAGTTGAATTTTTGGATGACAATTCCATAACATAAAGCAAGAAATTTCCGATCAGTTTGCGTCTTGTGACCTGGATTAGGCATCTGTTTCTGACAGAAAAAAAAAAAGTTCTTCTAAATGAAATCGGAAACTTACAGAGTTGCAGTAAAGACCACATGTAACAGTGCCCTGTTATGGCGCTGTACAAAATGTGACTGTACTGCTAGTACATGAGGGCTGAGAGTGACTATTATAGCTGCAGAACTAATGCTCTTGTATATGGCCCCTGGAGCTCAATTTTTAAAATACCCATTCCGACATTTTTATTTAGTGGTTTCCTACAGGCCTCTGCAGTACATCACTGCAATGACATTTACAATATTAACGTAATCTCACTTACAGAATGTGCTAAGCTGACAGACCAGGGCTCTGTGCTTACATTCTTTGAACTTCCATTTCCATGAGGACAAATACATGTTGCTCTGTCTTTTTTTTATATCCCTGGAATGATAGGAATAATCTTTTTTAAGAATATTTTGTATGAGTTCTTTTGTTTTCAATTTATTCTGAAGTAGAAGATGATTTGTGTCACAAGTGGGAACAAAATAATATGTATATCCAGCTGCAGCCGAGCTAAACTTGATGGTTAATGCGTTAAAGGGTTTGTCCCAAGAAAAATATTTTACAGTTTTCAAACCAGCACCTATATCGGAATATTTTTGTAATTGCATGTAATTAAAAATGTAGCATAGCCACTGAGTTTTTCAATAAAATGTATCTGTATAGCGCCACCTGCTGTTTGTTTTTTCTTATTTTTTTGACCTTCTCACTGAGGTGGCTGCCCATGCTAACTTTCATCCTTTAACTGCCTCCTGGGCAGTGATAGGGAGAGCTGAGACATGCCCCCTTAGCTGCAACATAAAATACACTCCCCTTGAGCTTTCAGCTTGATGTAAATTTAGCAGAGCGATGAATGCTCCATGTGAGGTACAGGGCTGGTTACAGCTTTGTTAGAAAGAGGTTGTCATGTACTTTTTATAGTCTGTTTTTTTATTTTTTACTTATTAGTCATGGGGTAACCCCTTTAAATAAAAAATGACACAAAAAGCCTAACTAAGGGGCGGTTCAGACCGCCGTGGTATTGCGGATCCGCAAAAATTCAGATCCGCAATATCACGGATGCTGATCAGTGTGTGTTCTGCAAATTGCGGAACACAAGGCCCGGCACCCCATTAAAAATGCCTATTCTTGTCCACTACTGCGGACAAGAATAGGACATGTTCTATTTTGTTTTGCTTCGTGCCCGCTCTCATTGAAGTGAACAGGGCCGCATATATTCTTCAAAATTGTGGAATAGATACGGACCCGTTAACACGGTCATGTGAATGGGTCCTAACTCTTTCAATGTATTTCAATGGATTTTGTCAAAAGATGGCCGAAGACAACACTGTGGCATGTTATAAGAGTTATAAGAATCAATATTACATCTGTATACAGTCAAAAATGTTAATCTTGTCAACAACAGTTCTGTATGAGTTGATAGGTATTATTGCCCTTCTTAAAGGGCAGGTACAGTAAATTTGAAGTATAAGTGGGATTGGAAACAGTGCCACTAATAATAATAAGAAAGATATATGTACCCAACTCCTGCCTAGAGTTTTGATATGTTCACAAGGCCAGTTCTGGAGCAGAAACGCCTTTTCACCCATCATAGTAGAAGTCACGTGAGCTCCTGAATTCGAGAGGAATTGGCTTTCTGTATTTTCTGTATCCCGGTATAAGGCATTTGTGGTAAATAGTTTCAGGTGTAATTACCTATTTCTTCCAGTATGGATTCATTTTTGGAATACTCTTTGAGATGGTGTGTTCTACAAATTCAATTAAAATTTAAAAAATTTAAATCTAAATTTTTAAGCTTTCTCTTTTTTTAATACTGTAAGGGTTTCAACTTATCAGATCCATTGTGAGCTTGAGATAATCTTGGAAAACATCAGAAAGCAGCAGATTGGTACCACACAGGGAGTGTTTACCACAAAACTCATTGTCTGCCAACTGCTGAGAAGCAGTGTTCCCAGGAGAGCCCCTTCATGTTTAATATCTTACTTGTGTTCATACCGATGTTTGATGTGACCAAGGACAAACAATCTGCCAGACCATGGCAATTTTTATAGCAGCGAAACTAGAGTGTGTTGATTCTGATGGAGGCAGTGACCTGTCTTCTCACATGATTGTTGACAAGGGCAGTGTTGTGTATAGGGGGTCATTGTCATGATATGGGGAATAGAGCCCTTCGACCACAATCTAAAATGACTAGGGAGCCAAGAAAAATGGGCATGATGTGAGAATCCTGTGATTTGTAATTGGGCATATTCATTTTTATTTGACATTAAATTTCCTCTTCTTTATTTCTCCAACAGTGGACAAGCAGCATTGCTTCCAGGATGGCTTTGTGTTCTACCAGTTTTCCGCAGATGAGTGTGCTGATGCTGTCTGTGAATTTGGAAGAGACAAAGGCTGGCAGATGGGAGTTCAACTCCTAAAACAGCTTGCACCACTTGCTCCACTGACCTCGAATATCTGTGATGTGTAAGTTTTGTGTACCGTACATCAGTTCTGCCAAATGTTGAAGCTGACTAGTCAAGAACTGGCTGAGAGTACTGTCTATTAATGCAGTATGGAAATCTATATTTTATGTGTTTTCATCATGATATAACGTATGAGATTCAAAAGTCATTGTGTCCTATTCAATGCATTAGGAAAGTCCTCAGACCTTTTTACTTTTTTCACATTTTTTAAATGTTGCGGTCTTGTGCTAAAATAAAACAAAGTTCAAGTTTTTCCCATCATTCTACACCCAATATCTCATAATGACAACGTGACAACATCATTTTAGAAATCTTTGCTAATTTATTGATAAGGAAAAGTTAAAGTATTCCACTGACATAAGTATTCATATCCTTTACTTGGGACTTCAAGCACCTTTGACAGCAATTACAACCTCTAGTCTTTCTCGGTATGAAACTGCAAGATTTGCACACCTGGATTTGTGGATTTTCTGCCGTTCTTCTCTGAATATCCTCTCAAGCTCTGTCAGGTTGGAGGTTGACCGTCAATGGATAGCCATTTCCAGGTTTCTCCAGAGATGTTTGATTGGGTTCAAGTCAGAGCTCTGTCTGTGCCACTCAAGGACATCCTCAGAGTTGCCTCTAAAGCTAGTTTCACACTAGTGCTAGATATCCGGCAGGATCTCTCTGCATTCTGGCATTGCTGGAAGCTTGAAAGTCTCTGTCCGGCTCCATTAACTAGAATGGGGACTGACGGCCACAACCTGTAAAATATACTGAGAATTGACCAGAAGAAAACTGCTGTGGAAGAAAACCTTTGTCTGGGCTATTTTGTCTTAAGGTTGTTGTCTTGTTGCAAGGTGAACCTTTGGCCCAATCTGAAGTCCAGAGCACTCTGGATCAAGTTTTGATTAAGAATATCTCTGTACTTTGCTTCATTCAACTTTCTGTCAACCATGACCAGTCTCTCTGTCCCAGCGACTGAAAAACACCCCTACGGCATTATGCTGCCACCACCATGATTCACTGTAGGGATGTGTTGAGCAGGTGATGAGCAGCACCTGGTTTCCTCCAGAAATGACACTTGCAGTTGAAGCCAAATAGCTCAATCTTGGTTTCATGAGACCAGATAATATTGTTTCTCATAGTCTGAGTCATTTAGGTGCTTTTTGGAAACTCTAGACAGGCTTTCATGTATCTTTTGCTGAAGAGGGGCTTCTTCTGGCCCTGTGCCAAAATGCCCAGATTGGTGGACTGTTGTAGTGATAATTAACCTCCTGGAAGTTTCTCCTATCTGCACAGGATCTTTGGAGTTCAACAAGAGTGGCCCTTGGGTTCTTAGTCATATCACTTATCAAACTCCTTCTTCCCTGATTACTTTGTTGGTGGGACCAGCTCTAGGAAGAGTCCTGCTTGTTCCAAACTTCTTTCATTTAAGAATTATGGAGGTCAATGTGATCTCCTGTGAACTTTCAGTGCAGTACAATTTTTATGTACCTTCTCCAGATCTGTGCCTCCACACAATCCTGTCTCTGGTCTCTACAGGCAGTTCTTTCCTCCTCATGACTTGTATTTTTCTCTGATATGAATTGTCAGCTGTGTGCTGTGATATAGACAGGGCTGTGTCTTTCCAAATCATGTCCAGTAAACTGAATTTACCACAGGTGGACTCCAGTCAAGGTGTAAAAACATACCAAAGATGATCCAAAAAAATGGGAGGCCCCCCAGACCTAAATTTCAAGTGTCATAGCAAAGGTTTGAATAGATATGTCCATGCGAAAATTTTAATATTCTGTTTTCACTTTCTCATTATGAGGTATTAAGTGCATATTGATTGGAGGAAAACTTATTTTTATTTTAGCATAAGACCGCAACGTAACAAAATGTAAAAAGAGTGAAAGGGTCTCTTTCTGAATGCTCTGTACACTGCGACTGAAAAAAGTGAGTGGCTAAGGACAGATGACACCATGTGCAACTTTTATTTATGTTTATTTCAGAGAAAATAATTTTGTATATACAGATTAGTTGATGTAATTTTACATTTTCAGAGTGGACTGAGAAGTTTATTTCTTCATACCGCAGTCTTTAATAGCTATGTGAGCAGCTAAAAAATGTTTTTGGCCACAGTTTTCAGCTCTACTGAAACGTTTATTCTAGTAACCATGTGCAGTCTCCATGAACTAACAAGAGCAAAATTTTGAGAAAAAATTCTTTTAACTCTGCCTTCTGCTGCTCCTTTGGATACTCTGTAACCATGTGCTATGCCAGAATTAGCTGAGCGGAGCAGACTCCTGCCTGTGCTTGCTTCGCTAAGCTAAGAGTCCTGCATGTCAGCTTTTAGCTTAGCAACGCAGGCACAGGCAGGAGCCTTCTCTGCTCAGCTAATCCTGGCATAGCACATCATTACAGGGTAACCATGTGCTATGCCAGGATTTAGTAAAACTCCGGGGGGCATGGACAGGAGCAGCAATGTGTCCTCCTGCCCGTACTCCCTGTGCCCCATTGAGAAACTGTCAATTCCGTACGAGAGAAGTCAACGGTGTACAGAAAAGTCAATTTTGAGTACAAACGGGAAGGTGCGCTTTGGGGGGGCGGGGTGTAAAGTCTATTAAAAATTTAAAATCCATTAATAAAGTTTATTTTAAAAAGTGTTATTAGGGCATTAGGGACATTTTAACAACAACGTTATCAAAACTTTAGTTACTCTTTAACATGTTAACCATCAAGTTTAGCTCGGCTACATCTGTTCTTGTGTTGCCCTACCTTGTGTTAATTTGGACCCGCCTACAGCATGGGACCTCTTTTAGATTTTTTTCAGCCCATTTTAGGTTCTCAATTGGCCTCTGGGAATGCAATGCCTCAGAATGGCATTTGGCAAAGTTGTGTCGGTAATATCATTAGGGTTGAGATGGGTGTTGATGTATGTGAGGAATGAAACATTCTTTTTATTTGGTGTGAACTGATGGAGGAAATGAATTAGCTTTAAGTAAGAGGTTTTCATCACTGCACAATCGACTCCCTTTTAGAGCATCACAGTAATAAATTCAGCTCTTCAGACAAATGAATCTGCAAATATAAAGGCATGTAAACCAAGCCCGGATATAGCAGCAGTAAAGTGCCTGCAGTAGATCACATTAACGTCACAGACGTGAGTGCATTAAAGTGACTGTCTGGATGTTATTTGCCTCATGTAGAGATGGCGCATTGAAAACGAAATGAGATGCCTCTGTAAAGAGCAAGCTGTTAGCTTTCCGTCTGATGAAAGCCTCATTACATATACATAGCAATTTGGGTATCTAATGCAGAATAAAAGCATCTAAATACAAAGCTAGGTTGCCTAAATGGCAGTATCAGAAGCCCATATTTCCTGAATGACAGGTCTACACCCTCAACCTGTACTCGCCTCTGCACTTTCCAGTTATATATGTCTTGTGTTTGTCTCCAAACATAACGTAGCCATATGGTATGTACACAAGTGACAGGTGCTTGTTTGCAATGCATACATCATACTGTATGTATCTACTCCAAGCTACGTAGAATTAGTTCATATTGGCTGCTAACATCATCTGCCTGATATATTTGCTTCCATTCCCCCTTTGTGTTGCTCATAGTGATGTCAGAACATAAACCAGGTGTATGATTAGTTTGGTTTTCTAAAGGCAATTAAGGTATTAACATTAAAAAAAATATTATATATATATATATATAAATCATCCTCCTGAACCCTGTCTGTGCCAGTGCTAACAGCTCCGTGTTTCACGGCATTCTTTGCTTTCATAACTGCAGCAGCAATATGCCTGTATACACCACATGACCACTGCTGCCAGTCACTGGCCTCAACAGTCTCATGCCATATATCGTAGAGGGTAATGTTTAGCTGCAGTGGTCATGTGCACGATACAGGCACCTGGAGCAGCGGGAAGCATTGGAGCGGCAGTGCTGGAACAGAGGGGTTTTGAAAGGGTGAATATTGAATTTGTTT
This sequence comes from Rhinella marina, assembly GCA_900303285.1. NCBI lineage: Eukaryota > Metazoa > Chordata > Amphibia > Anura > Bufonidae > Rhinella > Rhinella marina. The sequence goes on from ONZH01011199.1 coordinate 141,570, forward strand.
ATTATTTTAATACTGTCACTGCCTTTAAAACAGTCCCTTTAATACTATGTATGAATAATTTTTTCTTGAATCGGGTCCTGGGCTGTGGATTAAAGGGAGTGTATCACCTCATTTTCACCAATATAACTAAGAGCACTGCCCCACAGAATATTGCAGCAACATCCCAGACATACCTGTGTGCACTGTGTGTGTGTATTACATGTCACATCCCAGACATACCTGTGTGCACTGTGTGTCTGTATTCCATGTCACATCCCAGACATACCTGTGTGCACTGTGTGTGTCTGTATTACATGTCACATCCCAGACATACCTGTGCGCACTGTGTGTCTGTATTACATGTCACATCCCAGACATACCTGTGTGCACTGTGTGTCTGTATTACATGTCACATCCCAGACATACCTGTGTGCACTGTGTGTCTGTATTATATGTCACATCCCAGACATACCTGTGTGCACTGTGTGTCTGTATTACATGTCACATCCCAGACATACCTGTGTGCACTGTGTGTCTGTATTACATGTCCAGGAAAAGCACCTTTATTCTGCTGAAAAACAGCTCCCAAGTGCCCGGCTGAAAGTAAAAACAGCTTTCACTCCTGACTCGATTTCTAACAGCTATATCTTCTGATATAGTGGATATAATACTATGATTCTGGTATCGTTTGAAAGGTTGGAATGCCAACTTTCAAACAAGGTCATATTTCTAGTGGATACCAATCCCATGATATGAGCAACTAAAGCAGTCCTCCCCTGTCCAGTCTGCTTTGCTTTGGGCACTTGCAGCAGCAGAGCTGGACACTTTTCCAGCAGAATAAAAGTGCTTTTCTTGGACATGGAATAAAGACACAAAGTCCAGACAGGTATGTTTGGGATGTGTCTGCAATCTTCTGTGTGTCAGTGCTCTTAGTTATATTGGTGAAAATCAGATGACAGACTCCCTTTAAGACTGGTTTACACACACAGATTTCTGACCAGTCAGACTATTCTTACAGAGGATAAAATTTGCTCATTCGTAGGGTAATAGCCCTTTACATGGGCCAGTTATCAAGTGTGAGCTTTCATACAAATATTCATTCCCAATAATTGTCCCTCAGACTGATATTGGTCTGATGGGCAGGAATTGGTCAGAAACCTGTATGTGTAAAAAAGAAAATAACATGACTAAAGGCAATGAGATTACTCATTCACCTAAGTCTCTAAGTGTCAAAGGTACAAATGTCAAATCATTCATAGGCTTTTGCTGTGTAACATAAGGCTCCTGTAACATGGACAGATTTTCAGCCTGGTAATGAACGCAATTGACGATACTTCATGTCAACTGGTGCTCGTTAAACATGGAGCAATTATTTGCTGGTATAGGGAGGACTATAGTGTTAACATTTGTCTTCATATAGATGATAATTGGCATTCAGTGAGTGCTGATGGACATACTGTATCCTTGATCGGGGCTCATTAATGGGCAGAAAATCCTCATACAGCTTTCAGTGATTGCCAATGCTCCCCCGTTTACATGGGACAATGTAGCGCTGGCAATGATTTGGATGCCACGTAAAAGATCCACAAAAGCTTGTTTTCCAGGTGATTGGCGACATGTTAATGACGTTTGTACAAATCTTCATTCCCGATCATGGTCCCATGTGAAAGAAATACAGTCCTATACTGTAGTCAGTGGATATCTAACTTTTGGAGGCTGGTGTTTCTCACACAGCATAAAGTAAGGATGATTTGTGTTTTTACTACATACACATACTGTGTTCTGTTGAAACAAATAATTGGAATTCCTCGGTTAGTCTTCAGATCAGTTTGTTCTGTTGTGTCTTTTTTTTTAAATGAAATCAGACCGATACTGAGAGGCACGAGCTTCTCCATAGTGCACCACAGAGTAGAAAGTGGCAGAGCTTTTCAGTATACAACCATAAAGCAAATTAGGAATTTGCCATTGACTCTTTCAAACAGTGCTTTGTATGTTTCTTAGGAGTCAGGGCTGCTGGGAAGGATGTAGTGTCACCCTTGTTACCTCTGGAGAGGGGCAAAGGTTACAAGTTATTTTGCCAGTCTCCTGATGTGTACATTTGGGTAATTCATCCATTTTGATAATTCAGGATAATTGTAAAAATGCTGTCATTTAGAGACCTGATTCCCTTTCATTTTCTGAATTATACTCATGCTAATACATATTTTCCTGAATTGTGTTCTCTACTTTGTGTTATTTTTTTTATAACAATGTACACTTGCAATATCTGGAGCCAATAGTATAGCAACAGCCATGTGATAAGGTGACTCCTTTATCTGTGGTTAGCTTTTAGTCTAATTAGGTGGTCACCTTGCTGGGGAAATAATGAAATCCTTTTACCTTCAAAATTATGCAGACGCAGATAGTTTTGTAGCATCTCTCATTCATTCACACATCACTAAACAAGGATAGCAGGAACATCCTGTTAAAAAGCCATTGAGAAAAACATGGCTGCTGTGTTCACAAAAGGGCGAGCCTTTATTTTAGCACAAGTGCACTTATGTTACTTGGGAGCCCCCTCTGATTCTCAGACCAGAGAGCCACTCTCTGTATGAGCAGCTCCTGCCTGCTCTGACCAACTTGAATCATCTATCACATGGAATAGCAGTAATGCTACAAACCCCGTACTGCGGCTGCTTCATGGGAAATGTTTGGCTGGCTGTGACTTTCCTCTCCAAAATAAGTTGTGTGCTAGGGGCAGATGTTCACTGCGCTGGCTCCAATTTAAAAGGTGATGCCTCCAATGAGATAACTTCTTTAAGGCTGGGACAGCCATGATGTGGTGGCCAATGGCCACACAAATGTGATGGTGGTACCTCTGTAAAAAAAAAATAAATTTTTTTTTGTTGTTTGTGATGACCGTGGGTGAGAGAAATTGCAGCCACCCCATGGAGACCCAGCCTAACCATGAAAACTATTTTGAGCTTATCATTTTCTCAGGGTCTAATATCCATTTACTGTACATAATATGGGTCTTCATATGAGGCTTGAAATCCCTTATTCCCTCATTACAGCCATAGACTTAAAGAGGACCTTTCACCGCTCCTGACATGCCTGTTTTAATAGCTTCATGCATTCCCCATGTAATAACAAGTCTGGAACATCTATTCTTATGTCTGTATGTTGTGCCATTCCTTTATTATTTGCACTAGAAGTTATGAATGAATTGCTATTTGCCTTCAGTAAGGGAACAGAGGGGAGGTGACCAGTTGGGGGTGTGTACATGCACAGTGTGAACATGACAGCACTGATTGGATACAGTGAGTCTGTGCATGTACACACACCCAACTTGTTACCTCCCCTCTGTTCCTTTACTGAAGGCAAATAGCAATTCATTCATAACTTCTAGTGCAAATAATAAAGGAATGGCACAACATACAGACATAAGAATAGATGTTCCAGAATTGTTATTACATGGGGAATGCATGAAGCTTAAAAAAGGCATGTCAGGAGTGGTGAAAGGTCCTCTTTAAGGTGGATTTAGACTGGACGATTCTGCTGCCGATTCTCGGGAAGGAAGTGTTCCTTCCAGACAATCGGCTCCTCGTTCAGTGAAGGAGACTGCACATTTACATGCAGCGATCTCTTTCACTATATGAGGACGAGGGATCACTATTGTGATTCCCTCATCCTAATACAGATTCATGATTTCTGAGCAGCAGATCACTGTTTAGATCACACGATCTGCTGCCCAGAAACTAAAATCGGTGGTGCCTGCATGAACGACAGGATCACCTTGTTCACCAGGTGATTGGCGGCACATTTACAGCGGCAGATTGTTGGGAACGACCATTTACAGGAACGGTTGTTCCCGATAATTTGGACAACTATTGGCTTGTGTAAATGCAGCTTTAACTGTAAGTTGGGAATATGGAGGGAATACAAATGTATACAGCTCTTTTTGAAATTACGATAGAGAGAGCAGTGTATTTAGACTTTTGCACAAAGTAAATGGAGCTCTGACTCCTAAAAGAAAATACATTTGGATCTGTGTTCTTCTTTTATTTGGGAAACACTTGTGAAATAAAAATTGAAATGTTAGGTAATGAGGCAGCCTCTTTCAGTAGTTGCCCACCTCATCGATCACGCGGTCGTCTCGAGTCCTGCTGTCAACAGCAAAATCAGCTTTCCTTAGCCATGCACTTTCTCTGCATGTGAAAGTGGTGATCATGTGTGGTCATGATTCAGATAAATGCCTGTTCATTAAAACAAGAAAGGTTACAAAGCGTTTGCTTGTTTGCTGCTTGATCACTGTCCCATTTCCACAAGACAAGGATTAGGAACGGCTGTTCTTAACGTGCATTCAGCCAATCATCAGCTCCTATTAAAGGGGTTCAAGGGTAGATACACACGGCAGGTTGATGCAGAAATATTCAATGGGGCTTTGCAGAAATCCATGTGCTTGCCACCAAAACAACCTCATTCAGATAAATAGAACTGATTATCATCCACAGAAATCTGCCAAGTGTAAATATAGCCTTTAGAGGAAAACATCCAATGGCATGTAGTCTATAGACAATCATATCACTGAGGATCACAAGGGATGGGTATATAAAATTTAGCTTTTATTGGTATGCTTTATAAACAAATAGAAAAAATATACAAATAAAAAATATCTCTGTAAAGGGATAGCAGAAGTTCAGTAGACCGGTACCAGCAATTCCCTGCAGTAAAAGTAGTCTGCGCTATAATCCCTCAAGTTCAAGCCACTAGAGTTCTCATAGGGATAAGGTGAACCCTATTGTAGTAAATCAAAGGAACTCAATGTAGATAGAGTAGCAAAAAAAAAAATGAGACTGAAGGTCTGGCAAATCTGGTATGACGTATATGATCACAGGTGGCGAAGTCGTCTGCTGTGGCCACATGTGCCGCAGGGATGCAACAACTGTGCCCTGGAAAACAATTGCTAGTTTGTAGTTTAAATCTCTTACTGAGATTGTAGTGCAAAGTATCCAGTGACACCAAGTGTGCAGAGGAGAGGTAATTATAAACCTGGATCACCCCCAAATTTTCTTAAATGATTGTCATAGTGGAGTAAACCACCAGGCCAGTGTGTGGAAATCACTCTGTGTTCATGCACACGACCGCGCTGTTTTGCAATGCGCAAAACACGGATGCCGCCCATGTTCGTTCCGTACGGAACGGGCCGCCCACAATAGAAATTCCTATTCTTGTCTGCAAAAAGATTAGGACATGGTAAATTTTTTGTGACCACATGGAACGGAGTAACGGCCCAGTTGAAGTGGCCCCGTTGAAGTGAATGGGTCCGCACCAGAGCCACAAAAAATGCGTCTCAGGTTCGGAACCAAACCACGTTCGTGTGCATGAGCCCTTAAGATCACACAGCGCGCTGCACTTAGCAGATACGCAGCAGCAAGTACTACCTATGGACGTCCTTGCCGTCGATGCCCTGCTGGGTATCCGAGGTGACACTTCCTAACTTCTGCTGCAGAAAACTGTTATTTGCCTACTGTCGCTCTCAGAGACAGTGTAGCAAAGATAAAATTAATTGACCCTACGCTTTTCCATATTCCTACATCATCAGGGGTCTGTTAGATAGTTGTAAACCTAAGTAGTGCCATAACACCCTGGTTCGTGGTGTTCGGCATCAGTGGTATACCCAGGGCGTGCTGTATGGCTATGATAGCGGCCATGCATGGCACTCTGGATGCTGAATCTAAATCGATGAAGCTCCACCTATCGCTTACTTGGTGCCCGTACCATTCCGCCCCTATGCGTGTCATAGTGACCTGATGTCAGTAGGTTGAACTGCCAGGAGGAGCTCTGTTGCTAAACAGCAAAGACACCATGCGTTTGTCCTGCACAGGATCCCAGACCTCAAAGCCTATAGAGAAATCAGATAAAACATAGAACTCCATTACTCCATTACGTTTCCAGCATGAGTTTATTTCAATATTTTATCTTCTTCCTCTTCCCCATAGGTCTGCTGATAAGTTAGAAAACGGACCCGATGCAAACAACAGAATCCTGCAAATTCAAGCACTTGCTCGTCTTACCTCTGCAGTAAGTTAAACGGAAAGATTGTTACATGTTGTCTTTGACCTTGTATGTGCAATACTGATATCCCACGTGAGGGTGCTTTAACATGGGTCAGTTTAAGTAGACAGTCGAGAATATACAAGCTGATCTGTGCTCATTTTAACATGTTCGGATGCATGAATAAATGGGGGATGAAAGATCCTTACTACGATAGTTCTTACCTGTACAATTTGCATATTGTCTGCAGCACATCCCCTGCAGACAATACAGTGCCTTGCGAAAGTATTCGGCCCCCTGGAACTTTTCAACTTTTTGCCACATTTAGGCTTCAAACAAAAAGATATAACATTTAAAATTTTTGGTGAAGAATCAACAACAAGTGGGTCACAATTGTGAAGTGGAACGAAATTTATTGGATCATTTAAACTTTTTTTTGTAATAATAAAACTGAAAAGTGGGGCGTGCAAAATTATTCGGCCCCCTTGCATTAATACTTTGTTGCTCCACCTTTTACTGCGATTACAGCTGCGGTCTCTTGGGGTATGTCTCTATCAGTTTTGCACATCTAGAGACTGAAATTCTTGCCCATTCTTCCTTGCAAAACAGCTGGAGCTCTTTGAGGTTGGATGGAGAGCATTTGTGAACAGCAGTTTTCAGCTCTTTCCACATATTCTCAATTGGATTCAGGTCTGGACTTTGACTTGGCCATTCTAAGACCTGGATACCTTTATTTTTGAACCATTCCATTGTAGATTTTGCTTTATGTTTGGGATCATTGTCTTGTTGGAAGATAAATCTCCATCCTAGTCTCAGGTCTTTTGCAGACTTCAACAGGTTTTCATCCAGAATGGTCCTGTATTTGGCTCCATCCATCTTCCCATCAATTTTAACCATCTCCCCTGTCCCTGCTGATGAAAAGCAGGCCCAAACCATGATGCTGCCACCACCATGTTTGACAGTGGGGATGATGTGTTCAGGGTGAGGAGCTGTGTTGCTTTTACACCAAACATATCATTTTGCATTGTTTCGAAAAAGTTGGATTTTGGTTTCATCTGACCAGAGCACCTTCTTCCACATGTTTGGTGTGTCTCCCAGGTGGCTTGTGGCAAACTGTAAACCAGACTTTTTATGGATATCTTTGAGAAATGGCTTTCTTCTTGCCACTCTTCTGTGCTTCAAACAGAACCCTGAGACTATCACAGAACAGGTGCATTTATACGGAGACTTGATTACACACAGGTGGATTCTATTTATCTTCATCAGCCATTTAGGACAACATTGGATCATTCAGAGATCCTCAATGAACTTCTGGAGTGAGTTTTCTGAACTGAAAGTAAATGGGCCGAATAATTTTGCACGCCCAACTTTTCAGTTTTATTATTACAAAAAAGTTTAAATGATCCAATAAATTTCGTTCCACTTCACAATTGTGACCCACTTGTTGTTGATTCTTCACCAAAAATTTAAAATGTTATATCTTTTTGTTTGAAGCCTGAAATGTGGCAAAAGGTTGAAAAGTTCCAGGGGGCCGTATACTTCCACAAGGCACTGTAGATAATGTTTATGCTGGTATAAAACATCCGGTCAGCCAACAAAGGTCCCAAATATTTGTTGCAGAGAACAGTGTAAGAATTTTCTTTGTCTACACACTGTAGTAATATAAAAGGTTGAATTTGTTTGACCTGTGCTGCTCTTCTAGACATACAGCAGACTCTCGGCAGAACAGGGCATACATGATTTTCACGGTGTTAGATTGGGAATTCAGATATGTGCATTAGATAGGTTAAAATGTCCCCGAGCCCAAGTCTGTTTTAGTGACTACTTGCATTCTCAAATCAATAATGATTCTGGAGAATATTTTCATTTAAAGGGGTTCTCCAAGTTATATATATTGATGACCCATCCTCAGGATAAGTCATCAATATCAGATTGGCGGGGGTCCGACACCCAGCGCCCCCGACGATCAGCTATTTGAAGAGGAGGCGCGCGCCGTACGAGAGCTGCCTCCTCTTCATTGTTTACCTGCTCGCCATAACATGGGTAGCGGTCCCATTCACTTCAATGGGAAGTATACAAGTGTATGGGAGCGATCCTTCCCACCGCTACTCATGTTACGGCTAGGATGTAAATAATGAAGAGGAGGCAGCTCTGGTACGGCGTGCGCCTCCTCTTCAAACAGCTATCGGCGGGGGTACCGAATATCGGACCCCGCCAATCTGATATTGATGTCCTGAGGATAGGTCATCAATAAATATAACTTGCAGAACCCCTTTAACTCTGTGCTGTACCATTTCTCCATTACTCCTGCTAGAAGTTTATAAATAAAGTTACACCTGTGTTGCTAGCAGTGGGTTGGAGGGGGTCGATGCACAATGGCAGCACTGATTGGATAGTGTCAGACTGTGCGAACTGGTAACACCCATTTGCAGATTCATAAATAAACTTCCAGTAGCAATAACTGGGGAACAGAACAACATAGAGCTATATGAAAAAATGATCTACAATTGTTTTTTTCAAAGGGGATTAAATAATTTAGCAAAACCGACAAGTCAGGAGTGAGGGCAAGTCCATTTTAAGTAAGCTAAAAGTACTTGCAGACAAGGCAGGAAAAAAATCTATGCATTATGTGGACCTTTCCATAGTGAATTCTGCAGTACAAATCCACATTGTGCGATATGATAGACATTTTCTGAATCTGAAAATTGGTGATATACCCTGAAATTGTACATTTTTGTTCACTACATGTGGATGGGATTTTAAAAACTCTGTTCACATGTATTGTACAGTAATTTGTCGCATTGAAAATTCATGACAAATCCGTCATGTGTGAACACAGCCTGATGGCTCACGTTCTGGACATGACATAACTGACTAGAAAACATAAATGCAGAGTTTTATTTCAGTTCTAAAATCTGAATTTGTGCTCCCTTGTGTTATATGCTGTATAACTTTAGTGCTTACAGTCTGGATTGTAAGCAAGGCTCTTTCATGTGGCTCCAGGCTAACCAGCACCATGCCAATTAAGCGTCTAGGTTTCAGTGGGAAAGTCCTGGATTCTGGGCTCTGTCTAGGAACACAGCTCATGTCTGATCTTTTCTGCTTGACTCATCTCCAGTGCTGATGTCTGACTTCAGGGGCTGGCACAGAAATTGGTGGCTACATTAAAGTGGCTGCTGAATGGCAACTTACATGCAAATTATTATTGTGCTGGCACCACTACATGGCTTAACACAGTACAAATAGGTACAAAGGGGCAGCGTTGTGTACTATGTGGTCCTAGTGCGAGGCCTGCAAATTAATCCTGTCTCAAAATATGGGAAAGTTTTAAAGGGTAGGGTAGATGAGGCCAGGATCTTAAGGGCAACTACGCCTATAAGTATGACCACACAGTATCAAAGTCTAGTAAAATCATTAAACTTTATTTCATATATTATAAAATGTAAGGAGTTTTAAAAAGACAGCAAGTCATATGAAAAAGGAGGAACCTATGTGCATAAAAATAATTTTCAAACGTAAATAATAAATAAGGCCATATAAAAGACAAATGGAGGATTGCAGCAATGTAACATATGGAAACTACATAATGGCCTAAAAAAGACCCTGCAAAAAGAATAATAATAATAAACAATATACAAAATAATGGGACCTCACAGCATGATTCCATTGGAAGAAGCCACGACATGTGTCAGGGGTGTGAGGTCCCATTAATTTGGTCAGTATTGGTTTGCTTCATATGGTTGTTACTGTCTGCATATGGTCTCCCAGTACGCTCCCAGGTGTTGTCGTCCATGAAGTGCCAGATCCAGAACTACTGTGATTTTTTATTGTTCTGCTCCTATGACAGCAGAACCGGCACAGATGTGAACAAAGCCTAATACACACCTCAGAATCTGCAGAACATTATAATAGTGACAAGGGAACTACAAGTCTCATCAGATTGTTGTTTTTGGAAATTAGGGGGCAACAAAGGGAGATGTAAAAGTGAAGAGAACTACAACTCCCAACATGACCAGGCTGTTATTATTGGATACAAGTGGATATTACACAGAGAGATTATAAGGCCGAGTTCACATCACGGTTTAGTTTCCCGCATTTCTGATCCATCAGAAGAACAGAAAAATAAAGAAAAGAACAGATCCAGTATGTCAAGCATCAGTTCTGCACATTCTGCATCTGTTTGAGTCTGAGATCCATTATTTTAGACGGAAAGAAGTCCTGCATGCAAAACGGAAAACTAAACGGTGATGTGAAGCCCAGATTATTATAGGGCATAATCCAGATTTACTAGGTGAGAGCTTTAAAAGGAAATAACTGTAGCCCCCAGTCTGGCCAAACTTATTATGGTGCATCAGAATACATTACAGAGAAGGGGAATAAGAGGACAGAACTACAACTCCCAGCTTTTCTAGGATATTATATGGTCTATCCCAGGACATCACTAACCTCTCCTCCAGACACAACACAGAAGCTCTGCCCCCTCACAGTGACATCCCATAGGTCTTTCACCAGGGCTCTGCACTGGACACATGGTTGATGACCTCACCAAAGGCCCTTCAGACTTCTTGGCTTCCTGCACTGGTCACATGGTTGATGACATCAACAAAGGTCCTTCTCCACTTCTTACATTCTCTTTTAACAGGTAGTAGCTATATAAGTGTAATTAGTGGGCGGGGCTTATCCTCCACTCCGGTTTCCCTTCCCGCAGGGGCCCTATAGCAACTGCGTGGTCTGCCTCTATTGGAGGTACGCCACTGCTGTGTGGTCATACTTCTAGGCGTTGTTGTTTTGTATATTTCATTTCTACCACTTTATTATTGCTGCCCATTTGTGTGCGTTGGCATTTGTACAGGATTTTTAGGGGCACGAACGACACATAAAAAAGCTTGTCGTGGCACATACTTTTATGCTTCTATGTTTGAGGATCTAAAATGGCAATTAGTCACTATTGTGACTCAAAAATGTAGGTGTGTTAATCAGTGGGGAGAATTTATCATGAGAGGAATATTTGAACTCAGTGTAGCTTGACTGTGTTTAGTTCCTTGTGCCAAATTTATCGAATGTTGTATGCTGCTTGTTAAATTTGATGCATCTTATACACTGTTGTCTAGAAGCGCTACTCCAGTTTAATATACCATCCCGCTACTAGAGTGACTTTGGGACTTTTTATAAAGTCTCATGATAAATCTGGAGTTAAACTTATTAACATAGCTAACCACACTAATTGTCCCATCCATTTTTCAAAACTGGAGTGAGTAGTGTAAAATGCAAGAGGTGACCCCAAAAAGTCGTAAAATAACTATTTTTGCCACTTCTTTCAGGCAATTCTGGAGTGGTGAAATTTAGTCCAGGCCTATTGTGACATAAATGTTCAATTTCAGAAATTTTTGTTCTGTCTGGAAATGAGCCACTAGAATTGGTTAAAGGTGCCCATAGCTGTTGCACATGCACATACACATGCAATCTTGGGGATACCTAGCCTAACTTTAAATACGTAACAGAATTATGTTCTGTAGAATAGACGTTGACTGTTTAATGTGCTAGAACCCACTCATAAGACTTTATGGTATTTTTTCTTAAAGCAGAAGCAGTTCTTCTAGGTCAAAGTCCATATATTTACATTTCTTCCCTCCTATATTTACTGCAAAACTTGTTTCGGTTTGCCTCTGCCAGATTTGAATAGTCACACCTTAATTTGTTTCAGCTCCTTTCCCAGTTTGCTGCCAGTATTTCCTTTGTTATTGACAGAGCCAGGATTGTATTTGCTAGTGAAATGAGCATTCATGTGTCATTTGTGCAGAGTTTGTAAAGCCAGAGCGTGGCCTGAGGAGACAGCAGTGGCTCATTAGAGCGCGCATTTACAGAGATCATTAAAATAATATCCCCACGATGGAAAATCCAGAGACATTTCTTATGCCTTGTAAGACTTCACTCCTATATGTGATGGGTAAACAGAACACTTGTCAGGACACAGCAAGCCAGCCCAGTGAATCCATCCGCTTACAATAATTGGTCACAAATGAGCAGCTAGCTGACAAAACTGATCATATTAAACCGGAGAACATACCCTGCCTTGGCCAACGGGGATACGCCTGAACAGCTCATTAACTTTTGCACTCATGAATCTGTAATACCTGTGTAGTCAGTCCTAATCTGTATGCCCTTAAGAACATTTGGATTTTGGTTTCCTATGGACTCATGTTTATTTATTTATTTTTTTTAAACCAATCTAAGCAACATCCAGTCTAGCCTAAAATACCCTAAACAGTCAAGGGGGTAATTTATCATTCCCTCATGCAAATTTTCCCCATAAAAAGGTGCAAACCTTATGTTTGTGTCTTTTTAAACCCCATTGCGTCTACATTTTGGTGCATGTAGCGTTCCTACATTACCCCCTCCACTTTCCCGAGAAGGTGACTTGGCCCAACATATTTATCTTTTACGTCAGTTGTCTGGCTCCGAGTTGGCGTAGATTTAACTTTAGACACACAGACTGCCAGAGGATACACCTAATTTATGACAAAACATGCACCTTTTCATAAATTAGTCGCGTTCCTCTGGCAGTTCAGGACAGGACTTTGTTTTCCATCCTGCATAACGGAAACCGTACGGATCCGCAATGCTGCCCATAGACTTCTGTTATGACAGAATGCAAAACAGAATGCTTCTTAAAGGCTTCCGGTTTGCATTCTGTCATATAATTCCGTTATAGCCTGTGATAACGGAATCCAAAACTGAATTCCACCAGAACCCGAACCTAAAAACGTCAAGTTCGCTCATGCCTATTCATGATATATCGTATAGGGGTTGGAGTTTCACTTTAAATACAGAGCTCCAAGCCCCTTGAATAGAGTTAAAGGGAGTCTTTCACCTGTTTTTCTCCAATATGACTAACAGCGGTGCCCCACAGAAGATTGCAGACACATCCCAGACATATCTGTGTGTACTGTGTGTCTGTATTACATGTCACATCCCAGACATACCTGTGTGCACTTTGTGTCTGTATTACATGTCCAGGAACAACACTTTTATTCTGCAGGAAAACAGCTCCCACGTGTCCAGCTCTGCTGCTTCGAGTGCTCAAAGCAAACCAGACTGAAGAGGGGAGGGCTGCTTTAGCTGCTCATATCTTGGGATCGGTAGCAGATAGAAAAATGGTTCTGACCTTCTTTGAAAGCTGGCATTCCAAGCTTTCAAATGATACCATAGCATTATATCCAGTATATTAGAAGATATAGCCGTTAGAAATGGAGTCGGGAGAGAAAGCTGTTTCTAGTTTCACTTTCAACTGGGAACTTGGGAGCTCTTTTCCTGCAGAATAAAAGTGCTTTTTCTGGACATGTAATACAGACACATAGTGTACACAGGTATGTCTGGGATGTGTCTGCAATCTTCTGTGGGGCAGTGCTGTTAATTATATAGGTGAAAAACAGGTGACAGACTCCCTTTAAATACATACTATTATATATTGAGCTCAATAATATTTATATAGTACACTTGTGAGCTCCCCCTAGTGGTGGCTACAGACAGCCAGAATGGTTTAACACTGTGGCTGTATGAATGGAAGCAGGTCATTTTAGAGCCCTATGTCTAAACCTTTAGAATGCTAAAAGCATGTAACGTGAAATTAAATTAGGCTTTGATTTTATAGCATTGTGTAAAGTGAATAAAGTCCCATGTATTCACAATGCTGATTTAATAAGGCTTACCGTTTTCAGGAATGAGGGAAGTATCATTAGCAAATGGAAGATTGTTAATGTTTCCACCGAACTTGAAACCTTGTTCATCTTGTTCCATTCCGCTCCTGTTAAACGTGTATAGGTTGCATAAAATCCCAATTATTGTTTAATCATTCAGGGTTTTGAACCCTGTAATTAAAGTCAGCATTCTCTAGTCTGTTTTAATTTTGTCTTGGTTTACTGTTGTGTCAGTGAATATGCATCAGTGAATTTTATTAATTTGTCCTTAAGATATCTAGAAAGGCAGGCATTATTACTAACAAGCTCCTTTAGTTACAGAGGAAAATGCACCTTCTGCTGGTGTAAGCAAAGCTTCAGGTTGACTCTTTATTAGTGGCTAAATGAGATACTGTTAATGTTATTCCATTACTGTCATTGAAAGTATAAGCACATAGACTTTCTGATTACCAGTGCGCCTGTGGACCACATTATCCAATAATAATTAAGCAGTTAAATGGCTTCCTATTAAGCTCTACCGTCTGCAGCAAATCACTGTTTCTGGCAGGTAATCGGATGTTTTGCAGATACGAAAAGTAGGGAATATGTTGCAAAACTTCCAAAAGTGCTACACAGAAATTGAGAGTTTCCACTCTCTTCTTATTGTAGCTGGGTCATGTGACCAACTCTCTGACCTCCAACTGACCCAGGGCAGCAAGCCAGTAACTGCTCTATTCATTCCTATGAGACTGAAAGTGAGGCTCCCATAGGAATGCATAGAAAATTAGACTTCCTGTCCACACCTAAGGTGCTGTGTGAGTTGGATGGGTTTAATTCCTAGTCACATGACACAGATAAGAAACTTCAGGATGCTATAACTCAAAAATTCAGCTACTGGTAAGAAAATGACATTCACTACAGATTACATCATGTACATTTCTAGCAGGACATGGAATAAAATTTTTTGCGGGAGTTCTTCTTTAAATATCCATTTTAGTGCTTGACATTCAGTGACTCCTACAGCATCTGTACTCCTGTGCCCACATGATTGTATTAGGCCTCTTTCACACGAGCATCACGGATTCAGTCCGGATGCGTTCAGGTTGCGTTCTGGAAAACTCGCACCAATCCGCACGCAATCACAGTCAGTTTTGCGATGCGATGTGTATGGATGCATTTTGCACGCGCGTGATAAAAAACTGAATGTTTACAAAGAACATCTCTTAGCAACCATCAGTGAATCACGCATTGCATGCGCACTTGTGTGCGGATGCAATGCGAATTTCACGCAGACCCATTCACTTCAATGGGGCCAGGGCTGCGTGAAAAATGCAGAATATAGAACATGCTGTGATTTTCACGCAAACTCGCCCATGTGAAAAGCCCCATTGAAATGAATGGGTCAGGATTCAGTGCGGGTGCTATGCGTTTGCTTCACGCATTGCACCCGTGCGGAAATCTCGCCCGTGTGAAAGGGGCCTTACTTGTTATCTGGCAAGGTAGTATAGTGTTATCAGAGGTATATTATGTGAGTGAGAAATTATTATACACTATACACCTATTTATGTCCCCAGTAGAAGCTAGGATAAGGATGTCGACATTGATCTAGATGAGGATTTGGATCAAGGCAGTACAGAATAAGAAGTTATATCATAGGAACACAGGCACACAGTAGCTGCAGAAATTGTGCCTGTAGTGTCAGTAACTGAGATTTCAATAGAACAACGTTTTGATAAATGAATTTTTCAAGTTGTCTTAAAGAGCACCTTTCACCTCTCCTGACATGTATGTTTTAGTAACTACATGCATTCTCAATGTAATAGCAATTCTGGAGTTGTGCCTTTCCTTTATTGTTCCTACTAGAAGTTGAATTCCTTGCCAGCAGTTTGCAATAAAGACCCATCTGGGTTTTACCAGTTGGGAGCATGTCCCTGTATAGTCTGATGCTATCCAATCAGTGCTGCCGGTGCCAGACTGTGCAGGAACACCCAGCAGACATCACACAGACAAACTTATTACAGAACTTTCCCCATTCATAAACTTCTTTAGGGAAAGATGCCCCAGAAATGATGTTATATGGGGAATGTAAGTAGTTACTGTAACATCCACTACTAAAAAGCCGCTTTCGAGTATTACTGTCTCATCATAAACTTAGGCTTTGTCCTCTTCCTGTGCACTTTAGAGGACATGTAATAAGACCATTGTATTACACACCAGTCTTAATCTATCCCCCACTGGCATCAGATGTGCCACTATTATTAAGAGGTTCACATCTCTTAATAATAATGGCGCATATGTGCATGTCTGTGCTACCAAGAGTGCTGGTATATAAGAAAGCTGCCATTCAGCTCTGGTCTCCTTGGCTCTGAACATTCCACCCCTGGACTTAAAGATCTACTAGAAGGGGTTGTCCACTCACCACTATTAGTGAAAAATCCAGCTATTTTTTGGAAGGTCCTCTTGCTTGGATATACCCCTCAGCTGAAATGGCGAGCCCATGAAAAAAAAAAAGTGTCAGTATGCATGAATTGGCACAGGCATGTATTATGACATGGGGTTTCAGCAGACAGTACATAAGGGGACAGTATTTCGAAATACGATTTTATAGATTATATACTGTTGTCAATTTTTCAGGATTTCAATATTTTGATTCCACTGCAATTTAAGAAAAATGTCTTATTCTTTTTATTCATTCTCTTGAGGATCCCCTTTCATTTTTTAAAATTTTGTATGTAAAAGAATCACATCTGGATTATTGCAGATTTCATTATGTAATGCTGCAAAGCGGTTCACATTTAGTAAAGGGGCAATGTAATTTCCTTATGTATTGCTGCCCTCTAGTGTTCAGTGAACACAGTAACCAACACTTGGGCTTGATGAACAATCCTGAGGGAATGTAACATAGACTACTCCTAACAATCATTGCTGAAATCTTTCAGTACTACATACACATGTTGGAAATTACATTGTATTATTGATTGGTGAATCTTTCATTAAATGGGTAAACTAGTTTCAGAAAATACAAGGTTAATTACTGTGTAAAGTGAAACAATTTTCCATTTTACTTTCCGCATGAGCTCCTTATGGTCTTCAAGCTGTTGTTCAATAGAAACTTTAAAGGGAACCTGTCACCTCCAACAAACACATAGAACTGCCTGCATTACCTTAAATTCGGCCCCAGTGTGTTCCTAGTGATGCCTTTTATGCAGTAATTTGATCCCCCAAACTTCATGAAAAAAAAAGCACGCCCCTTTTACCACTGATTGACATCCTCTGTGTGGCGATCCCGGCTCCTGCGCTCTGCCTCTGCAGCCACGCTCATGCTCAGGAAATGCGAGTGTTCAGGTGTGCGTACCAGAGGATGGACCGACGGGCGATCGCGCGCTCGCTCACTGGAGCATGCGCAGTGGGCAGTTTAAAGCCGGCGAAGCGCAGGAGCCGGGATCCCAGGCCACACAGAGGACGTCAGTCATTGGCAAAAGGGGCGTGCTTTACATGACTTGAAGCAAGGAGGCCGCTGCCCCCTTGACTTCAACCTGACTGCAGAGAGAGCGCAGATGGCGATTAAAACCGCGTTTTCATGAAGTTTGGGGGATCAAATTACAGCATAAAAGGCATCACTAGGAACACACTGGGGCCTAATTTAAGGTAGGCCCCATTCACACGACCGTATGAATGGGGCCGTATGTATTCCGCAAAATTGCGGAATACATGCAGCCCCATTCACTTCTATGGGAGCGCACAGCCGCGGCACGGAGACAGCTCCATGCCGCGGCTCCGCATAAAAAGATAGAACATGTCCTATACTTGTCCGTACGCACGGACAAGTATAGGCATTTTCAATGGGGCCGCACGGCGTGTGTTCCGAGCGCTGCGGAACACACGCCGGGTGGCCCCCGTATATTTGCGGGTCCGCAATAATGCGGACCCGCAAATATACGGTTGTCTGAATGAGGCCAGTTCTATGCGTGTGTTGGAGGTGACAGTTATATAGGTGGCGCAGGTGATAGTTATGTTCATTGGTGGCGCAGTGGGCCCCCTTTCCCACCTCACCCCAGTAATTAAAACATTAGTGGCGCAGTGCAACCCCCCAACCCTCCAGTATTAGTCATTGCTGGCAGTGGCCACAGGGTCCCCTCCACCCTCCTCATTGGTGGCAGTGACATTTCCGATCGGAACACCAGCAGTGTAATCACGGGGCTCCGATCGGTTACTATGGCAGCCAGGACGCTACTGAAGTCACGGCTGCCATGGTAAGCTCCCTGCTGCGGTGCACACAAAGCACAGTGCAGCAGGGAGAGTGTGAAGTCCTATTCACCCTAATAGAGCTCTATTAGGGTGAATAGGACAAGGGTTCTAGCTCCCTAAGGGGGGGCTAATAGTAAATAAAAAGTTTAAAAAAGAAACACCAAAATTAAGTTTAAATCCCCCATTTCCCAGTTTTACATATAAAATTTATAAACAATAAATAAATAAAAATATTACATATCAACATTTCCGAAAAGTCCAAACTATTGAAATATTAAAAAATATCTCCTACGCAGTAAACGCCATAACAGAAAATAAAATAAATAAAAATCGCAAGATTCACCATTTTTTAGTCACCTTGTCCCCCAAAAAAATAGGATAGGACTGTTCTATTATGGGCCGGACATTCCATAAAATGTGGAATGCGCGCGGCTTTTTTGGTGTTTTTATTTTTTCGCAAGGTATCGAGTATTGCAATATTTTTTTATTGTATTGAAACCGAATCAAAATGTTGGTATCGTGACAACCCTAGTTATATGCCATCCATGTCCCCGAGGGATCAACCTCTTTAAGTAAATTGCTTGTAAGCTCCCTTCTTTTATTTCTTTTATTGCTGCAGTAGATATTGCTGGTAGCATGTTTTTTTCTTAATTACATATTTTTTAGAAAATGTATAATGGATTAAGTGTAGCTTGAGATTAGGCAAAAGAGGAATATTTAATTAATTAACTATTTTACAGACATTGTATTGAATTCAGGATTGTTAAAAAATGAAAAAAGTATTCCGTGATTAATGTGTTGTTGATAGTGAAGTTCCCTTGAGACGGATACAATGGATTATTTTCTATTTTATAACTTGCCGTCTTCTGTAATATTTGAACATATTGTAATTTAATTGTATTCACCGTTGGGCACTATTGTATTTTCTGTTTTATTAGATCCAAGAAAGTGGTACAAGATGTATGATTATTGCACCCACATTGTTCTCAATTAGATGGATGAAAAACTGCTTGCTACATTGTGTTCTTTATAAGCCATAAAACTTTGAGCAGACACTGAGAATTACACCCAGTATACAGGAGTACAAAAGTGATACTCTGCAGTATCCATATAGTATATACAGAATAAGAGCAGATACTGAGGATTACACCCAGTATACAGGACAGAAGAAGTGATACTCTGCAGTATCCATACAGTATATACAGAATAAGAACAGATACTGAGGATTACACCCAGTATACAGGACAGAAGAAGTGATACTCTGCAGTGTCCATATATACAGAATAAGAACAGATACTGAGAATTACACCCAGTATACAGGACTACAGAAGTGGTACTGTGCAGTGTATGTATGTATGTGTATATATATATATATATATATATATATATATATATATACAGTGGAGAAAAAAGTATTTAGTCAGCCACCAATTGTGCAAGTTCTCCCACTTAAAAAGATGAGAGAGGCCTGTAATTGACATCATAGGTGGACCTCAACTATGAGAGACAAAATTAGAAAACAAATCCAGAAAATCACATTGTCAGATTTTTAAAGAGGCTCTGTCACTAGGTTGTAACCTATGTATTTAAATACATAGGTTACAAGGCCTAGTGACAACTTTTAAAATCATACCTTTCATGCAGAGTTCTGCGCAGCGGTCGCGTAGAAATTTAAACTTTAAAAAGTATGCAAATGAGCCATCGGAGCACCGGGGGGCGGCCTCTTTCCTCTGGAGCACCGCTCCTTCACCGCCCCCCGGGCCCGAGGCACGTCCCCTGTCTCTAATCACGCCCCTTTCTGTATTTGATAGACAGCGCTAGACTGGTAAGTCTAGCGCTGAACTCTCGCGCATGCGCCCTAAAATTTTCCCGGCGCATGCGCAGTAGCGCTTGCAGTGTCTACACTGCAAGCGCTGTCTTCTCTTCTGCACACGCGCCGTCACTTCGCTAGTCCCGGGAGTGACGGCGCGTGCGCAGAAGAGAAGACAGCGCTTGCGCCGGTAAAATTTTAGGGCGCATGCGCGAGAGTTCAGCGCTAGACTTACCAGTCTATCGCTGTCTATCAAATACAGAAAGGGGCGTGATTAGAGACAGGGGACGTGCCTCGGGCCCGGGGGGGGGGGGGGGGGGGGGCGGTGAAGGAGCGGTGCTCCAGAGGAAAGAGGCCGCCCCCCGGTGCTCCGATGGCTCATTTGCATGCTTTTTAAAGTTTAAATTTCTACGCTGCGCAGAACTCTGCATGAAAGGTATGATTTTAAAAGTTGTCACTAGGCCTTGTAACCTATGTATTTAAATACATAGGTTACAACCTAGTGACAGAGCCTCTTTAAAGAATTTATTTGCAAATTATGGTGAAAAATAAGTATTTTGTCAATAACAAAAGTTCATCTCAATACTTTGTTATATATCCTTTGTTGGCAATGACAGAGGTCAAACGTTTTCTGTAAGTCTTCACAAGGTTGGCACACACTGTTGCTGGTATGTTGGCCCATTCCTCCATGCAGATCTCCTCTAGACCAGTGATGTTTTGGGGCTGTCGCTGAGCAACATAGACTTTCAACTTCCTCCAGAGGTTTTCTATGGGGTTGAGATCTAGAGACTGGCTAGGCCACTCCAGGACCTTGAAATGCTTCTTATGAAGCCACTCCTTCATTGCCCTGGCGGTGTGCTTGGGATCATTGTCATGCTGAAACACCCAGCCACATTTCATCTTCGATGCCCTTGCTGATGGAAGGAGGTTTGCACTCAAAATCTCACGATACATGGCCCCATTCATTCTTTCATGTACACAGATCAATCGTCCTGGTCCCTTTGCAGAGAAACAGTCCCAAAGCATGATGTTGCCACTTCACAGTAGGTATGGGATTCTTTGGATGCAACTCAGCATTCAGTCTCCTCCAAATACGACGAGTTGTGTTTCTACCAAACAGTTCTACTTTGGTTTCATCTGACCATATGACATTCTCCCAATACTCTTCTGGAACATCCAAATGCTCTCTAGCAAACTTCAGACGGGCCCAGATATGTACTGGCTTAAGCAGGGGGACACGTCTGGCACAGCAGGATCTGAGTCCCTGGCGGTGTAGTGTGTTACTGACGGTAGCCGTTGTTACGTTGGTCCCAGCTTTCTGCAGGTCATTCACTAGGTCCCCCTGTGTGTTTCTGGGATTTTTACTCACAGTTCTTGTGATCATTTTGACCCCACGGGGTGAGATTTTGCGTGGAGCCCCTGATCGAGGGAGATTATCAGTGGTCTTGTATGTCTTCCATTTTGTAATTATTGCTCCCACAGTTGATTTCTTCACACCAAGCTGCTTGCATATTACAGATTCAGTCTTCCCAGCCTGGTGCAGGTCTACAATTTTGTTTCTGGTGTCCTTCGACAGCTCTTTGGTCTTCACTATAGTGGAGCTTGGAGTGTGACTGTTTGAGGTTGTGGACAGGTGTTTTTTATACTGATAACAAGTTCGAACAGGTGCCATTACTACAGGTAATGATTGGAGGACAGAGGAGCCTCTTAAAGAAGAAGTTACAGGTCTGTGAGAGCCAGACATCTTGCCTGTTTTGTAGGTGACCAAATACTTATTTTCCACCATAATTTGCAAATAAATTCTTTAAAAATCAGACAATGTGATTTTCTGGATTTGTTTTCTCATTTTGTCTCTCATAGTTGAGGTCTACCCATGATGTCAATTACCGGCCTCTCTCATCTTTTTAAGTGGGAGAACTTTCACAATTGGTGGCTGACTAAATACTGTTTTCCCCCACTGTATATATATGGAATAAGAGCAGAAATACGAGTATGACTTCTGTGGATAGCAGCTGTAACCTGATTCCTCAGCGAAAATGCATTCCTTTCTATCTCATGTGTACAGATTCTGTTTCTGAATTCATAGTTAGTAAACAGTGCAGTGGGCAGGGGAGATGTCTGATAAGTGGAGAAAGAGGCATCTTTGACTGTGGAATATATATTACAAAGTTTATAATATTCGCTTGCACTATTGATTTGTGAAAAGTTGTGTTTAATTAGGGGTATAGTTTAAAGGGGTATTCCCATCTCAGACTATGTCCGGTCAGAAAACGGAATGGTGACAGAACGGAAGACATCCTGATGTATCCTGAACGGACCTCTTTCCATTCAGAATGCAAGGACTAAATGGAAATGTTTTTTTCCCGTTATTGAGATCCTGTGCTGGAACTCAATACCAGAAAACAATAATGCAAGTGTGAAACATGCCTAAGTAGAGTTTCTCACAAGTCATTTGTACAAGTCATTTGTACTTACCGGTTAGTACATCCACTATATAGGATGTGTTTTTCACCAACAGTTGCAGCGCTGCCTTTGTGAAGTTCTGTAGAATTTTTTTTGCTTTAATTTATTTACATTTAGAGTGCATGGAAGTCAGTCCAGGTGCATGAGTCAATAAAGCCAAAACAAGGGAGATATGTTGTGGTAACTACATCCCTGAGAAAAATGTGCATTGCAAAATGTCATTCTGTTTGCAGCAGAGTCAATTAAAAGCTTCCTTTGCTGTCACTCTGCTGTGTATCTCAATATTGTAAAAAGTTTTCACAGGAAAGAACTGTCGGCACAGCTTCCTCCATTAGATCCACTGGAACCTATTAGTAATACACCCCTCCGTGATCCTAGTGAATAGGTTTGAATTATAGTGGAGAGGCTAATACTACTGATATGCTGCAAGAACTGCAACCTAGTCTTATTTCTACATGCAGTTTGGATATTTGGATGGAAATATTTTTGGATTTAATAGGAATTATCATGGCTATTTATTTACGTTTCTGCTACAGACCTATGATAACTAGTATACTTATTCTGACAGTCCTCAGTAATACTGTTTGCAGATTTCTTACATGCAGAATAAAGTCAGAAATTAATCTTATGTGACTCAGTCTGGAGCTCCATTTTACATTAAAATGTGTGTTTTTTTCTGTCTGGTTTCATAGGTGCAGAGAGAACTAGCAGCTGTTATTGCCCTAAAAGCCCGAAAGTCTGGTGAGTAAATCAGTGGACAGGCGCACAAATTATGAGCCCTATATACAGTAATAAGCCAGTGGAAGATCCCACATAATCATGCGCTCCCTACACAGTAATAAACCAGTGGAAAAGCCGCGCATATCATGGGTTACACATACAGTACATTAGTAAACCAGTGGAAAATGGCACAACTCATTAGATACATATACAGTAATAAACCAGTGGAAGATATCACAGGGTATACCCCCACAAAAAATGTCAGTGTGTCAAAAACTTTTCACGTGTCCTTGAGCATCAATTACAGCTTGACAACGACGTCTCATGCTGTTCACAAGTCGACTTATTGTCTGCATGGCATCCCACTCTTCTTGAAGGGCCACCCTTAAGTCATTGAGGTCCTGGGGTACAGAGTTAGGAGCCTTTACATGGCAACTCAGCTGATCCCATAGGTTTTCAATGGCATTCTGGTCTGGAGAAAGTGTAGGCCACTCCATTTCAGGTCTCCCGGTCTCCAGCAGCCGTTCCCTAATGATGCGACCTCGATGAGCTGGCTGATTGTCGTCCATGAAGATGAAATTCGGCCTGTGTTGTTCATGCAGAGGCACAATGACTGGATTAATGATGTTATTCTAGTATGGGCTTGTCACTGTACTATTCACAAAGTGTAGGGCAGTTCTGTACTGACTAGACACACCTGCCCACACTGTAACAACACCACCACCGCCACCACCAAAGGCTCGTCTGGTGACAACAGTGGCTGATGCATAGCGCTCTCCTTGACGTCTCCAACATTGTTGATGCTCAGTAATGCAAGGGAAATCTATGCTCTGCTTATGAAGTATTTGTTCCCTGACCACAGTTTGCACTCAGCACTGGCCTTTGGGATTTCTTCAGATGTAGCAGATGAGTTGCTGAAAAAACTGAACCTGGTTTGATGGGGTTTTTGGTGATGTTAAGGTTTTTACAGGTGAAAAATGATAAATAAATGGGTTTCACCTGTAAAAATGGGAACTGCATCAAAAGTGCACATGTATTTCCCGATGTAGTTTTGATGCTTTTAAAAGGGTTTTCCAAGATTTTTTTTACTGATGATCTATCTGATCTGTGGGGGCCTGACACCCAGTACCCCCGCTGATCAGCTGTTTTGAGAAGACACACCGATGCTCCTCACAGCTTACCAAGCACAGTGCTGTACATAGTATGGGGGCTGTGCTTGGTATTGCAGCTCAGCCCCATTCACTTTAATGGGGCTGAGCTGCTCCTAGGCCACGTGACTGATGAACGTGATGTCACTGGCCGAGAGGAGGCCGCAGTGCTCACATGAGTGTTGCTGCCTTCTCAAGCAGCTGATCAGTGGGGGTCCCGGGTGTCGGACCCCCACTGGTCAGATACTGATGACCTGTCCAGAGGATAGGTCATCAGTAAAAAAAAAATCTCAGAAAACCCCTTTAACTGTGTGAAACTGAAATGCAGCAGAAAATATTAAATATGGGATTTTAGGAAGTAAAGAGAAAAGTGATCCAGAATATATCGTAACTGTTAAATGCAATGCAATACAAAATGTAAAATAAGTCAATCTTTTACAGCAGGAATCAAATCCTGTTAATACAGTGATGTTCTTACCTTGCTCATAAAATACATGTTTTCTGTGTAGAACAGTTAAAATGTGCATATATCTAGTACTGTTCTAATGCTTTCCAGGTCACAAAGAGTTATACACAACACAATGAATTAGTTTAATCGTACCAAAAAGAAAGAGTTCTCTGTCTTTCTTAGATTTCATTTATATGCAGCCCAGTGACACCGTAT
Source organism: Rhinella marina (assembly GCA_900303285.1). Lineage (NCBI taxonomy): Eukaryota > Metazoa > Chordata > Amphibia > Anura > Bufonidae > Rhinella > Rhinella marina. The sequence continues at coordinate 166,314 of ONZH01011199.1, forward strand.
GAGGGTCATCTTAGCACAGCACAAAACGGAAAAACAACCATGTAGGATAGTGGCCCATTGTTTATTGGCACAATTTTTCACAATGCTTGTTTTTTTTTTTGTTCTTCATTTCAAATCTGACAAATGAATGAGATTACCGGTATTTTAGGCGTGGTGCAGGTAATTAAAGGGGAAGTCATAAAAATGAATCAAGTTTATTGCCCTGGATGTGTTGCTTGTGACTGTGATATCTCTTAGATTGATATTTTATCATCACATAACATAAACCTCTTTACAATGAGCCCACATGGTTTATATGGCCAGGTTAGTAGTGACAACCATGCAGGGTATTGGGAAGAGTCGGTGATCTGCTTATAGAGAGCAAAAGACGTCATCAGAAACTCACTTTACGTGGTTTTGAATTGATTTTATGCTGTTGCTTACCAGGAAACTGTAAGGGACCAAAGTAGGTTTTTCATTGCAAGATGCTGATATTGTTGTCTAAGGCCTCGTCCACATTCTCGTTTTTCACTGTCCGTGGACAGCACATGTACCTATTGATTAATGTGTCTGTTCACATTTCAGTATTTGTTTACTGACTGTGGGTCAGAGACATGCACTATTTTGGCCCGTGATGTGGACCAAGCACACCCATTGAAGTCTATGGTTCCGTGAAAATCACACACACAACACAGATGGCATCCGTGGTGCATCTGTTTTTCACAGAAGACAGATAGGAAATGCTCTTGAAATTCATTTTCAGCTGAGCAACATCCATGGATTATGGATGACACATGGAGAGTAAAAACGGACACACGGACCCATCATGGATCCTTTACAGACATCTTCATGGATGATACACGTACACTTTTTTTCACTGACGTGACACTGACATGGAAATGTGGACGAGACCTCGGGGTGTGTTGCTTATTTGTCTGGACACAGAATCTATTGAATTGTTGAGACCAATAAATTTAGAACTTGATAGTGTTTAATTAAAGGGGTTTGTCACTTTATGGTTATTGTTGACCAAAGTGTATATAAGATGATTATATGGAACTTACTAATATAGCCTTTGTTGAAATTCTGAATCCTTTGCCGCATTTTATAAGGTATACAAAGTCTTTTGTGCTGTCCACACAGAGGTCCTGTCCTTAAGATGGCCGCTGATGGAGGGTCATGTGACCAGGCAAATCACCTCCATGTGATGTCTCCTCCATTCAGATACACTGCCCTGCCATCTGTACTTGTTCTGTTTGGAGTTTAGTGCAGGTGCGGGTGTGTGAATGAAGGATACATCACATGGAGGTGATTTGCCTGGTCACATGACCCTCCATCAGCAGCCGTTTTATGGACAAATACAGCAAATGATGCAGAATTGCAACAAAGACTATATTACTAAGTGTTTTATAATTATCTTACAGACACATTGGTCAACAATAGCCAGAAAGTGGCCAACCCCTTTAAATTGGCTGTCCAGATTGTTTTGTTTTTTTCCAGAAACCGAGACACTAATGTCCATGGGCTGTGTCTGATATTCAAACTCTTCTTTTAAGTCTGTTCTGCCACAGGAGAACATGTCCATTCTGTTAAGCCTAAGCCATATTTTTAAAACGTGCCACAAATAGTGTAACAACTCAAAATGTCATTAGATTTTTGAACAAAAGATGTTTGGTCCAAAAATTGCGACTTTGTGATGCCAGAAAACTTGCAGAAAAGCTGTAATAAATTCTACCCCAATTTTTTTGCAAGAGAGTTCTGTGACATGGCTTCCAATAGATACGTTATACAGCTGTAATTTCTACTTACATCAGTAAGCCATTACTTTAAACCAGAAGCGAATAGCATTGGTTATCTTGTAACAATGGCATCTGTCATGGTGTGGGATATATTAGGCAGCAAGTTCACAGTTACCTCTTGAAGTTGAAATTGCAAGAAGGAAAAATTTGCAGGTGTAAAGATCTGAGGCCCTTTGACAAGGACTAAATTGTGACGGACAGATGACTCAGAACATATCCAGTCAGAGATCATCTCCTAATCAGCAGGTCATGAGGGATGTTTCTGGTATACAGTGGTTAGTACCTACAAAAAATGGTCCAAACAAATGCAACCAATGGACCAGTGCACAGGGTCATGGGTACCCAAGGCTCGATGACTTAAGTGGGGAGTGAAGGCTAGACTGTCTGGTCTGATACCTCATAAGAACTATTGTAGCACAAAGCGTAGAAAACATTAAAGGGGTTCTCCGGGAATTAAGAAAATGAAAATACTGAAATATTACTTTATTATAAATATATTCCCAAATACCTTTCATTAGTTATAATGGCTCGTTTTGTCTAGGGAGCAATTATCAGGAGAAACAAAATGGCCGCCGTCCTATTAGTACATACAAAACCTGTCCTAATCACACAGGAGGACAAGTTACTTCACAACACTGAGATAAAGAGCTGCCTCATCCTCCTCTCTGCTCTACTTGTCAGGGATTATGATACTGAATACAATTTAATATGATATTTAGCTGAATCTTTGTGGGAACGGAGTTCATGAGGAGACGTAGTACAGAGAGGACGGACAGGACAGACTGTGGTAATAGGGGGCTGGGGTAATGGAGACTGCATACAAGTGCAGCTGCTCGTTAGCCACATCTGCTCATGAACTCCATTCCTACAGAGATTCAGCTGAAGATCGTACCATCTGTATTCTGGATAATAATCCCTGACAAGCAGAGCAGAGAGGAGGATGAGGCAGCTCTTTAGCTCAGCGTTGTGAAATAACTTGTCCTCCTGTGTGATTAGGACAGGTTTTCTGGGTGCTAATAGGACGACAGCCATTTTGTTTCTCCTAATCACTGCTCCCTAGACAAAACGAGCCATTCTAACTAATGAAACTTATTTGGGAATATATTTATCATGAAGTAATATTTAAGCACTTTTTTTATTTTCTTAATTCCCGGAGAACCCCTTTAATGCTGGCTATGATTAAAACAGTGCCAGAACACATAGTACATTGCTGTGTATAGGGCTGTGTAGCCACTGTGAGACGAAGGCAAGCCAGCAGAAGGTGATGTGATGCTCTGGGCAATGTTCTGCTGGGAAACCTTGGGTTTTAGTATTCATGTTAAAGTTGGCAACAATATCCCCTAATGCCAGTGGCCTTTTTCAGCATGATAATGCAACCACACCCACCACACTATAAAATTCTAATAAACATGAGTTGATTTGAGGTGCATTTACACAGCCCGAGAATCTGACAGATTATCAGAAACATCTGTTCCTGCGAGCTGTTGTTCCCGACAATCTGACCATGTAAGTGTGCCACCAATCACCCAATGAATGAGCAAAACACTCGTTCATCGGGTGAGGCTACTTTCACACCAGCATGGATCAGCAAAAATGCCTCTGTCATGATAATTCAACCATCTGCATCCGTTATGAACGTATCCGGTTGTATTATCTTTAAAATAGTCATGGTGGATCCGTCTTTAAACCCATTGAAAGTCAATGGGGGACGTATATGTTCTGTTTTGTGTCAGAGAAAATGGATCCGTCCCCATTGACTTACATTGTGAGTAATGCCGCATCCATCTTGCTCTGCACCACATCGTGGACAAAAGAAAAAGCTGCTTGGGGACACAACAAAAAGGAACGGAATGCATTCTGGTGAACTCTGTTTCGTTCAGTTCAGTTCTCTCCCCTTTGACAATGAATGGAAACAAAATGGAAGAGTTCCAAGCAACTTTCTCTGTCCACCTTGCCCTCCATCCTACAGCTGCAGCAGAAAGGGCATGCCCCCTGAGAAAGGACACACACACACACACCCTGAACTTCTTGCTTGAAATAAACATAGCAGAGCTATTGAAGCAATGATTGGGGAGACCATTGGGTCCATGTGAGGTGCAGGGCTGGTTCTAGCTTTGTTAAAAAGAGATTGTTATATACCATATGATATCTCATGGCAATTTTTTTACAAAATGTACAATTTTTTTTAATCATGGGATAATCCCTTTAAATATTTGTGCCTGGTAAATCCTATCCTTCTAGATGCCATCTTTCTACTTAAAAGTCTTAAAATATCTTAAAAGTAACCGGTCACCATGAAAATGCAGCATTATCTACAGACAATATGTTATAGAGCAGGAGGAGCTGAGCAGAGTGATACAGAGTTTTGTGGGAAACGATACAGAAAAACTTGTAAATCATTCATTTAAATATCTGCTTTTTCTGAGCTTAGTAGCCAAGTGGGCTGTCTTATCAGTGATTGATAGTCTTCCCTGTATAAGGTTGTGTACATACACAGAGAGCTGTCAATCACTCAGAAAGAGCAGAGATTAAGGGCTCATGTGCACACGAACGTGTGCCAGCCGTAACATGCATTGGGGACCGCAGACGGATGCAGATTCCTTCAACTTGAATGGGTGCATGATCCATCTGCACCACAAAAAAATAGAACATTCAAGTGAATGGGTCTGTATCCATGATGCGGTGCAGAAACGGCCGGGGCCCGTATATTGCGGACCAGCTGTTTGTGGGCCGCAATATGGACATGACCAGGCAACGGCCGTGTGCATGAGCCCTTGAATGAATAAATGACAGTTTTGCTGAATCTTTTCCCTCAAACATATATATCAATCTGCTCAGCTCCTCCGACTCTATAACATACTGCCTGCAGTTTGCTGTGTATTTTTATGGTGACAGGTTGTCTTTGTGGGATCTGCCTCTTGTTCTCGATGTCAGATGGCATATAACACCTTCAGAGCCATTGTGGGGTACATGCCACCTTGAGTCTGCTTTGGCGGCACAAATGGGACCTACAGCTATAGTATATTTATAAACCATTTATTCTTCCTTTTCGTTTTTGTGTTGGGCAGAGGCTTTTCTATGCAGAACTGGAGCTGAGTTGTAATTGTTCATCACTGTAGATTTAGCCTGGTGTCAAGCTGCGACAAAATCAATGTCATTTTACACCCGCTATTATCTGCCGTGTCCTGTATAGCTGTCGCCTGTCCTTAACTTTTCCTAAACAAAGGGGAAGTTGTTTCTTTTTCCCACTGGGTGCAATGATTTACCAGGAACGCTGAGACAAAATGACAACCTGACAAATGACTTCTGGTGATGTGATGTATCGGCATCATTCTGCCATACAATAACATTGTCAATATGGGAAAATCACTTTTGTTCTGTTCCTACAAGGTGACCAATCTGGATGTCTGCGTGGCTAATCTCTGTGCTGCTCGATTCTTGTGTCAATGAAAGGAAGTGTTTCTGTGTATCTTTCTTCAGCCCAGTTTCCTTCTTTCTCAGTTTCCAGAAAATCCCCCAGACATTGCCGCATGAAGCTGCGTGTGTAAAATCCCCACGTCATTCTTTATATATGCGGAAAATGTCGGTTTGCGACCAAGGCGAGTTTAATAACATTTGCATAGCGTGCTTGTGATGTATGCGGTTCTATATACATATAGGGCTATAGAATGCTGGGCTAATTGGTTTTTAGTCTCTCCAGCATTTCCAAATTAAAAAGTCAGGATGATAACCGGGCTCTGCCGGGAGAAACCTCCGGTTTGTATGTTTGTATAACAGAGGGACATGTAATGAAAGAAATCTCCCTTTATCTGTGACGCCGCTGAATATTCATAGCTCTAATTAGTTTCCTTTTTGTAATCTTACTGATTTACTTAGTAAAATATGCCTCTTAGCACTTGTTATCTGGGCTGCCCGTTCCCAGGAGCTTCCAGTGTATTCCTGAATTAATGAGTAGTTTTATAACATATTTGGTGAAAAGCGATATCTGCTGTAGATATCCGGTGAGGGGAGGCACTGGTAGAGAATGATGGATTGTGACTTATCACTGCTCAGAATAGCTGGCGGGCTATCTGCTGCCCTGCATCATCATAACTATAAACCATGCAGGCAGTCAAGTGGATTAACCATGGTGCTGCCTGCTCTTTTATGCTTTGCGCTTTAACATTGTTGTTTAGTTTGCATTATTTATGCACTATGTATCCGGCAGAGGACAGGTCTCTGATTATAGCACATTTTTATTCAATGCTCTAAACAAATGTAAGAAAAGTGGAATATCCTGCAGATGGAAGCACACAGTTTTTAACCTCATGTAACTTATTCTTACTCAGAACCAGGGACTGGAAACTTAAAGTGGTCCTAGACAAAGGCTGAAAGTGGCCTTATTTTGTAGTGTGGTCCAAATTGACAGAAGGCTGGGCCAACATAAGTAGGCATGGCCAGAAATACCATATTGAGGCACATTATACCACCCTGGCAGAGCCAAACACCACAGTGCATCACAAAATACTGCCAGCAGCACAAAATGCTGTACCTGTCCAGAAGCTGCCGCTCTGTGGTGGCCTGAGACAGGTGCCACGTTCTGTCTTCCTACTCCATTTGCCTCGGAATGGCAATACAGTTGAATTCAGGAGTCGGTAAGGGAGTGTCAGATTGTTACTGGTGGCCATGAGGAGGGATCAGATGGCCCCCTGGGCATCAGACCACTGAGAAGTTTCCCTGTAGGGTCTATGGCCAGTCCGCTCCTACCCAGAGCCACAGCAGAAAGTTTACATGTATTATGATTACTTACTGAGTACTTAAAGGGGTTATCCAGGAGTCAGACAGACCTCCCAGAGTGGATGACCTGGAAATCATACTTATCTGGTCCCCGCTGCTGTCTAACGCTCCCGGGCCATCTCTTCTCACTGCTACGCTGAGATCAACATCCGGCCCCCAGTGGGAGGGGGGGGGAGCGACACGTGATTGGCCGCAGCGATGACCTGCTCCCCTTGCGTCACAACAACTGGTCCCATGACCAGCATTAGACACTGAACCCAGCGGTGTGGACCAGATAAGTATGATCTCGACCACAGGTCAGCCACTCTGGGGGGTCTGTCTGACTCTTGGATAACCCCTTTAATAACTGTTATCATATGCATTCCCTTTTTGTCCCCTATTATCCTCCAATTCTCTGCAGCACTCCCTAGTTCAAGAGGGACTTGTAGCTCTGTTCTTCTAGAAGGTTCTCATTTCTGAATATAATGCCAAGACTGGCTAAGCTGCTGGGGAACTCTATTAGAGAAGTTAAAAAGCAGAAACCGAGTGTATGGGATTCTAGATGACAGTTCCTATGAAACAGGTCCAGCCAAAAGCAGGTTTCCTTAAAGGGGTTGTCCCACCAAAAATATTTTACATTTTTCAAAGGAGCACCTGGATGCATTTAAAAATGTGGTGTAGCCACTGAGTTATTTACTTAAATCTATCTGTATAGCTCCACCTGCTGTTTGTTATGTTCCTTATTTCTCTGTCCACCTTGCTGAGACGGACACACATGTTCAGTTCCATCATTTAATTGCCACCATCTACTGTTAAAAACGGTGACAATTAGTATAGAGGGAAAGAGCTGCTGCATAAAGGACATGCCCTATGACAGTGATTTTCAACCAGTGTGCCTCCAGCTGTTGCAAAACTACAACTCCCATCATGCCCAGGCAGCCTACAGCTATCAGCCTACAGAAGGGCATGGTGGGAGTCGTAGTTTTGCAACAGCTGGAGGCACACTGGTTGAAAATCACTGCCCTATGAGATGTGATAGGGAGACGGCTGCAGCACAAAAGAAACACCCCCTGAGAAAGGGCACATCCCCTAAACTGCCAGCCTAAAATAAATCTAGCAGAGCAGTTGGACCATTGAGTAGGGAGAGCTCATGTGAGATACAGGGCTGGTTCTAGCTTACTTAGAAAGAGTTTGACATGTATTAAATGGTGTCAGATTTTTATTTTACATCATTCATGATATAAGCCCTTTAAAGTAAAACTTTCAGGATGAAATCCTTGGCTATCATCACATGGCATTTCATCACTTACACATTTTCGACCAGAACTCAGTTTACAAACCCAGATCTGACCAATCAGACCAATCTTACAGATGAAATTGCTCTGATTGTACACAAATTAGTCAGATATCTGTATGTAAAAGCATATTTGATGTTATTTATCATAGCCACACAGTGAAGCATTTGAATGACTGAAAAGTGGTAATCCATAGCATTGTGACCTGCTCCCCCAATGTTTGTTTTATAGGGTTTAATGTGATGACATTCTCTTCAGGTTTATTTCATATTCCCCTAATGCAGTTTTCCCCAAATGATTCTGTGTAACAATGACTGACAAAGCTCACATTGAATTGCTTTATGCAAACGGTAATTGGACTTTTTCATCTTTGTCTTAGCTGATGTGCTAATCAGTTGTCTTCCTCTCAATATAATACACCCACTCCTGTAATCCTGCACCTGTGAGACCATCAGATGATTGCTATTGTGTAAAAATTACAGAGATAGAGATTATATTTTCTTGGGACCAAGTCATATCTGTCTTCAGACATCTGGCAACCAAGTTATCCTGCAATAAAGGAACCTGACTTGCATAAAAGGAAAAGATATTATAACAAACTAATTATAGTTAGATGCAGTGAGGTAAAAACGACTGAAATGTCTCTGAGGACCACGCAGGAAGTAGACGCTAGTCCTAAGATTAGATGTTACTTTACCGTGGCTTAAAATATTCAGTTCCTTTAACCTCTTTTGAGTCGTGCTAGGAATAAAATAACCTGGTCTGTCCATATTTTAGCATCTTGTATAGACAGAAAGATACAAATTATTTATTAACTCCCTTACCACCACTACCTCTTACTGTCTGTTACAATATTATGGGCTCAGTCCCAGTGTTAGGATCTATAGATAAATGTTCAATAGAAATACTGAAAGCTAAATTATAAAACACGAAAAAGTAATGTACGATGCACTTGCAAACATTATATGATGATAGATGTGTGATAAACATTCATATGCTTTTCTTAAAGGGATTGTCTGAGATTTTGATCCTCAGGATAGGTCATCAGTATCAAATCGGTGGGAGTCCGGAACCCCCTCCAATCAGCTGTATGAAGAGGCCATGGCGCTCTGTGAGCTCTTAGGGCTCATGCACACAACAGTGAAAAATGGCCGTGTGACGGCCGTCTAAGTAGCGGCCGTCACACAGCCATTTTTTGTGCCAATGTTAGCCTATGGGGCTATTCACATGGCCGTTTATTTAACGGCCAGTGAATAGTGTCTGTCCAGAAATAGGACATGTCCTATTTCTGGCCCGTTTCCACGGCCCAACTGCCCCATTGAAATCAATGGGCCCGTTTTTAACAGCCGATTGACAGGAGTGCTCCCGTCTACCGGCCGTTAAAAACGGGTCCCATATGGCCACTCACCCTATCCACTTGCTAGCGCAGTCTCCAGTGAGCAGACCCTGCCGATGGACCTGCGTTATGCGCGGTGACGTCATCACGTTGGCGCATTCAGTGTCGTCATCGCAGGTCCTTCGGCAGGTCCTGTGCGTGAGAGAAGAGACTGCTGCAGCGCGAGCAAGTGGAGGTGAGGTGAGGTGTTTTTTTTTTTTGTTTTTTTTTTAACCGTCAAAAAGCAGCTCTGGGGGCATTTATTTAAACCATGGGGGACATTATTTTACATGGGGGCCTACATAGGGGACATTATTTTAGTTAGGGGCACTATGGAGGACATTATGGGCATCATGGGGGTCATGATTATAGTTGGGGGCAAGAAATAACTGCCAATCCAATTCATCAATTTTTCATGTCCGTTTTTAACGGACATGAAAAACTGATACAAAACGGATGCAAAACGGACATTAAAAATGGACACACGGCCAGAAAATGGATGCACACACTGATGCAAAATGGCCATGAAAAACTGACAGTGTGTCCGTTTTTAACGTGTGTGCATGTAGCCTTAGGCTTCTTTCTAGGCCAAGTGACTTCATATTCATCAGTCACATGGCCTACGCGCAGCTCAGTGCCATTCAAGTGAATGGGGCTGAGTTACAATACCAAGCACAGCCACTATACAGATATACACTATACAAATAATTTACAGACCTTTGATGTAGACTGAATAACAGAAGCAATATATTGGTACTTAAATGCTGTAGGACGGTATAATGAACACACCCAGGGGCATAGCTATAGGGGGTGCATAGGTTGCAGTTGCTACTGGGCCCAGAAGCCTGAGGTGTCCAAAAGACCATTGTAGACCACCTGAGGCGGATTGGCCATAGACCTTACAGGGAAATTTCCCGGTGGGCCGATGCCCAGGGGGCCATCTGAGCCCTCCTCACGGCCGGCCAGTTGAAGTTTTTGGGGATGTATTTTGTGCTGCTGGCAGTATTTTGTGATGGACTTGTGGTATTTGGCTCTGTTAGGGTGGTATAATGTGCCACAATATGGTATTGTTGGCCCTGTCTTCCATCAATTTGGACCCAACTACAAAAAGGGGCCATTTTTAGTATTTTTTCCAGGGCCACTTTTAAGTTCCCAGTCCGCCCCTGTAGACCATGTAAGAAGACACAGGTTTTATAGAACGTGCATGCTGGTCAAGTTACGCCTCTAGCTGGAGAGAAGGAGTTAGGTCAAGAATTTGGCAGGGGGGGTTGCCGTTTCAGTTTTTGCAGCAAGAGGGCTATGTGCTTCCCTGCCCCTTGCCACAAAGCACTGAGGGAACAGGGGCCCAAGCTGAACTCTTGTACCGGGGCCCATGAGCATTTAGTTACACTCCTGAACACATCAGTTGGTTGGTGACTTTTTTAAAACTGTTGAAATGTACTTCCATTGTTTAATGCTGCTTGTTAAAAGGGAAGAAAAGATATGAAATGTAAATATTGGGCGTAATTTACGTCCATCTGGGTCTACATTTACACAGTAGCTATACATCAAGTAGAGCTGTCTCAAACTGACGTAAAATATATGGAGATGCTAGTTTTCTCCCAGGCTGAGAGGCATAAAAACCAGTATACAGTTTGTGTTCGCATAGACGTAAGTACCCTGAATTTGGCTGTTCTCCAAAGACCACAGGTTTTATGTCTTTTTCATTACAGGGAAATTTTCCCAAGAAAACAAAGGGTTAGGAAAACTGATGCTTTTGTATTTTGTGTGATCTTGTAGGACAGTGTTGCCTATGCAGCCAGCAACTAATAAATATATAATTTATATCATTTACTATTACCATTTTCCTAATACATAACATTTAGCCATGTGGGCTCATTCACATATGTCTGGCCTTTCAGTATTTATTCCCCTTTGAGGTAGTTAAAAAAGGTCAGAGGAAAACTGTTGACGAAACTGATTTCATAATTTCACATGAGGTCAGGTTTGTGACTGGTGGCATCGGATTTACTGCCAGAAGTCTCATGCAGTATATCTCTGCCCAGCTATAGATATGAATCTTTGTCATTCGTTGTGTCCAAACCCCTCCAAAAGAACAAAAGACACAACAGATCAAACACAATGGTTATTAGTGATTAGCATTGAAAAGAAATATGTGTAGGATACATGCCCTGGAAAGGTACATCACATAACTATTCTTTTAGCAGTGTTTGTGCTGAGTGATGTCCTATAAGATTGGCAGTAGCAAGAGTCCATTAAATGAGGCTTTATAATGAACGGTTCTAGTAAATATGAAATATTGTAGAAGGCAAAGTCTAATGATCTTCCCTTTTGATATCACAAGCTTCCTTTATCATGTTTATTTATTACGTTAAAGGGGTATTCCAGTTTTGCAAATTTCAGGAAATGAAACGTTATCACTTACTAATAGTGATTGGTTATCTGTAATTCTCCTTTTTCCTTCACTTTATCATGATCACATGACATTATCCACCGTGTTGGTTCCCTATCCCAATGACATGGCGGGGGTTCTGCTTATTCTCCTGGACTCTGCCCTGTAGATGTGATGTCAGCAGTGATGCCATGTCTTAGGGCTCATGCACACGAATGTATTTTCTTTCCGTGTCTGTTCCGTTTTTCTTGCAGACTGTATGCGGAACCATTCATTTCAATGAGTCCGCAAAAAAAAACGGAAGGTACTCCGTGTGCATTCCATTTCCATATGTCCATATTTCCGTTCCGCAAAAAAATAGAATATGTCCTATTATTGTCTGCATTACAGAAAAGGGTAGGACTGATCTATTAGGGGCCAGCTGTTCCGTTCCGCAAAATACGGAATGCACACGGATGCCATCCGTATTTTTTGCTGATCTGTTTTTGCTGATACGTTTTTTCATACGGTCGTGTGCATGAGGCCTTAGGGAGGGTTTTTCCAGCAGGGCTTCAAGCAGGCTTGAATCTGTGACATTCGAGCTGGAAGGGAAAGGAGAGGTATAGACCTGCTGCTACAGACAATCCCCATGAGTCTTGCTCTGGGATGTAAACACAGGGTGCGGGTCACAAATTACAGTTACGCTGGAAGAGTCAAACTGCACTTAAAACTTCATGATCTGAGTTATGTAATGCAGTAAGGTAGATTGCTAGTGTTATTATTATTAGTGTAACCGGAAAACCCCTTTTATGCAATATGTATTTACTGTATATACACAGGGGTGCTTCTCAACTTTGTGCTGCCTGTTGTCTCGAGCCATTCTCATGCACATTGTGCAAATCTCGGCCCTCTGTCACTGGATGGGTAACAGGCAGGACAGCTTTAAATAATCACTGATGTTGCACACAACTTTGCATAAATGCGTAGTAAATATTGTAAACTCTATGGCCTTGATTTATCATACCTTCACTCCAGAATTCTTGCCTCAAAAAGTCGCTAAAATAGGGCTTTTGCGGCTTTTTGCACTAGTAATTGGGCAAAGTTTTGCGACCTTTTTGTACTTGTTTGCAAAAAATTTTGCGACTTTTTGCATTTTTACACCACTCAGTCCTGTTTTGTAATGTAGGTGCAAAAGTGGGCTTAGTTAGCTATATTAATGAATTTCACTCCAGATTTATCATTGAGACTTTTTTTTTTTTTTAAATTGCACTCTCATTCCAGGAGGAGGGTGGAGTGGGAAAACCGGAGTACCTTCTCTAGACAAAAGTGTTAGGTCCAGTGTGGTGATGCTGGGAGTGTGAGGTCCTGCTGCCTCCAATGAAGAGTGAGAGTCCCTGCATGTGCAAGTAGTTGAGGTGTCTTTTTTGCTTTTCTTTTATTTTACACAAGCAGAGTGGGACACAAAGAGTATGCATTCCTTATACTGGGAGCCACTAATGGCAGCATTATTAATAATGGGAAGCACTAATGGGACATTAATAATACTGGGGGGTACCAATGGGGCATTAATAATATTAGGGGCACTAATGGGGGCATTGATAATACTGGTGGTGACTAATGGGGGCATTGAGAATCCCGGGGGAGACTAATGGGGTATTGATAATGCTTGGGGCGACTATTGAGGGAATTCATAATTCTGGGGTTGACTAGTAGGAGCATTAAAAATACGGGGGGCACTAAGGGGGCATTAAGCATACTGGGAGCACTATAGGGGGGCATTTGATGTCCAGGGGGCACTATGGGGGGGTGTATTATATATACTGAGGGCACTGCAAGGGTTGGGATTTAAAAATAAAATCCAATTGAATTCATCCATTTTTAATGGCTGCTTTTAAAGGACATTAAAAACTGATGCAAAAGGACTGTTAAAAATGGAGAGACAACCAGAAATTGGATGCACTAATGGTTGAAAAACAGCTATGAAAAACTGTCAGGGTGGCACTGCAGAAGCCAAGGATGTATCTACAGATGTAGCAGAGCTAAAAGAAATGGTTAACGTGTTAGGAAAACAATGGCAAGAAAATGTTAACTGACTTTTTCAATGGTTTTCAATAGCTTTTGTCATGCCATAACTTAGTGATATGTATTATCACAGTTATTTCTGCTACATCTGTAATACAGGGGTCAACGACCTTCAGAACCACAGTTGTTGTGAAACTACAGCTCCCAGCATGCACACTTGCTTGTCTATTCTTCTAATTCCCATAGAAGTGAAGGGAGGATTCAGAGAGTTTTTGAACAGCTGGAGTGCTGGAGCTTGCTGATCCCTGCTCTGATACAGCCTTGCTGCTGATGGCTATATGTCATCTAAAGATGCAAAGATTTAAAGTTGGTCATAGTTGAGAATAGGAGGACCAGTGGGGAACATGCTAACAGGCTGCAGGGGAAAAAACATGCTTGTAACGAGCACTGTACCGCTCGGCTCCCCTGCGCTCGCATGGGCGCAGGCAGCCGCTTCCGTCGGGTGAGGAGGACGGAAGCTTCTGCCTGCGCCCATGCGAGCGCAGGGGAGCCGAGCGGTACAGTGCTCGTTACAAGCATGTTTTTTCCCTCATCTCTAATTGTTACATATGGAGGATCTTTTTGCCCTAGAAAAGTAGTGAGAAGATTGCTCATCTAAACACCTCATTTGTACCTAATTAGGATGTTTATTCACACTCAGTTGTGACCACAGCATCTGAGGTGGTTTTCCCTGGGGCCTGAATGGCTTCCACATGCTGGGGTCAGAGAAGTAATTTGTGTTAATAGCCTGGGTCTCTGAAGAATTCCGTGCTATTACAGCTGTAGTTCTTATTGAGGCCTGCAGGTGGCAGGGCTCTATAAGAAAAAAGTAAATCTGCCATGCACTGCAATGCTAATTCATTTCAGTGTAAGGGAGAAGCGATCTGAAGATTGCTTGTGCCCTCACACAGCTCAGTAGATGGAAATATAAAAAAAAATATAGGGTCAGAATTGTTTTCCAAAGTTTTTATTTTTATTTTTTCAAAAAAACCTATACTGACCCAGAGAATGAGGGAAACAGGTCATGCAGTTGCATTTACTTCCAACTCCACCCCATCTATAATTTTTTTCCAGCTTCCCACTCCATATGTAATATAAAATGGTGACATTAGAAAGTAAAATTTGTTCCTAAAAAATTTTGAGTTGATATATTTCACCTTTATTTTTATAAAAATCCAAAACGTACCAAAAAAAAAAAAAATATATCAATTTCTCTGTTTTTTAAGACAGTGATACAATAGTTATCTTTACATTTCCCATATGTCTACTTTATTTTGTAAATTCAATTTTAGATGCAATTTTTAAGAAAATTTCAAAAACCCTCTTTTTAAAGGACCAATCCAGATATGAAGTCACTTTGTGGAGCTTACATAGTAAAAACCACCCATAAATGTCCCCAGTTTAGAAACTACACCCCTCAAATATGACTTTACAAACTTCGTGAACCCTTTTGGTGTTCCACAATAATTAAAGGAAAATAGAGGAGAAATTTCAAAATTTCACTTCTTTTTGCACATTTTCCATTCTAATCCATTTTTCTGTAAGGCAGCAAGGGTTGACAGCAAAACAAAACTCAAAATTTATTACCCTGATTCTGTAGTTTACAGAAACACCCCATATGTTGCCATAAACTACTGTATGGGCACACGGCAGGGCGTAGAAGGAAAGGAGAAACATGTGGATTTTGGAGGGCAGAATTAACTGGGATAATTGTAAGTTACCATGTCACATTTAAGAAGCCCTTGATGCACCCTTACAGTAGAAACTCCCAAAAAGTGACCCCATTTCAGAAACTATGGGATTAGATGTTTTTTGGTACTATTTATTATGTTAACCAGAAAAATGGATGTTCTAGCATTAATTTTTTTACAGTGTTCATCTGACAGGATAGATCATGTGTTATTTTTAAAGAGTCCTGCTAGAAATGTACATGATATAATCTGTAGTGAATGTCATTCTCTTCCCATTGTCTGAATTTTTGACTTATATCATCCTGAAGTTTCTTATCTGTGTCATGTGACCAGCAATTAGACCCACCAACTCACACATAGACTTATGTGTGGACAGGAAGTCTAATTCTCTATGTATTCCTATGAGACTGAAAGTGAGGCTCCCATAGGAATGAATAGAGCAGTGACTGGCTTTCTGTCCTGGGTCAGTTGGAGGTCAGGGAGTTGGTCACATGACCCAGCTACAATAAGAAGAGAAGTTTTTACTCACAGAAACAGTCACTGATAAGAAAATGACAATCACTACAGATTATATCATGCACCTTTCTAACAGGTCAGACAATAAAAAATTTTGCGGGAGTTCTTCTTTAAGTAAATTAAGGTTTTGAGCATGAACTAATTTTTCATGGTTTATAATTCCATCCTACTTTTTCTGTGATTTTAGGCCTATGTAATATAAATTAAGTCTGTACAGATTGAACTTTTAGTTTTGCGAGGTGTGGTGTATCCATTCAAACAAACAAATTTTTATGCAATTTGTAAGAAAAATTACATTTTGATGCAATATTGTATGAAGTTTATTGTGTATATAAAGTGCTGAGGTGCATTTTGACAATGTAGCAGGTGTCTACTATCAGAAAGTATATGGGTATGGAGATTAGAATAATGTTTTTATTTTGTAATTTAGGTTTTATTACCAAAGGTGCAAATGGCTAAAACCACATGACCGCGAAAAAGTTATATGAAGTCTGTCACCCTGAAACAAAACCATACCTTTCCTGTGAAAATCCAGTCCTCTAATCCTAAACCGGTTCTCAGCACACCGTAGGTGGAGCTGCTTGGTTTAGTGCACCATCAGTTCATCATTAATGCTGCACAGCGTGCCCCCTTTGCTCGACTGAAAGCCCCTGAGATTTCAGAGCTTGTGGCAAGCGGAGGAAGCCAGGTGTACTGAATGGAGTGGTCCCATCCATGGTACACCTAAAACCTTAGTTGAGCTACATTCACACGGCCGTTGTTTTCATGGCCTTCAAGCCGCATATTTTGCGACTCAGATCAGGACCCATTAATTTCTATGGGGCTGCAAAAGATGCGGACAGCACACCGTGTGCTGTCTGCATCCACTGCTTCGTACCGCGGCCCCGCAAAAAAAAAAAAAAAAATAGACTATGTCCTATGCTTGTTTGCAATTGCGGACAAGAATAGGCATTTCTATGATAGCCGAGACATGTGCGGTCCACAAATTGTGTAACGCACATGGACCGGTATCTGTGTTTTGCGGATCGGCAAAACACAACGGTCGTGTGAATGTAGCCTAAAAGGAAGCATTTTTCAAGATTAGATGATTTCTTTAAAAAAAAAAGTATGATTATGTTTCAGGGAACCGACTCTACATGGTGATAGGCTTACTTGATTTTGGAGTTGACAAACTTTAAGATTTCAATAAAGAGTCATGAATGAAATTCTTGTGTGCTGACAACAAAAGTGGGTGGAGAGTGTTGAGTGAGTGGAACTAAAATTAAAGGATAATGTCACTAGGTGGAGTTTAAGGAATAGGAAATGTGTTAATTATACCACCCTCATAGCAAGGGCCTTGTGTAATTGTAACTTTTCTTTATCTGACTTGCCCCATTAGTAATCCATGTACATTGACTGGTTTGTTTGACGATCATTGGAATATAGAAATATGTGTAGCTGTTAGTCACAGGTATAGAATAGTAACAATGTATTTGTTTTTTACTGTTTTCTTAGTACTGTTTTCTACTCTTCACACCACGGCACTGGCTGGAAAGGACATAGACATGTATCACTGATACAAGGTTCATACACCAGTTTAAGGCAAGACATAGCCCATACCCAATGGTCTTTGACAGTTGTAAAATACAAATTAACATCCACACACACACCTCCCATCTATGAAGGGGATGAATATAGTCATCTTTTCTTAGATTGTAATCCTTTACTAACTGTAATCACTACTCCTTTGTTTTCTTTTACAGTCGGTGATGAAGAGGAGTTTAACTGCCCAGAAGAAACCAGTCCAACAATTTCGGAACATACATCAGACGCAGAGGTAATCTAACATCTCACATATCTGACGTTTCGTTTCTTCATGTACGTAAATTACAGAATAATACACATTTTGAGGCTCAGATGATTGAGTATTTTTAGGACTGAAGGTCCTTTAACACAGACCTATATATCTAACAATCGGGAATGGACTAAACATTTCCGATTATTGCCTGATCATTAATGGGACTGAATATACATGAAGCAGTCACCTCTGCTGTATGAGGACGAGTAATCAATTGCTTGTCCCCATAAAAATCCTTCTTCTTGTGATCATGTTGCACAAGAACGGTAACTTTTGGTGCCGGCTGAAAGACACGATCATCTGATGAAAGAGTGTTTGTTCATTCCTCGGCTGATTGCGGGCATCTTTTACACAGACTAGTTTTCGGGAATAAGTATTTCTATAAACTCGTTCCTGATAATTGGCCTGATTATTGGTCAAAGGTATCGGTAAGAGGACCTTTAGTGTATTTTAGACCCTGAATATACAGTTTATAATATTCTATAGGCCATACTGTACCTTGATTTCACATGGACGACTAATCACATACTTTACTTGCCAACTTTCCTGGACCATCTCAGAAGCTACTGGAAAAAGGACAGACCTCCCAGACTTCTGGAAGGGTTGGCAGATCTTCAGCGTGCTGCATGGAGGACTGATTTCTCTTCTTTAATTTGAACTGCTTGTGGTGCTAGGGTATTTTATATATAGTGTGTGTATATATATATATATATATATATATATATATATATATTTATATATATATACACTCACCGGCCACTTTATTAGGTACACCATGCTAGTAACGGGTTGGACCCCCTTTTGCCTTCAGAACTGCCTCAATTCTTCGTGGCATAGATTCAACAAGGTGCTGGAAGCATTCCTCAGAGATTTTGGTCCATATTGACATGATGGCATCACACAGTTGCCACAGATTTGTCGGCTGCACATCCATGATGTGAATCTCCCGTTCCACCACATCCCAAAGATGCTCTATTGGATTGAGATCTGGTGACTGTGGAGGCCATTTGAGTACAGTGAACTCATTGTTATGTTCAAGAAACCAGTCTGAGATGATTCCAGCTTTATGACATGGCGCATTATCCTGCTGAAAGTAGCCATCAGATGTTGGGTACATTGTGGTCATAAAGGGATGGACATGGTCAGCAACAATACTCAGGTAGGCTGTGGCGTTGCAACGATGCTCAATTGGTACCAAGGGGCCCAAAGAGTGCCAAGAAAATATTCCCCACACCATGACACCACCACCACCAGCTTGAACCGTTGATACAAGGCAGGATGGATCCATGCTTTCATGTTGTTGACGCCAAATTCTGACCCTACCATCCGAATGTCGCAGCAGAAATCGAGACTCATCAGACCAGGCAACGTTTTTACAATCTTCTACTGTCCAATTTCGATGAGCTTGTGCACATTGTAGCCTCAGTTTCCTGTACTTAGCTGAAAGGAGTGGCACCCGGTGTGGTCTTCTGCTGCTGTAGCCCATCTGCCTCAAGGTTCGACGTACTGTGCGTTCAGAGATGCTCTTCTGCCTACCTTGGTTGTAACGGGTGACAATTTGAGTCACTGTTGCCTTTCTATCAGCTCGAACCAGTCTGCCCATTCTCCTCTGACCTCTGGCATCAACAAGGCATTTCCGCCCACAGAACTGCCGCTCACTGGATGTTTTTTCTTTTTCGGACCATTCTCTGTAAACCCTAGAGATGGTTGTACGTGAAAATCCCAGTAGATCAGCAGTTTCTGAAATACTCAGACCAGCCCTTCTGGCACCAACAACCATGCCACGTTCAAAGGCACTCAAATCACCTTTCTTCCCCATACTGATGCTCGGTTTGAACTGCAGGAGATTGTCTTGACCATGTCTACATGCCTAAATGCACTGAGTTGCCGCCATGTGATTGGCTGATTAGAAATTAAGTGTTAACGAGCAGTTGGACAGGTGTACCTAATAAAGTGGCCGGTGAGTGTATATATACATACAGTACAGACCAAATGTTTGGACACACCTTCTCATTCAAAGAGTTTTCTGTATTTTCATGACTATGCAAATTGTAGATTCACACTGAAGGCATCAAAACTATGAATAAACACATGTGGAATTATATACTTAACACAAAAGTGTGAAACAACTGAAAATATGTCTTATATTCTAGGTTCTTCAAAGTAGCCACCTTTTGCTTTGATTACTGCTTTGCACACTCTTGGCATTCTCTTGATGAGCTTCAAGAGGTAGTCACCTAAAATGGTATTCCAACAGTCTTGAAGGAGTTCCCAGAGATGCTTAGCACTTGTTGGCCCCTTTGCCTTCACTCTGCGTTCCAGCTCACCCCAAACCATCTCGATTGGGTTCAGGTCTGGTGACTGTGGAGGCCAGGTCATCTGGCGTAGCACCCCATCACTCTCCTTCTTGGTCAAATAGCCCTTACACAGCCTGGAGGTGTGTTTGGGGTCATTGTCCTGTTGATAAATAAATGATGGTCCAACTAAACGCAAACCGGATGGAATAGCATGCCGCTGCAAGATGCTGTGGTAGCCATGCTGGTTCAGTATGCCTTCAATTTTGAATAAATCCCCAACAGTGTCACCAGCAAAGCACCCCCACACCATCACACCTCCTCCTCCATGCTTCACGGTGGAAACCAAGCATGTAGAGTCCATCCGTTCACCTTTTCTGCGTCGCACAAAGACACGGTGGTTGGAACCAAAGATCTCAAATTTGGACTCATCAGATCAAAGCACAGATTTCCACTGGTCTAATATCCATTCCTCGTGTTCTTTAGCATAAACAAGTCTCTTCTGCTTGTTGCCTGTCCTTAGCAGTGGTTTCCTAGCAGCTATTTTACAATGAAGGCCTGCTCATTAACAGTCTCCTCTTAACAGTTGTTGTAGAGATGTGTCTGCTGCTAGAACTCTGTGTGGTACTGACCGGGTCTCTAATCTGAGCTGCTGTTAACCTGCGATTTCTGAGGCTGGTGACTCGGATAAACTTATCCTCCGCAGCAGAGGTGACTCTTGGTCTTCCTTTCCTCGGGCGGTCCTCATGTGAGCCAGTTTCTTTGTAGCGCTTGATGGTTTTTGCAACTGCACTTGGGGACACTTTCAAAGTTTTCCCAATTTTTCAGACTGACTGACCTTCATTTCTTAAAGTAATGATGGCCACTCGTTTTTCTTTACTTAGCTGCTTTTTTCTTGTCATAATACAAATTCTAACAGTCTATTCAGTAGGACTATCAGCTGTGTATCCACCTGACTTCTGCCCAACACAACTCATGGTCCCAACCCCATTTATAAGGCAAGAAATCCCACTTATTAAACCTGACAGGGCACACCTGTGAAGTGAAAACCATTTCAGGTGACTACCTCTTGAAGCTCATCAAGAGAATGCCAATAGTGTGCAAAGCAGTAATCAAAGCAAAAGGTCGCTACCTTGAAGAACCTAGAATATAAGACATATTTACAGTTGTTTCCCTTTTTTTAAGTATATAATTCCACATGTATTAATTAATAGTTTTGATGCCTTCAGTGTGAATCTACAATTTTCGTAGTCATGAAAATACAGAAAACTCTTTGAATGAGAAGGTGTGTCCAAACTTTTGGTCTGTACTGTATGTATTACTCACTTTTAATCTAAAGTCTTTGTATCTATCTTTAATATATGCAAATGCAAGAGGTGTCTCCCAAGGAAAAGAACTCGCCAGCTCCACCTCTTGAAAGTGGAGGATTTGACAAGGGAAAATAGCCAAGCCAGATATCCATTCGTAGATAGCTGTTTCAGGATGCTTACCCCTCATCAGGAGTGTGACACTAGCTGGCTGGGTGCAATGCCTTGAATGTAGGCAGGATGCTGGCTCTTCTTAAAGAGACCAGTCCTGTATGGAGACTTACTGGAAGTACTCCATGATATGGAGATTTGCATCACTCTATGGGAAACGAATGTGCAAGCAAGAGAACCATCTCACCAGCACCTGAGGCAAGGTCTAATACACTATGGGGAGATTTATCAAAACTGGCGTAAAGGAAAACTAGCTTAGATACCTACAGCAACAAATCAGATTCCACCTTTCATTTTCCAAAGGAACTCTGAAAAGTGAAAGGTGGAATCTGTTTCGTTGTTATGGACAACTAAACCAGTTTTTCTGACATACAGGCATAATGTATTGCACTTAGTGTATTGCACTAAGTAGTCTACGTCACTGCTGCAGCCTTGTGCACACACACCAGGTGGAGGACCAGAGTAGCAGGTCTGAATGTGGTGGGAGAAACAGGTGAGTATAGGCTGGTTTTTATTTATTTATTTTTATTTTGACATTAAGTGACATTTGTTAAGTTTTTCATTATCTCAGACAACCCCTTTGAAAGGGTTAAAGAATGCCTGTTTGGCTGCCTTGTCGCCTGTGTTTAGGGCAGCTCTAAGGAGGGACAATCCTGATTACCACCCACTCAGGATGATTGAAAGTCTTCTCTTAATACACGCTGATACAGGGGGAGCTGTCAATAATCCTATGTGTGGGCGGAGTAATCAGGACTCTCACTGTCTATCTTAGGTGTCCTGACATGATTTACAATGTATTTTGTTCCTGAATCCTGCTCAAAGCTATACGGTACAGAGTTCAGCTTCCCTCCCTCTATCATGTTTGGACAGTTGACTGACAGTTTGCTAAGCCAGCCCAAAAGCTTCCTCTAGTGGTGCCTGCAGACAGATAGAATTATTTTGTTCATGCAAAGGGACATTCAATCCAGAGTGTAAGGTGTGAGTCATATTACACAATGCCCTGCACCCTACTAGACCAACCCTTGGTTAGGCATCTCAACATTTTTGGTAATTTTGTTATTAAGAATGTAATTTGCTTTTATGGGTTCATTTGAATGTATTCTAGAGTGTAAATTTATAATATTATAGATTTATTGCGCACAGTATATACCCACCTGCGGCTATATAATCCACAAGACCCATGAAAAATTAGTCTGCCTCTAATATCTCCAAATCAAACTGCCTAATATTAAATCTATCTTAGTTGTCCATAGCAACCAATTAGAGCTCAGTTTTCAGTTCCTAAAGGGCTCTGAAAAAATGAAAGCTGAGCTCAGACAGATTTACTGTTAGGCATTCTGATTTGTAGATATTGGAGGCGGGCTACTTTTTCATGGGCCACCCCATGTATAAACAGTTGACAAAACTGCGAGATGCCCTCTAGAGTTAAAGAAGTTGTCGAGCCTTGTAGCCGACAACCCCTTGGGTGAGAACCTCTGCCACTGAAGCCTAAGATCATTAAAAAGGAGACTCATCTGTCTGTGGTACCGCCGCTGCTCTGTTCCTAGCTGCTTCCGGCCCTTGCAAGACCAGGAAACAACTGGGTCCTGTGGCTACTGTGGCCAGTCACAGGCCTCAGCTTATCATTCAAGCCGCCATGACCGCTGAGGCCTGTGATTGGCTGCAGCAGTCACAGTACACAGTTGTTTTCTAGTCCAGCAGCTGGGAGCGGAGCATCAATGGGACAGCAGACAGGTAGTCTTTCTTTTCATATGTTCAGGGGTAGAGGTTCGGATCAAAGGGTTTGTCAGCTTGAAGGCCAGAAAACCCCTTCAAAACTAGAGAGCATTTCTCAGTTTTGCCAACTGTTTATATTGTATAGGAGACGGTGGATATATACTGCACGCAATAAATCTATAATACCGGAACATGTATGCAGAATAATCTGCATAAATACAATAATAATAGATATTAAGAATACACACAAATAAATGCAAAGTGAAACTAAGTACAGAATTTCTTAAAAGTAAAAAGAACATAAAAAGTAATAATAATATAAAAAGGTACTGCCTGTGTAGTTGGACCTGGATACAGTGTAAGGCTAAAGACCTATTCTCTGTGGCACACATCAAATAGATCAATAATGTATTACACTGTTGTTCCATTTATGTGGATCAGCCAGCCACATGCTTTTCCAGTCCCATCCGTTCCCCATGTAAGTCTCGCATTTCCCTCACTGTCATGATGGAACATTAGGCGTCTCCCCTGGGAGTGGGAAATTCACTGAACTATCTGTCTTGTTACACAGAGCACGGTTTGTAGAGCCTGTCCTCCCCGCTTCCCAGCAAAGCCTCATTTGATGTTATGTTATAGATAATAAACACAATCTCTGTAATCCATCATCCACTGTGTGCAGCCGATCGCTGGGCTTCACCGCGTCTTCTGAAAATAATCCTGGGATAAAAGCATTGGCGTTCCTTATTCAGTTACTTGTGTGCTTAATATTATTACAGCTATGTGCACACCACCAATGCTTGTAGATGAAATATTGCATAAAATAGGCTGCTGTTTATATTCCTATGGCAATCTGCAAGTGAATGAATCAATGGAGACTTCATTGTGTGATATATAGGACTTAGGGGAGAATGTAGTAAATCAATAGAGGTGACTTTACATGATAAAGTAATATGTTTTGACCTGTAGACTTTGCATATAATATCAATATGTTTGTCGGAAGCACTGGGGTCATTGAAAAAAATCTGTCTTATTTTCCTTTCATTAGATGAAAAAAAAATTAGACATATAATGCTAACTTACCAGCAATGTTCTAGCGGTGTGTTTTTTTTATCCCAACTTGGTTGTATCCATACCCTTTGACCCTTTCATTAAGGACAGGTCACTTACGGCATACGCTGGGTACAGGTGGCTTGTGGACAGGTTTGTTGAGTGCCCCGAGTGAGAGCACATATGCTGAACTCGAAATAAAAAAACTAATTGGGACGCCATCCTAGCTAGTCAAATTGAAGCAAGCAGCTTTCTTTTTTTATTTTTGGTTAAACAGGTTGTCTAGAAAGGATCTGCTTTTTAATAGACTAAGCTCTTCCCCATTCAAATAAATACAGCTGAACTTTTTATTGGAAAACAGGCTATAAAAATAGCCTTTACTATCAAGTTTAATGTATTCATCGTAAGCAGTCATCTTTTACACTCCTCCTAGTGGCGGATCCAGGCAGCTAGAATTCTCTTGTTTTAACGGTTTCTATGTGTTGGATTTGGAGCTCATTGTTAGAAAAATAGGGCTTGTACCATAGCTGTAAAATGTAATCCGCTGCAAAATTTTGATGAACGGTAATTAAAATTTGAAAAAAAAAAAAAAATGTTGAAGAACGGGCAGTGAATTATTGGATCACTATAAAAAGTCATTGTGATGCAAATTCTGTGATCCTATGTGGGTAAAAAATGGCAAAATCTGAATCCATTTACCTGCTGCCAAAACAGCCGCATTCAAAAGAATAGGACTTATTTTTATTTGCAAAGATCCCTGTAACAAATCTTCCTTATGCTTCTGCATGTGCTTTATTTCCTATATTAATAATGTTAGGCTGTAATAAGTGATTGTAACATATACCTAATTAAGGTTATGTACAAATTCATAAGGATAATTATAATCTGCTGAATTCTAATCATCAGGCCTGTTTCACACTGCCGGCAGGCGGTTCTGGCATGTAATGCCAGGAATCGGCCGGACAAAAGCCGCTACATGCAGCAGTATTTGTCCAGCTGTTTATCAGCATATTTGCCGGATCACTGTCAGACCTCGTTATAGTTAGAGGAACCGGATGGATCCGGCAATCTGCTCTTGGCTGGAACAACCTTCCGGATCGGCAAACGCAAGTGTGCAAGAAGCTTTAATTGCTGTGGGTCTACAATACATTTTTTAATGATCCTTTGCTCCAGGTTTTATAAAAGCTCTGCTACGTTTATATCTCATTCTGTCGGTTTGTAAATGATTTCCACTACATTTCTTAATCAATTTTCAGAAGTAATAGTATATGTATGACTATTATTGTTGTTTTTAAGTCAGCATGATCTTGTTTGAATCCTAAAGTGGTGCTTCTTCTTTGTATGACGTGGTATGGAAAGCATTTCCTGTGCGGTACTTGACCATAAATAGTGTTTGTTCAAAAAGTGTATCCTGGCTGTCAAAGCTTCCTTTGGTCTTTACAGTCCACATCCTGCATTATTTGCTAACCTTTTTCACTATGTCTTGGTATAAGGTAGAAGTAGTAGTAGTTTCTCATCTGTTAACCAAGGGTCCTTGATCCCTAACCTGGTTTCAACATACAAAACGTTCCCCATAAGCTTTATACTTTATAGTATATTGCTTCAGGTGTATGCAGAATATGACTAGGTCAGATGTGGTTTGTCTTGATGGTATACATTACATGATGAGCTGTTGTGTAATGTAAAAAAGTGCTTAACTTCTCAGTGACCACCAAGACGGTTTTTCACCCATCAGCAGATGGTAATGTAAAACCTACTCAGCAAACCACAGAATGAAAACCTCTTGCCTGGGAGAAAGTCAAGCAAATGTAGAATTCTTGCCTAAGATTCTCGTATGTTCTAGAACACAGGTGAATAAAAAGCAGCCTACATCTTGAACTTACTTTAAAGCAAAGTTTTACTTCTAACTAGTTTCCCATCTTAATTATTCATTGGGGGGAGGGTAATTTTAGCCTCTTTTATGGATAATTTAAGCAATCACTGAGCTTGGTAGGTTATACCCAAATAAGTTCTAATGGCTGTGTAGCAAGTGGCCTGGCCTCCAGGGGTAACCATACTGCAAATCCATTGAGTTTTCTTCTTTCCAGAATTGCATTTTAGTATATTTTTCGGATGCACTGCCTGCACTTACACAGATTACATTGTGCAGGGAATTAGCCAGCTTTAGAACAGGCTACAGGGGTGACCAATTCAGGATTGCCTCATATATTTATGTTACTGATGCAGCATCGCTTACTGATGATAGAAAACAATAGCAATAATGCATAAGAATGTGAAGTTATATAGCAAAGTATGTGAAAGTATTATGGTAATAACAAATTCTTATGGGCATTGCAATGGCATCTATTAGTGGTTGGCATCTTTGTGAATCTAAAATTTGTAGATTTACCCAAAATGCCTCAAACACAAATGTATGCAAATAAAAGCTCATGTACTTGTGTTTTTCATATAGGCATTCTTCAACTTTTCAAAACCTTTTCTCACATGAAAGGTCCTCTTAGAGAGAGATGATCATGTGAGGCTCCTCAACTGGTCATTTTGTCCTCCTAATAGGGCATAGCAAAACGGTAGGTTCTCTGACATTTTAACATTAATAGTCTTTTCTTAGTATAGGCTGTTTTATTGGTGCTGGTACAACCACTAAGATCCATAGATCCCCTCTACTCAGCAAAATAAAAGGCCCCACTAATTTCTGTAGGATATTTCTGAGGCAAATAACATCATTAACATCAGTTGGCAACACTTAGGGGGTCATAGGCGTATAGGCGTTGCAAAGGACCTTGCGACTTTTCCTCACTGACGCCAGGTCTAAAGAAGTGGGCGAAGCGTGGGCAGAGAAGGGGACGGGCCGTGAGGCCCATCTCATTTACCAATTTCTACCCATTGTTTAGGGTTAGAAAATGGTCTAAATGTAAGACAGCTAGAAAGTTACGCTGAAGTTATGTAGAGGCCGACTTAAGACCAGTGGACCAGTGTCTAAAACGTTTTGTTTTTTTTTTTTGCTTTTTTTTCAATGTAGCCTTTAAGGGGTTGTCCAGGCTACAGATATTGATGACCTGACATCAGTATAAGATTGGTCGGCATCTGAAACCGCACACCGATCTGCTGTTTCTGGTAGTTGGAAACAAAACTGTGTACACAGCACAAGCAGAAGGCTCCTTACAGTGTGTAGTTTTTGGTGCCTGTGTGCTCCAGCTCACCTCTAATTCCCTTAAAAAGGAGCTGAGCTGCAGTACCCCAACATGGCCACTACACAGTGTGCGGAGCTGTCTGTTACAGCTTTGTTCACGGTATAGTGTCCAGTGTTGGTGACTGCCGGAAACAGCTAATCGGCGGGGATGTGAGTTGTCGGACACCCACAGACCTGATATTGATAACCTATCCTGACGATAGGTCATCAATATCTGTATTACAGACAATCCCTTTAATGACTTGAGCAATCTTCTCTCCTACTCAGTAAGAAAAATAAAAATGAAACCTGTTGTTTCATTACTGATACATACAGTAATACAGGGTTTGAAATGACAGAAGTGAATTGCTATGCATTGAAAATAATGGACAATTATGTGTATTACATGTTAATCATTTGGTTTTAACAGACTCTGTAAGGGGATCTAATTTTTAAAGGTTTTTCTAAATGGAATTAGTCATCCACATTTCCTTACATTAGACAGTTTATCACGTTACATGCTCATGCACACAGCAGTATTACAGAACTGTGTGGTCTGAATCTTTAATACAGCGCTCCTGCTATTATTTGGGACCATACTGTAACTCAGATTTTATATTGTTTGTTTCATGCATTTTGTGAAAATTGTAGCATGCTCCTGTCAATACCATGTTACAGTGGTATTCTTTCCTCGAAGCACTGTGTAATATAGCAACAGACACGTAATGACTCCATGTGTCGTCCATACGGGCTTCTTACACTGACTGTTGTTCAGCAACATGATAGAGGGTTGCTGAAATGTATGTTCTGTGTAGGGCAGTGAATGTGTATTTCTAAAACACTTTTATCAGGGAAATATGCTAATTTTTATTTGAAAACTGTATGTACAGTCTTCCTTTTGCAACCTCCTCAGAGTTGCTAAGCAGAATCTGTTTTTAGCATTCTGCTTCTCAGCCTGCCTCTGGTCTCACTGTCCCAGCCTCTGCCTCCCTAAACATGTAATGGAGCTTACAAAAACTGATGTGACATTTCTCCCTGCAGTTTATCTGCTACCCCTGCCAATCACATATTGATGGCCCATCCTGAGGATAGGTCATTAATATTAGAATCCTGGACAACCCCTTTAAGATGGCTGTGAGTAGTGTCTCTCTCTAGTCGAACTATTACCCTCCATGTGTACACATCCATCCTTCATAAGTCAACCCTTCAGCAAGACAAAATGTAGTGTGTTGTGTGTACTACTCTTGCAACCCAGTTATCTGCATGCCTGCACACATGATATCAATTGCAGCCTTTAAATGCAAAAAGCATAAGAATTATAGTCAATGACATTGATGAGCATGCACGGCAGTTCTTAAAGGAGTTTTTGAGTTTTCCCAGCATAACGTCTTGTCTTATGATCTATAAGAGGGAGTGACTACCTATAGTATGTTTGACCTTTATTTTCTTCAACAAATAGGGCTTAAACCAATGTGTTGATCGGATGCTGCAATTAATGTTGTATTATATATTGTATGTAATACAATAAACTGTCTTTTTCAGGAACATGAGTTCCTCAGCACTATTCGAGTTTGTTAACCACTGATCTAGACTGCATGTGCTTTCACAGTAAAGATGCCAGAGAACAGTTATGTTTTCCTCTGGGTTTGTCCTTAGGTGACCAAAGAGATACTTTAGAAAGGTGAATTCATGATACACCGAAGTAGAGATGCTTATCTCATGATGGTTGTTGGTAAACGTGACAGACTTCAAAGGAAATGGCTTAGCCTTAAAGATATATTGATTTCCCTGATTTCTCCTTTTGTGATGGACCAGCCTTAATCTGAAGTAATCTGCTGTTTTAGATGTATTTTGTTCTCTGCTCAACTGACTTTTCCCAAAAACTGTCAGTGCATTTATCATTGCAAAAGAATAAGGGAATAGTAGCTGCTTTTCGACAGCCTTAAAGAGGTTGTGCCACCGTTAAATGTTATTTAATATAATTCTGCATGAAAAACTAGTTACTTTTTTTTAAATATACTTTCTGTTACAAAAATGCTCCAGGTGTGAGATATCCCTTTACTTCATTATAATGGTGCCCTCTGGTGTTTAATTTGTTATAGTAATGTGCAAATCCACCTACTGAAATGGTCGGACATGCTCAGTTTTATCCCTCAACTACCAACTGACATGTCTACTGTTACATTTACAGGGATATAGGTGAGGCAGAAATTACACACCCTCTGAGAAACGACATGGCCCCTGAAAAATGGCACACTTTCTGAGCTGCAGCAGAAAGAACATACCCTCTGAGCTCTGATAGGGAGAACGCTACATTTTAAAGGACTTGCTTGAATAGGGAGAGAGCTGTAGCAGAAAGGATACAACCAGGGCCGCATCTGCCATGAGGCTAGATGAGCATCTTGCCTCAGATGACAGCTAGTCTGCCTCTGTGGGGACGGCAGTTGACGGCGGGGCATGGGAGCCTATGGCTCCTGTCCCTGTCATTTACTATGATAGGCCTCTCAGGCCACTAGGCCTGAAACCTATGAGGCAGTATACAATGACATTATCACAGCACTGCAGCAGGTACTGATGTCATCACGATTGCCTGTGCCTGGGTTATGTCTACCGGCATCCTAGCGCAGCTGGACATGATGATGTCACCATGCTGTTTGAGACCTGGCGGGAAGTTGGAGTCAGATGAGGTTTTTTTTTTTCTTTCATGGCACTACTGGGGATACTAAGGAGGGGGGCCATTCTAAATAATGGGTGTACTAAAGAAGGAGGGCCATACTAAATACTGTGGATACTAAAGATGGGGGCCATGCTAAATACTGGGTACACTAAAGAGGAGGGGTCATGCTAAATACTTGGGACACTAAAGAAGGGGCCAAGTGGGCCATGAAAAATATTAGGGACACTAAAGAGGGGGGTCATGCAAAAAACTGAGCGCACTACAGAGGGGGAATATCTAAATACTGGGGGCACTACAGGGACGGCCATTATAAATACTGTGGCCATTACACATGCTGGTGGCACTACAGGGGCCATTATAAATACTAGGGGGATTACATATAATGGTGGCAGTACTGGGAGCATTATTAATGCTGGGGTTATTGTACATTCTGGTGACACTACTTGGGGGATTATAAATACCCGTGGCACTACTGGGGGGCTTATAAATACTGATGGCACTACAGGGGGGCTATTATAAATATTGAGAGCACTACAGGAGTTCATTATAAATACTAGGGACACTACATGGAGGAGCATTAAAACAACTGGGGGCACTACGGAGGGCCATTTTAAATACTGGGGGCACTACAGCAGAGCATTATAAATACTAGGGACCCTACAAGTAGGGGCATTATAACTACAGGGGGCGCTGAATACTGAGGCCACTATAAAGGGGCATTATAACTGCAGTATTACTACCGGGATTATTATGAGGGCATTATTATTGGATACAACATGGTAGGCATTACTACTAATTGGGAACTGTTGGGGAGCATTATCACTGTATTGGTGGGATTTGGGGAGCAGTATTACTATGGGAGAACTATCTGTATACCACTATTATTTCTGCAGTATAGTATATTGGACATTGAGGAGCACAGCGGTAAAAGTATTGGGAGTGATAGCATGGTAACACTATTGGCACCAGGAGAGTGAGAATGATGGCAAAAAGAAGACGCTAAGATGTCTGCGTGGCAAACTCAGGACGAGACATGGCTGAAATAATTTGTCATGGTGGCCTGATCCGAATAGAGATGAGGAAAGAGAACATCTACATCAAAGGATGCATCACTGAATGCAAGAAGTATATACCAATATAACTAAGAGCAGTGCTCCACAGAGGATTGCAGACACGTCCCAAACATACCTGTGTGCACTTTGTATCTTTATTCCATGTCCAGGAAAAGCACTTTTATTATGCAGGAAAACAGCTCCCAAGTGCCCAGCTGAAAGTGAAAGTAAGAACAGCTTTTACTCCTGACTCGAATTCTAACAGCTATATCTTCTGATATACTGGATATAATGCTATGATTATGGTATCGTTTAAAAGTTTGGAATGCCAGCTTTCAAACAAGGTCAGGCCCATATTTCTAGCTGGTACCAATCCCAAGATATGAGTAACCAAAGCAGCTGGGCACTTGGGAGCTGTTTTCCAGCAGAATAAAAGTGCTTTTCATGGACATGTAATACAGACACACAGTGCACACAGGTTTGTCTGGGATGTATATGCAATCTTTTATGGGAAAGTGCTCTTAGTTATATTGGTGAAAACAGGTGAAAGACTCCCTTTAAAGCAAATGTTTACTTTTCCTGAAGTTCCACTATACATCAGAAGGTTATCTGTGTAAAGCACTGATGTATCAGTTCCTCCAAAATGAAAGCTGATCAGTGTAACTGCTCTCCATCCTCTGCGGCCATGTAGTGGAAATTCTAAGTTGGGACCACCATCTAGTCATGCAGAATTCCCTATTATGAGAATACATTTTCTAAATTTTCCATGCTCTTTGATAATACAGGATAGAAAGCTAGGATGATGTAATGCAATGCAAGTAATTGCTACTTGGGGCACTATAGTGGCTACTAGGCGAGATTGTGAATTTCCACAAAATTAGTGTTTTATTGTAATAATTGTCTGAATTTGAGTTTAAAATATTTTTTTTTCGAACAGCTGATGAAGTACTTTGTCTGCTTCCAGTTGTGAATATCCATCGGTGCTACTCTTTATAGATCAATGAGAGCTTCTAGATGAAACCAATAACATTTAGGAATTCTGTGTCTGATATTTGCTCAGTCTGCTTTAAATGGTGAAGCTTTATTGATTTCATAATGTTGATCAATCACAGTAATTTTCTTAGGCAAATGTCTACTAAAGCAGTTGATCCTCATAGATTAAGGTCTTTGCATTGATCATCCCCAGGAAAACGAACAATTAATGCCACCCTCTATGCACAACCGTTTTAGAAAAAAAAACTATTGAACTAAAACCAGCTTCAATCCAATGGTGAGCTCTATTGAATTTGTATACTAAACTATAACATGTGAAAATAGCACTGCTCTATTGGTCTGATTTTTTTGTTGTATTTATAAAGATAAATTGTAAATTCACAGTAACATAATAAATACAAATATGTTTTAAAAATGGCATTCATTTTGGGCTTTGTCTTATGCAGCCGAAATTACCCCAGTTTCAAATGGATATTAATAATGGCGGACAACTTCAGACATTGTTTTTTGTGTTTACTTCAGCATATGTACACTCATTGACATAAAAAAATAATGCACCAAGAAGGAGATGTTGGAATTGAATGAAACTTTCTACGTGTGAATGTGATGATAATATTTGTAAGTGACAATATTAGAGTGAAAGGAAAAATATAATTGGAGAAAACTGTACAACTGAAAGGAGGCTCTAGTGCTCTGTTGGGATGTCTCTAGCCTGGATACAAGATGAAATATGGTTGGGCATGTAAGCAAACATGTTCTGTATGGTATCCTGAGGCACATTTGCCCACAGATGTTTCAGCTGGGCCTGTAGATCCTGCACACTTATTACAGCTGGTCCTATAAATGCTCTGCGATAATTCTGATAATCAGCAATCTGGCAGATACATCCCTAGAAAACCCCTGCTGTGTGTAAGAGAGAATTATCCTGCTGAAAAATGCCAGTTGGAAGCCCTGCCATGAGAGGCAGCACATGTGGCCACAGGATGTCCTGCACATATCGTTGAGCTGTTAGTGTCCCTCGTATCACTACTAATGGTGACAGACTGTCATATGTGATGGCACCCCAGATCATCCCACCAGTAGTTGGGGCAATGTGTTGCTCCACAGCAAAGGCAGCATTGAAGTGCTCATCATGAAGCCTCCATACTTGAACCCAACCATCGCTGGATCCCAAACAAAACCTTGATTCGGCACGAAGGACAATATGGTTCCAGTCAATAGCAGTCCCGGTTTTTCATTCATAACACCATTGCACGCAAAGTTGCTTCTGTTTCATAGCAGTCCAGGTTTCTGGTGGTGGTTGGCTGTCAATGGCAGGACACATAATGGGCTGCGTGAAACTAAATTTCCTTGTACCAAGTGCCCGGAAATGGTCTGGGCAGAGATACAGTTGCGTAATGAAGATGCCACCTGTGTCAGGATGGTGGATGTTAGCCCAGAGCTGCTGCCCCTGCACGCAGGCACAGACGTAGAGCTCCTTCACTTCCTCCTGCTGCCACATGCCGTGCTGACAAGCGTGGGTAGCTTAAAGGCCACATATACATTTGGGGGCAATTTTTTATTATTTTTGTACTGTACTCATTTTCAGTTAAAAATATTTTTTTAAATTGGTCTTTATTAAAAATAAGGAGTCCTTTCTGTCTGTACAGAGCTGAGATGCTCAAGTAGCACCCTTTGGCTTTACTGTCTTTTCTGTCAGACCAGGTGCTGACAGTCTCCTTATCTCTGATCTCAGACCTCCTAAACACTCATTATAACTCAGTTCTTATCTTATTGTTAAGAATGTGGATATAAGTGTTTATGACCTCTCAGTGGTTTAGAGATAAGGTTTATTAGATGACGGGCACAAACTGAAAGTACCAGTCACACAACTAGAAAAACAGTTAACCCTTTGTGACAGAATAGTTCAATATTTTTAATAAAGGCCAATTGAAAAAAATATATTTTTAGACAAAAATGAGTAAAATGCAATCATAAAAAAATGCCTCCAAAGGTGTACATAGTCAGCCTTTAACAGTTGTATACGCCCCATGCCGGCACTCTGGCATCCTCCTTCCAGCTCGGAGCGTAGTTTGCGCCGTGGCTTAGAGTACTGTACTATTTGTTAGCGCATGTGCGAGCGTCTCTCTCCTCCTTTTGTGAGGCAGCATGCGCATGCCCTCTATGTTCCCCAGGCTATGGTTGGTGTGCAATGTGTATTTAAAGGTGCCTCCTTCAACTGGGAGGTGCCTCAGCAATTAAGTTCCTAGCTAGTGTAGCTTTCTGCTTGAGCTAAAGTGTTCTGCTATTTCTTGTCATTCTGCTTGATTGCCACCTGACCTGACCCGGGTCTGTGTTTACGGACTTTGTCTGATTGCCACCTGCCCTGACTTTTGCCTTTGTACCCTCTGGCCGCCCAGCATCCACTGGGTGTATTGTCATCTTAAAGGGGTTCTCCGGGAATTAAGAAAATGAAAATACTTAAATATTACTTTATTATAAATATATTCTCACATACCTTTCATTAGTTATAATGGCTCGTTTTATCTGGGGAGCAATCATTAGAAGAAACAAAATGGCTGCTGTCCTATTAGTGCACACAAAACCTGTCCTAATCACACAGCAGGACACATTACTTCACAACACTGAGGTGAAGAGCTGCCTCATCCTCCTCTCTGCTCTACTTGTCAGGTGTTATGATCCTGAATACAAGTGAATCTCTGTAGGAATGGAGTTCATGGGGACATAATGGCTAATAAGCAGCAGCTCTTGTATGCAGTCTCTATTACCACAGTCTGTCCTGTCCGTCCTTTCTGTACTTTATGTCTCCTCATGAACGCCATTCCTACAGAGACTCAGCTGAAGATCATATTAAACTGTATTCAGGATGATATACCCTGAACAGTAGGGCAGAGAGGAGGATGAGGCAGCTCGTTACCTCAGTGTTGTGAAGTAACTTGTCCTCCTGTGTGATTAGGAAAGGTTTTGTGTGTACCTATAGGATGGCGGTCATTTTGTTTCCCCTAATGATTGCTCCCCAGACAAAACAAGCCATTATAACTAATGAAAGGTATTTTGGGATTTATTTATAATAAAGTAATATTTGTGTATTTTCATTTTCTTAATTCCCGGAGAACCCCTTTAAGGTCAGTCCAGTGGGTTCACACGCAGGTCCTGATTCCCTCGTGTTCCAATTCTCCTTTGAGGCAGCACCTGGTACACCCCTTGGGAAAGTCTCTCCTCACCATCAGAGGTGTTGTGTGAAGAACGAAGGGTGTGCTTAGACATCACCCTCAGAAGGAGTTGGTCATGTGGGACAGTTGGTTCTCACCCGCTGGTCATAACAGTTGATAACAAAACTGTCAGCGACTTGTTAGCGGATCAAACAATCATCTCTACTGGTGGTCTGTCTGGACCATTTGGAGTTGGTTTGCCGTATTTGTGTGCCCTCATGTAACTACTGCTTCCAACACCTCCTAACAGCTAGGTCAGAGTGGTCTAGATGGCAACTAATTTGTCAAAATGACAAACCTGCTTCTCTCAGTCCAAAGATACACCCTGGCAACTGGGCAAAATGTCTTTGAGTGCATCGTAGAGACCTGCCTAGTCAATAATCTCTCACCATGTGCTACACTACCCAAAAGTAGCCTTTGAGAGCATTTGGTATCAGGGGAAGCACTTTTCCGCCCGCTTGTGGCAGGACCCAGTGTTTAATCAGACCACGCCCGTAATCATTTACGTATCTGCCTGATACATTACTGGATGCCGAGTTTTGCAGCAGTCTGACATTTCTATCAGGGTGCGTTATTTTTTTGTCAATGAGTGTATATACCCAGAGACGCTTCGAACATGTACACTGAATGTATCGTCTGAAATATGTAACTATATAGCATATGGTAGCATCAATCAACAATTGAATCCCAATGTAATAAGAAAGTCAACATTGGGCACCTTCAGGATGTATGCCAGGATCATTTTTATACAGCCCAGTGGCTTGTGGTTAGCACTGATGCCTTGCAGTGCAGGGGTCATGGTGTTTGTTCTCCCCATGTTTGCTTGGGTTTCCTCCAGGTACCCCGGTTTCCTTCCACACTCCAAAGACATACTGATAGGGAACTTAGATTGTGAGCCCCATCGGGGACAGCTTGATGCTATTGTCTGTAAAGCGTTGCAGAATATAGAGGCAGTTGAAAACATCTGATTGGTGTCAGTGCCGGGTCTTGGACCCTCACCAGCCTGATATTGAAGACCTATCCTGAGAATAGGCTATGAATATCTACAGACTGAAGACCCACTTTAGGGTGATCTCTCGTTGAATAAAGGCGTTAATCCTAGAAGAAAGACTCCAGTATTTATAGTGCTGTAAAATGACCTGTGCCTCAGCTTTAAGCGCATAGTGACCTTCTGAGACGGAAAATTTTAAAATTAGTAGGAGATATTTCTTGCAGCTATTGTTGCTGCATATTACATTAAAAGTACTTTGGAGGTATGTCATACACTGTTAAGACTTCTCAACCTGAAACACTAGATTTAATCTTTGTTTCCTATTGAATTATCTTGCTTCCTATCTTTTTTCTGGAACTTGGTAAATGTCCTTTCTAAATTAAAGCTGGTCTTTCACAAGCATATAAGGACAGGTCACTTTAAAGAACATTAAACCTATTTTATGCAGACTGTATAATGTGAGTTTGTGCCCGTAGCCTATATAACGGGCCTTTTTTATTCAAATGAGTTGCTTTTTCATATACATTTGCATGTATCTTTGGTTTTATATTTTATGGAAAATTTAAAGTCCAAGTACACCATTGGAGGCATTTTTTTGCATTTTATTCATTTTGGGCTAAAAATCATTATTTCAGTTGTTTTTATTAAAAATATTGAACCATTCTGTCACAAAGCGTTAACTGTTTTTCTAGCTGTGTGACTGGTACTTTCACTTTGTGCAGGTCATCTAATAAACCTGGTCTATAAATTAAGACAGGTTTAGACTGCAGAATGTAACAGCGGATTGTTGGGAAGGTAGCTTTCCTTCCTGACAGTTGGCTGATCATTCATTGAAGGAGACTGCTGCATTTACATGCAGTGATCTCCTTCACTGTTTCTGGGCGGCAGATCACTGTTTAGACTGCACGATCTGCTGCCTAGAAACAATGATTGGCGTGCTTGCACGAACGACAAGACCACCTGATGAACGAGCATTTTTCCCAATAATTGGCTTGTGTAAATCCACTTTTACTAAGATTATAAACACTTAGTTAAGCCACATTCTTATCAGTAAGATAAGAAATTAGCTAAAATGAGTGTATATAATTCCAGAGAGCAGAGATTAGTTAGCCCGTTAGGTGAACTGGAGGCTGGAAGAAGGAGAAAATTTAGAGGCTGCTATTAGAGCATCTCAGCTATGTACATAAAAAAGGGCTCCATATTTTTTATAAAGACCAATTTAAAAAATGATTTTTAGCTCAAAATTAATACAATCCAATAATTAAAAAAATGCCCCCAAAGGTGTGCATAGTCTTTAGGCAAGTAGGCTTGAAGGCAAAGAAGAAAACACTTGCAATGGGAAATAACAAGGAATATGGAATATAGTTTTATATGTCAAGGCTGTGAATTTTCCTGTCGTGTACACAGAACATGCACCACAAACTTGGTGAACAGAACCTAACTCACCGAATGTGTGACGTTCGGTTCCAGGCAGCACTCTGTCTTATGGTTTTCAAATTGCCAAGGGCGCCAAGATTGCTACCTCAGAATGCGAGTACAAACAAAGAAAAGTAATGCAAAGAAAATATTGTGGCCAGTGTCCAAGAAGAAACTAAGGAGCATGTAGAGGACATGGGGTGTGTGATGAGGCAATGTACTGCTTATGTCTGTATGGCTCTATATATGATACCATGGCTCAGGAACAGGTCTAGTATAACGTGAGCTGTAATATTAGAGGCCAATTGGAGGTAAAAAAAAAATCTATAGAGCCACTAGCTACATACAGACAACATTGTAGAGGAATATCATCTAGATTTCCTGTACTCCATAATTGGAAATTGATGTCCCATCTAGATGTCTGCTTCCTTCCAAAAAAAACAAAAACTGCCCCAGCCAACATCTTATTACTATGGATCATTCTACGAAAAACCAGTGGTATTCTTTCCAACCACACTTTGCTTTTATGGCTAATATCCAGTGGATCCCAAGCCA
The DNA here is from genome assembly GCA_900303285.1 of Rhinella marina. Taxonomy (NCBI): domain Eukaryota; kingdom Metazoa; phylum Chordata; class Amphibia; order Anura; family Bufonidae; genus Rhinella; species Rhinella marina. The sequence goes on from ONZH01011199.1 coordinate 204,593, forward strand.
GAGACCTCATCTCTTCCTTAGTAGATGTAGATCTAAAGAAAAAAACACTAGGCAGTTTTTCCTTTCCGCATTCTGAAAGACATTCAACAGTTTTGGAAAGCTGGAAGCTGGTGCACACATTGGTTCTTACTCTGGTTTCATAGAAACAACTCAATGACTCATATTTAATGTGGTTATTTTTAGTTCAGATTCACGTGCCCTAAAAGTCGTTTTCTTGTAAAGACCACCCCTTTTCAGACTGAAACCGGCCTACATATCCTCTGATTACCATGGGATTTGGTTTCAGAAACCCCCAGTGGACAGGCCAAGTCTCCAAGAGCTGTTTATTAGCAGTTCTCTACTTTATTGGGGGTGGGGGGTATATGGAAAAGGGTTGTCTTGTTGAGACTCATTTCAAGGTGGAGCCCAAATTTCTTTAAAGGGAGTTTTTCACCTGTTTTTCACCAATATAACTTGATAACAAACCGGACTGAAGAGGGGAGGGCTGCTTTAGCTGCTCATATCTTGGGATTGGTAGAATAGATAGAAAAATGGCTGGCATTTTAAGCTTTCAAATGATACCAAAATCACAGCATTATGTCCAGAAGATCAGAAGATATAGCTGTTAGAGATCGAGTCGGGAGAGAAAGCTGTTTTTAGTTTCACTTTCAGCTGGGCACTTGGAAGCTGTTTTCCAACAGAATAAAAGTGTTTTTTCTGAACATGTAATACAGACACACAGTGCACACAGGTACAGTGGGGAAAAAAGTATTTAGTCAGCCACCAATTGTGCAAGTTCTCCCACTTAAAAAGATGAGAGAGGCCTGTAATTGACATCATAGGTAGACCTCAACTATGAGAGACAAAATGAAAAAACAAATCTAGAAAATCACATTGTCTGATTTTTAAAGAATTTATTTGCAGATAAATTCTTTTTAAGTGGGAGAACTTGCACAATAGTGGCTGACTAAATACTTTTTTTCCCCACTAAGTCTGGGATGTGTGTGCAATCTTCTGTGGGGCACTGCTGTTAGTTATATAGGTGAAAAACAGATGAAAGTCTCCCTTTAAATTGAAGGGCCTGATGTATCCTGGGCTGTTCAATAATTTTGCCAGCAAAAATGAGCTGGTGTAGATGTCAGAGGAGTGTAGTTTAGGATCTGAGATGTGCCAAAATTATTAGGGGGTGTGCACCTTACGAAATGCTAGTCTTAGGGCCATACAAATACTAGTCTTAGTAAATCAGGGCCTAAATGTGTAGATTTCCTGCAAGATGCTGTATAAAAACTCTATAGTCTTGTCATAGAAAATAGTATGTTGAATGCAAAATGTAGCATGAGGTGCCACAAAGGACAGAAAGCAGGGACAGTGTATTTATATAAAACCTCAGTGGCCATGTAGTAAAATCATAGCTGCTAAGAAATAGCTAGTTTAACTCCATGGACCATCTTAAAGGAGTTCTCAGGAAATGTTTTTTTTTTTTTTGTTTTGTTTTTTTTGTGCCCACAGGCTACCTCTGTAAACAGAAGATTCATACTTACCTGCTCCCCACCTCTTCAGTCCTCTGTGCTGACTCCTCTCTGTCCATGTTCTAGGCCCTGGAGCGTTTACATCCGGTGCTGCATTAACATGGTCACATGGTCTGCTGCAGCCAGTAACTGGCTCCAGAGGTGATGTGGCTAGAAGCAGTGTATCACCGCTGAAGACACTCATTTGGTGCAGAAGAGCATATGACCATGCCCATGCCACGCTATATGTGAACACTCCAGGGACCAGAACATGGACACAATGGAGGACCAGAGCGGCGGGGAGGTAAGCATGAATCTTCTGTTTATGGGGGCAGGCTGTGGGCACTTAGTAAAAAAAAAATCAGTTTTCTCAGAGAACCCCTTTAATGGACAGGCTACAAGAAAGAAGTAGTCTCATGTGACTGACATAGAAATAACTAAGGGCAAAGGCTTAGATTTTTGATCAGATCACCAGTAGAACAGCAGTCTCAAACTGGTGACTCTACAGCAGTCTACTGCTCACAGCTTTGGCTGTCCTGGTATGCTGACAGTTGTAGTTCTGTAGGAACTGGAGATCTACAGGTTAGTGACCACAGGCATCAAATGGAAGTTATAAGTGAACTCTGATGTAATTTCTTATTTTTTTTTTAAGTTCATTGTATTTAATTGGTTAAAAATCCTGTTACTAAGCTAAATTTACACAGAATTTCTAAGATTGCTGAAAACGTTTGGAAAACATATAAATATTGGAAATGAATGGAGCATTGTACTACAGTCATGGCCAAAAGTTTTGAGAATGACACAAATATTATATTTTCACATGATCTGCTGCCCTCTGGTTTTTATGTGTGTTTGTCAGATGTTTTTATCACATACAGAAATATAATTGCAATCATATTATGAGTAACAAAAGCTTATATTGACAGTTAGAATGAGTTAATGCAGCAAGTCAATATCTGCAGTGTTGACCCTTCTTCTTCAGGACCTCTGCAATTCTCCCTGGCATGCTCTCAATCAACTTCTGGACCAAATCCTGACTGATAGCAGTCCATTCTTGCACAATCAATGCTTGCATTTTGTCAGAATTTGTAGGTTTTTGTTTGTCCACCCGTCTCTTGATGATTGACCACAAGTTCTCAATGGGATTAAGATCTGGGGAGTTTCCAGGCCATGGACCCAAAATCTCTGTTTTGTTCCCTGAGCCATTTAGTTATCACCTTTGCTTTATGGCAAGGTGCTCCATCATGCTGGAAAAGACATTGTTGATCGCCAAACTGCTCTTGGACGGTTGGGAGAAGTTGCTCTCGGAGGACATTCTGGTACCATTCTTTATTCATGGCTGTGTTTTTAGGCAAGACTGTGAGAGAGCCGATTCCCTTGGCTGAGAAGCAACCCCACACATGAATGGTTTCAGGATGCTTTACAGTTGGCATGAGACAAGACTGGTGGTAGCGCTCACCTCGTCTTCTCCGAATAAGCTGTTTTCCAGATGTCCCAAACAATCGAAAAGGGGATTCATCAGAGAAAATGACTTTACCCCAGTCCTCAGCAGTCCACTCCCTGTACCTTTTGCAGAATATCAGTCTGTCCCTGATGTTTTTTCTGGAGAGAAGTGGCTTCTTTACTGCCCTCCTTGAGACCAGGCCTTGCTCCAAGAGTCTCCGCCTCACAGTGCATGCAGATGCACTCACACCTGCCTGCTGCCATTCCTGAGCAAGCTCTGCACTGCTGGTAGCCCGATCCCGCAGCTGAAACACTTTTAAGAGAAGGTCCTGGTGCTTGCTGGTCTTTCTTGGGCGCCCTGGAGCCTTTTGGCAACAATGGAACCTCTCTCCTTGAAGTTCTTGATGATGCGATAGATTGTTGACTGAGGTGCAATCTTTCTAGCTGCGATACTCTTCCCTGTTAGGCCATTTTTGTGCAGTGCAATGATGACTGCACGTGTTTCTTTAGAGATAACCATGGTTAACAGAAGAGAAACAATGATGCCAAGCACCAGCCTCCTTTTAAAGTGTCCAGTGGTGTCATTCTTACTTAATCATGACAGATTGATCTCCAGCCCTGTCCTCCTCAACACCCACACCTGTGTTAATGGAGCAATCACTGAAACGATGTTAGCTGGTCCTTTTAAGGCAGGGCTGCAATGATGTTGAAATGTGTTTTGGGGGATAAAGTTCATTTTCTAGGCAAATATTGACTTTGCAAGTAATTGCTGTTAAGCTGATCACTCTTATAACATTCTGGAGTATATGCAAATTGCCATTATAAAAACTGAAGCAGTAGACTTTGTAAAAATTAATATTTGTATCATTCTCAAAACTTTTGGCCATGACTGTAGTACTTGTACTGGACTTGAAAACTTATTTAGTGGTCAGGGCCAAGGACGCAAGTAGATGAAAAGGAGGTGCTACAATGTTATTTTTAGGAATGACGAGCCTACATCTCTTCAGCCAATGTCACAATTGTTTCTGACCAGCTTTCCCATGGGTTTTTAACCTCTTGTAACAATTCTCCTATGTAACAGGAAATAGGTGGGGAGGAACAAACAGAAGTCAGCATATCAGTCACACACATAGTGGATTGTGATTTAGGCTAATTTCATACAGCGCTGAGCTTGGCACATTGATATGTGTGCTCTGTTCTACATGATCTGTTAAACTATTGCAGAATATGAGTCTTAATTGAACTTGTCATCACTGCCATGTCTTTTGACTGTGGATTTAAGTATCTGTTTGCTCTTTCTCCAACCCTCAAGGCCGGAGTTATGTGCAAACTGAATGGACGAGAAGAATTCAGACGCATTGATTTTGTACAGAAGCTTACCAGGGATCAGATCTTGCCGTCTGTAGCCAAGACACCTGACAAGAGGGAACAACAAGTAGGTCTTTATAACTTCTCCCTTAAAAAGTTTGGTGGTAACAGTGTATATGAAATGCTGTATGTGACCATAAGCCTAACGATTATTGACAGACTAGAAATGATAATTATCATATTACTAGAACTGATGTCTGATCCATCAGAAATGTAGGGTAAGGAGATTTATTTTTACATCCTGCTTTGGAATTTGGATGGATATTTCCCTCTTTGAAAATTCTTTTTCTACTCGATTGAACTATGTTATATACATGTTATCATTTAAGTTGGGTTGGGCAGTGCTAAGTTCTCACAGCGATAAAAGCTCCCAGTGTATACTCTGAATGTGTCCATAGACTTCTATGAATTAAGCAAAAAGACTGACCTTTTGGATTATTCTTTACAGTGGTAATTGTCATCACACAATTTTTTTAAATGTTATTGCTTGCCTGTGGTTTTCAATACAAGGGCATCCCACAATATACATTTTTTAAACAGTGGAAGTCATTGGCAGACATAAGCAACAGCATAGCGTATTTTTACATAAGTCTGGACCATATATGTGCCGTATACATTTGGAGATTTTCCTGTTATGTACATCAAATGTATAGAGCCTTAAGGTGGCCCTACTTGTTAAATGAATGAATGAGGATTTTGGAAGCAACATATTCCCATCTCTTCGCACACTTCTGTTGTCTGACACCTCTCTAAGGTATATGGCCATCTTTGCTTGTCATATTAAAGTTGGTCATAGGCATGACATTTATTTGCAGGCTTATTTTATTAGCACCCGCCGTTACTCTTAAAAATCAAAATTGCCTATGTGTGCAGCCCAGATTTTACATTTAGAGTATTATTATTATTATTATCATTATGGATTCTGCCTGTTATAAAATGTAACAAAAAGAATACTCCCATGTTAAACCTCCTGCTGTTCCAGCATGGTGCACCATTGGTCGCCTTTTGACCTTTTTTCCATTGCAGAAGTGTTGATATGCCATACCAGCAGTTGATCATCACTGGCCTCAGTGGGCATGTGCCATACTTACACACATCACTGCTGAGGCCAGTGATTGGCTGCAGAAGGCATATTATCGCTGGATAGTTGGGGGATTTAAAAGGTGGATACAGTTTTTGTTTTTACATTTTTAAATATTTGCTGCTGATGATTTTTTTTTTTGTTTGCTTTATATTTTGGAGAAACAATCACATTAATTGATGGAATAGACCTCACTCCGAGTCTTCTTCCATTCATACGTACAGTATTTACAATTCATACATTAATGCTCTGTTCACACTACCGTAATATTCTAGATTCTGTTCCTAATAGACACTTTGACACATACAATTTCAGACTGATCACAATGAGTGCCAATGAATTACACTGACTTATAATGGGATCCATCAGGCAGGGCCGATTCTAGCTCATCTGCTGCCTGAGGCAAAAATTTAAGTGGCGCCCCCCCATGAAAAAAATAGTATGAAAGTCAAGTAACCACCGAACTCCAAGACAGTCCTGCCAGATCTGGGGCAGTACAAGTACAAATAATATAGTAGATATTCCCTGCAGTCCTATGTAACACCACAGGTAGCACAATGATAAATCTCTTAGTACAGATTACGAGATGTTACCTGCAGTCCTATGTAACAGCACAGATAACACTAGTGTAGATCATGTGATAGTGTTACCTGCAGTCCTATGTAAAACCACAGTTAACAGTAGTGTAGATTATGTGGTAGTGTTACCTGCAGTCCTATGTAAAACCACAGATAACACTAGTGCTGATAATGTGGTAGTGTTACCTTCAGTCCTACGTAAAACCACAGATAACACTAGTGTAGACCATGTGGTAGTGTTACCTGCGTCTTTAGTGTGCCTCCCGGTGCCTCTCCCACGGACTCCATGCTGGCGGCGCTGCCTCCTCTTCCACCTTCTTCTTCTTCTTGCCCCACACACAACGTCCTGATGCAGCTGCGTCAAGACATAGGAACACTGTGGGCATGATGATGGTGATATACACAGGGACAGACACATCTGAGCCCCTTTCACAGTGGTAATACTCTCTTTGTGCCCCTCACAGTAGTGCCCTCTCTGTGCCCCCTTCAGAGTAGTAATGCCCAGTGTGCCCCCATAATAGTTATGATCCTTCACAGTAGTTATGCCCTCTTTGTGCCCCCTTCACAGTAGTAATGCACTCTGGGCCCCCTTCACAGTAGTAATGCCCATTGTTCCCCCTTCATAGTAGTAATGCCCACTGTGTCCCTGCACAGTAGTAAAGCCCATTGTGCCCCTTCATAGTAGTAAGGCCTAATGTGCCCTCTTCATAGAAATAATGCCTATTGTGCCCCCTTCATAGTAGTAATGCCCTCTGTGTCTCCTTTATACCAGTAATGCTCTTTGTGTCCGCTTTATAGTAGCAATGCCCTCTGTGCCCCCTTTATAGTAGCAATGCCCTCTGTGCCCCCTTTATAGTAGCAATTCACTCTGTGCCCCCTTTATAGTGGCAAAGCCCTCTGTGGCCCCTTTATAGTAGTAGTGCCATCTGTGCTCCCCTTTATAGTAGAAAAGCCCTCTGTGCCCCTTTTTATAGTAGAAAAGCCCTCTGTTCCCCTTTATGGTAATAATGCCCACTGTGCCCCCCTTATGGTAGTAATGCCCACTGTGCCCCCCTTTGTAATAGTAAGACACAGTGTGCCCCCTTTGTAGTATTATAGCCCTCTCCTCTGTGGACCCTTTGTTGTATTAATGCCCTCTCCACTGTGCCCCCTTTGTAGTATTAATGCCCTATCCTCTGTGTCCCCTTTGTAGGAGAAATGCCATCTGTGCCTCCTCTGTACCTAACACAGTACCTACTCACCTTGTCCCGTTCCTCACAGTCTTCTCTCCCCTGCTGCAGACAAAGATGGCTCCGCATGACTGTGTGAGCGGAGCTTATGCAGATTCCCAGGCTGCACGCTCCGATCACACAGGCTTGCAGCGCGATCTGTGGCTGCAGGCTGAATTCTCCATTCAGTGTCTGCGGGCCTGAAGAAGGGGAGGAGCTCAGGGAGCTGAGCTGTAGGTGAGTGATGGGACCCAGCTCCCTGCGCTCCAGGAGGGGGGAGCGCAGCTTACAGGGAACACAGGCGGCATCCACCAGCAGTGTTTAACTGCTGTCTGGATGCCGCCCGCTCAAAAATACAGAAAATTGCCGCCTGAGGCGAGATTCTCATCTCGCCTCATGGCAGAAGCGGCCCTGCCATCAGGGGTCAATTGTTTGATTGCAAGAATAGTAAACACCACACCTATGTGAAGAGAGCCTTACTTAGCACGGGTGACAGCGAGTACCTCCCACACACAGACACACACACAGACTTACTTGCCAACCAAATTTATTAGATCAGAAAGAGAAAGATTTTTTGATACTAAGCCATGCCTCTAACTCCGCCCAATGCATAAATATACTTACCCAATCCTACCCAGTCCCGTAGGGTTATGGATGAATAGGTTAAAACGTAACTTTTAATAATATCTTTACTAATATTTTCACACCTGTTTTAAGCATAATAATAGTTGCAAGCCCCCATTTTGCAACTATTTAGGAGTGGTGAGTGTGTGACGGGGTCCAGGAATCCAGCTCATTTACTACATAACACATTTACTATCTTTAATGCCTGAAAACAGGTGTAAAATTGGAGTAAAAAGTATTCCAGTCAGGGGCCCGAGTAGTTTTTACTCCAAGCGCACAGACTGCCGGAGGTGCACCCAATTAATAAATTAGGTTGCTCCTCCGGTAATGGAGAGGGCGAACAAAGATCAGCGTAAAAAGCCGGTCATTGTAAATGATCCCCAATATGTACACCTAATAAAATCTATCATAGGGTACATGATGGTACCATTACACCTTGTAATAAATGAAAGAACCAACTGGTCCTACCGCATCCAGGATTTTGCTGGTGTGTTGGCGTGATGTCCACTGCATCCGGAACAAGGTTGCTGTGGTGATAGAACAAAAAGAATAACCACATAAATATAGGATGGTAACTGTCCCTGGTAAATCCCTAGCATGGGGGAGCTCTGTGCTGGCCTGTAAGACTGAGCCATCCCAATGGTATAACAGGGTAATCTAGGACATTGCTTTCCACAGTACTAATACATTGTACCCCCTCACAGTAGTAATGCCCACATTGTGCCCCCTCACAGTAGTAATGCCCACATTGTGCCCCCTCACAGTATTAATGCCCTCATGATGCCCCCTCACAGTAGTAATGCCCACATCATGCCCCCTCACATTAGTAATACCCACATTGTGCCCCCTCACATTAGTAATACCCACATTGTGCCCCCTCACATTAGTAATACCCACATTGTGCCCTCTGTCCACATTATGTCCCCCTCACTGTAGTAATGCTCACATTGTTCTCCCCTCACAGCAGTTCTGCCCACATTTTGCCCCTTTCAGTAGTACCCCCTCCAACTCCATTAATAAATTAAAAACAAATACTCACCTGTTTCCCCGTGATCTGATCACATCCGGCGTTTGATAGGAGCATCAGATATGGTTGCACACACATCACGCAGTAGGGTTGTGTAGAAGGAGGCTAATTTCTGGGCCTGCACCGCTCCTCCCACACAGCCCAGCAGTGAGATGTGTGGACTTCTGGGAATCAGTGCAGCTCAGCCAAACTTTGGAGCAGGGAGCTGGCGGCTCCCTGCTTCACCATCTAAATGAACTGCCGAGGCATGCCCTCTAACCTCTGCTCCCAGGGCACGTGCCCCAGTCGCCATACTCGACCCTCCATCCACCCCCCCCTCATCCGGCTACTCCCCTGCTCTACATACACCTGCTCTACATTGTGAGCCTGAGCAGTGCATGAGGAAGGGAGTCCTCACACTTATTTCCTGGGACAGCAGGGTCTCAGTAGTTTAATCTAGCCCTTCCACTTGTTTTTTACAGTTTTTACCATGAAGGCATGAGGTTCTGTTTGGAAACTTGATATATTTAGCAAGCTTTGATACATTGCAGGATTTATATCATTCATTCCTATTTCCTATTGTGTTCATATTCGTTTCTCCCAATTGCCGCAAGTCATTTTCCACAGATGTTGTGTTTGTAGCAAAGTTATGTCAATGTCATCTATTGTGTCCACATCTTCCACAGCCTTATACTGGCAATTTTGTTGCTCTGCCCATAAGGCATGTTGTGATCTGCAGTATATGCGCAAGGACAAACATACTGTATGGAATATATCCATTGTGCACAGAAAAAATGCTCCTCTGCAAATCATCAAGATTTTATGATTGACATTATTATAGTAGTATACAGTAAATACTACTATATTTTCTACTCTATATTTTAAAGCAGAGACCCCTGATCTGTAGATGGAGACCACATGCCACTCCCTTAGTATTAGTATCTGCAAATACTACTGTACACTAATTTACCAAGGCCAAGAACAAGAGGGGACGTAAAATAAAAAAAGTCACACATTATGGTACAAATCATATTTCACAGTAATTTGTCACCTTTTGAAAAATGGCAAAAAAAGGTGGACAAGGTTAGCCAGGAGGGGGCTGAGCCACAATGGGTCCACATACATTTAAGATTAACAAATCTTCCCCAGTATCTCTACAACGTCCATGGTCAGCGTCATGCACCTGGTGCTACAGCTATAGTACTTGGTTCTGAAGGAATGATTGCATGAACACATACAGTATTTGGCTCTTTATCACCTATCACAGTTGAATGTTACTCTCAGTTAAAGTGTGTTGAGGACCTCGACTGTAAAGCTCCAATTGTGATGTACATGATAATTGGTTAAATGGTTACAATGTTTCCAACCTATATCTTGATGAAATATGTAACCATGCTGCACCCCAGTTTTTGATCTTCCCTGCATATTCAACTTGAATTCAAAGGATACAGTAAATAAACAGTTATGCATGTCAGTGTGTTAAAGGGGTTCTCCAAGTTAAAGGATAGGTCATCAATATCAGATCGGTGGGGGTCCTACACCCGGCCTCCCCCCCCCCCCCCCCGCCGATCAGCTGTTTGAAGAGGAGGCGCGCGCCGTATCAGCGCTGCCTCCTCTTTACTGTTTACATCCTAGCCGTAACAGGGGTAGCGGTGAGCTGGTGTAATTACACCTAACCGTCCCATTCATTTCAACGGGAAGGATCGTTCCTATACAAGTCTATTGGAGCGATCCTTCCCATTGAAATGAAAGGGGCAGTTAGGTGTAATTACACCTACTCACCGCTACCCATGTTACGGCTAGCATGTAAACAGTGAAGAGGCAGCACTGATACGGCACGCGCCTCCTCTTCAAACAGCTGATCAGCAGGGGAGAACCCCTTTAAGGGTGTATTAAAGTCCAGAGAGTACCCATCACATTGAACATGCAGTCTGAGGCTGAGCTGTATGTTATAATGCAGGAGAAGCTGAGCAGATTGAGGTGTAGGTTTGTAGGAAAAGATTCAGTAAACTGGTAATCAGTTCATTTAAATTCCTGCTCAGTGTGACTTTAGGAGTCCAGTAGGTGGTCCTACTCAGTGATTGACAGCCATCTCTGCATGCACACTTATATGTATATGGAAGGCTGTTAATCAATGGGTACAACTAACCACTGGACTCTTATGTCCAGATTGAGCAGTTATTTAATTTAATAGCTTCTAATTAATCTTTTCCAATATATATATTTCAATGTGCTCAGCTCCTCCTGCCCTAAAAGATGCTGCTGTCAGGCTAAATTTATATTATGATGGCTTATCCAGGAATACTCTCGCACCTAGTAACATCAGGTGTGGAAAGATGCCATGGGACACTTGGTGAGACAGTTGTCCAGAATCGTGCATGGGTTCTGTTGTAATTGATGGGATCCATGTACAATACTCGCTGGGTGTTGGATGGTTGCCTCTACCCTGCGTGGAGTTGCATCTCTCCACATTCGCCTTCATTTGTTTCTCCTCATATTTTGAAGTCCAAGTAGCTCTCAGGTCTTCCTGCTTCCAGTGACTTTAGCTACTTATCAGAAGTATTTCATGGAAATATGGTTTAGATTGATAATGTCTTCTAGTTCTTCCTATGTACCATTCTTGTCCAAGCACAAGTACATGATTCAGCTGTGTTTCGGTGAGATAACAGCTTTCACTGTGCTTTGATTGATGCCCAATTCCCTGTCTCTCATTTATTATTTGCAGAAGAGATGAAGTCCTGGCATATACCCATTTTAGTCCAGACATCATCGACAGAAAAGCCTTATTTGATTTCCTTTCTCCACACTGAAGCATTCAGTCTAAGATGGTTTTACTGCTGAATGACTTTTTAGAGGAACATATTTGAAGCATTAATCATAAATACGTTGATGTAAATGTGTCATTGTGTGCTTTGCTGAGGGGTTTCTCTATGATTTTTGGTTTATGGAGGGTGACTTGAATTGATATTTTACCGAACAAATACAGCCTTGTGTTCACACATTGTATTTGGTGAAATGTACCATTCTTCGTCTCCTTGTAGCTTTGATAAATTGGACCTCAGGCACAGTCTACCAGAGATGGGCTTCTATTTTGGGATGTTTAAGAATTTTCTTATAGGCTTTTTAAGTTTCACTGTATATTTTCATGCATCGAAAATGTGCAATGTTGTGTATGTATTCCTAATATTTCCATGTGTGTACAGTGTTACTGTATGTAGGTGTCTTGATTTAATTCGATTTCAAATTGGTTTGATGGTGGTTAAACTGAACATGTGGCAATAGAGCGTCCTATTTGCCTTAGCCACTTGGACCTGCAGTATATGTCCTTCATATGTTGTAATGTCTGCTTTGAGCATTTTATTCCTTGAAGTTCTTCAAGTTGCTAAGTCCTAGAGAGAGCCTTCTTACAGACTATTTCTTCTTGACAAGAGAAAAGGGTACAGTAGTTGCTTTTGCAGGTTGATGGTGAAAACTGAACTGTAAAGAGGACCAAATGCAATGCAATCTGTGGCAGCATGGCGTAGAGCAAAAGGAGCTGAGCAGATTGATGTAAAGTTTTACAGGAAAAGATTCACTAAAACTTGTCTTTTATACATTTATATTTCTGCTGATTCTGATCTCAGCTGTACTTTGTGGCCATCTTATCAGCAATTGATACTGTTCCCCGTATAAAGACAGATTTACACGGGGCAATTATCAGGAACCAGCATTAGTTGAAATCATTGTTTCTGGGCAGCAGATTGTACTGTGTGAACACCGATGAATCTGTATGAGAAGGAGCGATTCTAGTAACTATCCCTTGTCCCCATACAGTGGAGGTGACTGCTGTATGTAAATGCAGTTCTTACCTCCTTCCTGATAACTGCATATTTAGTCTGCGTGTATAAATAATTTTCATCAGCTCTTTATCAGACCCCCATTCTTTATCTGCCCTCAGATCAGACCTCAGATCACGCCCTAGTTAGACCCTCAAGCTCCATCAGCCTTAGATCAGAGCCCATCAGCCTAAGATCAGATCCCGATGAGCCTCAGATCGGACTCGCCATCAGCCTCAGATCGGACCCCCATCAGACATCAGTTAAAACCCCCATCAGACCTCAGATCTAACACCCCCATCAGAACTCAGATCAGACATTTAAAAAAAACTTACCTTGCTTGCTCCAGACGGCTCTGCCACTCTGCAGATCAACTCACCAGTCTCCAGGACACGCCACACTCTGATCTGACATTGTACAGTCTCAGGTCATAGTGCGCACCTACATGCACGACGTCCTGATGCTGTACACAGTCAGGACACAGAGCGGAGCTCAGAAGAAGAATTGGAGCTCCCCGCGCCACCGGAATGCTAAAGACCATTTCCACTGGCATAGTCTGACAAATATGGTGTATATCAATCTTCTCAGCTCATTCTGTTATATAACATACTGTTTGCAGGTTGCACAGCATTTTGTGGTGACAGATCCTCTAAGTCCATGCAGTTGTTTTTTAGGTCTCTTTACCCAGAAATAAGAAAGGATAACTAGGCTACTTTCACACTTGTGTTTGCAGGATCCGTTTGTGAGATTCGTCCAGGCTCTCACAAACGGATCCGCCATGATAATACAACCGTCTGCATCCGTTCTGAACGGATCCGTTTGTATTATCTTTTACATAGCAAAGTCAATGAAAGTCAATGGAAGACGGATCCGTTTTCTATTGTGTCAGACAAAACGGATCCGTCCCCTTTGACTTACATTGTGAGTCATGACGGATCAGTTTCTTCATGCGGACACCAAAACGCAGCAAGCAGCGTTTTAGTGTCCGCCTCCAAAACGGAATGGAGACTGAACTGAAGCAAAACTGATACATTCTGAACGGATCCTTTTCCATTCAGAATGCATTAGGACAAAACTGATCAGTTCAGGACCGTTTGTGAGAGCCTGTGACGGATCCTACAAACGCAAGCGTGAAAGTAGCCTAAGATGGCAGTGAATATATTGTGAAATAGCCATACTGTCTTATAATTTCATAAAAAGTCATACTTCAGGGAGTCACTTTTGGTGAAATGTGAAGTGATCAGTTTCCTCCCCAGAAAAGGGGGAACTCCCCCCACCATAAATTTTCCCTGTGGATTACCCTCAGTGTGGCTGGTTGTTAACCTCTATTTTGAGACTATTGGTACACAAACACATTAGATAATTGTTGCTGCACTTTTACTTTAGGTATACAGTGTAAACTTAACCTATAAATTATCTGGAGTCTTCATCTGTCAGTAGGGGTCAACAATTTGTAGCTACCTGTAATTGGTAAATGGAGCTGTTCTCTTTATTAGGTCATACAATCGCAATAATCTTGTGATAAAGGAGCAGTCCAACTGTGGTTTGGGGAGGTAAGACTCAGGCCTCCTTCACATTTCTGTCTGTGTTTCATCACTGGTGGGATTAGTGTTTGGAGAAAAGGCTAAAATGTGTTAAAAAGGTAAAAAAAATAGTAAACTAGGGGGTACTTATAGACAATGATATTGGCATGATTTAAGTGACCAAAATAATGTTTAATCCTCAAGCTAGACTGGCCTCAGGATCCCATATTTGTCTTTGCTGCACCATTTTAAGTTGAAATCATATTCAGTATCCAAAGCCGCAGTCAACCCAGATCTGTATGTTATATTGTTATTTTAATATGTAGAAGATATGTGTCCTTGACATATCCCCATCATCTTGCTTTTCATGAAGCAGTGCAGACTATGTAAGTGTTATAATTATTAGTGATAAGAATATTATTACCTTGTTGCTGTGTTCCGGGTCAGTGTCAACAGCCGGTAATAGATAAGTGAAATAAATCACTTTTCCATTCAGCTGGGCTTATCTGCACCACTACAGAAATTGTTCTTTTCCCCTGGATTTGAGACACAAGTTATTACATGAACTCTGGAGTGAATGTAGCTGTCATATTTTGTATGTGCTTAAAAAAATTATGTTGCTCCATCCCAGATTTTATTAATTAACCCACCACCATAGCTTTTTTTCACAGTATCTGCTGCCTCTATACATTGTGCAAGGAGGACAGGATTATGTAGAAAGCATATAAATAGGGAAAGAGAAATGGTAGATGTAAGTTTTATATCCAATAGAAAGTGACCAGTTGCTACTGTTTCATCCTCCTTTCTCTAGAGCCGATGTGTTAGATTAATCCGTTCTTTGTATTGAGCGTGAGTGATGTGAATCTGTGTACAGCACTGAGGAATATGTTGGTGATATGGATCCAACAGAATAGACATAGCATAGGAAGTAGCCAACCATGCGCTATTTCTTTAATTCTGACCTTCAACTGTATAATCTATATACTGTGATTTTATTTGTCATTTCCTAAAAGAGCCATTTTTGAACATTTTTGCTAAGCAACTGCTGCCATGAGGCTGAGCTAAGCGTTCAATACGATCATTATATATGTTTTAGCATGATAGAACGTTTTTGTGTGCAGGGGAAAGGTTTTCCTTTGTGGAGACTGGTACGATTTGCAAGGTTTATTGAGCGGTATCATTTGCCAGGATGTGTTTTGGGGACACTGTACTCAGTCAGGGCTCATTTATCTTGTAATCACTGCACCACTTAGAAGCATTCAGGTGAAATAATGTGACCTTGACTTTTCAAGAGCCTTAATTGTGCGAATCATTGGTGGTTTTAGGAAATCTGCAAACGGCACCCTCATGTACTATCCAGAGAGATGGCTATCTGCTGGTAAGAGGCCTATCATGTGCACTGCTGACATTGGGCAATTTCCTTCCACTGTAACATAAATATATACAGGCTGAACAAAGCAAGTTTACGTTTCTCGCCTACAAACATTTTGAGAGGAAGCACATGTGCTTTTACATGGGAAACGAATATTTGGATAAAGAGTCACCAGTGCTATCACATGGACAGTTCTTTGCAACGTGCTGAAGTTCACCGCGTTGCGTCTTTGCAAAGCAGTCTTCAGAATGCTATGCAATTACTGTGAATAAACCAGCCAAAAATCTGTCTGTTCTAATCACCTGGAAGGATATGACCACATGTGGCAAAATCCACAGCCACACTCTGCAGCAGATCTGGCTGAAATCTGTCACCACGCAAAGTGACTGAATTGGGTTTGTTTTTGTATTGAGTCCTGTCAAAATTCTGCTGATTTCAGCCTATGCACTGCTGAAGATTGCAAGGAGGTTATTATCAGGGAAAGAGAACCATCTCCCTATGCCACCATCTTTACATATTTATCCCATAGAGCATTGCCAGTAAGCCAGTGAAACTCCTACTCCCTACTGATGTTGGGGAAGCGCCACAGCTGTTTACGGATCAATATTTGGTTTGGCTATTTTTCCTTGTCAGGTTTCAAGGCTTAAAGGGAACCTGTCATCTCCGAAACACCCCCTGAACTAGAGTAAGCGATGTATAGTGTAAGTGGTGCTGAATCCGAATATGTAATTTTTATCTTCGTACTCACTTGCATTCCGTCGCTATGCTCCCACAAACCAGCAGTAAAATGCACTCAGTGGACTCCAGTGCTCACTCACATAATGGAGAGGACTCAAAGAAGAGTCCTGTCAGTGTATTTTACTGCTGGTTTGTGGGAGCACAGCGTCAGAATGGAAGTGAGTATGAAGATAAAACTTACATATTCGGATTCAGCATCACTTACCCTATACACCGCTTACTCTAGTTCAGGGGGGGTTTCGGTGATGACAGGTTCCCTTTAAGGTTAAAAAGTCAGACTTTGACTCATGGAGAGCCACTTTCAGAAGTTGGCACTAGCGAGATGGTTCTCTTTCCATGGGAAGTACCTATTTGCATATTTTTTTTCCATGAAGCATTTTCAATAAGTCTCCATACACAGTTGGTCTCTTTAAGGAGAGCCAGCACCTTACCTACACTTCTGAGGTTGAAAGCCATCGGTAAAACCTGTTCCATAAGCTGATATGCTATAGATTGAAAACACACAGCATTGGCATACATTACCGGTGGGAAGGTGCATACATCTGTTCTTCCCACAATAAGAATTTTCTGAAAATGAGGTCTTGTCTTTAGGTCGTATGTCGATTAAGTTAAACACTTTTCCCAAAATGAACATCTATCAATAAACAAATAGGTTATAGGAAAGTTACATTGAGTACAGCTTGAGGAAAAAAATGTAAGATCATCAAATCTTAGCATCAAATATTGATTGAGACCATAGACTGCAGTGTCGGGTGAAAAAGCTGTAATTTTCCATAGGCTGATTAAACTTCTTTAATATGAGGATCAATTAAAGTGTTTTATATCTATTGGGCAGGTATCTCTATGTGAATTCCTTTCATGAATTAACACATTTTATGACTTCCCTGCTTCTGTTTGTACCAGGATTGGGCGAGGCATTTGGGCACTGGAGATCACATTGCAGAGAGCTTGTTATTTCTTGTTAGACTAATTAATCTTACATTTTACTCCCTATGGCTTCTTTGGTCTTAGCAACAGTATAAGCAGAAATATACATGTAGCTAGCACAAAGTTCTTAGTCATTTTTGGTTTTGATGTTAGTGTTTGGGTATTGACCAGATCGGCTCTGTTAACTCTCAAGTCATGAGTGAGTAATATTCGTCAAATGCTTAGGTTGTAGCTGCAAAAACAAAGAAATACAGGAACAGCCTCTGCAATATGTATGCAGGGAGAGTTACATGCTTGAACGCCATTCAATATGGGGTTATCCAGGAAAATATATGTATGACTTATCCTGAGGATAGGTCATCAGTATCAGATCTGCGAGGGCGAGACACCTGGGACCCCCACCAATCAGAGGCCTTGAGCCCTGCAGCCTCTTCCTAGGCCAGTGACATCACTGTATATTGGTCACATGCCCTATTTTCAGCTCATCCACATTCAAGTCAGTAGGGCTAAGCTGCAAGGAGTCTGCATCGCTCACCAGTTCAGTGGCTCCCTGAAACAGCTGATCACCGGAGATGCCAGGACTTGGACCCCTGCTGATGTGATAATGATGACCTATCCTGAGGATAGGTCATCCTTATCATTCTCCAGATAACGCCTTTAAGTTGTAGTCAAGCTGGTGTGAGGGTTAACTAGAAGTCGTGGGTGGATACGTATTTCTAATACCTATTTAAATGGTAAGAT
Source organism: Rhinella marina (assembly GCA_900303285.1). NCBI lineage: Eukaryota > Metazoa > Chordata > Amphibia > Anura > Bufonidae > Rhinella > Rhinella marina. Next base: position 222,504 of record ONZH01011199.1, read on the forward strand.
GACCTCAATATAAAACATCTTTTTGTAGTTTTTGAGCTTTTATTCACCTATTGTATAATAAATATGGAGCACACTGCATCCAGATATGTTGTGTTTTGGCAGGCATGGAATGCGTGCAGCATTAGCTATTTGTTTCCCATGGTTTTAAATTATCTTCTATGTTTTTCTCTGGAATGTTTCGTAAGCAAAGAATACATGACAGGGAAATATCCTAAATCTATCCCAAACCTCTGTGTAAGTGCTTCTTGTTTGATTTTACTTAGTCAATGAGCACTTGTGACGTGACCCTTACAAAGGGCAGAGTACTTGGCAGCCAGTACAGTGTTCTCACCACTTCCTGGAAGACTGTGCACATTTGTTTCCTCTTCCCACCCTTTTCCTCCTGCACCTTTTGTTAACTGTTAAATCTTATCTTCATGCACATCGTAGGGGCTTACCATACTGGGTAAGAGGAACTCTGTATCATAAAAAAATTGGGAGTGAAATTTCTGTTTCACAGTAGCCAAAAAGTGTTTTCTGAAGAATGGCTCTGTTCAAACCATTGATCCAGTGGCCACAGGTTCTGTAACTTGAAATGGGCTGGGTGAAGTGCGTCAGGATAGTTTGATATGATTCAGGAACATGTTTAACTGCTTGGCGTTTTAGATAAATTCCGCAAGTTTTTGATAACATTCATTTTTGGGATTTAGTTCTGCATGTTTTTTTACACCTTTATATCAGTAATGTTGAAATGAAATAGGAAGGATCTCTTAGAGAATGTCACCACATAACAGTGCCCTCTTGTCAGCAAAGTCTCATAATATCTGTGGTATCTCCATATGTTCCAGCAATCACAGCTCACTCCTAGAGTGATCTTTGTATCTGGTATTTGCTGTTATGTGCCCCTTTCTCAGCATTATACACTACGTGTCAGACCTCTGATAAGCAGTGCATCCAGCTGAAGCTGAATATTTTTTTATGTTTGACAACTGCACTCATGTAACTCACAGTATGTGTCCAATCAATTATTCATATAGTAAAAATTGCTGATGCAAGGATGTGTTTAACATACTACAAAATCATATGATTAGATGATATTGAACTCCAGGTTCCCTCTGGCATTTTATTCTGTAAAATGGGTAAATACAGAATTTTGAATATTAAGTAACCTTCCAGACATGACTGAAAAATGGAAATCAGACCAGGTAAAGTTTTATTGTGCTTTGATTACATTGATGACTCTGAGACTCTACAGGGCTTCTGCACAGCCATGATGATTGCAGGTTGCAATTTGCATAGAGCACGTGCTGTTAATAAGTCTTATTCTGCAAAAATATTTCGATGGTTTGGTTCAAACTCAAATGTGGGCGGGAGTTTGATCAGGAAATGGTTCCCAGGCCACAAAATATAGTAATAAATAAAGTTCCCTGAACTCCACGGTTGTTGTGAATATTTCTTTAATTGGAGTGAATAAAGTCAAACAATTCAATAGCTCAAGCTCAAAACGTTTTCAGCTAGAAGCCTTCTTCAGTGAGCTGTGAAGATTGTTGACGGTTTGTCCATAGATGAGTCGCGCTGTCGTATGGCCAATAATGGTCTTAAACAGGCTCTGAAGCCTCGGCTGGGCGTGTGGTAAGTAATGGGCAGTAGCCCTGAAAGGTAAGTCGCCTGTCACAACAACCGTGGAGTTCAGGAACTTTATTTATTACTTTATTCTGCAAAAAGACCATCCTGATGATTTTTGATAAGATGGAGCATTGATGGAATATTATTTAATAGTCTTATGGCACCATATCATTATTTTAGTCAAAATAACAATAAGGTTCCTTTAAAAGGGTCTTCTGAGATTTTTTTTACATATGACCTATCCTCTGATGACTCCCACTGATCAGAGACCGATGACCTATCAGGAGGTTGGGTCATCAGTAGAAATATGTGAGAAAACTCCTTTAAGGCCGGGGTTCCACAGTGACTTTGGCCATGAGAAGAGTTGCATGACCAAAGATTTGTGTGTAGCAATGCAGCCATTGATCTAAATGCGGTTGCACTGCTATTTTCAAGTTGCCTTGACCCCAGATTTAGAAACAAATACAGATATTTGGGGTTTTTCCCATTTTGGGGTTGTGGTCCTGGAAACTTGCTAGTCTTGCTGCAACCTATTCAATTCAGTGGCTACACTGCTACATAGCGATCTTTGGTCAGACAACGGGTGTCGCAGCCAAGATCGTTGTGTAGCCCCAGCGTAAATGAATATTCCCTGGACAGGTGGGTCCATGGGAGAATGACCCGCTGATACTCATCAACACTGGCTCATTAAAAAGAAATGTGGAGCGGGGGACTCTCCCTCTATCACATCCACATTCCCTAATTTTTCTCAATAAAGTCTGCTTATCCAAATGATGGATTACCAGTAGAAACAAACTAAGGTACTTGTTACCTGACTGGCTTAGCAGCAGCCATCTCAATGAAAATGTGATTTTGAAAGAGTAAGGGTGCATTCACATCACCGTTAGGGCTTCCGTTCAGGCTTTCCGTTATAACATCGTTATAACGGAAAGAAACGGAATCCCTAGGACGGACATCAAAACGGACATCTTTAAGAGGCATTCCGTTTTGATCCGTCATAATAGAAGCCTATGGCCCTGCATAACGGATCCGTCTGGATGCCGTTATGCTGGACGGAAAACAAAGTCCTGTCGACAGGACTTTGTTTTCCGTCCAGCATAACGGCATCCAGACGGATCCGTTATGCAGGGCCATAGGCTTCTATTATGACGGATCAAAACGGAATGCCTCTTAAAGGTGTCCGTTTTGATGTCCGTCCTAGGGATTCCGTTTCTTTCCGTTATAACGATGTTATAACGGAAAGCCTGAACGGAAGCCCTAACGGTGATGTGAATGCACCCTAACCTGATCACTATGGCAACTAGAAAATAGGTGGTCACTGGTGACTGGGTTTTGCTCCCTGAACTTCATGCCTTCAGAGGTTATGCACTTACATCAAGCACTGAATGTAGGGTGCTTCCGGTCATGGAGCCATCAATAGGGTACTGTAAATAGTTTCCTACTAGGAGTGGGTCCATGTTAGGAGCATGCAGTAGCCTTGTATTTTAGACATATTGCTAATTGTACTGGTTGAAGTGAACATTATCACTCCAAAAAAAGTATCAAATATCAGATTTGTTCTTTATTTCAGACCATCAACATCTGCATACAAAAACTCTACTTTTTTATATGAAGATGTTACTAGTTGATGGTCCAAAAGAAAGAATACAGTTTTATCCGATCCTTTACTGGAATTCAGGTATCACTTCAGCCAGTCTGAATTTGGCTCCAGCTGCTTTCCCTCGAGAAGGCCTGGTGAGCTGACTCTACACAACACGATTGATAAAGGTACATACAAATGCATCTCCAATGACATAGACATATCTGGAACATGGAAACACTGGAAAATAAATACACCTTCATCCTTTGTGTACCCAGAATGCCCTCTAGGCAATTTTTTTTTCAGTGGAACCAATGTAATAGATAATGAAGCCCATAAATTTGGTACGATTCGCTTACATGTCACTGTTTCCTATAGGGAATTGCTGTCCTGCATTGTTCTTTAATAGATATACTGCATTGCTGTAAATGCTGCTTTAGCCCATCCAATGGCTTTATATGCTCTTTACGACAGAGGGGAATTTTAGCGTAAGACCACACACCTCATACTACAGAATTATGTGAGTTGTGCATTACAGAGCTAACATTTTAATGTCGTGTATACTCTGTGCTCACCAGAGCTCTACTGTAGTGTAGAAAAGTCCATTGAAAAGCAGAACAGTAAAAAGAGGTGAAAGAGACACAACAACCAGGAGAACAGAGAAACCACCACGGGCTGCTGCCCTTGAAGATCAGTCACCAGAGACAGGCCATCGCTAGGAGATCCGAAGAGAAGAAGAACTGGGCATGCTACTCGTATCCATAGACAAAACATCAGATGAAGATAGGCAAGTCTAAACTTTTATTAGATATCAGAAGAATATGTTTCGGAGCTGCACAAGCCCCTTTGTCAGACATTGGTGTGAATCTGACCAATGGGCCTGTCTAGGCCCCCAAACGCGTTATTCTGACTTCCAGTAAAGGATTAAACTTGCCTATCTTCACCTGATGTTTTGTCCACCGATAGGAGCAGCGCCTTCTCTACTGAAAACAATAAAAAGATTAATGTTTTTGTTCATTCATCTGAAGCCTATTCATTTGAATGAATGAGTCTTCGACTGAAAACAGACAAGAATGGTGCAAGCTGTGGGTTTCTCGGCACAGTGTCATTGATCGCATCTTTTATGCTGACCAGCACATCCCCACGTGCGAACAGACCTCTATGTTCTTGTCACTTATAATGGAAACTGTATGGGGGGTTAATAAGTGATGAAATAAAAAGAAACACAATAAAAATGCAAGTAAATGAACGTCGACCAACTTGCTATATTGTCAGTCAGTGCTTGTTAATGACAGCTTATCTGTCCTGTTAAATGAACCCAATATCTACACAATGCCAATATAAAGGCCTCTATAACACTAAAGTCAGGAGCGAAAAAGGAAATTTGATGTATTTTCAGTAAACAGGGCTAAGACGATATTTAGTCACGGACTGCATTCAAGTGTGGAGAATGTGCTGCGACACTAGCTGTGTTTTCATTGTGAAGGCAATGTCCTGCTGTGACACCTTACTATACCATATGACGATAGAAAGTATAAGAAATAATAATAAAAATGCAATCCCATAGGAGCCAAGGCGCTGTATTACATTGGATTTTGATGGACAATATAACATGTTTATGAACTCATTTGGTCCATTACAGAGAAGGATGCTAGTAAATGATGCCCTGAAGGTAATTCAGTGATAGCCACAGTGTAGAACAGGAGAGTCTCATGGGGCTACTAATCCCCTCACGTTACAAATGACAAAGCCACAGCAAACGCTCTGGAAACAGACTTGATGGCACCCCTGCAGTTTACGTAAACTTACCTATTAATGCCATAGGTCAGGCCAGCGCTCCCAATTACATGCTGTAGTTGTCCTCATGCTGATCGCCTTTTCTTTGATTTTTCACATTACCTATTCCCAAAAGTCTTTTCTTTCTCTCAATAAAGAAGGGATTGCTTGAGAATAATGTGTGTAAATGACAAATGGGGGCTCAAAGTGTTTGTATTGTCACAGAGTAACACTTGAAAGGCCACCCAATATGTATGAGCCAGCTCAGTGATTCTGTACGATCTCCTAGGGGAATCCCAGCTATATGCCATTTCACTAGCAGCCAGTAGATTACCATGTGCCCACTTCTGTATGGCAAATGTATCCTCTCTAATTCTACCTTACACAATGCGCTGCCTGGGAAGCTAGTATTTGCAAATAGGACTAAGCTACATTAATAGGGATAGACAGACATAAGGATGAATTTTACTCTAACAGAAAATGGACATTAGCACAAGTTGTGTCTATTTTAAATTCAGTTACACAGAACATTAAGAATATCTGGAGGTAGAAAATGAACTGGTTAGTGTCACATGTCTTGCTGAAGTCTGGACACATCTCACTGCCCTAAGGCATGATAAGAAAGCAGTCACGTTACAACCAGGAAGTAGGATTCAAGCATGGGGATAAGAGAAAACTGCAAATGAGGTCAGTTTGAAAAACAAAAATAATCCAAGGAGTAATAGGAGCTAGAGTACTTGATGAAAATAAAGTTTAGAATGAAAAATAGTTTATGGCATAACCCCTTTAATGTCTGCAGTGATGCTGCCTTTTGCATAGATGTCTCAAAAACCTTATGGAGGAGTGGAGCGCTCAGCTCAACACTGTATTACAGTTCAGTGCTGACCATTTCTTTGTATAGGCGCCATGTAAGACTAGATTTGGGGATATGTGTGGTTGCCCCCACACCTGGGCCTGTTTCAACTGTTTTTAATGTTATGACTGATCGGTGTATACATTATTTGACCCAATGCCTCTTCCCTTTTCCAGTATATTTTATTCTCAATATCTGTACTGACAAAAAATAATAAAACTTGGAGTCTGTTTACCAAACTAAACAAACCATGATTTTTTTTATAGTAGTAATGAAGTCACACCCAATATAAACTGTTTAAACCCTATTCTGAGAATACACGTAGTTCTGTCTGGTCCCCTTTGTTGTCCCTTCTTGTGACCCTGAGTCTGTCGGTTCATCTCCCTGCGCCTCCGGCACATGCAGTTGCATTGCAGGCTTTTCTGGGAACAGACTTATTGTATTTGTTAAAATCCTGTGATCTGCTTTGTGCACATTTGTCAGTGTAGCAAGCGAAACTAATAGTAAAACAAAAAATGTCTGTGACCTGAATGTCTTTTTGATTTGTATGGTCGCCATTTTTACTAGTTCATTATGAATTCAGAACTTGACATTGTAGATTCTAGTGCAATACATAATTGTTAGCAGTGCAGTATAGTATGCGTTGTGACAAACACTTCTGTTGAGCCACAATGCAGAAAATATGTGGTGACAAAAGCAAGCTGCAGATGTAGAAATTATTAAAGAAGTTATCCCATGACTAATGTAAAAAATGAAAATCAAACATCATATCGTATATGGCAATACCTTTCTAACAAAGCTAGAACCAGCCGTGTACCTCACATGGATCCAAAGATTCCCTATTCATTCCTTGGCTACATTAATATCAGGCTGAAAGCTAAAGGGGAGTGTATTTTCTTCTGCAGCATGTCCATGCTCTCCTTATCACAGCTCAGGAGGCAGTTGAAAGATGAACTGAGCATGTGCGCCCATCAGGGGCGTTGTTAGGGTCTCAAAAGATCCGGGGCCCAAGCCCCAATGCATATGGCCCAATTCTCTAAGTCGACCCAGCGACCCCCCTGCAAACACAACCCCCTGCAAACACTAGCACTGAAGACATTTTACTGTATTTGCTATAGAGCAGCAGGTTCCTCTAACATCCAGGGCCTCCAAGGTCCAGCCACCTCGTCTCTGCAGAGTGTGACACACCTTCTTTCTCACTTTTCTGAACCCCCAAATACTATTCTGAAGAAAAATGAGTGCCATACAGATAGTGCCCCCCATAGTAATAGCGCTCCTCATAGTCCCACCAATAGTAATTTCCTTCTAGAATGGCCTCATTAGTAATACTGGCCCCTACAGTGCCCCCAACAGTGACAGTGCTCCCCAAGAATGCCTCCATTAGTAGAAGAGCCCTCCAGTATTAAAAATGCCCTTACAGAGCCTGCAGTGGAAATAAGGACCCCTATTGTTCCCCCAGTGGTAATAAAGCTCTCTACAGACCCATCAGTAGTAATAAGGCCCCCATTATGCTCTTAGTAGAAATAAGGCGGATCTTTACGTCCCTCCTATAGAACCCCCCTAGTTATAAGAACGTCTAATGTCCCCTAGATTTAAAATGCCCCCACAGTGTCCCCAGTATTTATAATGTCCCCTGCTGTTATAATGCTCACCTTGAAGTGCCCCAGTATTTATATCACACTTTACTGTTATAATACTCGCCCTGAAGTGCCCCCAGTATTTATATGTCCCCCTACTGTTATAATGCTCACCCTGAAGCGCCCCCAGTATGTATAATACCCCCTGCAGTACCCCCTGTAGTTATAATTTCTGAGGACACTAAAGAGAGGAATATAATTCCTCAGCCCCTCTCCATCAGCCATCACAGGTCCTTCAGATCTGTCAGTGCATTAGATTCAATTGTATTGCCGTCCTGGGGATATCAATACAGTTGTATCTAGCTGGCAGGCAGGACATTCGGGGCCTAATAACTTAGCAGCTATGCAAAATGTTTAACTAGATGCAATTACAAAAGAATTCAGATCCAGGTGTTGTTTTGAAAACTGTAGAATGTTTTTTGTGGAACAACACCTTTAAATGAGAATAATGAACGAGCATCACAAATGTAAAAGGTTAAGGGGGTTGGCCCATCATAGACAATGGGGGCATATTGCTAGGATATGCCCCCATTGTCTGATAGGTGTGGGTCCCCGAGGTGGACAGAGGAGCGGGGAAAGTTGAGGAGGGCGCACTGCGCATGTGCAGCTGCCCTCCATTAATTTCTATGGGGCCACTGTAAATAGACGAGCATTGGCTCCGCTATTTCTGTCGGCTCCATAGAAATGAATGGGAGCAGTGGCCGCGCATGCGCGGTACACTCCCATTAACTTCTATAGGAGCAGCAGGATGCCGTGCATGGTGGTGGCCGGACCCCTGGAAACCTGGAGTCCTCCAGCCACAACTCTCCCCACTCCGTTCTAGCGATATGCCCCCATTGTCTGTAACGGGAATACTCCTTTAAGTAACATTTAATGGATATGTGTTGGTACCACAATAATAAGATCTTTACATCTGTGTCCACCTTCCCTCAGCTCTGCTGCATCTGTGGAGAGACATGAAAGAGAAATTAACCATGCATTACTGTAATAATAAAACTTTTATGACAATAATTAATACCTTCTCATCAAAGACCTCCACCATCTCACAGTCTTCAGCAGCAAAGTTATCTGATTAAAAGGGAGTGATGACAGTCGTGTCTGCTCCTTACTGAGGCAATGTATTGCTTTTCCCAGAGTTTATTTGCAAGTGGATGGAGAAAGTTTTTTTTTCTCTCTCTCTCTTTCTCTCATACAGTCTTGCTGATGACCTATTAATGCCCCCTGTCGTAGTCAATGCAGTAACAAGGGTGACAGAAATGGCAAGGAGATGGAAAGAGCAAGCTGAGGGTCACATTCTCATCTCACATTGTGGATCTCCCTAGCACGTAGGTGACTCAGTGACTGCTAATTAAATGCAGAATTGTTGAGCGCATGTTGGAAAACTTACATACCAGTTTGTGCACACAGGGATTTCTTCCCTATGGAATCCTATAGTTAAATATATTTAACTCAGCAGCAAAAATAATTTAGATCTCCATTTTAATGTCAGCCTTTTACATTTTAGGGACATCTACAATATAGTAATATCCTAATATTTTCCTGGTTCATACTGAAATACCCTTGCAACAGTGTCACCCACCAAAGGTAGAGTCTTGTAAGGTAATGTAGGAATTGAGCTAATAAAAATGGCTGACGTTGGATGGATGATTCCATTTACAAACATCCTATATCCAATGACAATTGAAAAACGAGAAAAGAAAAACTTCAAAAGACCTGTTTCAGACCACCGCTCATCTGGACCAGATTTCCTGATGTACTGTATAACTGTAATCTTTGATGGCCATCCCTCCACAGCACTGCTTCTCAGTTTTTTTTTCTACAGGGGACTCAACAGCCATATTATGGTGCTACCTAGGCTTTACCATTGGTAAAAAATATATATCTTACAGTTTGTTTCCTAAAGCTAGTAGACCATTAATATAAGAACAAGAGAACTCAGTTATATTGCCAAACCAGAGAGCAGCCATAGAGAGGTCTGTGCTGCTTATGATCACTTCTGTCAGAAATCCCCCCCCCCAGCCTCAACAACTGCCCTCGCACCAGAGACCTCCCTCACAGTGTGACATGAGTGCCAATACACAGCATAACAATTCGGTTGATGCCCATATAAAGAACTTCATATGGGCAGACAGTTGCTTAAAGGGGTATTCCGATAAAGTAACTTAATTTTTTTTAAAACTGCATTTAGGCAGCAAGCTGTGACCCAACCAGAAACCATACCTATACATACCCAAAGTTTCAATTTACCTTGCAATCCAGTAGTCTAGCTTCTATGTGAGCTTGCCATACACTGAGAGTATCAGGGCTCCTGATCTTCCCTCACAAAACTACAATCCCCACAATCCCTAGCTTTCCTGCTGTGAGTTTTGATGTTTATTGATTGGCTGCCTGATATACAGTCCGGTCACACCCCCTCTACTCAGTAATCAGCAGCACACTAACACTCCCTTTGTTTCACAAGACAAGAACTGATAGCAACACACTGAGCATGCTCGACCTAGCAAAGGCTCAGAACTACAGTTCGATACCATGGTACCTTATGAGGAACACAGTGGGTATCAGAGGAAGACAACTACTTTTATAACTACTGAACAGTAAATATGTGAAATTTACATTATATTATATCATTATTGATGATGAATTAGTCTAAAATATAAGCTATATTTATGGTAACCGGAATTCCCCTTTAAGCGAACACCCCCAAGGGCTGTTCATTTAAAATACTGTCGGCTGCACATCCCTAATTTACTTGGGTCAGTGTGCTGGTCACTGTATGTTTATGCCTTTGAAAATTACTTGTTTGTTGGCTGATAAGTAGGCCTTTTACACAGGGCAATGATCTGGAGGGTTCCTTTCAGTCAATAATTGGACCATGTGAAAGGCTCTTCAAGGGGTTACATGAAAATCTTCCAAGCACCCCTAAATGTGTTGAAATAATTACACATACGCACCACTTAATCCCCACTGGGGGGACTTTCATATAAGTCGGACAGGCCTTTTAAGGTTATTCTAAAGATGATGAATGTAGTTTAGCATAATTAATACCGTGCTATCTGATGACCAGGTAGATCTGCTGGTACGGTTTATACCACCAAAATAAAGCATAACTGCATTGTTGACAGTAGCCGGGTGAGGCTCTCAGACACTGACTTGACGTTCAGAAGCCCAGATCTAATTGTTGATGTTACAAAAGCATCTGGGTAACAGGAAGGGAGGAATCATGATGACACCTTTTTGCAAGTTAGCATAATGTCCTGGCTGAAGTTTTATTTATAGAATTACTTAAGTACGCTGTAAAAAATAGAGGGCTGTGGTACCAGAGACAGTAATATCATAGCATGGGAGGCGTGATATTTTTCAGCGTTGCAGAACTTTTGGATGAGAAGGGGTAATAGGGTTTGTCAATTAAAAATAGCGGCTATTATCATTCTGCATTGTCTTTTCCACAGTTGCCAGTTGTCACTTCTGCTACTTTGGATTGTAAGCCAAAAAAATAGAAAAGAATGTACTCAAGGGTATAAATGAAAGAACATTGCTTTAACTTTGTACAGACATGAAATATATAGTCCTGGGCACCAGTTTATAACAAAGACTTTTCAGATCTGAAACTGTTGGGGAGATGGACAACCAACGTTATGAATATGTGGACTACAATTCACAGATCAGCAGAATAAAAATATTGCATAAAGGTGATCTAATTATTATATAAATGTATCAGAGGTTAATGTAGTTGTCCCTGTTTTTATTTATGGCCTCCTTGTGTGGCTTTGAGACTATGGGGCTACGACAATTTTCTTTTTCCCAAAAATGAAAGCATTACACAGGGTCCTATAAGATCAATTCTGAGGCATTTCCTCCACTGATAGCAGCTTTCAACTCTAGAGAGTCTCAAACAGCGCCTCTGGCCTAACAGGAAGTGCAGCCATATTGGTTGTCACCTTTAAAGGGAGTCCGTCACCAGGAAATTCACAAGGGACAATGCCGTGTAGGGCAAGTTCATCTGGATGTAATGATACCTTTTTCACTTAGTGATCTGTTGCTGCTTTCTGGAGAAAAAGCACTTTAAATCCAGGAGGAACAAGGGTGCACAGAATGGCTTGGATCCGTCCTTAGTGCACTTAACTGTCTGTTTACGTATTGCTTAAAGGGAACCTGTCATCACCTTTATGCTACCCATATTAACAGCAGAATAAAGTAGAGACAGGTGAGTTGATTTCAGCGGCCTGTCATTTATAAGTTAAAAGTAAGGGGTTGCCGAGAACCAACATCACAAACATTGCAGACTGGGCCTGGAAAAGAGTCAAATCTTCATGAGAAGAGTCCTGGTTATTCATGAATTCCTGCTGTCCCTGCCCACCTGCTGATGACTGACAGTCTTCTATTTGGTTTTCTCCCTTTCCCTCTAGGAGAGAACTGCCAATCATCAGCAGATGGGTGGGGAGAGCAGGAGATTAGGAATAACCATGACTCTTCTCCAGTAGATTTGACTCTTTTCAAGGCCTGGGATGCAATGTTTGTGATGTTGGTTCTCAGAAACCACTCACTTTTAGCTCAAGAGAGACACACCGCTGAAATCAGCATTTCTGTCACTAATTTATGCTGCCCTCAGTACAGTCAGCATAAAGTTGATGACAGGTTCCCTTTAAAAGTACTTTTTCTCCAGAATGAAGCAAAAGATCGCTAAGTGAAAGACATCATTACTTTCAGCTGAGCTAGCCATGCAAGACATTGCGGGTGATTTAGCAGTACTAGTCCAAGGAAAACTGAGATCCGATTGAATCTTTCAATTTCCAAAGAAGCTCTGAAAAATGAAAGATGGAATATGATTGGTTGCTATGGGCAACTAAGCCAGTTTTCATTTGCACCAGTTTTGATAAATCTCCCATTGTTCCTGCTTTAACTGTGAATTTCCTGGTGACAGATTCCAATTGTTGCCTTCTCATTAAGGCCTCATGAACACAACCTTATGTATTTTGTGGTTCGCAAAACGCGGATCCGCAAAACATACGGATGACGTTTGTGTGACATCCGTATTGCATCTGTTTTTGTGGATCCATTGCAACAATGCCAATCTTTGTCCGCAAAACGGACAAGAATAGGACATGCTCTATATTTTTTGTTGGGCTACAGAACAGACATATGGTGTACTCTCCGCATTTTTGTCCTCATCCTATCCGCAAAAGAAAAGGAACAGACACAGAGACAAATTACGTTTGTGTGCATGAGCCCTTAACTGATGGTAAAATTCTCATTTTGTTAATGATGTATTATATTTGTTTCTGAGAAGCGAGTTCAAGTGAGGATTGCTGCATTTATAGTGTTTAATTTTTTTAAAAATGCCAACCCAAGGAACAAATAGGACCAAATGACATTCTGTCTTCTGATTTACTTACGTGGCAGTTTTATACATTTTGAGTACAACTGTTCTGTAAGAGAAGTTGCCAGTCTTAGGCCCCATTCACACGTCCTGTTTTTCTTTCCTGATCCTGATCTGGATCCATTCATTTCAATGGGTCCTGAAAAAATCAGGATCGAATCAGAAAAGAAAAACAGGACGTGTGAATGGAGCCTTATAGTGATTGCTAATTATACTGTAGACCCCGCACAAGCATGAACGATCTTCTAATGATCCATATTTTTAGAAGTTACATAAAAGGCTGATAAAATATAACAATAGTATAACAGTGACAACTTCATACACGGGAAGCCGCTGAGGTGGAAAGACTTAAAACGCCTTAGTGAAACATCCTCTTATTATAGACATAGTCATTGCCTGCGTGATGCTGCCTGGTCGGTGCAGTATTAATGTGAGGTGATTCACTGTCATGTTACATATGTGGCCGAGGACATCCTTTCCAGGTGTGGTGCACATAACACATGCAGGTGGTTCTGGTAGGTGGAGACGCTGTCCCTCCTTGGTTTGTCATTTGCTCAGCTAATCATTCCTCTTTGTTTAATTGCTTACGGAAATAATACTGATTAATGGTTTAAGTAAATGAAGATCTGTTCTGTCTACAGTTGTCTGGAAAGATGAAATCTGTTGCACTGGTTATGCAAGGCAGATGTGACAGTCCTCAGAAAAAAACAAAACATGATAAACTAAGTCCCAATACACACAGAGCTCCACCTCTTCATATGAATCACACTATAAAGTGCACATCGAGGACAATAAGCTTATACTTCTTTATTATCTTCATTCATTAGACATATAAATATATAGCATATAAGAACCATATAAAAAACAGATGTCTCGTCATAGTTCATCCAAATTGGAATGGCCTGCATTTTCATGCATTCAACATGTGCACTCAGCCGACGTCCCCACGGGTGTCTTGTCACAATGTCTACTCCATTTTCTGGCTGTATTAGTTAATATCTATAGTTCTTTAAAGGGGTTCTCCATGTTTTTTTATATTCATGGCCTATCTTTAGGACAGCTCATCAATAGGCTTGAGCAAATCAGGTTTGGATTGATCTATCTCCAGAGTTGTTTGGAAACTTCTTTAAGAATATGGGTACTTTGTTTATTCACACAAATTACTGTATCAAAATGCTAAGCTTCGTGCCTCATTAACGAAGCCAAGTTCAGCTTCATATTTCGATACAATAATTTATGTGAATAAGAGAAGTGACACATGAAGTGTCACAAAGTAAGTCTTGCGATATTTGCTGAAACTTCTGAAAGACCTCCGTGGAGGCCATACATTTTACAGTAAGAAGGAGCAGATATTCTTAAGGTAGTTTTTAAAAGAATTGGCTTCGGATACAGCAAACCGAACCCGATTCGCTCAACCCTAATCACCAATATCAGATCGACAAGGGTCCCACTCCCGGCACCCCAACTGATGAGCTGTTCTGCAGTAGCTCTCGGAGCTATGTAGTCAGTAAGCCAGACTTTTGACTCCCAGCTCTTCTGCATGCTCCAGTTGTGGTATATCATGTATCATTAGCTATATTAAAAGGGTGTTGAACAATCAGATACTGATAACCCATCCAGAGGATCCAGCCAGCAAAGGAAGCAATATGGACAATCACAATACATTAGTAAGTGCCTTGTATTAACTTTCTCTACATGATAAATGCCACTTGCTGAAGTGAGAGAACCCCTTTAATTATATATATATATATATATATATATATATATATATATATATATACTGGTGTAAGATGCACAATGTTTATTAATCAGTGGATGCCTCCAATAATGTTAGCACATCTCAGGAAGTTTGTGTGGCAGAGATGAAAATTTAGTGGAAAAGTGGAATTTCTGATGTAAATAATGTTAAAGAGATTGGGCCTCTTAGGCCCCGCCCTCTCCCCCTCACATTTAGGCTTCGTCCACATTTCCGTGTCAGTGACACATCCGTGAAAAAAAGCGTACGTGTTTCATCCGTGAAGCTGTCCGTGAGGGATCCGTGGTTGGTCCGTGTGTCCGTTTTTACCATCCGTGTGGCATCCGTATTTCACTGACGTTGCTCAGCTGAAAATTGATTCCCAAAGAATCTCCTATTAGTCATCAGTGAAAAACGGACACAACACGGATGTGTGTCAGTGATTTTCACGGACTCATAGACTTCAATGGGCGTGCTTGATCCGCATCACGGATCAAAGTAGTGCATGTCCCCGTGATTTTTTTACTGACCCACGCTCAGTAGAAAAATGCTGAAATGTGAACAGATACATTTAAATCAATGGGTACGTGTGCTGTCCGTGAAAAATGCGGACAGCACACGTCAGTGAAAAACGGAAATGTGGACGAGGCCTTAGGCTCCATTCACACGTCCTGTTTTTCTTTCCTGATTCGATCCCGATCCTGATCTGGATCCATTCATTTCAATGGGTCCTGAAAAAATCAGGATCGAATCAGGAAAGAAAAACAGGACGTGTGAATGGAGCCTTAAGAAAAGTGGAGAGTGTGGCATAAACCAGCAAAAACTCTCAAATTTTAAACAAAACGGGCTTGTGCCAACATGTGTGAACTTTTAGTGCAACTTTTCTATTGGCATCCTGCTACTCCCTGTGCTGTTTTTTTCTCTTCCATGTAGACTGGCCTTGGTTTATTATGTAAAGCATTCTACATGTGATGCACTTACATATGGAATTGGTTTTTCCTGTAAGTCTCTTCAATTTTTCAGTACTTTGAATCCCATAGGAGAATAATAATGCGGCTCAGCAGATATTCCAAGCACAATTCAACATTAAATACAATCTGCTGTGTAAGAATACTATTGCAGACCAGAAAACCTCGGAATGAAATGTCCCAGGTTAGACCGCACACATTCTCATGTCTCATTTATGTTAGTACTTATAGATATATTTCATGCCCAATACAGAATTCAATAGTGAACAGTTCGTGATTTGAGTTACACTCTAAAGACACGGGGTTATTTATGAAGGGACATGACTATTTTAGTCATAAAAATACCCATAAGTCCATTTTTTTACGGCCGTGCAACAATATTTAGTCGCACAGCTGGTTTCACGCTGTGTTTTGCAGTTGTGTGGAACAGGAGAGGAGTTGGGGATGGTGGTGTCAGGGTCTTTTCTGGGGAAACAAGTGTAAATGTTGGCAAAAAAACGACGCCAGCCCAGTTTTATCGCCGGGCGCAAAGATTGCTATAGATGCGCCTAATCTATGACAAAGCGCATAAATTAGACAAATCTTACGGCTGCGCAGGGGGGGGGGGGAATAAAAAGCCAGTCTTAGTAAATGTTCTCTGTGAAGAGCATGAGTGTATAAAGAACATAAATGCAAAATTCAGGCTTGATTACTCCAATACAGGCGATATTTACACGGCAACACAATAAACGTGACGTCACCTGATCTCAAAAGTGGTGCAAATGTGGATCTATACAGTGGGGATGTCCATGCACTTATTACACTTTGTAAGTAGAAACTATATATATATTTGTTTTGTGTGCATTTGCATTATTTGCAACTTCCCTTCCATTTGGATTATTTGCACTCATTTGATTAGTATACTTACTGAACGTTTTCTATATTGAAAACCATTGCTGTGTGCAGAAATCTTCTGACTTCATTGACAGGGATCAGGTTAGTCATCCTGACTGCTAAGTAATTAGATCTTCATTTGACCACTTATAAATGTGGCTATGTCGTGCTATTATTTGTCCAGATGGTTGGCTTTAGCACTCTTCCTAACCTTTTTCTATACCCTGTTAATGTTCCCCTCTTCCCATTTATTGTGCATGAATTGTGGTCCATCTGGCACCACGTATGTTACTCTTCTCGCTTTCTGCACATGGGCCTGTGCAGATCAGCTGGCTACAAGGTCATGATCTGGTCTTAATGTTTTTCAGCTTTGGATTTTGAGGTCAGTTATGTTCCACCTGCAGCTTAATGTTAGAAGTTACAGACAGAAAGCAATGCATTATTCCACCAGCTGCTATTCATTGCTGGGGTTATTGCATTTTCAGTAGCATGTTAGCTCTTGGGCAGTTTGTCCGCTCATAGTCTTATCTGTAGTGTTTGTAATAGTAAGAAGGATCCATGGCACATAAAATTCTGATTTGAACGATTCATTAATCACGTGAAAAATGCAATTAATAAGTCATTCATAGCACTGAACATTGTGTGCAGTGGATGCTTCCTAGTGTCTAGATTAATGAATCGATTCCGCTGTATGGTATCATTATTTCAAAAAATTATCTGTGGTTGTGCTTAGTATTTAGTTCACAAATAAATATTCCATGATATCCTTAGCTTGTCTGTTCAATCTGGTTTCCCATTTCTATAACCTATTTCAAGGCTGGATAGTCCGTAGTAGTCAGTAAATGTGCCTGCAAAATGAATACTATCACCAAATTCTTTGAATTATCTTCTGTTAAAATGAAATAAGTTCTAATTTTAGGACACCAAAATTCATATAGCGTTGTATAATTATATTCCAATATGTACAGAATTATGTCCAATCCTTATTCAAAGAGGGGTCCAGGATTAGAAAATAAGGATCTGTTTTAGAGATGACTAAGTCGATTCTAATGAATCAATTCATCCTATCATCAGTTCTCCACCTGCCCCTAAAAGTGAAGAATTGGTCACCTGCCTTTTGACTCACCCGACTGGACATCTTTGGGGGAATTTATCATTAGGAAAATATTTGAAGTCAGTTTTGCTTGCATCTATGTTGGAGTACTTTCTGCCACATTTATCAAACGTCACAGGTTGTTTGATAAATGTGGCTTGTCCTTAAACCTAACACTTCTGTCTAGAGAAGCTACTCCACTTTTCCTACTCCACCCTCCTCCTGGAGTGAGATTGCGACTATTTTGCGACTTTTTTTAAAAAGTCGCAATGATAAATCTGGAGTGAAACTCATGGCTAACCACACCCACTTTTCCACCCATATTACAAACTGGAGTGAGTTGTGTACACATGCAAAAAGTCACAAAAAAATGCGCAAAAAAGTCGCAAAAGCGAAGGTGTGATAAATCAGGGCCCTTGTCTGGCCTTGAAAATCTCACACCTGTGGCGATGCTCCGATTAGTGGTGCAAACTCAGAAACACTGCTTCCGCTGCACTAACTGCGACTGTTTATGCTCCACTATCCTGTAGTGTAGCGATACATGAGAATTTGCTGCTCCTGTAGCTGAAGCATAACCTCTGTCTGGCCTAGTCCATCAAGAAGCAGGTAGATGCTTCTTCGCCTACGGGGACACCCCTCACAGGTGAAGAACTTTTGCTGATAAGATGAGTGGATCTTTAGAGTCGATTTGCTCATTCTTAGGGCTCCTTCACACAAATGTGGTTTGGTTCTGCGTCTGAGCTGCATTTTTTGTGACTCGGATGCAGACCCATTCACTTTAATGGTGCCACAAAAGATGCAGACAACACTGTCCACATCTGTTGCTCCATTCCGTGGCCCTGCAAAAATGATAGATCATGTCCTAGTCATGTCCGTTTTGCGAAACATAGGAGGTATCCGTGTTTGGAGGATCCGCAATTTGCCGACTGCAAAACATGGCATGAGCTCTTAGTCTGTTTTTATCTGCTGACTCCCTTAAAACTCCTTTGTGTCGAAAGCGGCGTAAAACGCCTGTGCTACAAATACTGTCACTTGCCCTCTAATAAGTTGCAAAAACGTCCGTGCAATAATTTTAGGCAAAAAAGAGGTGTAAAACTGTTGGCAAATAAGTCATTTACCAACAGTTTTACGCCTCTTTTTTGCATAAAATTTAAATTGCATAAAACTTTAAAATGACCCTCGGTTTCTTTAAAGGGAACCTGTCAGGAGCTTCAGGCTACTCAACCTACAGGCTGAATAAGGTACTGACAGGCTCACCGGTTACAGAAAACTGTGTTTTAATCTAAATTGCTGCAGTGTTCGAAAACATGAGGAATACGGAGAAGGGGTGCGTCCCAGCTGGCTACTTCTTGCCCTTGTCAGCTTCATTAACATGTATGTCCATATATAAAAATAGGCAAACAGCTGTCAATCAAGAAGAGCTAGTTGTGAAGAAGCTGTTGAGGAACCCCCTATGACTCTTCACACACTCGTTTGTTCTTGCAGTATTTTTTAACTAAAACACCACTGGGAGCCTGTCACTATTGTATGCTGTCTAAGGTTGTGCATCATGAAGTTCCTGACAGGTTCCATTTAATTCCGTCTGTACAACAATTTGTCTTTGACAGTATACAAACAGTCTTTTCGCTTTTCCGTTTCTATCGTTAAACTGTAGGGCAGCTATTACAAAATCTCATTCATGTTAATTTTTATTGTAGTTATCTTCAATTTTTGTGGTAAATTATCTTCCACGTTGGAGGCTGTATTTAGTGTAGTGATAGTGTGGTGTTTTTTTTTTTCGGTTAATTATCCTTTCAGTGATTGAGTTAACCTTGGCAGATACTTCCTCTCCCCTGAAGTTGTGAAAATGCGTTCAGACAAAAGAACTTGCCCACAATTGCACAGTCTTATTAATTTGATCCGGACAATTTGCCGTCATTCATTATGTGTAACTGCTGCTTTTCCAGATTGACCCTGAAACTCTCCGTACGTTCCACTCCTGGGCACAATTCACATTTATCAGCTTAGTATAGCTTTAGGTTTAATAAGGAGTCAATATGTGTTTTCTGTGTCCTTTCAGTGTTTCATTGTCCAGGATGCCCCACAGAGCATCCCCCATTTAAATAATTATAATCCTCGGTCTGCATATTAGATATCTAGTTTAAATGGATCCTCCCAAGAGATCGCTGCCGCGATGATAAAAAACATTAATTGGCTTCATGAATGTTAACGCTGTGACCTTGCTGGAGAATTATGAATCTGCTCTGGCAGCAAAGTGTTTTTGTTTAGTGGATTCTATACATATGCATTGTCTAGAATTATTTCTTAATTATATTTTAGTGAATTAGCAGCTTGGCAGGAAATTCTTGTTGCGCTATGACGGGATTCTTGTTTCACAAGAATTTAGCCTTTATAAGGAAAGAGTCTGAGAAGAAACGTAAGTGACGCAACAAGGATGACATACAGACGGTATATTTTTCATGGGAAAAGTGGTTTCTCGGCCAAGATTTGCTGGATGTTTTACACTTACATTTGTTAACGGGAATGCCTTTGTTTATTACAATATATACACACTAGTGTGAGACAAAACAATGAACCATATGGGAGGCAAGTCAGTGAGTGACAGTGCCAAAAAGTATGAGAACCATTTGCTGGTGTAAGCATTTACATATACAAGGGGGGGCTTTAAAACATAGCACATGTTTGCAAAAATTGGATATTATGCACACCAGAATTCTGGCTTCAAAAAATAGCAGAAAAGAGCTATGCCAATTTTGCACTTCTGTACCACTCACTCCAATTTTGAAAGGTAGGTGGAATAGTGGGCATGGCTAGCTATATTAATTAGTTTCACCCTGGATTTATCAACTGCAACTTAAAAAAAAATTCACAAACATCTGACTCCACCCAATGAGTGGCGTAGAAAGTGGAGCAACATCTCAAGGCGTGTTAGACAAATTCATTAAACATTGTGAGACATTTGATGAATTTGGCTCAAATTACAGCAACACAGACTAATGCAAAACTGACTTTACAAATCCTCCTCATGATAAATCTCCCCTAATGTGTCCAGGGTCTTGGTTTGAGTTTTATGCTGCATAAATATTTAACTCCATCATCTGTCCGAGTGCCAGCATATCTCATTGAAATCTTGCGCAGACCAATCTGCCTACGCATGTGCATGCCTTGCTTGCAGTGGGCATCAAACTCACAGTAGGTAGAGCGCATTCAGAATTGAATGAAAATAGGGATGTTGCAGAATAGGGGCAGAGTGGAAGGCACAAAATAGAAATAATGGGAACAACTGAAGAGGTGGTCTTGGGTACTTGAGTCTTTGCATCTTGGAAGAGTTGGTGTTGGGTTGGAGGAGGCAGTCTTCGGCTCGGTGGTGTTGAGCTCTTGGAAAAGGAGGTCTTGGGCCCTTTGAACAGTTAACGCCCCGGTGGACATTTTTGGCCCTTATTTGCATAACAATCAAAGTTCACCTTCTGGAGAAATGAGGATAATGCTATGAAAGGTATGGTTTTAATTATGTTAAGCAGCACTACATTGCATTTCCATGGATTAAATATAGGAAAACTAGATGACAGATTCCCTTTAAGACACAGAAGATTGTTCATGGTTTTATCATGCAGTCAAATAAATGCACTTATTTTAGCATTATATCACCTAGCTTTAGGTGGGTTCCTCATATTGATGTTCATTGCCTGCAGCTCCGATGACTTCCTAGGCAGGGATAGTGTCACAAAGCCTGCCCCTTGTTTCACAATGTTATTTATGCATTTGGACACATGGGTGTCTATTAAAGCTCTTAATCTGTCTAACCAGCCTGTATCATGGGCTAATGACCTTACGAAGGCACAAAACAATCTTTCTTGCGTCTCGGCAATATATTTATCCTCAATATTATTATGATGTAGAATTTTGATGACACATCTAATCTGATGTCTGCACCTTAGAGTGGAGTGGACCCACTAATATAGCACTGCGCTAGGTATTGTTTGCTTGCCTTGTTATACTCCGTTTACTTTACGAGCACTGAAGCTTTTGATCTCGAATAATTAAAAGGAACGCAGCTTCACCATTGGTTTTCACAGCTCTGTACTTTCCCTGAGCTCTTAAATGAAACAGCTCATAATGATCAGGCTCAAGGATTTCATTGCCTGTGGAAGCCCACTGGGCTGCGTATGCAGAAAGCAGTGATTATTCAGCTTCTTCTGTTCAAACAGCTGAGATTTAGAGAATGTTGGCGCAGTGACCCGTGCAGATCCTGAATCCATCCTCATCTCTGCACAAAGCCATCTCTACGTCCAGTAACAATACAGAGAAAGCACTTGGCTTTTAACGCTGCGTAATTTTTTTTCTCTTAAAAGGACATGAAACTTAAAGTCTGTGTCAGTTTTCTGTTTGCCTATTGTTCCTTGTAAGCAGCCGTTTCGGGCTGGAGAGGATGGATATAGTGTTCGTCAACGGGATTACATTGAGCAAGCCTAGAAAAATGTCCGCCTGCAAGATCAATACTTTATCTTGTATATCTATTTCTTAGAATCGCTGGAAACATAAGGTGTAATAGTAAAAAAAAAAGAAATAAAAAAGTATAGTTAAAGGGATGCAGGATGTTCTAGTAGCTAAGGTGAATTTAGGCAAATGCCTACAACAAAATGCCTTAATTAACATGACAGACGTGAATTAATTTCAGCGCTGTATCTTGTATCTTTCCATTGACCGACTTCTCTACCATTTGGTGGAAAATGAGTCATGCTGTAATTGCTAGTGTGTAAAAATTGTGCAGCATTGTGCAACAACTGGCTACAGGTTTGTTCTCTGAACTGTACGTATGGGATGCTGCCCTGTTACATAATGCTTGAAATGCGTCTTTCAAAAGACATATGATTACTTGTCTTATGCCGAATTATATAGGAATAGCTAATGGATTGTTTTCCTTGTCTGTCTAGCAAAGGTTCTACAAATGGGTCTTGTGTACAGAGAATTATAATACTTAAGCATTTTTAAAGGGTTTGTCCATGTTTGTAACTCATTTGCAACCTCCTCTCATACTGGGAATGAAGGCTTATTATACTAATTTAGTACATCTCCTTCTAAGTTTTCAATGCAAAACTGCGCACCTATCCTAGGAAACTGCTCTTTTAAGTGGCGGGGTTGCAATGCTGTGGAGGGAAAAGCAGTGAAGGGGACACAGTACTAAATCAGCCATGGAGCCCTTGTTTCTCTGAATCGATGGAAATCCCAGTGGCCAGACCCTCATGATCATAAATTGATTCCATATCCTAACAATAAGCCATCACTTCATGAGATGGCAGTACCCATTGTGGGAATTAAGTAGCTTGAAGCAGTAGGCAAAATGGGATCAAATGCAGTCAGCTGAGCGCTAACTAAACATATACATTTCCCTGACTATACAAATGACTTACTACCAACCACTCAGAGTTAATGTCCACTTTAAGGTCCACATTAACAATCTCTCCAGACCGGTTCTGCTCCTCAGATACGTAGCTGTCTTCTCTAATGCACACCTTACAACTTAATAGTCCAGTAATCAGCTGGACTGTCTTACAAAGAAAGCTTGGACTAGGCAGGATTGGCCACACTACCAGCCTGCCCATCATTCCATAAAAATCAAGCCCGAAAACAGGCCAAAGCCCACAGCAAACTACTCTTTTCTAGGGATCCTCAGCTTTTCTGGATCCCTTATATCCAGATTTCTCTGAAAGAGATATATACCGTCTCACACCCTTTTAAGCCCCTTTCACACGAGCGGGAGACTCGCAAGTCTCCCGCAACGCATCTACAGGGCTGGACTCAGCACTGACTGGGATCGCATATAATGCTATGCGATCCCTGTCAGTGCCGAGTCCAGCCCTGTAGATGCGTTGCGGGAGACTTGCGAGTCTCCCGCTCGTGTGAAAGGGGCATTAAATGGGTTATTTCTAGTGTTGAGCGAGCACCTCTGTGCTCGTATGCTTGGGTGCTCTGGCCGAGCACTCGGGGTTGCTCGAGTGCTCGGCTGAGCACCCGAGCATAATGTTAGTCAATGGGACTAAACCAGGCACCCCCCGCTCGGAAGAGGGGAGGGTGTATGGTTAATCGAAAAAGGTCAGAATCGCGACTTCTCCTCTTTTACTCTTTTCACTCGTAAAAGTATGCTAATTAACTGAATTTGTACACATTAGCGTACAAATCAACATTACAGTGCGGGGAAGAGACTCGAGCATTGCGCTCGAGTACACTTGGTGTTCGGCCGAACACCGAGCGGACCCGAGCGTAGGCGTGCTCGGCCGAACAGCGAGTTCGGCCGAGCATGCTTGCTCAACACTAGTTATTTCATGATTAGTGTGAAAAATGAAAATCATACATAATCTAGTACATGAAAACCTCTTTCTAACAAAACTAGGAGCAGCCCTGTACCTCTTATGGATCCGGAGATTTCCCCATTCATTGCCCCAATTGTTCTGCTAGATTTATTTCAAGCTGGCAGTTTAGTAGTAGAACTACATTCGATAAAGAAATCAGTCCTTGATGTTTTATAGATCTATAATTCATCTACTAGATGTTGAATGTGCAGAGCAAGAACAAATGTTTGCTGCCTGTGCAGTGTACATTGGAAAGTGAAAATGTAGAATGAGCCCTAGAGGAGGACATGAGATCAAGCCATTTAATCTAATGTGATATGTTCTGATGTATAAATCATTGCGAGCGCTGTATAACAGCTGCATAGAGAATGAGGCTTGCTCCTAATAATCTGATGTTGTGTCCTCAAGAGACATTGATTTTTTTCCCTTATTAATATCTTTCCTATTCTTGCATCAAACCAGGAGGAAGAATCAACCACTGTTCAAGTGAGAGAACAAGACCAAGATGTTCTGGTGCTTAAGAAAGTGTCGTCAGAAAGGCCAGCCTCCACAGCAGGGAGTGGAGAGAGTGATTGGAGGTAAGAGTTTCTCCTCTAGGCACACAGATACACACATTCAGACAAGCATAGGCTGACTGCGGAGCTCAGCTGCCAGATGGATTTAGCGAGAAAAGACAGAGCTGGTGTGGGAATATACTGCACGTTATAGGAGATGCCCTTTGTCAGTCACACGTCACAATGGGAAGTTCAAAGCTGAGGGTGCTTGATACCCATATGGATGTGAAGCCATCAGCAGCTTTTACAGCCAGAGAGCTTCCTTTGCCCACATTTGATGTGCCTTATTTTAAATACATTGATGAGGAAGATGAGGAGGATGAATGGAGCAGTCGCTCTCAGTCATCTACCGAGGATGACTCTGTGGACTCTCTGCTTTCTGACAGGTACATGGTGGTATCTGGGACACCGGAGAAGATTTTGGAGCACCTCCTGAATGACTTGCACCTGGACGATGTACAAGACAAAGAGACAGGTATGATAAAGAAAATAAATGTGGGTTTGTTGCTTGTGTACACATGCCAAGTACCAGAGAGCTTTGCGTGCCACGTTGTGGTAAGGTAGAATAAAATGTTTCCTTATGATTCCTGACAATGGGCCATGCATGTGTACAGACCACAGTCATTAAAGAAGAACTTTATATGTCGACATACCCTCATATTACACTGCAATGAATGGACAGGCTTAGAGCAGTCCATAAAAGTGGGTGGTATGGTCATGATGACATTTATTGATGACACCATTCATATGTCGTTTGTTTTTTAAGGTAGAGTATATAGTGTCTGTAATGATCATGCAGACTTTTATATGTTTCAGTCCAGACTCTATCTACAATCTGACAGCTAACCCTTGCTTCCCCACACTTGCAGCTTCTACACAGCAGTCACAAATGGTACACTTCTATGCTTTACAGTTTATTAGCGCTGTCAGTGACGGTCAGCAATTTGATTTAGCCAGTGGCAACTGCGAAAGTGAAGAGCCACATATTTTGAATCATTTCATTATCTAGCACAGAATGTCTGGATTGATTGATGTTGTTCATGCTTAAAAAATTGAGTTTTACGCTAGTTTTTCCTGTGCAAAAATTAAAATGGCTAAAAGATTACTCCTGGAGCATTTCACGTCTTGTAGAAAGCTGATTAGAAACTGAGCTGTGCGTCTTTAAAGTATAGGAAAGTTAGTAGCAAAACTTTTATTTGTTCACTAAAAGGAATCATCCCCTGCAGTCAAGTTTTCTCTGATGTCAATGAGTGTATTTCTCAGTACCCTTGTGACTATTGAAAGCCTCACAGATAAAACAAAAGTTAAATACAATTATTCACTGGCATCTTTTGTATACTAATCCTTTTATGCTTTGCTTTTGATATTCATTAAAGACAGATCCAGGATATTTCTCAGTAATTACCTTTATGCATGGTCTTTGCATATCACATGCGTATTGAGGGTGGCTATAGGCATTGTGTCTGTTATAACCTCAGGGTTGCATTCAGGTATGACGACACTTTCAGTATTAATGAATAGAGTTGATTTGGAACGAGATGAAATGAGAGCAGGAATCCCTTACCTTCTCATCATCTGCATTTTCCTTTATGGTCTATTGTTTGGCTCAGGCCATCTCTGGAGAAGCCATCCTGAAATCTGCAGCATCTTGCTCCTGTGTTTCATCGAGGAGCAAGAAAACCTGATATTTATTTCATTATCTTCACTAAACAGCAAACGAGAATAAGCATCCTTGCTGTGCTGCTGCAAAGAGATCTTAATATTCCAGGCCTCATTTCTTATAACTGCAGTAAAAAGACAGGCATAATAATGTAGTTTAATAATGACTATAAATCTAATTTAGCCCTTTTTGGTATCCAAGAAAGTAGCAATCAAGTGCCAGCTATTAACTTTCATTTTAATTTTGACTCTCTCATTTAGGATGTTAATGACTTCCATGAATAGCACTGTCTCAGCACTGTGAGTGTTCAGGAAATTCTCTTTGCTTTGGTCCAGTGTCCTGTGTTGGATTTTTGTGGGGAGGCTGAGCCGAGAACTGACCATCTGATGACATGCAGATGAGATGCACGGACAGCATGCCCTATCTCCCTGTGGGAAATAATGGGTCAAGTCACTGCTGAGAGCATTCAGCCATCTATCTACATGCCTGATGGAGATTGAGTGGCTGTGAATATTCAAATTGAATTACTCTACTAAATTACCACCTCGAGCCTTCCTGCAAACCTCCAGTATTACTGGTGATCACTCATCCTACTCACTAAATCTATTAGACTGGTGTCTTGAGAAATGACATTACAAAATTCTCATCTTATATGAAAGTAAACAAGACTGAGGTAAGAATGCTGAGCCAGCTACAAGAAACATATATATGAAGCATATAATACTGGTGTACAGCTTCCTCTTGTATGCACACGCTATGGAGAGCAGTAGACTTGGATCTTCTGGCTAAAGGAAGCCACAAGACAGCAAACCTTCAATGGACACAAAGAAAATGCATAGTTATTTCCATAAAGACGTGTAGCCCTCCAGTAGTGAGTGTCATGATGAATGCAGGTCTTAACATAATGTCCTAATACAGCATACTATAGGATGCCCCTTTTAATTTTCAAATAGTCCACCAAATTCATGCCTAACTTAGTAGACTTGTATAGATGGTTTTCTTTTTAGTTCCCATTCTCCTTGTTGAAGTCTTCTTCTTTGGAGTTTCTGTCGTTTACACGCTTCATTTACACACAGCATGCTTCAATGCATTCTCCAGGCATTAGTAAAATTAGACCTCACTAATTCTAACCAAATGCACTGGCAGCACTGCCATGAGCATCGGTTCAGGTCACAGCAGATGACAGCCTGCAATTATAACGGCTACTGTCAAACACTGTGAATGTGAGCATGCTTAAAAAAAAAAGCAAATACAGTCCCTGCATTACTTTTTAAAGGGGATCAGTCACCAGTGCCTATTTCAGAGCAGAATGCTGGGTCACTTACTGGAGCTCACCCAGTCGTTTTAATAAAATTAGGATTGAACAGCTCCAGGGTGAGCCGAGCACGAGAGTCCACTCAATACAATGCTCAAGCTCAGGAGTCCTTATATGCATGAGCTGACTGACTGACTGCCTTCTTGTTGTAGAGAAGGGGCGGGGGCTCATGAATATTAGGACTCCTGAGTGCGTGCAGTGTATTGAGTAGATTCCATAGTTCTTCTTTAGCTGGTGCTGATCGATACAGATTTTGGCAAAACACCTGGGTCAATTCCAGTACGTGACCCAACATTTTAATATGGCAGCATAACACTGGTGACTAAATCACTTTCATAGTGTTATATTTACCGAGGTTCATAATTGAAGAAATGAACTCCTTCTGCTCTCTGTGAGGGTATGGGTATGTTTACATGTGTCGAATTTGCCTATACTGTATTTACAAGAAAATCTGTGCCAAGAAATCTTAGGCTACGTTCACACGAAAGTGAAAAATAGCCTTGTGACAGCCTTTTTTATGGCTATCACTAGGGTTGAGTGAATTGAAGTATCCAAAGTGGACTTCGATGCGAATTTCAGGAAACATTTGGCTCAAAGCTAAGCCAAATTTCCTCGTGCTTCGTGGTAACTAATCAATTTTCCCTAAAATGGCAGTACGCAAAATCTTGTGCACGGTCATCTGCTTCGCTTTCTTTGTGAAATTCAGTGAAGCAGCCAAATCGACAAAAACTTTCCTCAACAATAGCGGTCACGCGACTGTTTTCAGCATAATGGCAGGCAATGGGTGTATTCACACCTCCCATGTTTAATACATACTGGCTGGCAAAAAACAGGACCTGTGTTATTTTGTCCATTTTATTTCATGTCTGCACCCGAGGCTGCCTGACTGCGCAGGCTCAACCCTGGAACATTGTGGGCTAAGATCATATGCTGTATGTTCTGCACATGATCCCGGATTTACCCGCAACATAGTTACACAGGTAGCTAAGGCCTGTTTCACCCTGGTGTTAATGGTTCTGGCAGGCTGTTCCGGCAGGGAGACAGCCTGCCGGATCCGTAACTACCTTGTGCAGTGGTGTGCTGTTGGAAATCTGTTTGGGCCCATTCGGCAGCATGGCAAATATACAGAGCGGCGGTTCAACAAATACCACTGCACGCAGCAGCTTTTTGTCTGGCTAAACAGGTCTTAGCCTGTGACCATGGTGTCTGGTGGGTCAAAGACCCGGAAGAACGCGGAGATCAGGTCAGCCGGAGTGTGTGTGCTGCAGCCCCTGTCCTCCTGCTGCACATTAGTTTCTATAGAGCCCCTACCTGTGGCAGGGCTCCATAGGAACATAGTGTAATTCTCACAAAATGAGAAAAGCAATTTAATGATTGCTTGCTATAGTTCCCTAGAGGAAAAATTCAGAGTGCACACTGAAGGTGTCCGTATTTTGCAGATCTGTGGTTTGCAGACTGCAATATGGACACAGTCGTGTGCATGAGGCCTAAGTAACATATCTGCTATTATAAATGAAAGCCCAGGTCAGGCCACAGATCACAGTAGAGATTATTTGGCAGTTTGTTGTTTTAACTTATGCCTTTGTCATCCAAAACTGAATCCGGCGCATGTCAACCATGAACATCTAAAATCCCTAATGTACGCCCAGCTTTATATATGTTCACATGTTAGAAATTTCTGCAACTTTTCCTTACATCTGCGGGGATTTGCAGAAATGTATGCATGTGCTGCAGAACTAGCCCCATTCAGATTTATGGAACGGATTTTCTCAGAATTTATCAGAATTTGCTGTAACAAATCTGCATGGTGTAAATATAGCCTAAGCACTTTTTTTGTTATAACTTTTAAAATCTGACTTGTATCTGACCTCTAACAGTAACACAGTAAAGACTGACACACAATCAGAAGCGAGCGAACTGGAGAGTGATGATTGGGGTTTCTTGCTTGTATAGAAAGGAGCCGTCCCATAGAAGTGAATAGGACAGCTTCTTGTAATTACACCAGCTCGCCATTACACTGTCGACGGCGAGCAGGTAAACAATGAAAGGAAGGCTGTGCTGGCACAGAGCATGGCTTTCTCTTCAACCAGCTGATTGGTGGGGGTGCCAGTTATTGGACCCCCGCCTATCTGATATTGATGACCTATCCTGAGGATAGGTCATCAATAAAAATATCCCAGAAAACCCTTTAATATGTCCTCGTTCATGTGGCTTACAGCTACCACAATGATAATGATGACAGTATCCCTACCAGGCTAGGAAGTGGCAGGAGACTAATTACATCGAGGAGTGCAGTGCCAGTCTTAGACTCCCTACTGCACTGCCGTAGATGACGGCTAATTTATGATGAGGTGCTGGCCTTGTCATAAGTTAGGTGCACCTATAGTAAAAAAAAATTACTCCAGTCCCTGACTGGAATACTTTTACTCCGCTTTTACACCAGTTTTAAAAGTTAGTAAATGTGTTGGGCCCGACGGCCCAGCCCGGCCCCCAACATTTTAAAATCCACAATGAGTAAACTGTTTTTGAGTTTTGTTATTTTTGTGCAGATTTCACCCTATTTCATGGGAGGGTGAGATCAAATCCGCAACAAAATCTGCTTGTAGCACTCATGGATTTGGTGTGGAAATGCACAGAAATCCACCTAGAAAATCTGTTTGTAAACCTACACCCACGTGCAGGTAGCCTAAAAGAAGTATTCAAGTTCCCAACATTCTACTCTTGTAACAGGACCTCGCGGCATTATAGTAATTTATAATGCTGTGTCCCTTCCCAACCTCTGCTGTAATGAAATGTACTGACATAGTGCCGTCAGTACAATAAATTACAGCTGATATCAGGGAGGGACACACAGCATTAGAAGTCATTATAATGCTGTGAGGTCCTTTTACAAGAGCAGAGTCCAGGATGGTAAATCAGTCTCCCACATGGAACATGTTTCCTGCAGACAACGTTCTCATAAGAGGCACACTTCTGAGTAGGGACCCTCTCACTGAAGGTATCGAGGTGCTGTACTAGAGAAACCTTTGCAATTTTATTTAATCAGTTCCTCTTAAAATCACTATTTTTCCTTTTTATTCTTGCACGCTAGAAAGCATTTGGAAATGGAACAGAGAGATGAGAATATATTTGACATTCATGGTAGAATGCATCAAGGCTACCAGTCGTTCCACATTAACCTTATCCATGTATATCCTCTCTGCCCTGGCAGAAAAGGTTGTTTCTGCCCAAATCATAACAGTATATATCACACTTGCTGTGATTTGTCTGTTGCACTCTGTCAGCCACTACCCTTACTCACCCGTTCACTCGGTTATCTTGTATTGTCAAGGTCATAGTTTGTTTTTTTGATCTTATTTCTTTTCTTGAGCGTTGAACGCTTTCATCACCTGAAGCATGAGGTGTAATGTTAAATAAGTGAATATTGGGCCATTGAACTTAGATAGACCTATTTTTTCAGACAGCAGCTTTTAGTTGGAAGGTTGCTGAAGAACAAGCTAACCCCAAATTGTACTTCCAATGATCAGCTGTAATATTTGGTGAAATCTGCAAGAATGTGCTCAGTTTCCCTGCAGCACCACCACAAGGGATTGTCAGCGCACTCTCCACTCTAATTGACAGGGCCAGGTAATGTAAATGTCATTGCGCTTGGCCCTGACCTGTCTTAGAGTGCAGGGGGAGAGGAGACTCTAGGAGTAACAGCCACGCCCCCTTGCTCTTAGAGGCTCATTTGCATATATTAAAACTTCATTTTTCTCAACAATGTGGGCATTTATGGACTTTGGACCAATACCTGGAAAGCACATGCAATGGGTCAGCCTGTTTCATAGGTACAAATCAGTTGACAGTTTCCCTTTAAAGGGGTATTCTCATCTTAGACAATGGGGGCATATTGCTAGGATATGCCCCCATTGTCTTATAGGTGCGGGTCCCAGATCCAGAACGGAGCGGGGAGCGCTGCGCCTGGAGGACCCCGGCCACCACCAGGCGCAGCTCCCCGCTATGCTCATAGAAACGAATGTGAGCGCATTTCTATGGGGCCGCCTATTTTCAGCGGCCCCATAGAAATGAATGGAGGGCGGCTGCGCATGCGCAGAGCGCCCTTATTCAGTTTGGGGGCTCCATTCTGGATATAGGTGTGGGACCCGTACCTATAAGACAATGGGGGCATATCCTAGCGATATGCCCCCATTGTCTAAAATGAGACACGAGTAAAACTTATTTAGTTATCACTTGCCTTTTTGTTCCTTTTTTTATTGCAATAAAAGGCATTGGGGGTCATTTATCAATGGACATGCGACTGTTTTAGTTGTGAAAAAAAGGTTCTTTTTTTGACTAGCCATACAGCAATATTTATTAGCATGGCTGCTTTTCAGCCATGTTCAAGGGGGCATATTGGGGGCAGTATAGGAGCAAATTGCAGAAAAACTACCCCAGGCACACAAACTGACTTAGATGGCACTAATTTATGACAAGGCGCACTCCTCTTCATAAATTATACCGAATCTTATGGCAGCGTAGGGGGGGAATCTAAGATCAGCATAAAAAGCCGGTCTTAGTGAATGACCCCCAATGTGTAAACCCAGCATAATGCATTGAAGACCATTTGTCTATCATTTGTATACTGCATGCCTTATATATTCAGTACAGCTCTGCAAAAACAGATTCCTATTCAGAATGCCAGAGCTCCATTATTAATACAATGGCTGCAAAAATGTACTCTCAGTCAAAACAACACTTGAGTAATTGTGTAATTTGCACTTGAAGGATGAATGTAGACAAAATTGTGTCCTGAAATACAATGTTAATAATTGATTTTCTTGATAGAGTCTCCTTGATGTCAATAGAAATCGAATGCGGTCCAGATGGCCTGTGTTTCAGCACGGTATAATTTTGCAGAACATGCCATTACCTTGAGGCAAAGCGTCTTTCTGCACAAAAATGTATAACTCCTGTCCGTGAGCTTTTCCCTGTCTAACACCACAGATACCAAACAATCCAAACCTTTACATTTCTACATGCAGTTCAGCTGCTGTGCACCACCAGAGAAATGGAGCAGGGAAAGTCATTTCATAGGCCCGCACATCCTAACACGTCTTATTCCCTTGTATAAGCTTTATCCGTGCCTAATAGTAGCCTGTAGCTAAGGTAAAGTGTAAGAAGTTGGCGCGTACAAATCAATGACAGATGGTCCATCCTTACTTTTCCCTGTCTGCTGTAATAGCTTCAGCATCTCTTTGCTAAACACATTTTAGTTTGTTGACTTTTTTTCATTTAGTTTTTGTTTTAGATGTATATTCAAACATACAGTATTCTGTTACAGTCTTAAAGGGGTTGGTCCATCTCAGACTATGATGGCATACTGCTAGTATATGCCATCAGACTCAGATAGGTGCAGGTCCTACCTCTGAGACCCGCTCCTACCACCTGAAGTAAAGGAGAGCACACTGCGCATGCGCTGCGTGCTCTCCATTTGCAACTATAGCTCGTCTATTATCGGAATTCCCATAGCGGCGAATGGAGAGTACACCGCTCGTGCACGTCCACATGTCCATATACCTCTATGGGACTCGCTGTCCAGTCGGAGCTGAAAGTGTCAAACCGCATAGGGCCAGGAAGAAGC
Source organism: Rhinella marina (assembly GCA_900303285.1). NCBI lineage: Eukaryota > Metazoa > Chordata > Amphibia > Anura > Bufonidae > Rhinella > Rhinella marina. The sequence goes on from ONZH01011199.1 coordinate 255,502, forward strand.
GCCTGCTGCACGAAACGGCTGTACCCACCATGCTTCATTCATGGATTTCCAGGAGAAATAACAGAGGGCCAGCATAATGCTGAGATCTAAGAAAAGGCACTCCTGCAAGTATTTCATAGAAACTGACATGTCAGAAGAGGTTCTCTATAATGTGATATTGCTCTAAACCTACAATGTATTTGTACAAAGGGTTAATTATCCACTATATTTTGGCACAGTGAAAATTTTTGGCACAACAACTAGCAATTGCGTTGAAAAGTGATCTCCTAGGGCACTGACGGCGAACCTTTTACAGACCGAGTGCCCAAACTGCAACCAAAAACCCACTTATTTATCACAAAGTGCCAACATGGGAGTTTAACCTGAATACAGTCCAGTATAGTATATCTTCCATGTACTTTATTATTTAGCTATAATAGGGTGGGGGTGCCCACAGAGAAGGGCTCTGAGTGCTGCTTCTGGCACCCATGCTATAGGTTCGCCAGGGTGTGATCTTCTCAAAGAAGATGGGCAGTATACATAATATATGCAAATTAATATCTGTCACAGGAAATCTGGTCTGGAGAAGGGGGTGGTCTTCTCAGAGAGGTGGTCTTTTGTAGAGATTTCACTGTATACTGTATGTGCAGGCTGAATTTTTATACTGGGCCCAAATATGTAGATAAAAGATAAATTGTAGGAGTTCGCGGTATGGTGCTGACAGGCTCATGTCTAGTGTAACTTCAACCCTACTTTGTTTTATTGCCTCTGTTCTGAGTCATTTCTTCTTGGTTTCATGTCCCTACTGCTCTATTTTGGATTAATGCTATTTGCCAGACATTCCTCAAAAGCCACTAATTGTTTTTTTCCTAGCTATCTGTGAAATAATAGACCCAGTGCTGTGTGACATAAACAGTACAGTGGGCTTACACATAACTGGGTAATAGTGGAAAATGGTCGATCATTGTAGTAAATAACCAGTTAAACATGTTTCTGAGTAAGATTGCTAATGTCTCTTTTTAGTTGCTTAGGCTGCTTTCACACTTTCAGTGTTTGATCAGTGATTTTCATCAGTGATTGTGAGCCAAAACCAGGCATGGGTCAAAAAGACAAATAGGTACAAATATTTCCATTATAAAGTATCTCCCAGTAGGCTTCAGTCCTGGTTTTGGCTCACAACCACTGATGGAAATCACTGATGAAACACTGGCTTTGTGAACACAACCTCATAGTTTAAGAGGTTGTCCCACGAAATAAATTCTACAGTTTTCAAACCAGCACCTGGATCTGAATACTTTTCTAATTGCTTGTATGTAAAAATGTTGTGTAGCCACTACTTCCTGAGCTGTGATAGGGAGAGCATGGACACACCCCCTGAGCTCCAGCAGAAAAGACACTCCCCTGAGCAGCCAGCTTGATAAAAATCTAACAGAGCAATGAATGGGGAGATTTCTGGATCCATATGAGGTACAGGGCTGGTTCTAGCTGTGTTAGAATGAGATGATCATATACTATATGATAGTCTGATTTTCATTTTTTACATTAATCATGGGATAACCTCTTTAAGGGGGTTTTCCAGGAGTTAACTACTGATGACCTATCCTCAGGATAGGTCATCAGTATCTGATTGGTGGGGGTCCGACACCCGGGACTCCTGCCAATCAGCTGTTTGAGAAGTCACCGGCACTCGGGTGTCAGACCCCCACCGATCAGATACTGATGACCTATCCTGAGGATAAGTCATCAGTAGTTAACTCCCGGAAAACCCCTTTAAGATGAGTTGTCAATGACTATGGTCAAATATGTAATGGAAGTAGCTTCCTGAGATGAAGCGTATGTGTAATGTGCTAGAGCCTAGGGCCGAATACCACTTTTCTGCAGAGAGACATTTACCCAGGAAGGAACAATTTCAACTGAACGATTCTGCTGCACCAGGAAAACAGCTTCAGCATGCTCTCACCTTCAGGTTTTGACTCTAGTTCCTTCCATTTCTCCATCAAAGTAGGTGCATTCTATCAATAGGTTTATGTGATCCAGGTTAGGATTTGGAAGTTGCACAAAAAAAAATATGCAAAAAAAAAAAAAAAAAGAATATTACATAAAACTGGAAGAAAGGAATCCCAGATTAGAACAGTCTTGATCGTATATTAGCTTCATTGTGTGCTTCTCCCATTGTATGTATGTGTGAAGTTTTGGTTAATAGCTATAACATTGGTGGCGAACCTATGGCACGGATGCCAGAGGTGGCACTCTGAGCCTCTCTGTGGGCACCTGCACCCTGGAATAAGTCTATAGTGTACCAATATGCCTTAGACTTTTCCTGCCATTCATCACATGTACAGCACAGGCAGTGCACTGAATGTAGGCAGGTTATTATAGCTAAATGATAAAGTACATGGAAGATATACTATACTGGACTGTAATATTCAGGTTTAATTGCCGTGTTGGCACTTTGCCATAAATAAGTGGGTTTTGGGTTGCTGTTTAGTCACTCAGTCTGTAAAAGGTTGGCCATCACTAAGCACTGGCTGCGCTCTGTAAGCAGCATCCAAGTCTATAGACAGATTTCATCATGCCATAGAGAATATTGCTGTCTTCCCATACTTTTAGGATGTGTTTGGCAGACAGCTAATTCATATCACTGAATGCCCATGTAAATTACATCTGTAGTTACTCCTGTAAACTTTATCCAAATCACATGTAAAACAATTCATTGATTTCCATTTCTGCGCTTTTACCATAGTAATAGAATCATTTGCCTTCTCCTCTGCCATTTGCAAGCATTTGGGATACATTTATTGACATGTTTTCAGATGAGGAAGTAATTGCCCAAAGGGGTTCTAAACCCTGAATACTAATGTCTCATTGAAGAGTCATGTACTTTAATTGAGTGCCAGGAACATCTTACATAAGACAGGATTATTCTTACTGCACACCTTCAGAGCTGAAAAGCGCGGGCTGAGACCAGCTAGAACGTGTTACTTGTTGCAGCCCTGCAAACAGTTTTCACTATGGGCACTTTTTTCAAAATAAAAATATAATAATATTTAATAATAAATATGATAATTTTTAATTAATTGTATTCTTTTCACATTACAAACACTGGTTGTGTGCTGTTATGTGAAAAATAGCAAGAATAACTCTGTATCTATGAATTTCTACACAAGTTATGGTAGTGATGAGACACCAAGGTCAAATAAATCAATATATATGGTATACTGTATATTTATTACATTCACTAGATGCTTTGCAAAAAATAGGGCAGATTTACGATTCCTAATGCACTAAATTGTGTGTTACAGTTTGCCAAAAAACTGGCTCAAATGACATGCGCAATATTTATTACCTGTTTTGGACACTTTTTGCTCTTTTCTAGGCACTTTGTAAAAACTGGGAAGTGGCTTTGTTGATGTAATGAATGCAATGTAATGGTATAAGGATTCAGCAGAGAGCCCTAAGTTGTAAAAAAGTTGAGCAACATATAACTATGTGTGACTTTTCTGCAACTTGGTGTTGCGTGATTATTTTAGAACTGTAATTTGGCTGTGGCTATTGAAGTTAATGGAGGAAAATTTCTGCTTGATGTGCGACGCGAAACCAGTCACCATCAACAAACAGAGGATATTTCCCTTCATATTCCCTTTACACTGTCTAAAAAATTAGCCAACTTTAGTAAATAGTTTTACGTACAACATATAAACCAAAAGTCTATAACTAGACTATGCATATGGCCCCCAGTTTGACTTCCAATGTATAAAGAAAAATATATCACACGATTTAGTCTGGACATACACATTAGATGTATATCTGCCAAACCTGCTGATTTCAGCAGGACTATCCTACGGCAGTTGTTGGGAACCCATGATCTCCCCTGCAAGCAGATGTTGGAAGATAAGGATCGGTTGTCAGATTTCAACATGGCCGATTCTTTGGTTCTTGGAGAGATAAGGCTCATCCAAAGGTGACAGATTTCTTTAGTGTATGTCTAGCATTAACCTTTTTGCCAGGATACTCTGTATTGAAAAGCGGCTATTGTTCAAGGCAAATTTTCATATGATTGTATTTTACTCATTTTGGGTTAAAAATAATATTTTCAATTGGTCTTTGTGAAAAATGTTCAGCGGTTTATGACATACAGAGGTTAAAAATGAGTCCCTTTCAGTTTTCTTTGAAAACTCGTCATCTGACGGCTCATGTGTAGCTCTTTTCTATGATCTCCTGAACTCATAAAAACTCATTATAGCTCAGTTCTTATCAAACTTAAATGCGTGTTGATGAGGATATAAGGATATCAGAGATAAGAGTTACACATGAGCTGTCAGATAAGGCGATTCAAAGAGAGCAAAGTGACAGCTTGAAAACAGACAGATTTTTAACCCTTGTATCTCATAAATGGCTGAACATTTTTAATGCATTTTTAGCCCAAAATGAGTAAAATGCAATCATAAAAAAGTGCTTTACATAAAAAGGTATGGCTTTGCATACCGCCTCAATGTATACTAAAAGGATACGGTTTTGGTATGTCAGGCCTATTATATACCAGAGGAATATTTCTTGACCTAATACCCAGATGTGCAGAAAAAGAAAGTGTGAACATAGCCTCATCTTTGAAGATCGAGGCTTGACAGATAACTACAAAGTGGTTGTCTGAGGTTTCAGTTTTCGTAAAAAAAAGGAATGTTTACATAATTATTGTAAATGTCAGCAATGTGCATTGTGTCTTTAGTGTTGTGCTGAGCCTCATGCGAAGACTGACAGGGGAAAATGAAAGCAATCATTGGGAGTTCAGACAGCAGGGGGTCTGTTGTAGTTTCTAGCCTTTTTATTGCTTACACACAGTGATGTGCTTGTGCCTTCCGTATGTCAAGGAGGCAGGCAGCAGACTTGTGCTGCTTTGCATTTCAGTGAAAGTCAAAGAGCTTTGTCCTCTCATGAGGCTCGCTTGATATCACGATATGTAAACTGCAGAGCCAAGTCTGTATAAATACCGTACTGAGGGCATACAGAGAACCTCCTCTAAAGAAGACCTATGTGACTTCTAAAGTCAGAACTGTTTTCTGTGCAGGCCATGCAGGGTGCTAAATACCTCACCCATCTACCTTATAACCGTGTTCACAGCTTCGTTTGAGGGTTTACATTAAGCTTTCTGTTATTTTTAACGCAAGAAATGTGCAACTTGATGTATTGTCCTTACTGACAAAAATATAGGAACCCCTACAGTTCCCATTTAAAGCCTATGCAACCCTTCTTCGAAATGGATTCTTCGAAATATGGATCCATCATGGCATCATAACATTGAATGCTTGTGTTTAAGTAGATGTCCGTTTTAATTCTTTTATTTATTGTACCCCTGTTCTTAAATGTGTTACCTCACTTCATCAAGTGGCATTTGTCATGTAGAGAAAGTTAATACAAGGCACTTACTAATGTATTGTGATTGTCCATATTGCTTCCTTTGCTGGCTGGATTCATTTTTCCACAACATTATACACTGCTCGTTTCCATGGTTACAGACCACCCTGCAATCCAGCAGCAGTGGCCGTGCTCGTAAACTATACAGAAAAGTGCTGGACTATGCATACTCCTGTGGTCCCAGCCACCAGAGAGGCATGCGCTTTTTCCTGTGTGCAAGCATGACCACTGCTGCTGGATTGCAGGGTGGCCACAACCATGGAAACTATTATTGTATAATGTGATGGGAAAATTAATCTAGCCAGTAATGGAGGCAATATTGATAATCACAATACATTAGTAAGTGTCTTGTATAAATTTTTTTGTACATGATTATTGCAATTTGCTGAACTAAGACAACCCCTTTCACAGTTTGCCATTGTTTTATTTGTATGTATTGTATGTTTTTGGAGTACTGTATTATATTATATTATTCATGACCAATCTAGTTGTTGTTGCAGTTTGGTAATAAAATAGGCTTCAGCGCTAATTAATGGTTTTATTGCACGGAGCAGACACTAACCACTGCTAGAGTCAGGAGATTGCTGCTGAATAATGCAATGTAATTCTCATTATTAAATCTCTGGGCACTATAGGATGTTCCCTGTGGGCATGTTCATGAATACTATTGCAGTGACAATGCCAGTCCTCAGAGACTCACTCCCTCACCTTGTGATTTCATGTTTGTGTTTTTCTACAGATACCCTCCTGGATGACTTCCTTCTCACGTACACCGTCTTCATGACAACAGACGACTTGTGCCAGGCGCTCCTCAGACAATATCCTTAATTAACTGGAACAGTCATGCCCCTGATTCCAAAGAATGGAAAGCAGATGCCTAACATTACAGGAAAATGGCATCTGGTAAATAGCTGTGAAAGGATACAACTGACACATTAGTCCATTCTATGGTGGCTCCAGATTAGAGTAGGATGAGGAACGGTTGATGAATAGGAATAGATATCTGTAATACCAGATACAAAGCAGCACAGTGTCATTTCCCTCAAGGTTAATGCATAGAGCTATCATGTTTAGCACCCAATATGCCTTAGCATAAGGGCCGCAAAAAAAAAAAAAGCATCTAATCATTGCAGTTCCATCATCTGCCTTTAATTTACCACCTATCTGGTACTATTATTGTTGGACCAGTTGGTTCTAATATTATGTGCACTGTGTTAGCTGAAGACTTGTGTAGAATACCTCTCAGGCATAATCTTTAACGTCCTAACAATCATTACAATAACTGTACAGATGGAGAGTGTTCTTAATGATTGGCCTAAGGGAAACTGAAGTTCTTATCCTACAGTCCGCACCATTTCCAACCTTGTTGTATTATGACGTGTGGTGGAACATGACTGGCTTTAGTTTGTCTTCTCCATACCAGTTTGCTTTGGGGATCAGTTACGTCAGGATAGATTTTTAACTATGCTGCCGTCCACTATCCCCCAGTAGCATCTGGGTGAATTATATCCCTATTGGTATTAGACCCATTCTTAGTATTCTTGTTCTCCGGCAATGTGTAGCCTATTACTCCTGATAAACATCCGTAGTAGTTGATGGCCCTATTTGTCTGGGACATGTCCTACGTTTTGGTAGTATCAAGTTAATTTTTATTCTGCATGTTGTACCTCTTTTACACACTTTTACATATGGTAGATAAGTCTCCAACTACTTAAAGGGGTTGTCTCACTTCAGCAAATGGAAATTATCATGTAGTCAAAGTTAATGCAAGGCACTTACTAATGTATTGTGATTGACCATATTGCAGTTTTGATTTATTTTTGCATCACATTATACACTGCTTGTATACAAGGGTTATGACCACCCTGCAATCCAGCAGCAGTGGTCGTACTTGCATATTATAGGAAACAGCCCCTGTCTCTCTGCTGGCCGGGACCGTGGGAGCATATGTACTCGTATCTGCACTGCAGCAGTGGCTGTAACCATACAAAGCACTTACATTAGTAAGTGCCTTGTATTAACTTGATCTACATGATAAATGCCATTTGCTGAAGAGAGGCAACCCCTTTAAAGGTACTATCCGTGGCATAAATATTGATCGGAGTGGTCCAAGTCTCAACTGTGGCGTTTTATAGCACCATACATTGTGCAGCAACTGTGCCTGGTATAGCAGTTCAATCCCTTTCAGTTGAGTGGCACTGAGCCGCAGAAAGGCCTTTTGTCTGATGAACATGAGATCACTGGCCTAAAGAAGAGGTCACAGGACTTATCTATCCACCATGGCCCCTTTAAGGGGAGAGAAGAAGAGCTAGCACGATAGCCATAGCTTACAAGCATGTATTCACGTATTCTGTTTAGGTTTTTGTTATACATTTACTAAAACTATATGTGAATAGATTACATTATTTTAAACTAATATTTATCACAAGCTGCTGAAGCTGTGTACGACAAACAGTCAATTGTGAAACAAAGGCTCCTCAGAGCCTATAAAGCTAGCAGTAATTTCTGATGTACTTAGTAATTATGGAAGCAAAATAAGCACATAGCATGAAGTACACTTAAGCTAATTGTATTTTTTCCAGTCTCAAAGCACATTTTAGAAATACTTGAAAGAGATAGAACATGCCTAAGGCACATGCCATAAACTGGCTATCAAGTGAAGAAATTCTGGTATTCCATGCATATGGTTTAGCATACCTTGATCATCCATAAGTAAAGCGACAAGGGGACGGCATGCAATAGAAGAACTCCACATTTCTCCTTTTATGACAGGTCTGTGATTAATTGTTTTCTTTTTCTGCTTCAAGGGATTTAATGCATTCCAGCTCTTCACCCACGTGCCATGTTCATGTACTGACTTCTGAAAGGTGGAGAGCTCCAGGGTAGAATACAAAGCTAATCCACGCAATAGCCACATTACTAGATCAAACACCCAATCCAGCAAAAACCTGTTACCCGAAGATATGTTTTTTTAGGTGCAGTTTGAATGCTGCCAATTAAAACTTGTCTGCTCTAGCATTGTCATGTTTTAGGGCAGCCACATAAAATATCTGGACACACTGTCGGTGAAACGCCACATCTTTTTATAATAGTAAAATACATACAAAACATGTTTTCTAGCAACCAAAAGCCAATATAGCAGGGATCAGCAACCTTCGGCACTCCAGCTGTTGTGAAACTACAATTCCCAGCATGCTCCATTCATTTCTGTGAGAGTTCTGAGAAGAGCAGAGGAAGTATGCATGCTGGGAGTTGTAGTTTCACAACAGCTGGAGTGCCGGAGGTTGCTGATCCCTGCAATATAGAGATATATGCAATAGAAATGAAGCCTCTCTGACAAGACCTCCCAAACTTGCATTGAAAGTGGTTTTCTAGGGGTAGTCTTCTCAAAGAAGATGGCCGGTGTGTGTAATATAGGGTAAAATCTGTTGCAGGAAATCTGGTTTGGATAAGGGGGTTGTCTTCTCAATGAACTGGTCATTTGGAAAGGGTTCATAGTATATGGTGGAACAGGAAATCTGGTCTGGATATGAGGTTAGTCTTCTAAAGAGGGTCTTTTGAGGGGGTTTCACTGTATATAACAGCTATAGATATTTCTCTTTTTAACTCAATTTTACATAGTTTGTAAGGCTGAAAAAAGACATACATCGATCCAGTTCAGCCTGAAACTGGATTTTGGTTTTCCAGTTTGAAATTCTTGTCCGTCATTTTGTTCCAGACGAAACAGAAAGCTGGCAGTAGGTAATCTGGGGTTATGAATAAGGTTTGAGATTGGATTTATTGTACAATAATTCATGAAGTGTATTTTTCAGAAGCTAGTCCAGTGAGGTTATCATAGCACACATTCTGGTTACGTTATGTTATTGTGCTAAATAGAACTACAAACCTTTAATAGGTTTCAATAGGCTTCCAAATTTACTGTGTATTTTATTAGGATGCTTGATTTTGTTTTTGTAGGTGAAAGGAAATGCAGTATTTGAAGCTTATTGTATTTAGGTTGAGATTTTGTCGTGTTCTTTAATTGGAAGTTGTGGTATGGAAGTGTTCCTATGGGGTCCTAAATGACCTAAAAAAACAAATAAAAAAACTGAAATGCTGAGTTTACTTTATTGGCCTCTGATAATTTAGCCTGGATTTGCTTAAGTACTAGCAATTTGCAGGATAGTGGCGGACCAGCGACAAACCTTTCCCTGGTAACAGAAGAGATTGATGCATAGCAGCAGAGAAGGGTCACTTAATTAGCTCTGGATTTTCGGGACGGCATTCTCCTCGTCTCTGTAATTGGTTGCTCTTTTAAAACACAGAATGTTTTCTTGTTGTTCCTTGACCCGAAATTACCTATTGTGCCAAGAAGTACGACGGCAAGGCAGACAGCCCAGAGGCACTGTGTACAAAGCGGAAGGTCCTGCTTCTTGCATCTCAGTGGACTGCTTTATACAAAGACTGGCTACATGATGATGAGCACTCCAAGTTATTCCTGAAGGTGAGCAATGAACCTAGAATTGTTCACAAGTCTGTATGTGAAATGCATTCGCCAATGGCTGAGAATAATGTCTCAGTGACTGTGGTCTTTTTGAAGCGTTGTGTAGTATGCACGTTGCAGCCTAAGCATATTTTCTGCAGTGTTGTGGTGCTGATTCAGCATATTACAGTATGTGGATTGGGTTTTGAACACGCAATCCACATTTAGTGGCAAAATTCCATGTGGAAAAATGAGCGTGCTGCAGAATCTCATATCCGCTGCATGCGCATTTATGTTGCAGAAACGGCACTGACTTTCACAGCGGTTTACACTATATAGGGTTAAAATCTGCAGTGAATCCACAGCAACATCTGCATGCAAAACCAGGGCCATTGCATCTGATGATTGTTAATAGAGATCATGATATGACTTGCAACCTCATGTGACTCCAAAAAAACTATCACCAAAAATTCAACACTATTTGATTTTTGGTTACAAGTTGCACACAACTTTGCCATCACCATCTTAGACCGCAATAGAAATTGGTGTAGCCTACAACTTTTCTCCAATTTGGGGCTGTTTGGTTTTGGGTTTTTTTTCCACAAATCGCAGCTCTAAAATATACCACTTTTCTGAGACTTATGTCAAGTTCATATCAGCGTCACAGATTCAGTCATATTTGCCAGAAAACCTAGCAGCACATTATGCAGCTCTTTTTTTTTTTTCAATAAACTGATGGACTGAACCTGATGGACCCCATTGTATTGTAAGTCATTTGGGTCCATTAGATGCTGCTTATGTTCGATGTGTGACAGAGCCAGCACTGTGTCATTGCTATGCCACAGATTTGTGGTGAGATCCACAGGTGAACATTTCCTCCATGTGTGGCCTTCCCATAACAGTAAGTTACATAGGTAAGTCCAACTTGTACTCACTAGAGAATCCACCACATAAGGGCTCATGCACACGAACGTGTGCTGTCAGTGTCCGTGCTGTTGGGCCGCGGCATTCGAATCGCAGACCCATTCACTTGAATGGGGTCCGCGATCCACATCGGATGGTCCACACCAGAAACACCACAGGAGCACATTGTAGTGCTTCCGCGGTTTTCCGCTCCGTGCCTCCGCTCCGCATCTCCCTTATTGCGGAACCATTGAAGTGAATGGGTCCACAATCCGTGATGCGGGCTGCAAACGGCACCGGCCGTGTGCATGAGCACTAAATCTGAGGCTGACACTGATGTGCTGTGGAAATTAGCCTTATTCAGTGGGGCAGTTCTGCTGGCTTTTCCAAGAGGAATCTGAAAGAATAAGGGCTTGTTCACACAGCCGTTGTGCAGCTGTGGCCGTATTGTGGCCTTTATACGGCCGGTCCGCAATACACAGGCACCGGTCGTGTGCACCCCGCATCACGGATCGTGGACCCCTTCACTTGAATGGGTCCGCAATCACAGAAATGCGGTGTGGAACGGAGGCACGGATCGGAACCCCACGAAAGCACTGCGGAGTGCTTCCATGGTATTTCTTTCTGTGCCTCCGCACCGCAAAAAAAATAGAACTTTTATTTTTTTTGCAGTGCGGACTGTCGGATGCTGATCGCGGACCCCATTGAAGTGAATGGGACCGCGATCCGCATGCGGAAGCCCCACGGTCGGTGCCCGTGCATTCCGGACCGCAACAAGTGTGAACAAGCCCTAAGTAGCATGGTTTTATTTTTCCATGGTGTGGGGAACATTACAGGTGGACTGTTTTCCAGAACATGTGAACAGTAAGACCCCATTCACGTGCAATGGAGATGTTATTCAAGAAGATTCCATATAGAAATCCGAACTTGTGTGAACTGGCCAAAAAGCACAAAGATGCACAGGAGGCAATCCAAGCCTGTTTCATCATGAGCAGCAGTTTTCATAGCTGAATTTTACTCTTTACAGTAGTAGATAAAAGAGAAGGTCATGGTTTTGATTTATGTAAATACACAATTTCCTGATGTCTCAGAACTGGAGTTTATCCCGTCCTTGACCCTCAATATATGGCTCCTACACAACACCTGCCTTGTGTGTGAGCCATTAGAAAATGAATTGTTTCCTCTAGTTCACATCCTATAGGGGGGAGTCATCCAGAGATTAACAGTGATATAACAAAAAGTGTTTAAAACATAGTATCACAGGTTTAGGGGACGTTCACACGACCCTATCTGTTTTGTGGTCTGCAGATTGTGGTTCTGCAAAATACAGATGCGGTCCCACACTTATGGCAGGCACTATTGAAAAAATGTCTATTGCCCAAAAAATGGAGAAGAATAGGACATTTTCTATCATTTGTGGCCCGGCTGCACGGATGCGGACAGCACAGCGACCCCATAGAAATGAAAGGGTCTGTGTGCAATCCACAAAAATATGGATCGAACACAGACAAAATACGATTGTGTGAATGCTCCCTTATTTATATCATTAATCTCCAAAATTAAACTTCTCTTTTGCATCCATCACCACCTCATGTGCTCTTTTCCTATTAAATTGAATATTCACTATATTTTGGTTCAACCAGGATATGGCTTCTGGTGATATGTATCTATAACCGCAAAACTAAGAACTGAACATTTAGAAATGTGTGATATAAACAGCAAGCAGTGAGTCTTTCCAGCTCTGACAGAAAATAGTATCATCCAACATGAAGAAGTGAAACAAAGCATATTCTGTAAAATTATAGTCCTAAAATCCATGTTGAATAATTACCATTTATGGCTTCAGCTTTCTGCAGTATGTAGAAGATACTTCTCCTATAGACTATGCATTTCTAGGGCCTGTCTTCTTAAAGTCATACGTCTTCATGGTATTACTTGTTGTCACGTCTGCCCTGGTTAGGCACACAATCTTTTGTCTGCAGGAGCCAAAGAATGTAGATCTGGGCCATATCATTAGATGTGAAGTTCAGTTTATTATATTGCTGTCATCATATGTGTGAGCAGGGTTAACCTTTTGCTCCCGCTTTATATCACTGGATTACAGCACAAGACCAGTGTTATAACAAGGGTGATGTGACCGATGCGGTCACTTTATGTCACATAATTATGAAAAAAAGAGTACAAGCAGGTATCAATACACTGCTTAAACTGTAATGGTGTAAAAAAAGAAAAAACCTAAGCATAAAAAAGAGGGCGACTGTGCCGACATGGCGTGTCTCTTCTGCTGTTGTTTCATCACTATTATTTCAGCGCCTCATTCCGTTCTGTGATATTGCTCGGTGCCCACCGATGAGGAATGCAGACCAGAATAAATGAGGCATGATGTTTTCATGTTTTTCAGACCCTCTATCGCTATGTGCTCGATGATGTGTATGAATATCCCATCTTAGAGAAGGAATTAAAAGAATTCCAGAAGGTGCTGCGGATCCATCGTCGTCAGTAAGTGCTAGGGTAGAAAATTCCCCGGACAATCCATTGGGAGGGGGGGATGATATCTAGTAAGGATTATGTGTCATTTCAAGGTCAAGAGTTCACCGGATATATAGGACTGGGAAAAGAGACCAGTGCAGGAATATATTATCCACATGCTCATTTGGGGAGTAGAATACATTATCTCCGCCTGTACAGTAAAGGCAGACAATGTAATGTTCTGGGCAATAGCATATTTATTCCCTGTTCATTGTAATCTTTCTAATCGTATTTCTATACATCTCAGATTAGAATCCACTAAATCCATCAAGATTGCTGAATATACAGGCACTTATTCTATCATTTTTATTTACTCAGTATAGACACTGACTACTGTGTTTGTTTCCATTTGCAGCACTGTCGACGAATACTCACCACATAGAAAGGTATTATTATTTCATGTACTATGATATAGTGTATCTCTTTACTAAGTGCGATATATTGTGATTCAGGGAAGTGCTAGAGACGTGTGGATCACATGAGATATTTGATAACCTGTACAGTGATTAAGAAAAGAGCATTTGTGCATTCAGGAGACCGAGGCAATAGATGATGTGTAGTAGGCCCATATTAGAAAAAAAAGCCAGAAGTATATATTTCATAGCATGTACCCAGCTGTGCACATGACAGGGCAATAAAATGTATGTGAGGAAATGTGCTACAGCAGACTTCCTCTGAGATTAGCAGCACAATCTGGCAAGGAAGCTTTTAATGAGAGGCATGGCTGCAGGGTGGATACTTAGTTGCAGGGTGGACAGTCCGTCTCTGAATGTGGCCAAAAGTTTTCTAGGAAGTAGTAACAATGGCAGGAGAATGAATCAAAATCCATGCAAACGTCATGACTGCTATTGTCCACATTGAAGTCTGGCCATAGTTCAGGGCAGGAAAGGGTGATCCTCCACTGTGATGTTCCGTGATTGGCCTTTTCCATGCTGACCGGCTCACTTTTACCATGTTCTGATTAATTTAATCATACAGTTGTATTCAATTGACCTAATAAAAGGGAGGAATGCCCCTTAAGTGCTGATATGGTGAGCACCAGGTAAAGGGAAGGAGGTACTGCTCTACTGAACTACCTGAGGATAGACAATTTATAGGAGGCACTGCTTTTTTTTTAAAGGTGGGGAGATAAAAATTTTGAAAAAATTCTAATATGTAGAGAAATGAAAGGCATATACCTATAAGACTAGACTCACTCCATGTTTGGACATGTATGACTAAGGGCTCATGTGCAAGAACGTGTGCCGGCCAGGCCTGTGTTGTGGAGCGCAAATTGCGGTCCACAATGGACGGGCACCGACCGCGTGCTTGAATGGTGTTCACGATCCACCCACCCGACAGTCCGCACTGCAAAAGAGTAGTGCATGCGCCACTTTTTTAGCGGTGTGCAGGCACAGACAGAAAACCCATCGAAGCACTCCGTAGATGCTTCTGTGGGGGTCCATGCCTCCCGGTCTGCATCAGTGAAAGGTGCACATACCGTTGTTGGCCAAAAACAGTCGTGTGCATGAGCCCTAAATAAGCACACACACAGATTCTCCTGACACTTATGCCTAACATGCATATAGACAATTATTGGCTAAAACCACGTGTACATTCTTGCTTTAACTGCTTAATTGTTAAGTGTTGACTTTGCTTTTCAGTACAACTGTACAAAATAATAAGTATGCTGTATAGTATTTCTATGGAAATTAAAGGGGTTGTCTGGGAATAAATTATTTTTCCTGATGTCTGGAGCCTGCCTTCCCTATGGAAAGACTCATACTTGCCTCCTCCCTGCTGCTCTCGTCCTGCATGCTGGCCCCTATGTGTCCATTTTTTGGTCTGCGGCTTGTTACTTCCTCCCCAGTAGGGGCATGGTCACCTTCGCTGCCAAAGCCAACCACTCACACACATCCCTGCTGAAGGCAGTCATTGGCTGCAGTGGAGCAGGTGACCATGCCCATGCTAGAGAGGAAGAAAACAAGCTGCGGACCAGAACTTGGTCTCACGCAGGACCACAGTGGCAGGGAGCAGGTAAGTATTTACTAGCAGAGGCAGGCTATGGGCAACAGGCAAAAATAATTTATTCCTGGACAACCCCTTTAATGACAGATATAATGGCAGTTGAATTCTTCTTTAATGGAATGTATCAGATGGTCTGGCCAGCATTATGTGATTCTACTTTCCAGGACATATATATTGATGACCTACATGTATCTATAGGATAGGTCTGGTATGGCCAGCCTGTGGCTCTCCAGCTGTTACAAAACTACAACTCCCAGCATGCCCAGACTGCCTATAGCTATCAGCCTAGAGCAGGACATGGTGGGAATTGTAGTTTTACAACAGCTGGCGAGCCGCAGCTTGGCCATCCCTGGGATAGGTGATTAATATCAGATCAGTGATCACTAGGGGCTGTTAGCGGCAGTTGCTGTTCCAGAAGTAAATAGAGAATGGTACTGGAACACACGGTGCCATGCACTGTGTGGTGGTCAAACTTGGGTACTGCAACTCAGCTCCTATTCAAGTGAATGGGAGCAGCGCTGCAGTAACCAGTCCCAGCCACTACAAAGTGGATGAATTTCTGGTGCCTGTGGATGAGCTGGGATGCTGGGAGTTAGACCCTGCTCACCTGATATTGACTATCTATCCTAAGTAAATGAGCGAATTGATTCTCACAATTTGAATTAGTTCAAACTCGGCCTCAGGGAGCAGCAAGGAGATGGCCCACTGCTCAAGAGACTCTACCCCTTGATTGACAGGGCCAGACATCTCATCTGTCACTGAAAGTCTTGCGCCGTTGCTCTGAGTATTGGTGCAAGTGCAGAGGATGACTTGGCACATTTCATAACTTGTACAGTAATTAGGAAAAGAGTATTCATGCATTCATGAGCCCAAAGATGAAGCAGTGCAGGCTCCACTTCCAAGTGTACCCAGATGTGATGTGCAGTGGCGCAGGATTGACAGGGCCAGGTGAGATTGGTGGGCCTGTCAATCAAGGGGTTATGGAGAGTTTCTTGAGCAACAGGGCCAACCCCTTGGTGCTCCAGGAGACTGACTTTAAACAAATTTGATTTGTTGGAATCGATTCTCTACTGGAGACATTAATGGTCGCCTTTGTCAGGAGGTTATTAGAGCTATATACTATGGAATAAACCAATCCATAACTTTATAACCGATTATTGATGATGTGAAATGTAAATGACCAACAAATCCCTATAACATTGAACTATAAGGCCTTATTCGCACAGTATCTGGCAGTGATTTCCATCATTGGTTGTGGGCCTAAACCAGTACCAAAGACTACACGGAGATCAGGTATATTCTGTGTTTCTGACCTGCACCTGGCTTTGGCTCACAATCACTGATGAAAGTCACTGACCAAACACCGACTATGTGAATTAGGCCTGAGCTGGGATTTTCTACTGTGGTAGGGAAGGTTTGATGAAGTGTGAAACAATCTTACTTCTCACTCTGTCATGTTACAGTCATCTATTCCCATGCTTTCAGGACGTATTAAGTGCTGGATATCTAATAGTGTGTATTACTTGGATAGGGTTTGCTTACTGTGAATGTAACACAATGTCCTCAATCTTGTGCCCACAGAACAGAGCTCTCTTCCACCAATTCAGTCTTAAGGAGAACTGGCTGCAGCACAGAGGAAATGTGAATGAAATAGAGGAAAGTAAGTATAAGCAGCTGATGGGTGGAGGAAGCGATAAATGTCATACTTTACCTCATGAAATATTTTAGCTATGATGCATCACTGCACAAGAACACTGCATATGCAAAGTACTTTTTATGTGATTAATGATTTCATTTCATTAATTTGGAGTTTCATGTCTGGAATACAGAAAATTCCCAAAGAGCTCTCCCTACAAAGCCTATCTGGCTTTGTCTGCCATTATGTATGTATCGCTGAGAAGTGCATTGGTATTTTGCTCTTTATCCCACATATTATATGTACAGTACTTTCAGGTTGGTTGATGGTAACTAGAGATGAGCGAACGTGCTCGTTACGAGCACTGTACCGCTCGGCTCCCCTGCACTCGCATGGGCGCAGGCAGCCGCTTCCGTCGGATGAGGAGGACGGAAGCGGCTGCCTGTGCCCATGCGAGCGCAGGGGAGCCGAGCGGTACAGTGCTCGTTACGAGCACGTTCGCTCATCTCTAATGGTAACCCTCATTCCTCCAGGAAAATGTTATTAGTAAGTCTGAATAATTTATGGCTGAAAAAGACTTTAGGAAAACACCTGCACCGTCACAGTTATGATTGTACACAGCCATTAGGCACAGCCATTATGCAAACTTTTTTTGAAAACTCGGGTATGCTTTAAGGATTATCCATTATCCGTCTTGACCAATGATGCTGTTCTGGCAGAGAAGTGACCACTCAAGTACAGTTGAGTGAGATTGAGTGAGATCACTACTGATCTGACCAAAAGTAATAAAATCACTTTAAGGCAACATTCACACGTCCGTTTAAAACATCCGCAATCTATCCGCATCCGTTCCGCAATTGCGGATGGTTTTTGCGGATATTTTGCGGATCCATTCATTTCAATGGGTCCTGATAATCTGCGGACATTGCACCGTATGTTGTCCGCATCCGTTAATCTGTTCCGTTCCGTTTTGCGGATCCTCAAACAGAAATCCTCCTGTCCTACTTTTCCTCCTGTTTTGCGGTCCGTAGCCCAATACAAGTCTATGGGACGTCCGTAAATGCGGAAGACATGCGGAAAGCCATCTGCATGTCATCCGTATTTGCGGATTCCGTTCCAGGAGGGGTGAAAAAAAAAAAAAAGATGTTATTCATCCTTCCGTTTTTTGCGGATCTGCAAAAAACGGATGACATATGGATACATCCTTTCCGTTTCTTACTGAAAGAAGAAACGGATGTCCTGGAAAAACGGAGTTTTTTGCGGAACAATGGATCCGCAAAAAACTGACCGTTTTCCAGGATGTGCACACATACGGACGTGTGAATGTAGCCTTAGTGTTCTGGGTTTAAAGCTGCTACCCGCCAGTCATTCCCTGCTATACATCGTGTCAGACTTAAATTGGACATCAAAACTTACTGGCTTATGTATCAGTGCGTTGTGCATCCATGACTGGGTAAGAGACCAATCAAAGGTGGTGCTAAGACTGATAACAACTAAAGATGACCAGTTATAAGATTATGCTTATGCAGTTATGCTCCACAATCGAGCAAATTACCGATGGCTGTGCCATAGTTCCCTTATATGTGACAAAAAGTATGTCAACCTCCATTGTCATATACTCAGGAAGTACAGGTCTGTAATAATACATTTTGAGAAAATTAGGGTCCATTCACACGACTATGTCCTTTTTGAGGACCCCCCACATGTGCATGCCATATTGCGGTGTGGACCCATTGAGTCTGCGATCCGCATGTTGCAACCATGTCCTGTCTTTTGCTGTGTGTCCATGCAGACCCAGAAGCATGTGGTAGGAACACACAACGGACACGATCGTGTGAATGGACCCTTAGGCTTCATTCACACTACCGTATGTTTATTTCCGTATCTTATCCGCATTTTTGCGGATAAGATGCGGAACCATACAGACCCAATCATTTTTCCATAGGAGAAAAAAAAATGCGGAATGCACACCGTGTGCATTCCGCATCCGTATATTACGGAAGTTCTCCCGCAAAAAAAGGAAACATGTCCGCAAAACACGTCCGTAGCCCCATTAAAGTCAATGGGTCCGCAAAATTACGGAAGACTTTCCGTATGTCTTCCGTTCCGTTTTTATACGGACACGGAATACATACGGTCATGTGAATGAAGCCTTAGACTGCAGCAACATACAGTTTCAGGATACATATTCAGGAACTCTATTATTATTTACTTTATCAAGGCATGACAGGCTCCCCAAAAGATCTTCATGCTGCTGACGCTTGGTATTACAGGATACGGTTCTCTGTTTCCATCTGTATTTGCTGGCCTACGTTTATATTCCTCCTTCTAAAAAATTCCAGCAGTTTTTGTTAGCGAACACCATCATTGTGGAAGCAAACTGCTTCCTTGAGCGATGCCACATCATTTCACACTCCGGTGACTTCTCTGATAAAATAAGGGGAGCGCTGCTGGAACATAAATGTACAATAGTAATTGTGCCACAGTAATACGCTTCCAGCAGAATCACTTTAAGAATCAGCACAGTGGGAAAATGTGGAAAGTAAATAAAAATTCTGATTTATTTATTGCTTAAGGGTCTAGTGCTGAGTGCTCTAATCAATAGTCAAGGTAGACGTCCACGAGTATTTTCGGCCTGATGGGATTGCACATTTTAGTGGCTTTCCATATGAATCCAGCATATCTAGTTGCATAAATAGCCATAAAGTGGGAAATATTAGGAATATTTCTATGCTCTTCTTTGCACATGAACTTGCTAATACTTAGCTTTATTTACTGATCTTTTGCCTCAAAAGTAGCAAAAAAAAAGCAGATTCATGAATTTAAGATTTGCATTTTGTTTATAATGCTTTGTGCTGTAGAATAGACAGTAGGAGACTGGAATTGCTGCTGTTTGGCTTGATAGCCTCTTGCCGTCATTTACCATACATAGCAGGGAAGCACGAGCTGACAGCAGCAGAGTTTTATTGACTTCTCCCTGGAATGCTTACCATCTCTCCCTGCCTTTTTTGTGCAGTTTTCTGCCGGGTTTACATAACAGATCACTCCTACGTCAGCATCAGGACGAAGGTTTCCAGTTCTGTGCAAGATATCTTGAAGATAGTAGCTGAGCGGATACAGCATCCAGAAGAGGACCTGGCTTTGGTCACTGTCACGTTTTCCGGGGGTAATTCTACTTCCATGCTTATTCCACAATTACCCATGTCTTTGAAGAATAAATGGTTGACAGTGCATAGCGCAGGTATTTGTCCTCCCCTGGGGGAGCGTGCTCAGCTGTGTGACCACAGATTTTCTAGCAGAGTTCTGTTTCTATAGCAACTGCTAATTCCCCACTGATGACAGCCCTCTGGGCAGGGGGCTTTACTGGGTTTGTAAATATTTTCACTAGTTTTGTGCTTTTTCTGTAATGTGAGACACACATAAAACACATATTAGGGCTTGTTCACATCTGCTTTAGAAGCTCTGTTTGGGTCCTCCGTCGCAGATTCCGTTAAAATAAATAAATAAAAATAAGACAAAAAAAATTACAAAAACAGGATCCTAAAAGGACACTGAACAGACGCCATTGTAGTCAATATAGTCTGGTCAGCTCTGTTCGGCTCAGTTATGTGCTGAATCTGGCACTTCCCTTATTGTTGGAAATATATAGCAGTGGTGTGAACTTATACTGCAAAGTTTAAAAATGTTATGCTCTTTCATTTATTGGATGACATTCATGTTAACCATTTTTTTCTGATGTTATGGCACTTCTTGAGCTTTTCCCCTAAAATGGCAGGAAATCGAAATACAAGTCCTGGTGTTTCCTTCTTCTTTCAAGTTGTTAAAATTTTACATATGTCATTATGTTTCAAAAAAAGCTGTGTCATAGGGACACCAAATGTGATCCCACAGGAAAAGTCTCACAGATGGTAAATCTGCCTGATTATGGATGATGGGAATGTATTACTGCATGGCCAGGCAGATTTGTCATTTAGGAGGTTGGTCAAGCTCAGTGATGGCAACTGATGGACCTGTAATGGTATACTGTTACTACAGCTTTCTAAGAAATTGCTGAGTTTAGCAGACTGCTTAGTTTTGGCCGCCAGTGCCATGCTTAAAGAGGACCTTTCACCACTCCTAACGTGCCTCTTTTAATATCTTCATGCATTCCCCATGTAATAACAATTCTGGAACATCTATTCTTATGTCTCTATGTTGTGCCATTTCTTTATTATTTCTACTAGAAGTTATGAATGAATTGTTATTTGCCTTCAGTAAGGGAACAGAGGGGAGGTAACAAGTTGGGGGTGTGTCCCTGCACAGTCTGAAAATGGCAGCACTGATTGGATAGAGTCAGTCTGTGCAGATACACACCTCCAACTGGTCACCTCCCCTCTGTTCCTTTACTGAAAGCAAATAGCAATTCATTCATAACTTCTAGTAGAAATAATAAAGAAATGGCACAACATACAGACATAAGAAGAGATGCTCCAGACTTGTTATTACATGGGGAATGCATGAAGATATTAAAACAGGCACGTCAGGAGAGGTGAAAGGTCCTCTTTAAGGTTGATTGACTGCTAGAATTTGAGACACTGCTGGAGCTTCCAGTTTGCAGTCACTGCATAACTTTGACCTAAAGCTACATCATATTTCAAGTCCTAAAAGTAGATAAAGATAACCAAAACAAACGAGTCAAAAATATTAAGATTTGTCATTTATTTATTGAGAAATATTAACAAATATCACATCTGTGAGAAGCAAAAGTATTTGAACCTTTACCTTCAGTATCTGGTGTGGCCACCTTGTGCTGATACTAGTTGATTAGTCCTGTACATCGGCTTGGTAGAATTTTAGCCCATTCTTCCATACAAAACAGCTTCAAGTCTGTTATGTTGGTGTGTGTCCTCCCATGAACTGTTCGCTTCAGGCCCTTCCACAACATGTCAGGACTTTGGCACTATTCAATATTGCATATGATGTAGTAGGCAGCTGGAAAAAAAATTCTAAATGGGGTGGAATTTGGAAACAAAAACACAATTCTACCACAGTTTTAGGGGGGGAAAGGGGGGGGGGGTTATGGTGTTTGCTATGTGATAAAATTAACCTGTTACCTTTATTCTCCAGGACAGTACGATTGCAACAATACCATACTTGTATTGTTTCGCTTTAATACTGAAAATGTAATTTTTTTTTCTTTTCATTTCCATATTCTGACCCCTATAACTTTTGTAGTTATATGTATGTTGCTGTATGAGGGCTCATTTTTCGAAGGGTGATCTGTACTTTTCAGTGATACCATTTCGAAGTGTGTTTGACTTTTTTTATCTTCACCTTATGGGATAAATATTGTTATATTGTAATAGTACGGGCGTTTTCGCACAAGACGATGCCGATTATGTGTTTTTTTATTGTTTATTTTGATTTTGGGGAAAGGGGATTTGAACTTTTTTATATATATATATTTTTTTTTTTAAACACTTTAACTTTTTTTAAGTCAAGTGACTATAGCTGACAATTATTAGATTGTCCATTGTGTT
Organism: Rhinella marina; assembly: GCA_900303285.1. NCBI lineage: Eukaryota > Metazoa > Chordata > Amphibia > Anura > Bufonidae > Rhinella > Rhinella marina. Next base: position 277,949 of record ONZH01011199.1, read on the forward strand.
CGGTGATATCATCATAGAACACTCCATTTACAATATGTCGAGTCTTTAAAGATGGCGCACGCTTCAGAGCAGAGCAAGCGCCATAGCTACCGGGTGCCTGTTTCATACAGCTACGGCTAACCCCTCAGATGCCATTTATCAGACAGGAACGCTTCCTCCAGCAGAGATCAGGCTTCCAGGCTCATTAACTATATATTACAATTCAGGCCAGCAAGTGGCAGCACTGAATTGTAATATAACTATTTCTGTATAGGATAATGGAGAAAATTCCATTATTCTATACAAATTTCAATCTGATGATTGCATGTTGTAGTCCACTTGTAAAAAAGTAAAAAAAAACTTTAAAATATAAAAGAAGTAAAAAATCAAAATACTTAAACGATAATCTCTTTAGAGATGGTTTAGTAACCTTATCCAGCCTGATGAGCATCAGCAAGTCTTCTTCTTAGGTCCTCAGAAATCTCCTTTGTTTGTGCCAGAATACACTTCCACAAACATGTATTGTTTATTAAATAAAATAGGTCACGCACTCACACCTGATTGTCATCCCATTGATTGAAAACACCTCTCTAATTTCACCTTCAAATGATCTGCTAATGCCAAAGGTTCACATGCTTTTGCAATTTGCAGACATGTAATATTGGATCATTTTCCTCAATAATTAAATGACCAGGTCTAATATTTTTGACTAAATTTATTTTGATTTAATTTGGCTATCTTTATCTACATTACTTTTAGGACTGTAAACAATCTGATGCAGTTTTAGGTCAAATTTATGCGAAATATAGCAAATTGTGAAAGGTTCACAAACTTTCAAGCACCACTGTATATTATTACAGTGTCAGCCAATACAGCAAATCATATCCACAATGTGAGTGGCGTGCCTTAGGTTTATATCATTGACCCCTATACACAGTTTAGTACAGGGAACTGTAGAGATTGCGGAACAGTTCATGTACATGTTCCTGGTGTACACTAATGAAGATCTATCTATATTTTGCTTGAGATAATATAGAAATATTTATTATGTACCACACTACAGCCCAGGAGTCACTGCAGTCACCTTCAGTCACAAGTCTGGTAAAAAAGATCAATATATCATCTCCTCCTGGCACCTCACACAATTGCCACCAAATGATTCTCTTGACATGTGTCAGGACTGTTTAATACGTGACGACAGGCTATATCTGCAATATACAGCTTTTATCCTGTTTATTGCAAAGTTTGTAAAAAAACAAAACAGCATCTTATGTGACCATAGATTGTTCATTATAACCTCACAAATTATAGTCATTGATTCTGTCACTTACTATTAATCATATTGACTACGCCAGTACCAGAACACTGCTCTTCAGTGCTTGTTCCCTTCTTCTCCATAATGGTTTACACACCACGATTGTGTTGTGGTTTCCTAGAACAGATCCACAAAAATCAAGAACTACAAAAATTTTTTTTAAATGATGCATTTTCATCTATTCCCCATTTTGTTTACCTCAAAATCCATTTGTAATGGACAGTTTTTAGGCTAGGTCTACACTGTGACTTTTTGTAACGCGACTGATTGATTTTAATTATTGAACTACAGCTGCAGTGCAGATGAATGCTTTCTGTTGAATGCAATCTTGTGGCCGAACAGGCATGGAAACTATCGTTTCTGGGCAGCAGATCATGATGTCCAAACACCTTTAAGGACGAGGAGAAGCTGATTGTCAGGAAGTAAGCGTTCCTTCCCGACAGTCAGCTGCTTGCTCTGTGGAAGTGAAGCTCTGCATTTACAGGCAGCGATCACCATCACAGTATGAGCACGAGCGATCACTATTGCGTTATTTCTGGGCAGCAGAGTCCTGTTTAGACTTCACGATCTGCTGCCCAGAAATGATAATTTACTTGTCTGCATGAACAACAGTTTTACCTGATGAGCAATCATTTCGCTCCTTCATCGGCTGCACCTTTAGACGGGCAGGTGGCTGGAAACGAGTGTTCGCAGGAACGTTTGTTCCCGATAATCTGCCCAAATATCAAGCCATGTAGATGCACCTTAAATCATTGTCCTCAAGCTGTATGTCGCTGTATTCTGGATGTGTCATTGTTTGTTTGTTTATTTCCTTCAACTTTCAGAAGTTAATAAAACAACATAATAAATATATTCCAAATTACTGAGCAATCAGAGAGAAACATAAAGGTTTAGATTTTACAGCCAGAACCTAACATAAAATTACAACATAAAATAAGCCACTTCCATTTTTAATCAGAAGAGTGTATTAGTCTGGAATCCACTTCCCAGTCTCCTACATCTGTCCCTCCTGCATTTCTTTCAATTACTGGATTATCCAGCATCGGATTTCAGGAATTGTTTTCTACCAAATACAGATATTTCATCTGGCAGATCTGTCCTTTGTAAAACTAAATTGGTGGATCGTCATTTCACAACCACGAGCTGTCTTCTAAAACACCGTTTTCCTTTTGTTTTCAGAAAAACACGAACTTTTGCCCACAGAAATGGCTCTTTCCAAGTCCTTGGAATCGTCCAGCCGTATATACACTTACAGGAAGAGTGACACTTTGGTGAGTAGCACTATGCAGAGAGAGAGGGAATGTATTGTATGGATTAGGATCTCTAATTTCTATCCTGTATATACAATACAAATACAATACAAATCTAAATTAAATTAATGAAAAGCTAATATGGGTGACTCCTGAAAGAGCCCATGCACTCTCCATTGTTGTCAGCTAATCAACTATTCTTCACAACTCCCTCACACTGGTTGATTGTGCTTGTGTCCTCAGTGGGGGGTGCTCCCCTTTTCATATCTATATTTATGACTCTATGGGGTGCCAGTCCTCTATTATTAGAAGTTTATAAATAAAGGTACAACTGGGTGTTGCCAGTTGGGGGTGGGGTGTCCCTGCACAGTCTGCCACTGTCAGCACTGATTGGACAGTGTCAGACTGTGCAGGGACATACTCCCAGTTGGTGACACCCAGTTGTACCTCTTTAACTTCTCCAAAGCTTTCCTCAATGATAAATACAATTTTTGAATTGTTAAATGTCTGGTTTGTGTTATGCAAAACCACAGAAAAAATGTTACCTAAATGATTCTGACTTAAACCGCTCCTTTCTTTTCAGCAGCACTACTCTTATTAAATTCAGTAGGCGCAATACTGCCAGTACAGCTAGTCCTCTGTCCACTGATACCAAGAAACAATGTAATACACAAATGCTAAATTTTTATCCCCAAGTTAAGATTTCAGGGACTACATTTTGTATGTCTACGAGTGCATGAACACAAAGTGGATTCTATTTGACATGGTTTGTCCACTTACAGTATTATTTTGGCCATATGTAATCAGACACAAGACAATTTTCATACGGAGCGTAAAGTTTCAGTACTCTGGTGATAACCAGACACCCCCTATAAATTACAGTGTGTTGGCCTCAACACTTCAGTTAGGAGCCTTGTACTTTTACTGTGAAATAATAAGATTCTGTTCAACATTTATAGTAATTCTTGGTGCCAGACGTTACAATAGTCCAGGCTGGCTCTGAGCGACTTAATTACCACATTTGCCGTATTTATTTTCATCATCCTATGTGCCTGGTCAGTTTCTATATAATTGAATTTCCACCCAGAGTGCTTTGTTCAATGAGTGTCAATTCATCACACTCCTGCGCTTTCAAGGCCTTTTCCTAAATTGACTGAATAATCTCGTATAAGGTGAACAAGCCTGAAAAAAATGCACTCAACCTGGATTGCTCTGCTAACAAACTTCAATTTTAATCATCCTCTTAGAGTGAAATGTTTACACAAGGTTTTTATGAACTGTATTGCAGAATCCGTTTGCAGAAAATGAAGAGACACAGCACAGATCAGTGAGGATCTTGGGGATGAACACCTGGGATCTGGCCTTGGAGCTGACAAGTTTTGACTGGAGTCTCTTCAATTCTATACATGAGGTAATATAGAGAATTATCCAGAAATGAACTGGCTACACCATCTTAAATGGGATCTCTACCGTAAACCTGTCATGTATCTGGCAATTTACTGTGAAAAGTGAGACATGAACATATTGGTTTAGATCTTAAGTAGACACATATGAAAATGGTCATAGAAATCGCACAATTTTGTTTTAAAGCGGTTGTCTCATTTTAGACATTGGCAGTATATCACTTGGTCCCTACCCTGGGACCCGAACTTATCCCCGAAGTGAGCAGAGAGCAGCCATGTCTGTGCGGCTACCCTCCATTGTTTTCTATGGCACTGACAAATGTGCTTAGCTATTCACAGAAGTTCCATACAATGAATGGAGCGGTGGCCACACTTCCTACGCTCTCTATTCATGTGTATGGGATTTCCGAAAGTAGAGCCTGCTCACTTGTATCTTTTCAGAACTCCCCTAGAAATGAATGGAAAGCGTGCTAGGCATGCACAGTGTGCTCATCTTCACTTTCAGGGACCTGTTCTGGAGATACTGAAGGTGTGGCCCTCAGATGTGGGACCCGCACTTATCTGAGTTTGATGGCATATCCTAGTGAATGCCATTACAGTCTGAGATGACACAACCTCTTTAAACCTAGAGGAAAGTAATGTGCTCTGACCAAAAATATTGGATTTGTTATAATGTTTATTGAAAAATTGTAAATCAGATAGTTTACGCTCCCAGTGATCGAAAAAGATCCATATTTTCCTAAGATCATGCCCTGACATATGTGGTCACTTGAAAGATATACATGATATATGAGTAACAATTGGTAATTTATCGTCATAGAGCTACTAAGCACTGGGATTTGAACATTCATTACAATGGGGGAAGCAGTAGGTTAGCTTTCTTATTAATCTTTGCTGTTGTTGAAGCACGCATACTTTTGTGCATTACCTGATGAATATTCAATGTGGGTAAAAGTCAAAGGGCATATCAGAAGTGTCATTCTTTCAGTTTTTAATAATTAAAGGGAGTCTGCCACTTTCAAAATTGATTTCAAAGTAAACATGCCGCCATGTAGGGTTGATGCTCCGAACAAGGTTCTTTTTATTTTTACTCAAATAAGGTATTTGGTGCACTGTGGGATGGTCCAGTCCCTTCAGTGTCCCATGTGTCCTCGCTACTGGCTTTGAAATCTCCATCCACGGTGCAGTGAAATCTTTATTTTTATAAAAATAAAAAGATGCATTTCTCAAGATTAGAGGACCGGATTTTCAGAAGAAATGGCCAAAACTGATGCTAAATGTGCATAAAGGAGCATAATGGATGCTTAAAATGTAGGACCCATTTTTTATTTATTTTTCTGTTCTTCTGATGGAAAACTAAATGGTGATACTAACTTAGACAAATGTGTATGCCAATCCTTATTATTGGGAGTGCAAGAGGTCTCCTGTTTTTCCTCCAGTAGATGAAGTAAATTTGACAATTTGGCATGGATCCGATAGACCCTGAAGTGACCAATTATAGAAAACTATATCCTTACCAGTTATTAACCGTGCTGTTTATTTTTTACAGCAAGAACTGATTTACTTCACCTTCAGCAGACAGGGTAAAGGGGAGAACACCCTAAACCTGAGTCTTCTACTGCAAAGATGTAATGAGGTTCAGCTTTGGGTGGCCACCGAGATTCTCCTCTGCAGCCAGCTTGGAAAACGGGTGCAGCTTGTGAAAAAATTCATCAAGATCGCTGCTCAGTAAGTTGGAAATGCTTGAGAACATGGCATTCAACATGTATGAAATGTTTTTATCATTCTAATTACACATTATGGGGGAGATTCATCAAAACTGGAGCAAATGAAAATCTGAGTCACAGTTTTTATTTTTATTTTCATTTTCCAAATGATCCCTGCAAAAAGACATGGAATGCGTTGTTACAGACAACATCTCCATTTCTGAAACTCCCCCAAATTTCTGATGCAAAAGTGTTCCTTGAAATACTTTTAAAGGGGGTGGGGGGATTCCCGGAAACATCTTCATGTCGTTCGTAGGCTGAGTCTGGTATTGCATAATAGTCCCAGTCCCTTCAATAGTGGTGAGCGGCAATACCAGTCTTAGCTCATGGACACAAATTGTGCTGTTTCTGGCAAAAAAAAAACAGGATCAGAAAATTGACATCATATGGTCCAAATCTCAGGATTTGTATTTAGTGTGTATTCTGTGGTTTAGACTGAATGTATAGCACATGTCCATGTCATTCATGACTCAGCAAGCGTTTGCAGGATTGCCTCTTTCTATTTGTAATCCTATCATAGAACCACGTTCATTCTCACCCCCTGATGATTTACTCTACTTCGTCCCACAACCTCCAGTTCCATCCGTCAGTAATAATTTATCATCTTTCCCATTACAGCCGGCACAGAAATCCAATGCATTATTCTGGTTAAGGGTTTCAGCCGCTCACACCATCTAACAGAAGATTGCATTAGAGGAACTGTAAATCAAACAATATATTCAATATGCTGTATGACTAGACAATCACAGAGAAAACAAAGACATTGCCCATCTTTCCGGTAGTGTTGTGCTATGCTCTGGCTGCATTTATGATGTGTAAACTAGAAAAATATCTCTGTGTAGTAAAAATGTGCTGCCACTGTGAAGTTTAAAGGGAAATACATTATGCTATAATTCTTGTCTCATAGTTGCAAAGCTCAGAGGAATTTGAATTCTTTCTTTGCCATCATTATGGGGCTGAATACGGCATCAGTCTGTCGACTCTCTCAGACCTGGGAGGTAAATTCCTTCATATATTACTAAATTTGAGCCTGTGAATATAAAGATGATATATGCAAGCTTTTTAATATTATACAAATTGATGAAAAGTGATCCATCTGAGTTTTCTGTGCTTTCAAATTGTACTCCTGTACATTATAAACATAGAGATATTAGGGCAGATTAGCCTGTAGATGGCGTAAACCTTAGACACTGTCTAGACCTGCAGCAGATGTATCACAGGGGTTGGATGATAAATCTGGTGCAGGCATAGACACATTTGTCTGGCTGTATATCGGCTTACTCTGACACAATATTTTGCACCAGAATTGTGGCGCAATTTTGGTGCAAAATGTTGCATCCTATATCACGCCCTCTTTCCTGTGAAGCCACACACCTTCCATCTAGGCCCCACCTTTTTTGAGCAGGTTGAAAAAAAATGGAGAAACCCTAGTTGCACCAATGTGCACCACTTTCTAGAATGATTCTAAGTGCAGATACATTAGTAAATCGGGACCATTGTATATAAATATGCTGTAGAGCAGTCTGTAATAATTAGAATACTCCAGTGATCAATACTTGCAGATGAGCACATTTTCATGGTCGGTTTTAGACAGAATGGAGTCTTGTCATTGATCCTAATTTTAGTGCATCTCCACCATTCACGTATCATTGCTCTTCCTTTGCTGATGGGTTATTGGTCATTTGCATCCAGTGCATGGGACTATACATCATATAAAAGTATCATATAAAAGCTTGAAATAGATATAATGTTCCACTTTCAGATGAGTCTTTTAACCTTTATTATTATTTTCCATCAATAATTTTTATTAAGACATAAAAAAAGGTTTACAATAAAATAGACACCTATATTGGTATGGTTTATCAAATATGAGGTTAATACAGTGGAGAAAACCAGAGGGTCTCTCTGCTTAAACAAAAGTAAAGACAGGCCTAAGAGTAAGAAGATGAAACAAGAAGACAAAGAAGAAAGGCAGGAAAAAAGTGGTGGAGGGGATGGAACTGCCCAGAGGGCTAAGTAATTTCCACCATTCGTCCCCCATTCATATGTGAAAGGCCACATGGCAGTGGTTAGCACTGGTCCCTTGCAGCAGTCAGGTCCTAGGTTCAAATCCAACCAAGGACAACTTCTGAATGGAGTTTCTATGTTCTCCCTGTGTTTGTGTTGGTTTCCTGCGAATACTCCACTTTCCTCTCACGCTCCAAAGATAAAAAGAGAAAAAAACAAGCACCAATCAAGTTACCGCATATATATTCATTTGGTGCATATTATTCACCTTGCATTGGCCTGTGTAACAGGATTCTTAGGTATCACTATACGCAATCAAGCTGTCTCCAACCATTTAGAGTTGGCATCAAATTTTCTAGGCTAGCTTACTTTTATGCTGTTTCACATGTTGGAGTCTTGCCATTTGCGACGTATCCGAGCGCACACTATGCGGAAGCCATCTCTGCACTTTTCAGCTATATGTAGACTATCTTATCCCTTTTATACTTTCACGGCTTCAAAATTTCCTTCTAAGCTTACAAACTGGAAGCGGAGATACTTGACATTCATAGCAGAAAATCTATTGAGAGTCTTCAAAGGCAAACTTGTTGTGTGTCTGTGCTTTGGGATAATATTATGTATTCTCTTTCTTTTTATTCCAAGAAAATCCCAGGAAAGTTCAAAAAACTCTTCTCTGAACTTGAAAGCCTGACGGTGAGTTTCTTGCCATTTATATGCTACTTGTGTAACAGAGTATATATCTAATATTAATTTAATGAAGCGGAGGCAGACATTTTACGCTATTAGAACAGTACTGATCATAATAAAGCCCTGTCAGAAGATCCGAGAGGCGTTAATGTCAATCTGTCCTTGATGAAGCACAATACAGCCGAGGACCAGGCTGTAATGGTGCAAAAGATGGTGGCACCTTGGCAAAATCAGTAGTTTACAGAGCCCCTCGCACACATGGCAGAAACACACATACACTGCCCGAGTATTCACAGCATGCTTCCCCCTTCCCTTCTTGGTGATCACAGCAGGGACAGTCCCCTCCTTATTCAATAGGCAGTAGCATTAAGTCCCTCCCTCATTATTACATATTATCTGTATGAATCATGCATAGATTTACAGAATTATTTAGAATATGGACGGTTGATATGATACAAATTGCTAATTGGAAACATTGGTTCTTTTGAATCCATACAAATTTACAGGATCCATCTCTAAACCACAAAGCGTACAGAGATGCTTTCAAGAAAATGAAGCCTCCCAAAATTCCATTTATGCCCTTACTTCTAAAAGGTAAGTGAATCAATTTTAATAATTATGTAGAACAATTGATTGTGTGTGTGTATGTGCATTATCTCACTACATTGTGGCCACATTCGTGAAGCAGAGTTGCGCTGATAGTTCCGCTGATATATTGCGTGATTCTGTATTAGCTGCGTGACTGCATACCCATAAGAATACAAGTGCAAAATTAAATCAGACATCATCCGGTGATCAATAAGTCCTTTGACTTTCTCAGAAAATGGCATAGCATTATGCTCATTCCGTGCTCACCCATAGTTTAAATCCATGCCTGATATTTTAGAAAAATGTGTAGGACTGTGGCAGTCATGTATATCATTTGTAGTTCAATTATTTCACCATCTCTGCTGCTAAAAAGACAGCTGTACCCTTGCTGGTTTAAATGCAAATTGCATTCTGGCTTCAGCAGCTTTGAAGCTTTAGTGGAGCTCATAAAGATCCCTTATAATTAAAATTTAAAGCAAAATTTGGCTTGTGTGAATGTACTGCTATTTATAAATGTTAAATACCTAATTTCCCACTGACTCATCTCCCTGTCCAGACTGAAGACTGCTAAATACGTCAGTAGTTATTAATATATATTGCATGTGTTTTTAAAGGGTTATTCCCATCTTAGACAATGGGGGCATATCGCTAGGATATGCCCTCATTGTCTCATAGGTGCGGGTCCCACATCTATATCGAGAACGGAGCTGGGAAATAAACGAAGGGTGCACTGCGCATGTGCAGCCGCCCTCCATTCATTTGTATGGTAGCAACGGGGAGCTGTGCCTGGTGGTGGCCGGACCCCAGGCACAGCGCACCTCGCTCCGTTCTCGATATAGGTGCGGGTCCCAGCAGTGGGGTATTATCCTAGCGATATGCCCCCATTGTCTAAGATGGGAATACCCCTTTAATATTCAGCTGTAGTTTGGCTACATATTTGTCTTGGTAGATTTACTCCTGGATCTATATGCTGCTTAATATCAGCCATAAAAATAACAAGGAAATCTGCATAGTAAGCATTTCCCTGCTAATTAACATTCATTTATTCCCACTGGAAGAAGGAACACGGTGTAGAAGTCTGTACTGGGCAAAAATGGATTTACAGGAAACTTGCATCTATTTAAAGGGAGTCTGTCACCTCCAAAATCAGTTTCAAATTAAGCATTTGGACATGTAATGTAGCTGCCCCGAAAAATAACATTAACCTTTCTTGTGAAAGTCTGCTCCTCTGATCTTGAGAAATGCTTATGTTTATGCAAATAAAGGTTTTCAGTGCACTGTTGCCCAGGCCCTCCTCCAGTAATGCCATCCAGCTCCCATGATGTTTCATTGACTGGTCCTGAAATTTCAGTTGGAAGTGATGACCCAGCAGACCAGACGGAGTGGCCCTGCCCACAGTGCACCTAAAACTTTATTTTCATAAAAATAAAAAAAAGTAATTTCTTTGAATTAGAGGACCAGATTTTCATGAGAAAGGCATGCTTACATTTTTGTAGCCTCTAACCTACATGGCGGTATGCTTACTGTGAAACTGATCTTGGTGGCCACAGAGTTTCTTTAAAGGAAATCTCAGACCCGCACCTATCAGACAATGGGGGCATATCCTAATGATATGCCTCCATTGTCTGAGATGGGAATAACCCTTTAAGGGGCAGAATGTGACAGAATAAAAATTTATATTCACACTACTCCTGAGAATAATATCTCCACAAAAGCCCCTACCTAGTGCTGTCAGCAGTTTTGCATGGTCCAATCTGCTGAGAGATTCCTTTTAAGCGCCAGTGTACACAGTGTACAGATTGTCTATATTATCCATAAACATATGTCCCTTTCAATTCTTTTAGATGTTACATTTATTCATGAAGGAAACAAAACCTTCTTGGACAACCTTGTCAACTTTGAAAAGCTGGTAAGTTCCTATACTGTTTATGAAAGGATGAAACTATTGATGGACCCTGTTGTCGTATATGCAGAAATGGATGGTTAAAGAGTAATGGTTGTTCCAAATTGTTTTCATAAATATGTCTGGCAAAACTAATAAACTTTATAATATGTATAATATATTACAGAAGATGCCTCTTTCTCTACTTATCAGGCTCCTTTCCTGCCCCCACTAACCCTCAAGTCACTGCTCAAACCCATCTTTAGAGACAGGTATGGTATGTACACCTCCTATGTAGATATATTTGTCTCTATGGCAACAGACTACAACAAACCCTTTTGTAGTCTGAGCCTGCAGCTTTATTCCCTTCTATCTTTCTCCTACTTATGGATATAACTGCAGGTTTCTTTGTAGCCAGTTGACCTGGAAACATAGAGGTCTACATAGGACCTGTACACACAAACTGGTCGGATTTTAATTAGGATTTTTTGCAATGTTGCATCAGGTTTTTTAAATTTTCGATGCACTGGCTCAGCAAAATACAGTTGGTTGCAAAGGTGGACATATCCTGTAATGACAATATGTGAATAATATGTAATAAACTGTATACCTTGGAGTTAAGCGAATCTGTGAGCAGTTTTATGCTGCTCCAAGTCCTAACAGCTCCAGCACATGCCAGTAAGTCTTCCTATTCCTGAGCTCCGATTTCTGCAGTATTTTCCTACTGCAGTCGGCAGTAGGTGGACATGGAGAATTGGGAGCTCAAGGTATGCATTGGAGCTGGTAGGAGTTAGGGCAGCATAAAACTGGTCACAGACTCCCATTGATTAAAGGAGTTGTCCCAGGATACAATATTCCTAGGTCTGACTCCTGGCAGCCCTGGCAATCAGCTTTCGGAAGGGTTCACAGCGAATGTGCGAGTGCTGCCTCCTCTTCATTGTTTATCTGCTCACGCCTCCCATATAGCAGTGGTGCAGTGTAATTACAGCGTTTTCTCCCATGCACTGGAACATCTGTTATTACCCTGTGTGATGTGCTCATGTGTCATTAGTTTATGCTGCTCTTAAGTAGGAAGCCATAAAATTGGTGACAGATTACCTTCAAGTACATGCAAAAATTAAAGTAAATGCACACACATACACTATTTTGAGATGAGCCAATTGTCTGAACAGGGAAAAGTAACTGTTCTAAATAAATGTAATACACTTCTGTGAAGGTGAATTAGCCAGGCAGTAGCATTCTTGCGTGGTTGGTTGGATTGCCAAGTCATCCATTTAATACCAGACTGACTTGAAATATTCTTCCTGCATGTCTGAAGGGCAGGATATCTTTGTACTGTTGCAGCAGATATACATCCAAGTTCTGTAGCATCTCGGTTTTATAATTTTTTTAATAACTTTAAAATGTCTTAAACCTATTTTGACTGTTACAGGCTATATACACCTTTGGGGGCAATTTTGTATTATTGCATTGTACTCATTTTGAGCTAAAAATAATTGTTTTCAATTGGTCTTTGTTAAAAAACATGGAACCATTTTTTCTGTACAGAGCTGAGATGCTCTAGTGGCAGCCTCTGGATTTTCTCTCTTTTCTGTCAGTTGGGGAGCTGAGGGGCTGCTCTCTGACATTATAAATACTCATCAAAGCTCAATCCGTATCTTATTGATAAGAATGTGGCTTAAATAAGTATTTATGACCTCCTAGTAGTTTAGAGATAAGGTTTATTAGATGACAGCACAAAGTGAAAGTACCAGTCACACAGAAAAACAGATAACCCTTTGTGACAGAACGGCTCAATATTTTTAATAAAATCCAATTGAAAATAGAGGGGGGAGGGGCAGAGATTGTTGTTATATGCATGTAAACAAAGTCCAGAAGCGAACCAGGGAAATGAGGAAATATAGTTATTGCTGCCCAACAGATTTACAGTGCTATATTTTTTTTTCATAACTCGGACAACCCCTTTAAAGGGGTATTCCCATCTCACAAATGTAGTTTGTATAGTTAGATATAGCCATACCAATATTATTACTAATAGAATGTATTTATATAAAATGTACCGTTTAGAAGATTTGTCTATTTGTATATCCATTGTCCAACAAACATCAGTCAGGCCGTTGCCCCTGGTTACGACCACCTCAGCCGTGTAGTAGTGGTGGCCGGCTTGCTCCTTTTCAAACCGCTCTGAGGTAACTGCTGTATTGTGAACACACATTGCATGAGCATGCGGAGACACATCTTAGGGTACTTTCACATCTGCGTTTTGGATGCTACCAGTCCAAAGCACAATGGTCAGGATCCGTCCAAAACGCAGACTTTATAAATGGATCCTGCTCCATAGAGATGAATTGGTCTTGCAACAGGATCCGTTTCTCTGCGTTTTGGAAGTGCAGACAAAAATGCTACAACCCTAAGATGTGTCTCCGCATGCTCATACAATGTGTGTTCACAATACATCAGTTACCTCAGAGCAGGTTTGAACAGGAGCAAGCCGGCCACCACTACTACACGGCTGCTGTGGCCGTAACTAGGGGCAACGGCCTGACTGATGTGTGTGGGACAATGCCTATACAAATAGGCAAATCTTCTAAATGGTACATTTTATATAAATACATTCTATTAGTAATAATATTGGTATGGCTATATCTAACTATACAAACTACATTTGTGAGATGGGAATACCCCTTTAAGCAATGCAAATAGTTTCTTAGACTGAATATGTAAAAACTTAAAAGCTCGCAGACTAATCAGTCGATTTTGTCATTCTTGCACAACTTGTAGAATGCAGGAAGAATACACCATTATCTTAAATCCCTTAAAGGGGTACTCCCATCTTTGACATTGGGGGCATATCGCTAGGATACGCCCCCAATGGTGCGGGTATTGGTCCACCTACATTTAGAATGGAGTCCGCAAAGCGCTGGAGGGCCCACCTTGCATGCGCGGCGGCCCTCCATTTATTCCTATATGAGCACCGCTATTTTCGGAAGTCCCTTTGTGTCTCTGTGACATGAAGTTTTCTTTTACAGGGAAAATGTAACTGATAGTTTTAAAAAACGTATGACATATTATAATAATTAGTGGGAGTCTGGGTTCCGAGACCCCTGTCAATGAGCAATGCGTCCCTTCTGTTTTATTCATAGTGGAGAGGTGGGGTCAGGGGTGAACAGATTCATATACTTACTGTAAGCCCATACATGCTCGACTCATGCTCATGGTTTTTAATGAGAATCATAAAAATCAACCACGTGTGGTCAGATTGCTGGGACCCACACTAATCCAAAAATGAGCTGATCCGGTTTAGGGAGATGGCCGTATATGTGCCACCCATAATAGAAATATATAGAAATTTTACGCATGCGCAACCACTGCTATACTGACGTCAGTGGACTTGCTCAGGCTGGAGCTAGGTGTTTCCCAATTTTAGTGTGGTTTCCACATTTAGGTAATTATAATGACTTATCTGATTAATACCTCGTGATGCAGCCCTGAAGAGTTATGGAGCTGTACTTATAGAGCTGCTTTCTTATAGAAATGGTGTCGCGCCTGTCCATGGGCTGTATCTGATAGTGTAGCTCAACTACATAAAGCGATCTCACCAAGGCAACTCCTTTTCTAAATGACGCCATTGTGGTGATTAGCTGATCACCATTAGCTTCTCTCACCTAGTGCTATCGCTATGTAAAGACATGTCTAGGCATACAATTCCCATGCGGCAGCCACTTAAATGTAAATGGTAAATGTAGCATTGCATCCTTGCCACTCAAATGAATGGCTATGTATTTACTGCTTGGATGTGCCAGGTCCACCTGTTACAGAATGGCTCTCTATTCAGATACATAGAGGGGATCCTGAGTGGAGGACCCCCCACAATATGGCATATGGACGTGGGGTCTTGCCGCGAGATAACCCATTTATATGGGGTCAGTTGCAACACAGCCCATGAGCATCAGTGGCACTGATTCTAGAAGAAGGGAGTCCCCCCACAATATAGCATATGGACATGGGCTATTGCTGTGTGATAACCCATTTAGATGGGTTCATTTGCGAGTGGTGCTGACTCTGGAAGAAGGCAGCCATGTGTTTCGAATTTCATACAGCCCATTTAAATGACAAATTCATGCTTTTGCTGGGGGATTGCAGATGACCTCTATTCAAATACACGTATTGTTTTATTATCCTTATTTAATGTCTGCAGACTAAGTAATCGGTCATGGCAGATTTATAGATTTAGCGCCGGTGAGTGGTGCTGGCCATTCTGGATGCAGTGAATGGAATTCTAATACAAATCTGATCTGTGTCTTTCATCTCCGCTATAATCTCCTAGGCCTTGGCACAAGTTTCATTTTAGAAACAGAAAGCGTTCTTTTATTCTGGTGTTTATGGGTAGAGAACATTAGTGTATTTTTAGCTGTGATTATAGATTGCTTGTGGGATTGTCTCAGCCGCACGTTACTGTGATATGGCTCATTAGTTTGTCTAGCTCCCCTGTGTTTTCCATGCAAAAATCCACCTTGTGTTGTTCTCCTTCTGGGCTAAATGGAAGCGGCTGGAAGATTGATAATCAGGAAATCGTTTCCTGCTTGTGGCGCTTTCTATTGTTGTGATAGTCAGCAGCAGTAAACACACCACGTGCAAGTCGTGTCTCCAGCTCTCATCAGAGCGGATGAAAATACGCTGTCAACATCTTGGACACGGCAACAACCCTGCAGCTTTCATGGTGCTCTGCTTTCATCCATTGTTTTCATTCTGCTGTAGTAGCAGCTTTGTTCCAAAGCAGGAAGAAAATTGGCATTTGAGTGGTGTATACATATGACCTCAAGTCCAGATGTGGCCAAAACAAAGAGGTTCAACCTCTCATTGACTTGTGCAGAAAGGTTCCTTGGCATCTGCTGCACTGTATTGTGTCTAATAAGTTATGATTCACTCCTGCGCCTTCATCTCTCAAATAACAAATGCCCTTACATAATAAGAGAGAGAAATGAAAGTACAGTGGAGCCATTCCTGTAAGTCCTTCTTCCTACATGTCTCTTTTCTGAAAACGAAATTGTAAAGCCGGCCATACATATGAGATACACATGCATGCTCATCCAAGCTGCCAGACACCTCTTATGTCCCCGAGAACAAATGGATTGGCCAAGCTGAAATCCAAAATACTGTCAGGAAAGAGTTGGGAGACCCCCATGCACATTAGATTGTTGGCCAGCCCTGACGAAATAGGGGGTTCATCTGATATACATCTAATGTGTATGGATAGCTTAAATAGGTTTTCTGGGCTACAGATATTGATTGCCTATCCTTAGGATAGGTCATCAATATCAGATCTATGGGGGTCCGACATCTGGTGCACAACCGATATGCTTCCTTGGCACCGGAAACAGTGTATAGGGCAGGAGCAGAAGGCTCTGTACACTGAGTAGTTCACTTGAATGGGAGCTCAGCTGCAGTACCCCCAGAGCGGCCATACACAGTATACGGATATGTCTGCTTCCATCTAGTGTAGTCTTCTCACCTGCGTCAGCCTGAAAGACTAATCTGTGGGGGGTGTAGAACCTTCACTGATTTGATATTGATGACCCGTCCGCAGGATAGGCCATTAATATCTGTAGCTTGGACCCTGTTTCATTTCACAAATTGTGGATGAAATCCATTTGTCAGTTTTGGATTTAATTGTGGAAGAAATCAGCAAATAATCAATGAGCAATCTTCCAGATAACAGACAGGCTGTGGATTTGAATACACATGTTAAAAATTGGCAGCTTGTAGATGGGGAATGTAAAAATCCCATAGACTTGTACTGTACAATGTGTAGCATAGCGCTGGTTGTCCCCAGTAAAGAACCTATCACTCTACAGACTTATATGGAATATCGCCCACCTCTATATCTGGAATGGGAAATAGATAGCCCTGTTCTCAAAATTAGTTTGGGTCTCAACATATGAACAACTATTGATCACATGCTACCGTATATACTTTTCACATGCTAGGGGAAACCCTCTAATTTAACACACTGTGAAGCAATCCTCACTTCATGACTATGTGAATTTTATACCTCTTAGATTACGTACTAATAATTCTGAAGCTCTGCATTGTGTTTGGTGGCTGATTTGCTGGTAAATTGAGTCTGGTAAACTGATATATCAGCACTTTTTCCATCTGTACGGAAGGACTGATGCCAGTCTCTGTCTTTTCTGTATTGAGAGGAGACTGTGCCACTCAAAGAAGTAGCCTTTAAAATTGTGAAATTGAATATAAACTAATATGTAACACCTATCAATAAATCATGAAATAATGTGGAGCTATATTACATTTCCTCACCCTAAAAGAAGGACCCATTGGGACATATGACAATGAGGGACTATACAGGCATGGAGCAGATTTTTTGAGTGCTGCAGTATCTGACGTATACATCTAATTTGCCCATAGACTTCAAGAGTCGGACATATGTCAGTGCCCCCTTGGGATACATTTGATCTATATCAGGATACAATTGCCTGAACTGTATTACACAGCACAGTTGACTATGCTTCTCCATTCATTTATGTACTAGAAGTTAAATATAGAGTGTGCTTTACATTTTTTATAGGGGTCAAAGACATAATTGTATAATTCTAGGACATATGTTTGGTGGTTGTATTCAGGGGATACTATATCTCCTTATAGAGAGCGTCTAAACCACATGAGGAGTCTTATAGGCCAGGCAAGGGGATGCAAATGAGTTCTTTCAAGCTCTGCCTCTAATGCCACCATATGTAAGGGAGCTATCCTTTTAAAATGCCTTGAGACATGATTAGGTATATTAAATAAGCCAGTGTCTCATCTGCAGTCAGCTGTTTCGGGGTGAATGCCCCTCATCAGTTCATAGCAGAGTACTGACTTAACTGGGTGAGGGGCCTAGGTCAGGATTCGGGAGATACTATATCTCCTTATAAAATATTCCCACCAGATTTAATCAAGAGACATTGTGTGAACCTATACTGATTGCTATAAGGTGAAGATGTGTCATTTATAGATTGGGATTGAGCAGATCACCTTTTTGGAATAGGAAGTAGGTGGTAAGTGGCTGCCCCAACTTGATAAAGGTCATTTATGATATCTGATGAAGGGCACAAACTGTGTTGCCAGACCATCAAGACAGGATCGAATGTGGACAATGGCACTGAATGGGCAAAGAAATGGCAGTTGGAGCATCGGGCATAGCTGTGTGTTGGCAGCTAGTTATCTGTTTCCAGCACATGGTGACAACCAGTGTAATCCCTATAGTTTTCCAAGTACCAGCCATTACTGAGCATTATGTCTGTAATATTCACGTAGAGCACAGCGCAAGTTACTCCATGTATTGTTGCACGTCTACAGCTGTGTGGCCCAGATAAAGAGCCATCGAGTGAAGAAGGAGAACTGCTGTGCACTAACAAGTCATTCTGCATCTAGTCTGTTACATTGACTCGTGAGATCGATAAACTACACAGAGGCGTTGCCACATAGGAAGCTGCTAATCCGACAAATAAGTCATATTTTACTTCTTGACTTCTAGAGTTTTACTACAAAAAACTTAATTTGAAAAAAGATTGTAATAATTATGGTAATTTCTAAGCCAAGTATTTTCATCTTAAGTGACAGCGCTGTGCTAATCCCTCAAAAACAGAAAATCACATTTACTTGAAGCACTTTGAAACAGACTGAAGGCTAGGGATTTGTATTAAGTGAAAATCTGCATATTAATGGCCTGACAGATTTTGCTATGTTGTACTAACAGTACTTTCTTCTTATTTTCAGCATATGATAGCTGACACAGTGAGATCACTGAGATACTGTCGGAATAACCAGTTTGGTAAGTGTGGCTGATACAAGAACTAAGCAATCACTTTTTTTTTATTATGACGGAATTGATTTGATAATATATATTTCATACAATAAAATGAATGCAACGCTTTATAATCCAGCTATATCATCCAATCCTCCCATGCATATGTATGCTCGGCAGAGGAAGGACCAGGAGGATCAGGCAGTTGAACTGAAATATGCCCAATCCTTTATTGGGAGGACACTATGCGCATTACTTTCAGTCAAATGTAGCTCTAACGTATGTGGGTTGTTTTTTTTTATACTGGACTCTGCAGGATGAAAAAGCATAGTGTATTACACTTTGTATCCTTTTTTTTTCCCCAAACTTATACAGTAACCACCTAACTGTTTTGCCCGAGTCCAGCTCGGGCAGTGTGAAAAGTAGTTAACTGGAGGGGGGAGGGCTGCTTTAGATGGTGATATCTCCTCAATGGCAGCAACTGGTCTTGTTTAAAAGCTGACATAGAAACATAGAAGATTGACGGCAGAAAAAGACCACCTGGTCCATCTAGTCTGCCCTTTTATTATTCCTTTATTGTTATCTTAGGATAGATACATGTTTATCCCAGGCATGTTTAAATTCAGTTACTGTGGATGTATCAACCACCTCTGCTGGAAGTTTGTTCCAAGCTTCTACTACTCTTTCAGTGAAATAATATTTTCTAATGTTGTTCTTGATTTTTCCCCCAACTAACCTCAGATTGTGCCCCCTTGTTCTTGTGTTCTGTTTCTTATTAATAACCCTTCCCTCCTGAACTTTATTCAGTCCTTTAACATATTTAAAGGTTTCAATCATGTCCCCCCCCTTTCTCTTCTTTCCTTCAGACTATACATATTAAGAACTCGGAGTCTTTCTTGATAAGTTCTATGCTTTAGGTCTTCCACCATTTTTGTAGCTCTTCTTTGGACCCGTTCTATTTTAGCAATATCCTTTTGCAGGTGAGGTCTCCAGAATTGAACACAGTATTCCAGATGTGATCTCACTAAAGCTCTATACAGAGGGATCACAATCTCCCTCTTTCTGCTTGTTATACCTCTAGCTATGCAGCCAAGCATACGATTTGCTTTCCCTACCGCCTGGCTGCATTGGTTACTCATTTTGAGGCTGTCAGAGATGACTACCCCCAAATCCTTCTCTTCTGAGGTCTTTGTTAGCACAGAACTGCCAATACGATACTCAGATAGAGGATTTCTTCTCCCCAAGTGCATTATTTTACATTTGGAAACATTGAACTGAAGTTTCCATTGTTTTGACCACTTATCTAATAAAGATAAATCATTCTCCAGTCCAGGCTTTCATACAAGACCAACAGCTAAAGTCCAAGCAACAGAGGAGAAATCACTGTTAGAAATCAAGTCGGGAATAATCTCGAGTAAAACCTGTTTTTACTTTTACTTTCAGCTGCATTCACACCATCCCGATTTCTATCAGTGGTATCTTCCTCTGTCCTAAACATATTGCTGTCATATTGGTATTGGAATGTCTGCTTTCAAACAAGACCAGTTGCATGTTTCTAGCTGCTACCATTCATGAGGTAGCAGCATCTAAATCAGCCCTCCCCCCTCCAGTTAGCTACTTTTCACACTGCCCGAGCTGGACTCCGGCAAAAGACTTAGGGGGTTAAAGGGGTTTTCCAGGATTTTAATAATGATGACCTATCCTTGAGATAGGTCATCAATATTAGATCGGTGGGGATCTGACAAACGGCAGCCCTGACGATCAGTTGGTTGAAGAGAAGCCTTCCCTTCATTGCTTACCTGCTCGCCAGTGGCGTAGCTCTAGGGGGTGCAGAGGTAGCAGTTGCTACTGGGCCCAGGAGCCTGAGGGGGCCCAAAGACCCTTGTGCCGCATAAGAAAACACTGGTATTATAGAAAGTGCATGCTAATCAAGTTTCACCTCTGGCTGTAGGAAAGGGGTTAGGTCAAGAATTTGGCATGGGGAGGGGGTGCCGTTTCAATTTTGTGCCTCAGGCAGCAGGAAGACTATGTGCTTCCTTGCCCCTGGCCACAAAGCACTGAGGGAAGAGGGGCCCAAGCCGAACTCTTGCACCATGGCCCATGAGCCTTTAGCTACGCCCCTGCTGTTCGCTGTCGACATCACAGTGGTGAGCAGGTGTAATTAAAAGCTATCCCATTCACTTCTATGTCACAACTCGTTTCTATACACTTGAAAACCCCTTTAAACGTAGGGTAGAAATGTGATGTGAACCCAGACTACTGTGCAATGTTTATGGCATATTAAAGGGCTTCTGATTGCAGATTTGTAGAAAAGAGCTTCTAGGAGGAACAGGGGCGGTGCCAGCAGTTCTGTTCTGTACTGTGAGCCTCTTTCTGGTACTTGTATACTGAAGTGCGCAATGCAGCATGAGACTTTAGGAGAAGTAAGGATGTTATGATATTTAACTGCCTGGCCTTGTCAATCAAAGTGCAGAGAGAGCGGCAGTTGCAGAGAGAGTAGAGCCTATAGGAGAAACAGTACCGCCCCTGTTGCTTCTAGAGGCTCATTTGAATATATTAAAACATCATTTTTCTCAGCAACGTGGGCACATGTGAACATGGACCAACACAGATGCCTTCAGCTGCCAAGTGCACATGTAACAGGTCAGCCAGTTTCATAAGTACAAATCTGCTGACAGATGCCATTTAAAGCTATATGCCTTAATTGTCTGATAGGTGCCAGCTCCGCTTTCAAGACCATCAAGGGGCCCTCTTCTTCTTCATTTGCACTCCAGAAACAAAGAAACCACCTCATCTACTCCTTTCTGTAGTGCAACATGGGGGTCCCATAGATGGCCAGGGATGAGTAATGGTCATGCACCATTAGTGCATGCCCATTACTCATCACTTCTCTTTGACATTGAAAACACAGGAGGCAGAAACCAGACACAGATAGTGATGTTGGGGGCTGCAAGTGACCCCAGGCCAAAGGTTGTTCATCCCTGGTCTAATATGTTTGGCCAGCTATTGACAGGTAGACAGATGATAATTAAAAAGGTTGTCACATAGACAGAGGTTACATATTGCTAGAATATGCCCCCAATGTGCAATTTAGCGACTTGAGTCAATGTTATCTCAGCCAAATGCTAGAACAATGCGGCAGCGGTGCCAGGGATGGTAATTCACCTCCTGAAGGATCTTTTCTTCATGTACCGGTGGCCGTATACATGGTCTTGATAGTCAGTGTGGTATATTGCACTAATGTCTATGATAAAACAACCCCTTTAAGCCCCACTGTATGTATAACAAACTACAAGATAGTTGGAATCATTTCCTCCATTAATATTTTTATTATTAGGTTTTATTCTACAAAGTGTGTAAAATAGCACAAACTGAGACTTTACGAGGACCTGTCATATGCCCTGATGTGTTTGTTTTAGTCACTACTAATTGTATTCCACTTCAAATGACCATTCTTGAGCAGCTCCTCTTACTCCTCTATGTTGTGCTATTCCTCAGTTATTCCTACTAGACGTTTGAGAATGGATTGCCAGCTGAGTGTTACCAGTTAGGGCTGTGCCGGTTAGTGGTGGTAGTGTGAGACCTAACTGGTATCACCCGGTTGGCAATTCATTCATAAACCTCTAGGAGCAACATAACATAGAAAAGATGTTCCAGAATTGTCATTCCGTGTAGCTACTAAAGAAGGCATGTGAGGAAAGGTTCTGCTTAATGGTTATTCCGGCTATTACAATTTATCCCCTATCCACGGATGCTCGACTGGCCACTCCGTTCTTTTCAAGGGGGACTGCATGGGATATGGAGCCCTCGTGGTCCTGCTGGGACCACCACTGATCTAATAGTTATCCCGGAATACCCCTTTAATGCAGACTTTTCATCCTCTGAAGTAGGACATTGCACATCTGCAGCTTCAGGGACAGTGTTATGCAGAGAGATGCGTGGTAAAGGACAAAGAGTGCGACTAGAAGCCCTGAAGGCACAATATCACCAATGTGAATTTTATGAAGACATTACACTAATTTGGAAGCTCCTCCTAAGACCATGTTGACTATTTCAATCCCCAAGGGATTCTCACAATCTTTATCCACTGTGGGTATCTGGGAAAATGTGCTAAAAACACTTATCCAGACAGGCAGCCCTAACAAAGAAAGCAAGTGACCTGGGGCCTGATGCATATTATAGCTTTGATTATGTACAGAACACTACACAGAAATCAGCCAGATGGAAACAGTGTGGGCTGGATGTGCAGAGCTCATATCATTTACATGCCAGCAGAAGAGAAGCATTTTATTCTTGACTAAGCCCCAAAAAGCCAGTAATCACCCTCTAGAAATCCTCTTGCAAATATTTTATTTAGCTGATCCGTTTTCAAAAACAAAAGTAATTAACAAGCTGAACGCACTTTAGCAAGATGCCAGTCATGCTTTAAATTGCTAAATTCCTAAAACCACCTTCCCCCAAAGACAGTGGGGGCATCCGAGTTGCTCCATGCCAACAGAAACTCACAATTCCTTTTAGTGGAAAAATTACATCATTAATGGCGTCTCCAAGAAGCTCTCTTAGCATTGTAGATAGATCTCTAATTTGCCAGTCTTCTGATATCATTTAGACCAGTATTGCTCAAACTTTCCATGTTAAAGAGGACCTTTCATGGGTCCAGACTCTGTTGACAAAGTAGCATGTTATGGAGGGCATATGGGACGGGGGTCAGAGCACTTACAATTTCTTCCGGGCGCCGATCCGTTTGCCCGCTGTGCCCCTCTAAAGTTCTGGCGTGTGCTATGCTAATGCATAGCATCGGAACAGGGAGGAGGAGATGCCAGGGATTTTCAATGGGCGTCTCCTTCTCCCTGGCTGTAGCGCTGTCCAATCGCAGTGGGAGAGCGTCACAGCCAGGGAGAAGGAGACGCCCATTGAGAATCCCTGGCGTCTCCTCCTCCCTGTTCCGATGCTATGCATTAGCATAGCACACGCCAGAACTTTAGAGGGGCACAGCGGGCGAACGGAGCGGCGCCCTGAAGAAATTGTAAGTGCTCTGACCCCCGTCCCATATGCCCTCCATAACATGCTACTTTGTCAACAGAGTCTGGACCCATGAAAGGTCCTCTTTAAGCACCCCTAGTGACAAGAACTTAGAACCGAGTTGCCTGCTGTGCGCCCTAGTGCTACCAAATACGATTCTGCCGAAACAGCCTCCCTCTAATACTAGAACCACACAGATAGTCCTCCCTTCAATATTTATGGTAACACAGTGCCCTCACAAAATAACCGCGCCCAGCAAATAGTGCCCCTGATAGTAATAGTACTGCAAACATACTGTCCCCAAAAAATAATTGTGCTATGCTGATACTGTTGCAGGGTGCTCCAAAAAGTCCCACCAATAGTAATAATTCCCTCCCAGAGTGCCCTTAGTAGTAATAATGTCCCTACTGTGCCTTCAATAATGTTATGTCATAATGTGTGATACCCTCATAGTAGTAATAATGTTCCCTATAATCCCCCAGTAGTAATAAAGCCCATCATAATGCCCCCCCTCCAGAAGTAATAAGGCCTGCCAATGGAGCCCCAGTTGTTATAAAGCCTGCTATAGGTCCCTATTGTAGTAATAAAGCCCATCTTATTGTCCCCAGTAGTAATGAAGCCCACCATAATGCCCCCAGTAGGATTAAAGCCCCCATAGTGTGCCCCAGTAGTAAATATGCCCCCTTATAGTGCCCTAGTACTACTAATACCCCTAAAGTGCCCCTAGTAGTAATAAAGCGCACCCTATTGCCCCCTTGTTTTAAAGCCCCATAGTATGCTCCAGAAGAAAAAAATGCCCCCTTATAGTACAGTGGTACTAATGACCTCATAGTGCCTCCCAGTAAAAATAATGTCTCCTTTTATAGAGGGCCAAAAGTATGTTGTCCCAATGTGCCAAAGGAAAATAACAAAATGAAATACTTCACCTCACTCCGGTTCCATGCTGCTGTCTGTAATGCAGTGCAGGACACAGGCGTCTTCTGGAGGACAGACATCATCATGCCTCCTGTGCCATCCTCTGATAGGTTTCAGGACTAGTGAATGACAGGGCAGGGAGATGTCGCCTCCTGTGCCCCTATGCAGTATTCACCTGTATTCTGCCATCCTGAGGACAGCAATACAATTGAATGTGGAGATGCCCTACCAACCATCAATGTAACATTGCTGGATGTTAGGGCAGTTCCAAGTACCCACTGATCCCTCCACCTGCTCCCTGAAGGGGTAACGGGGCTCAGTAAATACGTTGGCTCTAATTGTACATTTTCATAGCTGGGATACTGTAATCATGTTTAAGTGTTATCATGGTTACCGAGTCAGTGGTGCTATGACTGCATATACAGTATATGGCTATTATACTATTGACTTCAGTAGCTTTTTGTGCACAGACATTGGGTAAGGGGTGGTTCTCTGTGTACTGACCTATTTCTTGTGGATACATAGATGCCTCTGTGCAAGGAGTAGCGGCATTGCCAAAAAAAAAAAAAGTTAGTGTATCCCCAAATTCTCACTTACATGGCCTCTGCTGATCGTGGGAACCCCGGGTGTCTTCTGGAAGGCCCCTAAAGCAAACTGTCTGCAAATACAAGTCCCAAGCATACGTTAACCTAGGTTCTCAGGTGGGTGATGATAACCCCTGGGATCTTTGTAACACTAGGTTGGTAAGCACCATGTAAGGTGTGCGTCTGTGCTCAGATTGTTACTTTAAATATTATAGTTTGTTACGTTATTTCTTCATTATCATTGGTATTAATGTTTTTGTCTCTTGATTTTTTCCCTCTTGAAGCCAACGACCTTCCCCAGAAAGAGCACCAGGAGGCAAAGTTTTATACGAATCACTTGCTTGTGATTGACAACCAGCAGACTCTCTTTGAGCTATCACACAGGATAGAGCCGCGGGTGTAGACACACGCCCCGTCTGGACTGAATGACCGCTGATGCCAAGCATGTAGCTTTACAAGGAAAATATTTTTACTGAGTTTTATCAGTAGTGGACAGAAACCCATACGAGCATTGAAGAGAACTGAGCAGCCCTCGCCACTCCTCAAGAAAAGGAGGACGCTTCTAGAAATTGAGTTTCTTTCCGCATTAACCAAGAACATGACTGACTATTTCTTGTAAGAAGATATACCTCCGTGTTTACAGCTGATGTAGTCTAAGCACCTTGTGGGTGGATAAAACTGGTGCCAGAGGGCATCATGATACCCCTGCAGCTTCTCCTGATGTCCTTCACTTCTGTGTTTGCTAAATGTACTCATTGATGTCCCACTAAGCATGCACAAAAAGTGAAGTGCCCTTCATCACCAGTGGCACTAGCCCAAAATGTGTGTTTCCAAAGGTTTGCAAAACTGTAAAATGGCACAGAAGAGGAGATGGCAGAGCAGGCAGCGTGCATACATTACAGCTCATCAAGAGGCATTTATTAATATTCCTAATAGCTGCGGGAGCAGAGGTGAAATGGAGGGCAGTGACAGCACCAGAACAGCATTGGGTAAAGTGTTAATAGCTTCTTGGATGGACGTAACAGGACCTGGATTTGCCCTTTTCCATCCTGTGTCTCTTGTGATGCCTCAGCTGGATTTAACATCCTGCTTTCTCATTTCTCTCTGCCACTTTAATGGTTCTGGAGGGTGGAGGTCCTTTCACCATTTCAGCCTTTTAACAAAATGTGCAAAATTTGTAATTCAGTCTTAATCTGGTTGGTCATTGTGGAACATTGGAATCTATGTTAGGCCTCGTGCACATGACCATATTTTTCTTCTGTGTGCTATCCTTATTTTTCTGCGGGTAGCACATTGACCCATTCATTTCTATGGGACCATGCACGCATCTGTATTTTTTTGCTAACTCCTTAAATGATATAACATGTCGTGCTCTTGTTCTTATTGCGGAAAAGAATCGCCCTTTCTATTGCAAAATACGGAATGCACATGGAAGGTCTAGTTCACAAGTTAGCATTTGGTCAGTTATTGTGACCCAAAACCAGGTTGAGGTCAAAAACACGGAACAGGTGGATACCATATCTCTATGTAGGCTCCAGTCCTGGTTTTGGATCAAAATCACTGATGGAAAGCACTGACGTATGAATTTGGCTTTAGGTGAGGCTATAATGTATCACATCGAGGTGTAAGAAGACCCGGTGTTAGGTTTCCAGAAAAAAAAAATTCAGCAGATTAGGATGTAATTCATTACTATGTGCCAGGTTTACAGAAGTAATGGGGAAGGGGGGGCGAGATTAATATGTCGTTATGCTGCTCTTGGGCTGACTTGATATTCTTTAAGAAAAAGATGTCATGGAAATAACCTATTTCATGATTTACTGAGCATGAAATAAAACAAGCTGAAATGAGTTTCTAAATATGAACAGAGAACGAGAACAGCATTTTCCTACTAAGTTATTCTGCCCGCGGGTATTTATGAAGCTCTATTTTTATGTGGGTAGAAATGTATTGTTTGTACATAGTATAACAGATGACTTGTACTTCGGGGGAGGGGGTTCAGTCGGATGCTCTGTAGTCTCCATAATGGAATCCTATTATTTGCTTATATTGCCTCATACATTTTGTTTCTATGGCATGCACTAGAACCAGTGTAAACCCTTCTGTAGTAGAATAGCCAGCAGTCAATGGGGGGAATTTATCATTAGGAAAATATTTGAAGTCAGTTTTGCTTCAGTCTGTGTTGGAGTACTTTCTGCCACATTTATCAAACGTCACAGGTTGTTTGATAAATGTGGCTTGTCCTTAAACCTAACACTTCTGTCTAGAGGAGCTACTCCACTTTTCCTACTCCATCCTCCTCCTGGAGTGAGATTGCGACTATTTTGCGACTTTTTTAAAAAAGTCGCAATGATAAATCTGGAGTGAAACTCATTAACATGGTTAACCACACCCACTTTTCCACCCATATTACAAACTGGAGTGAGTGGTGTACACATGCAAAAAGTCGCAAAAAAATGCGCAAAAAAGTCGCAAAAGCCCTATCGTGCGACTTTTTGAGGACAGAATTCTAGAGTGAAGGTGTGATAAATCAGGGCCAATGTGCCATACTGGCACAGGTAAAGAACCCTATGAATGCAGCACGTGGTAATAACGCAAACTGACATTTTTTGCAGTGTAGTTTTTGGCCACAGCTTGTGGAGATGGAGCAAATGATTTTAACTTGCAACACTGTCATTGCCCACATGGCACACTGCCAGTGCCAATCAGCACGTGAAAATGCATCCTAGTTCATTCAGGTCATAAGCATGCAGCTTCTAGGAAGGTAACTACCCATCTGTCACACTGCCTTACACCCCATATTTTACAGATACCTGCTGGTGAGATGAATGCACTGAGAATTCTTGATGTGGGTGCAGAATACAGCTGTTACATGTAGACTAATAATTCCACATTAAATGCTTTGAGCTTTTGGGGTTTTTTTTTGCATGTTTCCTGGATATCTGTAATTCTGTCTGGCATTTCAAGCAGCCTTAATGCTAAAGTTTGCATTCATGTCTGACAGATTCTGCATATAATACCACAAAGCACTCCCTCTCCGCCATGCCCTTCAGTAAACGTGTCAGGGTGTAAGTAGAATAGCACTTACATGCCTGTTTAGTCTGTGACATTTCTTGTACATAGTAATGGTGCTTAGGTCGCCATCTTGTGGCTCTTCATCAATATGACAGTTCTGACTTGGTCAATTGTGTACATTGTCAGGGCAACTATCCCTAAAACTGTGATACAAGCAAACAGTATTAAAGAGACATACGTTTACTCATCCTGTTCTCTATCTCTGCAAATCTTAAGATTATATTTTTTTCCTATGCATGCACTACGCTCCATGGAAACTGTTTAGGTGATAATGTACTGTACATGTGTCTGTGCCCCTCTTACTTATCCTGAACACACTTAAACTTTTCACCCATGTTAGAAATAAGAAACTACATCCCGACCTCCCTGTGATGAAGCTGTGCTGCCTGCGTACAGAGGATCTGCAGCTATCAGCATAATTATTTTTATATATTGCACGTCATGTTTTCAGAGCCACCTATATTTCTTCAGGGGGCATAAGAGAGAGAGAATTGTTGCCACAGATTAATGAATAATCTATTATATTGGAGCAAAATCACAATTATCACAGTGATTAGAGTAGAACAAACTCCAAACACTGGGGAGCATTGCCAAGTGCGTTCCTTAGAAAATAAGGGAAAGTCGCTAGTAGACTTGATACAGCTTAATATAGATAGAAACGGCCAATTTCTGTATGTATTCATGTGCAATTACTGAGCTGTCATCATGCCATATTATTCGTTTTAAGTTTTGTTTACATTAGCTGCCAAATATAATGTTTATAGATATTTTAATACACAACCCCTATAGTAATTTTATTTCTGGCTATATATGTTTGCAATTTTTTTGTATTTTTCCAGATATCCTCATATCACTGTATAGGTTCACACAATATATATATATATATGTATATATATATATATGTGTGTGTGTTTTTTTGTTGTTTTTTTTTTGCACACGTTTCAGTGCAGATTTGATGCCTGAAACTGTACCGAATCGGCTCAGAAACTGCTTCCCATTATTTGCAATGGGAGGCCGAGCCGCAGCTTATGCGGCCAAGGATTTTTTCCCATGCAGTTTTCCAGGCAGCAGTAAGAACGTTCAGGTCCATTCTTGGCACAGTTATCATGCGGACACCTTGGAAGTCTGCTCACAGTCTGGTTCCATTCAGTGGAGCTACAGTATACCGAGAGCAGGACTGCACCATTCAAAATGTAAACCTACAGCAGACACCGAAGCGTTTTTTTGTGATACTCACCAGTCAAAATCCATTGTGTGAACCTACCCTAAGATTGATTTATCAACTATATGAAATACCTGGGTATTAGCTTACCCTTGTATTCTCAGATGGGCTAGTTGATTCACCACAAGAATTCTGCAAAAATGATAAGAGATGGACACAGCAGAGCCGACACTGTAACATCAAAACTTCAAGATAGCGAATCATGCAGCAGAACCTCTGCTCCATGAAACGCGTACATGAAAGGCCAGAATTTCCATATGGCAGTCTGGGAAAGAGAACAGTGGCATGACTGCCATCTACCCATGTACATATTGTAGTAAAATGACCCGCACCCTCTACCATCAGGCCACCTGAGACAAACTGTGTTCTCAGGGACCTCTTGTTTTCCAGGCCAGATATACTCTCAATAGTCCCAGAGAACATGAAGCAGTGATTGTGACTGTGGATCTCCCCAGGGACCGTTTATAGGTGATTTTGTAATAGGTCGCTTTATCACCTCTGTACAGAATCTTGATTGTGTATTTATTAGAGCTTGTAAGCAATAATTTAAATGTATAATTGCAAAGCAATATGCGGATTTAACTTGTGTAAGCCACTGTAATTTTCTCTTGCATTTCAAATGTTTGAATTTTTTATCTCTCTTTCAAGAATAAACTTAAAAATCTGTATAATGACTCAACACCTCTAGTGGTTCTTTGATGTAGATGGGTTGTTACTGAAGCATATGGCAATACTTGCAGTGTGTGAACTTATCCTTAGGCCTTCTTTGTGTGAACACCTTTTTTTCAATGTTTCAAAACGCATGAGAAAATCGCCACACATTTCAAGCATTTTAGTAACTTTTTTTTTATTCTATGACAATTGAAACATGATTTTATTCGGATGTTTTTAAAATCCTATAAAGAAGTCTATAACGATAAAGCCAGGAAAAAAAAGTGTGATATCCAGAGCATGCTGCATTTTGGAAAAAAAAATCCTACAGGCCTCCAGATTTTTTTAGTATTTCTAAACGGAATTTAATGATTCAAACACCTACATTTTTGAAGAAAAAAAAAGCCTATGAAAACATCACATCACAACCATCTGCTAGTTCATTAGAAGCAGATGCAAAATTATGAGCTGGGGATGGGAATCATAGCAAATTGGAGGGGATTTGTCATAGACCAGCTTTTTTACGCTGTTCTGCACCTAATTTAATTTTTCATGAGGCTCACTCCTCGCCATAAATTAGGCGCAGCTCCACCAGTCTGTGCGCCTAAACTTAAATCTAGCTCCTAGCTGGAGTACATTTAAGTCTTCCTTTATGCTAGACAACTAGTGTAAAAGAAGATCTCCCCTATTCTGGGAAGTGGTAAAGGCCAAGGAGAAAATATTTGCACAAGTGGCATTTAAAAAGTCGCAAACACGAATTGGCATGGGGAAAATCATAAATTACGCCCTCCCCCCGGGTTTACCCCTTTTCGAGCTAAGCGGAGGAACAACTAACATATAAGGATGGAGCATGCAGAGGGAGAAACCTGCTGAAAGAATGAATAATGCAGGTAAGATTGGGGTCAGTAACACAGGTTGACACAGCCATAAAACAGTTATTGATTTCAATGGGAAAATGCAAAACCGGGTGTACATGGTAGAGTTTTTGTTTTATGCAGCTGATTTCAAAAATACTTCAGAAGTGCATGTTACTTTTTTGAAGTGTACTTTATTTGTGTTCTCTATTGAAGTCAATAGGAAATGGGTAAAATACTTTGAGTGAGAGGCATAGCTGGAGTGTATTTGGCAGTATTTAGGGTACGGCCAGGTTTGCTGAGTAGCAGTGATCACATAGAAGTGAATGGGATCACCATGCCCGTCGCATGAAATCCAACAGTGTTGGATTTATTGCGACAGGCACGACGATCCCATTAATTTCTATTGGATCACCGCTACTCAGCGAACCTGGCTGCGATGTCTGTCATGTGACCAGTGTTGCCGTGTAGACATAACTTTCTACTGCCCAAAACAAGCTGCTACCAGATTTCTAATTTTTCCGATTACGTGTTTGAACGTGCCGTAATCTGCCGTATTACTCAAGTAGACACACGCGACAGCTCATTCTGATAATTCACTGAATGATTGGTAAGGTTTAAAGGGTTTTTTGTAAGCATACAATTACATGACGGCAGAAAATAAAATGAAAACAATATTCACATGTTAAATCCCCTGCCAGTGAAGAAGAACCAGGGGTCAGATAATTCGGTATTGTTTCTTTTTTCTAAATTGTAGATTTATATTGAAGAAAAAACAATGAAGAAAGATATATGGAATTAAGTAGTAATCAAACCAGAATATGTTTTATAGTTTAGATTCTTCAGTCACCCCCTTTTGCTTTGATGACAGCTGGCATGTTGCTGCATAATGCTGGTTAAAGAGGTATTGGTTTTATGAAATTGATGTTCTATCCTTGGAATATTTTCAGATCAGTGGGGGTCTCTTAGAGATCTCTCTGACAATTGAAGAGATTGCGGCACTCATGCAAGCCCTGCATCCCCTGCAATGTGTGCCTGCATGCCATCTACATTGTAATTACAGCTGTTCGTACCATTCAAGTGAATGGGAGAGAAAGCTGTAATTCCACTGCACCTCCACTACAATGTAGACTTCATACAGGTACACATTGCAGAGAGAATGCAGCACATGTATGAGTGCCGTGGCCTGCTGATGAGCATGGGTGCTGAGAGTTGAACTGACAAAGATCTGATATGGATGACCTGTCCTGGCAAAAAGTCATCAATATCACAAAACTAGAATACCCCTTTAAGTGCGCCTTGAATTCGAAATAAATCACTAAGCCTACTTTCACACTAGCGGCAGCACGGATCCGGCACCTAAAGGGTGCCGACGGAACCGTACTGCCGCTGATACATGTGTGGAGCCGGAGCAGCGCTCCGGCCCCACACATGTTGACACAGACACAGAGAACATACATACATACACACACAAACACATACATACTTACATACTCCAGCCAGGGACGCCGGCAGCACGTCTTCACGCGCCTCCTGCGCGCAGTGATGACGATTCCCCACAGCGCCCTCTGCTGGGCGCAGTGGGGAAATGTCATAGCTGCGCGCAGGAGGTGCGTGAAGACATGCTGCCGGCGTCCCTCGCTGGAGTATGTGAGTATGTATGTGTATGTATGTATGTCTGTCTGTATGTATCTCTGTAGCCGGATCCGGAATGACCCCCCATTGCAAGTCAATGGAGGACAGATCCGGATTACTGGTGTGTCACACCAAACGGATCCGTCCCCATTGACTTGCATTGGGGGTCATTCCGGATCTGTCTTGGTGCGGATGCCTGGACCGGAGAGCAAACCGCAGCATGCTGCGGTTTGTTCTCTGGTCTGAAGACGGAACGGAATGCTTTCAGGAGCATTCCGTTGTCTTCAGTTCAGTTTTGTCCCCATTGACAATGAATGGGGACAAAACTGAAGCGTTTTTTTCCAGTATTGAGCCCCTATGACGGAACTCAGTACCGGAATTTAAAAACGCTAGTGTGAAAGTAGCCTTACAGTGTCACAAACAGAGCACCCCTACACCATCTACTTCTCCATGCTCACTTTTATACATCTCACAACGACAATAGCAATTTGATTTTAAAATGGGATATCATAAAAGTTCCTGGAGGTCTAATGTGTAGGTGTCCCAATACATTTGTCCATATAGTTTGTACCACTTGGGGCAGCCACCCCATTAGGATGCTGTAATCAGAATTAGTCACATATACAGTGGGGAAAAAGTATTTAATCAGCCACCAATTATGCAAGTTCTCCCACTTAAAAAGATGAGAGGCCTGTAATTGACATCATAGGTAGACCTCAACTTTGAGAGACAAAATGAGAAAACAAATCCAGAAAATCACATTGTCTGATTTTCAAAGAATTTATTTGCAAATTATGGTGGAAAATAAGTATTTGGTCACCTACAAACAAGCAAGATTTCTGGCTCTCACAGACATGTAACTTCTTTTTTAAGAGGCACCTGTCCACAACCTCAAACAGTCACGCTCCAAACTCCACTATGGTGAAGACCAAAGAGCTGTCGAAGGACACCAGAAACAAAATTGTAGACCTGCACCAGGCTGGGAAGACTGAATCTGCAATAGGCAAGCAGCTTGGTGTGAAGAAATCAACTGTGGGAGCAATAATTAGAAAATGGAAGACATACAAGACCACTGATAATCACCCTCGATCAGGGGCTCCACGCAAGATCTCACCCCGTAGGGTCAAAATGATCACAAGAACTGTGAGTAAAAATCCCAAAACCACATGGGGGGACCTAGTGAATGACCTGCAGAAAGCTGGGACCAACGTAACAAACAACAGTGTGTGCCAACCTTGTGAAGACTTACAGAAAAACGTTTGACCTCTGTCATTGGCAACAAAGGATATATAACAAAGTATTGACATGAACTTTTGTTATTGACCAAATACTTATTTTCCACCATAATTTGCAAATAAATTCTTTAAAAATCAGACAATGTGATTTGTGATTTGTTTTCTCATTTTGTCGCTCATAGTTGAGGTC
Organism: Rhinella marina; assembly: GCA_900303285.1. Classification (NCBI taxonomy): domain Eukaryota; kingdom Metazoa; phylum Chordata; class Amphibia; order Anura; family Bufonidae; genus Rhinella; species Rhinella marina. The sequence goes on from ONZH01011199.1 coordinate 312,010, forward strand.
TACCTATGATGTCAATTACAGGCCTCTCTCATCTTTTTAAGTGGGAGAACTTGCACAATTGGTGGCTGACTGAATACTTTTTTTCCCCACTGTACGATATGGTTGAATTCAACAGACTATCATGTCATTGGGGTATGTAAAGGTGGCGTTAATATTTGTTGTATGAAGGATCTGGCACTTTGTCATTAGCTTCCATTAAAACCATGACGTAGATGTGAACAGAGCCTCCGTTACAGATTCCATCACTTTTGACAGAAAAAATAGCGCTGCATGCAGAACCCAACATACTACAATATAAATCAGTGGAGTCCATCTGATATGCTGCAGGTGCCTGTCTAGCATGAAATCTGCCACATCGTCGTGGTTTCCTTCGTCATGGAGTCTAAAATAGTTGTGCTTTAAAGATTAACACACTATAAAAATACTATTATTGGCTATGAGAAAATTTGTAATAAACTTTTAAAGATACACAGACAGGTTAGTAATAACTTCATCACTTTTTAGAACTCACTATTAAAACATTTATTAGGACAAGTAGCCTGGTTAGGCTAGTTTCACACTAGAGTTTGTTAGATCCGGCAGGCTGGATCTATCTAAATGCGGTATTGCCGGAAGCTACATGGATGCCGATCGGCCCCATTAAAGGGGTTATCCGAAGTCTAAAAGACCCCTCCCCCAATGCCCAGGCCTCTTGTATAGGTTATATTTAACTGCTGACCGGTACCCACATCATTCTGGATTCCTGCACGGCCACTGCAGCATCCACCTGTCAAGCAGATCAAAACATACAGCAACGGGGGAGCAGCCAATAGCAGACTGAGACAGGGATGAGCCTCCCTTGCGTCACCCACGATGTCAGGGACGCTTGTCATGGCCTGCTATTGGCTGCTCCCCCCCTTTGCTGGATCTTTTGATCTGCGTGATGGAGAGATGCAGTGGCGGCCGCGCAGGTATCTGGAGCGACACGGGAAGCAGGTAAGTATAGTGTATAAGAGGGGCCCGGCAATTGGGGGGGATCTTTTAGACTTCGGATAACCCCTTTAAGTATAATGGGGATCGGCGGAGATCCAGCAGCAACCCAGCATATATGCCAAGAATCCATATAGGTTCTGGATAATTCCGGATACAAAGATATCTGGCAGGTTGTTCCCTAGTGGAACTCAATAACGCTAGTGTGAAACTAGTTGACTAAATATTGCAGATATAAGAGGATGACTCCAATGATGACCAGGGGCGGTCTTGGGCACCACGCATCCTATGCATTTGCGTAGGGCCCCTGACGTCCAAGGGGGCCCCCACGCTCCGCTCTTGTGCCGGTGCCCAAGACCGCCCGCCCAGCTGTCACTTACTGCATTTGTCCGCCGCGGCTGCGCGTCAGTGTCCCATCCCAGCTAGAGATGAGTGAGCATGCTCGGCCGAGCATGCTCAGGTGGAATTTGTGTGCACTTTTTCAAATCTGCACACTAATTCATACGCATATTTTAGTATCTACACTAATGCGTACGCATTTTATAAATTAGTACGCTAATGCGTACTACGTACTACGCATTAGTGTACATACTAAAATATGCGTATGAATTAGCATGCAGATTTGAAAAAGCGCACACAAATTCCACCTGAGCATGCTCAGCCAAGCATGCTCACTCATCTCTAGCTGGGATGGGACACTGATGCGCAGCCGCGGCGGACAAATGCAGTGACAGCTGGGCGGGCGGTCTTGGGCACCGGCACAAATTCCGGCACAAATTTCACCCGAGCATGCTCGCTCATCTCTAGTCCCAGCACGTCTCCCAGCCCAGCCAATAGAGAGCACTAAAATAAACACTAAAATAAAATAAGCACTAAAATAAGACTAGTGTATGAAAAACACTGATCTAAAACACTGATATGAGACAAGTGTGTGAAAAACACTGATCTAAAACACTGATATGAGACAAGTGTGTGAAAAACACTAATATAAAACACCGATATAAGACCAGTGTGTGAAAAACACAGATATAAGACAAGTGTGTGAAAAACAGATAGGAGAGTGATATACGATAAGTGTGGAAAAAACACATTCTTTCATTGTTTAACAGTGAGTTAATTGTTTGACAGTATTTTATTGTTAAAAAAGTCTTTGATGTGTGTGTGGGGGGGGGTGTCATTGGGGGGGGCATGTCATCAGAGGGCGTGTCATCAGGGGCGTGACGCGTCATTGGGGGGGGGAGGGGGACCCGGACATAACTTCGCTTAGGGCCCCAGAAATGCCAAGACCGCCCCTGATGATGACACTAGTTTTGCAAAACATAGTAATCTTACATCATAGCACATCATTATGTGCTTTCCATTGAATGCATCAATACCAAATCCAATTGACAGTACATTTTTAATTTTTGACTCTACGGTAATACTACAGAGGCTATTATGCAAATCCATGCTGACATCTAGTGGTCACTTGTAAATATTACTGAATTTCCAGCTTTGTAATCGACACAGAATATCATTTAGAAATATGTAAAATACAAAGATGGGAACAGAAATTTAGCAAGAAAGGGTAAGAGATCTGAATGGCTATCATTATTCATTATCTGACAATATGTACACATTCAATTTAACATTGTAAGAACAATTTGTTTTATTTAGAAGCCATTTTTATTGACACCTTTACAGGAGAATATGGTTCCCAGCCAGACCCTCAATCCTATGACCACATTAAATATACCTGGTAAATGGATACAGGATATACTTATTGGTCAGTAATATTCACTAACTGAACTGTCAGTATGTCCAGAGGCCATTTGTTCATTGTATCCCTTATCATTTTGCACTGAAGCCATTTGGGCGGTCATATGATGGAGTTCATAGAATGGACTGAGACATAGGAACATTTAGGTCATGTGAAGCTTGGAGGGACTGTCTCCCTTTCCCTGACACCCCTGGACCAACACCACTTATATAAGAAACAAATGTATGTGTTCTGTGTATGTATACAGTGTAAGTTTGATAATATCACATTAGATTTTAGATGTGCACATATAGATATTCTAGGTGTTGCAGCGTATAGTACTAGTCAAAAGCCTGGACATACCTTTTCATGGTTTATCTTGTTTTTTACCTCCATATGGTCTCAAACAGATCATGGAGACTATTGTGTAAAGATTAAAATGTTATAGTTAGTTAATAAATGGAGCATATAACTATTTCCACCAAATATATACATTTTCTAATTCCAATCCTGAGCAGATGCTAGTTTTGCCGCTCAGTATACATTTATATTCACTTTATTTTCTAACTGCCTATGTCATTTACACCTTTAGGTAATTTGCTGACTCCTTGTGACCATTATACAGCACTGCAGCATAATAGCATCTGCCAAAAAGCTTTCATCTGTGAGTAACTCCAATTATTCTTCATAACTTATATACTTATATAACTTTTTATTAAAATAAAAAAAATTTGTTAAAAAAAGTGGGGTTGAGTAGGCACACTCCCTTAAAGGGGTTTTCCGAGTTATAGATATTGATGACCTATCCTCAGGATAGGTCATCAATATCAGATCGGCGGGGGTCCGATACCCGGCACCCCCACCGATCAGCTGTTTGAAGAGGAGGCGCGTGCCATATCAGCGCTGCCTCCTCTTCATTGTTTACATGCTGGCCGTAACGGGGTAGTGGTGAGCAGGTGTAATTACACCTAACCATCCCATTCATTTCTATGGGAAAAATCGCTTCCATACAAGTCTATGGAAGTGTCCCAAGATTATGGGAAAATCTGGTCTGGATTCTCGTCCATTCGACATATATGAAAATTGAATTTGATATATATAAAAATTAAATATAACATAAAAATATAAAAAGTTGGTTATAATATATATGAATATAAATTACAGTAAAAGGAAATTATAATAAAAGAAAGGAATAAAAGAAGTATTTATTCTAATATGCGGTATAATGGTTGATCGTATGGGGGAGGTGGTGTTGGAGAACATAATATACATCTCATAGTTTGATTGTTTTTATTCTGATATCTTATGGATCGCGCTATTGACTCCAATGGTCTTTGGGATGTTCCAAAAGTATGGTAAGTATAATTTCTTAATGTTTCTTTTTTTTATACTCATGTTTATATTTCTAATTTTTGTTTTTCTATTGTTATTTTCTAGGTTTCTTGGGGTATTTTGATTGTAGTGATACGGGTAACTGATCTGTGTTTCCATACTGTGGAGCGTTACCACTAAAAGATACAATTTAGCGGCTTGCAAGAAACCTGACGGAGCACCGCGCCCCATTCAAAGAATAAGATTGACCATGTGGGACACCACATGGAACGCTGTGAAAAAGGCGCGCTCTGCAGCCGCGCGCAGCCAGGAGCATCGCTCACCAGACGACTCCCCGACTGAAGGAGGACACCGATACAAGGAGGGTAACGTACCCAGTTCAACTGGACATTTAATAATAATATTATTGGAGAGAGTATCTTGTGGACTATATGAAAGTCAAAGTTAACCTTGCGGATTATTTGATTGCGGATTATTTGAACGCAGACATTACTGTAATACAAGAAAGTGTCTATTAGCACCTATATGAACGGCTTCAAGTAGGATTAATACTACCAACCATTTGGCTGCTACATCATGGTAAAAAGACTTACTGGTACATGGTTTGCCATTTCTCTGATAAGAGACTTGTTACTTAGGGCTCTTTCACACCACCGTTAGGGATTCCGTTCAGGCTTTCCATTATAACATCGTTATAACGGAAAGAAACGGAATCCCTAGGACGGACATCAAAATGGACACCTTTAAGAGGTATTCCGTTTTGATCCGTCATAATAGAAGCCTATGGGAAAGCATAATGGATCCGTCTGGTTTCCGTTATGCTGGACGGAAAACAAAGTCCTGTTGACAGTCCTGTTTGACAAGTCAAAGTCCAGACCTGAATCCAATTGAGAATATGTGGAAAGAGCTGAAAACTGCTGTTCACAAACGCTCTCCATCCAACCTCAAAGAGCTCGAGCTGTTTTGCAAGGAATGGCAGGAAAAGTCTAAGGCATATTGGTACACCATAGACTTTTTCCAGGGCTCTTAGTGCCCAGGCATGGGATTCACCCAGTTCCCTCAGGTTCTCCTGATCCGGTTGTTAAAATTACAGCGACAGCTGGAGATGAGCCCTTCCATTCCATAGTTTAACTCCTTAGGCTTTTTAAAAGTTGGGTGGTATGTGTGTGTAGTGTATATATGGTGTATTTATGTGTGTGTGTTGCATATATATATATATGGTGCATGTATATGTAAGCATGTGTCGTGATGCCGCGTATATGCCATTGAGTAGGGAGCCTGTTAAAAAAATTGAATCCCACCCCTGTGAATGCTGCCTCTGGCACCCGTGCCATAGGTTTGCCACCACTGCCCTAGGCCATCAACTACCCCTTCCAACTACCCCATAAGCCTACATGCTTAACTGAAAACCATACTGCAAAAAATCTACAAAACACCATGAGGCAGATTATACTAAGGGCTCATGCACATGAACATGTGAACCTTTTACAGATGCGGATCCATTCACTTGAATGGGTCCATGATCCGCAAGAGACAGTCCACATCATAAAAAGTAGGACTTTTTTTGTAGTGCAAGGGCACAGACCGAAATCCCATGGAAGCGATTTATAGTGCTTCCGTGGGCATCCGCTCCGTATCTTGCAGATAATGCATAAATTAGATTGCAGGCATAGCATGACGTGAGCACGCGTCCTTGAGCCCACCCCCTACCCTCCCCCGGCCGCTGGGAAAGTCCTGGCGCGAGGGTGTGATCACGCTTGGCTCCATGCGCTTGGACCTGGACTGGGACCCCGCTCTTGTGTAGGCCGAGCGGCTGGGGCTGACCTACCTGGCTGCCGGCTACCTGTCTTGGCTTCGTGGACGAGGGGGTTCCTGGGTCGGCTGTGTCTTGCCTGGGGCCGCGGAGACTGCTGGAAGAAGGAGGCGGCGCCCTCTGGTGCTCCTTTCTGCGGATGCACGTGACTCGGCGTGACCCGGTGCGGTAGCGCTCGCACAGTGAGCCGTGAGACCGCGAGAGTATCCTGCTATGGATGCAGGTCCCTTCCGTGTCTGTGGATTGTGACTGGAGGTGCTGGCTCAGCGTGCTGGCTGAGGGTCTCGGACGGTGGAGGAAGATCAGTGGAGGCCGGGACTCTGGGCAGCCGTGTTGAACTGGCACCAGAGAATTGTGGTTACCGCTGAGGCTCGTTGGACTGGTGAGATCTGGGCATCCCTCTTAAAGTGGGGTATCTACCCCTGGAGGGTTGCTACTTTTCCACCCTCTGCCTGCTGATTATTATTGGGGTGATTCCTTCCCTACTGTATTATATTTGTGAACACTATGTCCCCATTGGCTTGGAGTTGGAGGGACTAACTTGCACAATATCCTCAGTGGCCCCTAATGGGTCCCCTCCCTCCCTCCCGCTGCAAGGTGTATGTGAGCACTAACTTACCATTGGTTTTTGAGTTGGATGAACTAATCTCTACAATACCCTCAGTGGCCCAGTGGGTCACCTCCGTTTGCTGTATTATATAATTGAACATTAACTTCCCTCTGGTTTTGAGTTGGATGAACTAACCAATATAATACTTTCAGTGATCCCTGTGGACCCCTCCCCTTTAGCTGCATGGTATATGTGAGCACTAATCCATTATAGGCTCTTAGCTGGATGAATTAACCTGCATTACGTTCTCAGTGGCCTCTAATGGGCCCCTCTCCCTCCAGCTGTACTGTATTCGTGAACATTAATCTACTGCTGGCTCTGAGTTGGATGAGCCAACTTGTGTAATTTTTTAGTGGCTCTTAGTGGGCCCCTCCCCCATTTCATCGTCTGGTATACGTGGACATTATTTGTTGCTTGATCCTGAGCTGGATGAACTAACTTGTATAATATCTCAGCGGCTTCTAGCGGGCCCCCGTCTCCTGCAGCATTGTACATGTGTATACTAACTTATTACTGTGTGTGATATTATATGCTGGGGAGGAGGGAATAGCAATATTTGACATTATAAAGGAGGGAGGGAGGAGAGAGAGAGAGAGAGTAAGGGAATATGCCTCCTAAACAGCCGCCCAGAAAGTCGGGGGGAGGGGCAGTCTCCCCTGCAGGTAAAGTGTCTAATAAATCAGACACATTGACAAAATTAGATACATTATGAAAGACCCCGCAAGTTAAAACACGCTCTGTGCCAAAAAAGTAGATACGGGGAGCAGTGCCGGGGATAGTCAGGGTTCTCGCTTTAGAGTATTAGGGAGTGAAGACCCGGAAGAGCAAACCGTCGATAGTCCAGATATATTGCAGGAGATTCTTGCCACGGTGAAAAAGAGTAATGAAGTGTTGGAGGAGTTACAGGAACAAATGAGAGTCACAGAATGACGTCACGAAAATTAGAAATGACCTTTATAAGTTGAATGACCAGGTTAAGAACCAGGGGGAAAAAAATGAGTAAAGTAGCTAAAGAGGTAGAGGGTAACAAAAAATGATGTAACTCCATTACTTCGCAGCTGAAAGACCTCTCAAATAAAATGACAGATCTGGAGGATCGAGCCAGGCGCCGCAATTTGCGCCTTGTTGGTTTCCCCGAAGTAGGCCTCCCTGAGAATTTGGCGTCCTTTTTGCAAGACTGGTTGATTGAAATAGTTGGTAAAGAAAAATTGACTACCTTCTTTCTGGTTGAAAGAGCACATAGGGTTCCGGGGCATGCCCCAGTATCGGGGGATAGGCCTAGAGCAGTGATAGCTAGAATTTTAAGTACTCAGGACCGGGATGCGATTTTGAAACTAGCCCGAAACAATGAGCTATTTGTGTACAACTCAGTTAAAATAGCCGTGTATCCAGATTTCTCATGGGCGACTAGACAGAAAAGAAGATCATATAATGTAGTTAAGAAAACTCTTAGTCAAAAACAGATTGTTTACTCTATGATGTTTCTGTCAACTCTGCGGGTGATATACAAAGGAAAAACTTTTTCCGTCCGTAGATGATGCATCTAAGTGGTTAGAAGAGGAAAGTCTAGGATAAAATCAAACATGATGAGCAGTTCGGCCGAGGGATGGGGGGAGGGGGATGGGTTTTAGTATCATGCTACTTGTGGAAGGGTATTGTGGGAGTCTGCAATATAGGATGTGGGGAGGGAAGGGGGTGGGATGCCAGGCCGGGGGGGGGGGGTTCCCTTTTTTTTTTTTTTCTATAGATGAGTGTTAAGGTTGTAACATGGAATGTAAGAGGTTTGAATGACAGGGCAAAACGTTGTGAGATGTTTGACATAATATCTCGTTTTCTCCCAGTGGTAGTTTGTCTAGTGGAAACCCACTTAATGGATCAGAACGAGCCTTGGGTGAGGAGGAGATGGGCTGCTTTTGAATATCATTCTACCTTTTCCTCTTACTCAAGGGGGGTATCTATTTATGTGCATAAAGATATAAAGTTTGAGACTATTGCGGTGAAGGCAGACTCAGTAGGGAGGTACATATTTTGGTATGGTAAGTTGGAACAGGTTCTCTGTATACTGGCTTTCATTTATATCCCCCCCCCCATTCTCTATCGAAGTATTGATGGCATTGATGGATTTCAGTGGTCGGTATGGGCTCGTCCCAATCCTGTCCACTGGGGACTTTAATTGTGTTATGGACCCCACCATGGATAGACTTAGGGGAGGAAAGTCTGCTAGTGTTTCTGTTACCCCTTTGGGAAAATTTACCCAGGAGACTGGATTGGTGGATGTGTGGAGGATAAGGAATCCCAGGCATAAGTGTTTTTCCTGCTTTTCCAGGACACATTCGTCTCTTTCCAGGATAGATTTGGCGTTGGTAAGTTAAAACTGCCTTGATTTAATTAGTGATGTACAATACAAAGCGGGGAGTATGTCTGACCACTCCCTGCTGGTAGTAGATCTGCGCTTGGGTAATGAGAGGTTGGGGAATGAGAGAACATTTAGGCTAAACCCGCACTGGTTGTCTATCCTGGATGGAGATGAGATTGAAAGGGGTATTCAGGAATTCTGGGATTTCAATCTTGACACAGCCCCAATAGATATTGTGTGGGATGCTCTTAAGGCGTATCTTAGGGGGGTGTTTCTTAAAAATATTGGCATCGCTAGGCGGGCCTTTGGAAAAAGGGAGGCAGAATTGCTGGAAATAAGGAGGCAGATGGAAACAGTATATATAGAGGATAATACTCCTTCCAGCTATGATAAATTCCAGGTAGCAGATAGGAACTATCAGGAGTTTATGTGTAATAAGGCAGAGCAGCGGATATTCTTTTCCGGCCAGAAGTTTTTTTGTGAGAGTGGTAAATCTGGGAAACTACTCGCAGGCGTGGTACGCAGTCAAACTGGCCGGAATAGAATAGACCGTTCGTCAACAGCGGAGGGATTAGAAGTGACAGACGCATATGAGATTGGAGAAGTATTTAGGCAGTATTATGCAGAGGTCTATAAATCAGGAAGCTCCGGTGAAGAACATATGATATCCCCTGCCTGTCTGGAGGAGGTCTCCTTCCCTGCCCTGTTAGGCTCGGAACGGGATAAGCTGGACTCTCCTTTCCTTGAACAAGAATTGGAGGAGGCACTAAAGTCGGTGTCGGGCAATACTTGCCCGGGCTCAGACGGCTTCCCTTTTGAGCTGTACAGAAGGTTTGGAAGGAGTTGACTTCCGAAACTGTTGGCGGTTTATAATTACTCGTTGAAGAAGGGAATGCTACCCGGGTCAATGAGAGAAGCTATTATAACATTGATACTAAAGAAGGGTAAAAATGGGGTAGATAGGGGGGATTATAGGCCAATTTCCCTACTAAATACAGATATGAAAATCCTAGCTAAGGCCATGGCCAGGAGATTGAGTGGGGTAATTGGCTCTCTAGTTCATTTAGATCAAGCAGGGTTTATTCCAGGGAGACAGATTAGAGGGAATGTGGACCGCTTATTTGGCAATATTCAAGTGGGGGAGGGCCGCTCGATCCTGTCTTTGGACGCCACCAAGGCGTTTGACAGGGTCGAGTGGCCCTTCCTATTTGCGGCATTAAGGAAATTTGGTTTTGGCCCTGGTTTTCTGGAAGGGGTAAGAGTTTTGTACTATATGCCCATCGCCAGAGTTTTGGTGAATGGGGTGCTCTCGGGAGCTTTTTCCTTGGGAAGAGGGACTCGACAAGGGTGCCCGCTATCCCCTATGTTATTTGCTCTATATTTGGAACCAATGGCGATAGCTATAAGGGCAGAGAAGAGGATTGAAGGTTTTGGCTGCCGCGGCACCGATGATAAGCTCCTGATGTATGCTGATGATATACTTCTGTGTGTGTCCAATTCGAGTAGATCTCTTCCAGTTCTGATGGAGTTGGTTGATAGATTTGGGAGTTCCTCGGGGCTGGAGATTAATTGGACTAAATCAGCCTTGTTATGGGTAGATGAGGAGAGGAATGAGGAAGTGCCCTGTCAACAGGTTCGGGTAGTAGAGAAGGGGGGCAGTTTGGAATATTTGGGACTTAAAATTAGTAGGGACCCCAGAGATTTCCCCGGCCTTAACTTATCCCCACTCTTATCTAAAGTAAAATCTAAGATTGGAATTTGGCTAAAACTCTTAAGGTCCTTTTACACGGGCCGATTATCGGCCGAAAAATCGTTCCTAGGAACGCTAATGCCGATAATCGGCCCGTGTAAAAGTGGCCCTAATCAGCCGACGAACGAGCAAAACGCTCGTTCGTCGGCTGATTGGATCTTTTGGTTTCTACAAAAGATCCAATCTGTCGGGCGCACATCGGCCTGTGTAAACAGGCGATGTGCGCCTGACAGTATGGAGCTTCCCGGCCGCACGAGTGATACAGCGATCACTCGTGCGGCCCGGCGCTCGATTCATCGGGCCGCGTAAAGGCTCCCTGCCCGAGCGCCGATATCGCTGATCGGCGCTCGGGCAGGGAGACACATCGGCCCGTCTAAAAGGGCCTTTAGTAACCAAAGTGGATCGTATCGCTATCATTAAAATGATAATTCTCCCTCAGTTGTCATATATTATCACCCATCTCCAGTGTGGATTGAGGATCGTTTTTTTAGGGCGATTGAGAGAATGTTAAATGATTTAATTTGGGGCCATAAACGGGTGAGAATTAAGCAGAAGTATTTATGGAGGCCCGTTACGGAGGGAGGATTGGGTATTCCGAATTTGAGAGGATACTTCTTTGCAGCCCAGCTGCCTACTCTCTCACAATGGGAGTCCTCTCCCCACCTGACCAGACTGGTAGGGGAAGTTAATGGAGTACAAAACATATTTCAATTATTGGAGTCTGGGCAGGTGGAGAGAGGTAGATTTTGTGGGAATTGGAGTGTGATGAAATTGTTGAAATGTTGGAAGGCAATGAAGAGTATTGGGATAAAGGGTGCATTGACATGTGCTCCGCTCTGGGGTAATGAACACTTGAAAGAATTCATGAAAATCTCGGATTGGAAGACATGGAGGGATGTGGGGTTAGTAGAATTGGGACACTTATTTCACGAGGGGAATATTAGAACGTTTCAAGAACTAAAAATGCTTTTTAAGATACAGGAGAATCTACACTTTAGATATTTACAGATTGTTAACGCATATAGGTGCACAAAGGATAAGTCGATATTTAGGCCTGTTTCTTTTTCTCTTTTAGATTGGGTACGTGGTGGTAAGAGGATTAGGTATAAGATATCCTGGTTTTATAAGTTGGTGTTGAAGGAATTGACATGTGGGGATGTTTCTCCAGGTAGACTCCATTGGGAGTACGAGTTTGATATCTCGGATGAGGAATGGAGGGGGGCCTGTCGGAACATCCCCAGAGTGTCTTTGAATTCTGGACATCGGTTGATTCAGTTTAATTTACTGCACAGACTATATTATACGCCTAAGATGTTGCACAAAATGAAATTGAAAGAAACCTCCGTTTGTGTGAGATGCAGAGGGTTGGATGCTGATTTCATACATGTGGTGTGGTGTTGTTCACAAGCACAGGATTATTGGGAAAAGGTGAATAAATTAATATCTAGTAGGTTAAAAATTGAGATGGAGTTGTCAGTGGCTAATATGATTCTTAATACTTTCTCGCCTGTGATTATAGCTAAAATCCCCAGACACACTTTAACATGTATTTATCGAATTACAATGCTGGCCAGAGTTATTCTGGTTAGGCATTGGGGGAGTAATATAACGCCAACGGTGAAGGAATTGGAACAATTGGTTACTAAAATTAAAAACTATGAGAAAGTGTATTTCGCGAGTATGAATGCAGCCACTAGATGGGAAGAGATATGGAGTATTTGGGGAAACGTGGGTTAGAAGGATGTGATGGTAATTTAATACATTTTTTATTTTTTTTTTAAATTATTTATTCCCCTGGCCTGACATTGGGGTGGTGGGTGGGTTAATACGAATGTAACAGTTTATTATATTGTAACGGAATATTGCTATAGGAATATATTTTTATTCTGTGTTTATTATGGTAAAAAAACAATAAAGTTTAAAAAAAGAAAAAAAGAAAACCATACTGCAAAAAATCTACAAAACACCATGAGGCAGATTATACTAAGGGCTCATGCACATGAACATGTGAACCTTTTACAGATGCGGATCCATTCACTTGAATGGGTCCATGATCCGCAAGAGACTGTCCACATCATAAAAAGTAGGACTTTTTTTGTAGTGCAAGGGCACAGACCGAAATCCCATGGAAGCGATTTATAGTGCTTCCGTGGGCATCCACTCCGTATCTTGCAGATTACAGACCCATTCAAATCAATGGGCCGAATATGGGCATATATGGTTCCTGTGTATGTGGAGGGGGTGGGGCTAGGGATGGGGCATATGGGCCCAATCCTGAGTCTTACTATGGGGTCCAATGATTTCTATGTACACCTGTGCTTTGCGGTTCTGGTGTCTGTTACTTAGTGTGACTGAGCCGATTTGTGGAGCAGCAGTTCCTGTGCACTGCTGCTCTACCCATCAGCATAACATTTAGCAGCGCAATGCAGAGGAAAAGGAAAATAATTGCTTTTCTCTCTCCTGTTTCTCCACCTTGCTGACACTACAGCCAGGGCTGATTCTAGCTTTTCTGCTGCCTAAGATAAAAATTAAATGGCGTCTCTCTTTTCTGTGCCAAATCCATAATCCAACTGTTTCCCCACAGCCAGGAAAATTCAGCAATAAATACCTCTTACATCTAGTGATGTCTCTTCTGATGTACATGTTCTCATTCCTTCTCTTCCCAATTCGGCCCAGACCATCATGACATATTATTTCATTCATTTCTCGTCTCTGCAGGGTTAACCACACCGACAATCTTAGGTTCCTCGCTTTTCTAGCATTCTCCCCAACCAGGTGCCCCAACAGTGTTATCTTGCTGCCACAACCAATAATGTTTCCGTTATGCTCCCCGCTGCGCCTCCATTAGTAGAAGAGCCTTTCATATCGTGTCCAATAATAATAATGTCCCCACAGGGCCCCAAGTAGTATTAATGCTCCCACAGAGCTCCCAATTGAAATAAGGCCCCCTATACTGCGCCCAGTGGTAATAAGGCTCCCTATAATGCCCTCAGTAGTTATAATACCCCCTACAGTGCCCCCAGTATTTATAAATCTCCCTGTAGAAGCCCCAGTAATTATGCCCCTCTGTATTACCTCCATGATTTATAATGCCCTCCTGCAGTATTTATAATGTCCCTTACCATTATAATGTCCCCTGCATTGCCTCCAGTAGTTATAATACTCCGTGCAGTGCCCCCAGAAAGTAAAATGTCAGTTCTTCATGGCTATTGTTCAACCATTTCTGCATTAATTTTCTGGACATCTGGACATTTTTATCTACTGTTTTGTATCTATTTTTAACAGCTGTTAAATTTTTTATTACAATTTTGAATTTAATTGGCTTATCCCAAGTCCTGCAGTGCTGGCTGGCAAATTTTAGCCTGGGGGGCAGGCACACAGCACTGGCCCATGTGTAGCGGCCCATCCTTAATCTGTTTAACGCTGCCTATCAAGTAAAGGCGGTAAAGGTAAATGGGATTTAAATTGTTAAAGGGTTATTCTCATCTTAGACAATGGGGGCATATCGCTAGGATATGCCCCCATTGTCTTATAGGTGCGGGTCCCACCGCTGGGACCCGCACCTATATCCAGAACGGAGCACCCGAACTGAATGAGGGCGCACTGCGCATGCGCAGCCGCCCTCCATTCATTTCTATAGGGCCGCCGAAAATAGCCGAGCGCTGGCTCGGCTACTTCCGTCGGCTCAATAGAAATGAATGGGAGCGGTGGCCGCGCTTGCGTGCTGCACTCCCATTCATTTCTATAAGCGCAGCGGGTGGTGGCCGGGGTCCTCCAGGCGCAGCGCTCCCCGCTCCGTTCTGGATATACCGCTGGGACCCGCACCTATAAGACAATGGGGGCATATCCTAGCGATATGCCCCCATTGACTAAGATGAGAATACCCCTTTAAAAGGCAGCAGCTGGTTGTGTTTTCATGCTGGGATCGTACACACACATTCCAGATACAGTACATGATTCAGTTCCTAGCAACACCTTGATCATTAGAGGGACCAGATTTACCAGCTCCTGAGCTGGAGAATGCCCTTTATCGGACAAAAAAATATTTCACGCAGGACTTTTTTGTCCGGTCTTTGTGACAGAATGCAGATGTGAATGGATAGTATACGATTGATGTATAGCATCAGATGCACATTTAACACACAAATACAGTGCCAGAACCAAGTTCACTGCATGAAAAACAGCACCAAGACCAAGTCTGTAAGTCAAATACGGCACCAGAAGCAAGTTCAGGGCATAAATACAGCACCAGAACCAAGTTCACTACATAAATACAGCACCAGAACTGTGTGCAGTACATAAAATGCATCACCAGATTTTAAGTTCAGTATAGATACCATTTGAGCAGTCAGATCAGCCCTTGACATACAAGCTTATACAGTGTACAACTACAGCTCCCAGTATGGCCTGAACAGTAGTAAAGGGATGGTGGGAGTTGTTTTTTCACAAAACAGCATGCTACATGGATCAGACAAGACAAACGGTAACCAGCACAGAAGCAGATGCCTGGACCCCATGCAGAACGGAAGCATGGCGGTCATAGGCAAAGCTGCACACAGACTAGAGATCCTCCCTCTGGAGGACCCAGGGACAAACACAGGAACAGAAGCAGTAAGGCACTGCAGGACAGACAAGGAACAAACTGGATCAGAAGCAGTAGGCACTGCCAGGCTGGACATAGGACAGGATCAGAAGCAGTTTAGCACTGCTAGGCTAGACATGGAACAGTGGATCCAGACACAGAATAGGTACAGAAGAACAGGCAAGGCGTGGACAAGGATAACAACATCATCATCACCACAGGACAGGTACAGAAGAACAGACAAAGCAACAACAATGCATTATCAGGCGACACCACAAACAAGGGCAGATGGCAAAACCCCCTGGGTCATCAGCAAGGGGCTACACCCAGTAAGGCACAAGATAGACTGACCCAAAGCCCCACAGCTCACAGATAGATATAGCTGCATAAGGAGGGAACCTGATAAGCCACACCCAGGTACAGACCAAGGGAAGGTAACACCACCAGAACCAAACAGGGAGGGGAGCCTACATGAACAGAGAAGTGAACACACAGGCTACAGTACTAGAAGTTGCCCCTGGCAACCAGAAAACATGCAGCTAGTATGCAAAAGCACAAACAATCCGTGACACAAACAGAAATGCATCCAGCACGCATTACAGAACCAGCATACATGGGAACACCCACAGCCAGTACACAAAGTGCATGCATGGCACCGGTGACAGGAGCCAGAAATGGACATGGGAAACCACAAACACAGGCCACAATTCACACACAACACCGCAGCCAGCACACAGCCCCAAGCAACCAGCATAAACAGGAGTTAGCCTGCACCCAGTACACGAGAGGGCATGCAGCCAGCCTACACGGCCACAACTTTCACAGTGAACCGCAGCGTGACAACCGGGACCCAAATTTTAAATGCAGAGCATTGCCCAGTGTCTCACACTGCCTCCACCTGTTTGCCTCCTTCCCATTTTGCATCCTGATGCCATCTCTTCCCTAGGTAAGCAACTCACATACGCCCGTCCATATTATGTAAAAGAAAATGTAACTCATCAGACCATGTCAATGTCTTCCATTGCTCCATGATCCAGTTCTGGGGCTTACATGCCATTATAGGTGCTTTGGGCTTTGGACACAGGTCAGACTAGTTTGTCTAACCAGTCTGCAGCTATGCAGTCCCATCTGTAGCAAACTGTGATGCACAGTGTTTTACATTTCTGTTATAGCCAGTATTAAGTTCTGTGGAATCAAACCAGATTCTCCTTTCTTGGACCCTTTATTGGTAGATACTAACCAGCACATAGTAAGATGATCCCACAAGACCTGCTATTTTGAACAAGCTGTGACCCAGTTGTCTAGCCATTACAATTTGGCCTTGTCACTCATACACGTACACTTGCAAAATTTTCCTGCTTTGGTCACATCAGTGTCAAGAACTGGCTGTCACTTGCTGCCTAATATATCTCCCACTTGACAGGTATCTTTATGATATAATGTGTAAGTGTTTCTGGGCAGTAGAATATTCTTATTGTGGAAAAGGTCATTAATCCCATAAAAACATGTGCAGTAAAAGACCACTTCCCCTTTATCAAACCTAATTTTCTCTTGACAGATTTTCAGTTCCATCACATATTTTGCAAGTTCCACAGGGGAACACTTGTCAAGACTGGTGATTCCTTTGCAAGTCTGTGTGTTGGGGTGAGATGTGCCTAGTTTATTAAGGGTGCCTCTTTGTAAATTAGGCTCATTTCTGATCCTCTGGGCACCAGAAAGTCTAGGGAAAGGGTGTATTTATTATTTATTTATCTACTTTACTCACATATACACTCACTGGCCACTTTATTAGGTACACCATGCTAGTAACGGGTTGGACCCCCTTTTGCCTTCAGAACTGCCTCAATTCTTCGTGGCATAGATTCAACAAGGTGCTGGAAGCATTCCTCAGAGATTTTGGTCCATATTGACATGATGGCATCACACAGTTGCCGCAGATTTGTCGGCTGCACATCCATGATGCGAATCTCCCATTCCACCACATCCCAAAGATGCTCTATTGGATTGAGATCTGGTGACTGTGGAGGCCATTTGAGTACAGTGAACTCATTGTCATGTTCAAGAAACCAGTCTGAGATGATTCCAGCTTTATGACATGGCGCATTATCCTGCTGAAAGTAGCCATCAGATGTTGGGTACATTGTGGTCATAAAGGGATGGACATGGTCAGCAACAATACTCAGGTAGGCTGTGGCGTTGCAACAATGCTCAATTGGTACCAAGGGGCCCAAAGAGTGCCAAGAAAATATTCCCCACACCATGACACCACCACCACCAGCTTGAACCGTTGATACAAAGCAGGATGGATCCATGCTTTCATGTTGTTGACGCCAAATTCTGACCCTACCATCCGAATGTCGCAGCAGAAATCGAGACTCATCAGACCAGGCAACGTTTTTCCAGTCTTCTACTGTCCAATTTCGATGAGCTTGTGCAAATTGTAGCCTCAGTTTCCTGTTCTTAGCTGAAAGGAGTGGCACCCGGTGTGGTCTTCTGCTGCTGTAGCCCATCTGCCTCAAAGTTCGACGTACTGTGCGTTCAGAGATGCTCTTCTGCCTACCTTGGTTGTAACGGGTGGCAATTTGAGTCACTGTTGCCTTTCTATCAGCTCGAACCAGTCTGCCCATTCTCCTCTGACCTCTGGCATCAACAAGGCATTTCCGCCCACAGAACTGCCGCTCACTGGATGTTTTTTCTTTTTCGGACCATTCTCTGTAAACCCTAGAGATGGTTGTGCGTGAAAATCCCAGTAGATCAGCAGTTTCTGAAATACTCAGACCAGCCCTTCTGGCACCAACAACCATGCCACGTTCAAAGGCACTCAAATCACCTTTCTTCCCCATACTGATGCTCGGTTTGAACTGCAGGAGATTGTCTTGACCATGTCTACATGCCTAAATGCACTGAGTTGCCGCCATGTGATTGGCTGATTAGAAATTAAGTGTTAACGAGCAGTTGGACAGGTGTACCTAATAAAGTGGCCGGTGAGTGTATATAGTGCAGCCACCAGCCGCAGGGAGGTGTCTGAGTTTAAGGAATTTGTCACAGGGAACACAGTGCAGCCGGTAGTTTTACTCACGGTTAGTTGAATCTTCCCTGGGCCAGTGTGTAGTTGTGTGGACACGACTTCCCTCGGGGCACACTCCGTACGCAGGGCTCCAGGATGATCAGTTGAGGTGCCCTTGATGTTAATTTTGACCGTGTCGGACGGCCGGGTTCTGGTTATTTCGTGACGCCAGTGTCTTTTAAGGTAGACACACCCTTGATGTCAATGATGAGGCAGTTTAGGTTGGAAAAATAAACTTTTACTTTTGCCCTGAGGCAATTCTCCTCATAAGTGCAGTTTACAGTTATTGCAGTTCTGTCAATCACTTCTCCAATATGGTCAATCAATTGCTGGTGTTGTAATAATTCCTTTTTAAGTTGGTATTTCAATAAAGTACTACTTTGAATAGTATTCTGTCACACTCCTTTCCTTCTTAGCACGTCAATCCACTTGCACTAGTTCTAGCTCTGAATGATTATAGTATATCTTTATGATATTTCAAGGCAGCTATCCGCCATGGCAGGAATTAGTATTTCAGATACATTACTCCCACGGATGCTGTTACTTCTCTATGAATATCCTCACTACCCTGAGGGTTCTCAGTGGGGAAAAATACAACTTGTACCTGGTTGTAAAGCCCGCGTCCAGGTGCATTAAGCTTCTCCTGATCACGTCAGTGCTGACAAAGTCCAATAACCATTTGAATGGCATTCACCTCAGTCAGGCTCGCTTTATCCAGTTAGTTGCTCAGATACTAGCGGCTTAGAAATCGTAAATGCCATCATGGAATCCTGACTTGGCCAGAGCCAGGAGAAAATGGCAGCCTCAAGCTGGATGACTGCTCCTACTCTCCTGTTCTTAACTTGAGTTGCTTCTCTTAATTACTAACTCTTAACTACTGGTTTCCTGTTACTAGGCCTTATATAGAAGGCAGAATGCCACCATCTAGTGGTGGTTAGGATTATTACAACACTCAGCCATAAAGGTTTTTCCTATACATTACAAACATTGTTCTAGCAGCATACATTATAATAACATGACATGGGATGACATGGCTATATAAAATACAGTTTTGTAGTGTCCCTTTCACACGACAGGTGGGACACTGCAATAGCGCTGACATATTCCATTTCGCTTTACAGACATTATTATCACTCTGTGCCCCCAGCTCACCATCGTAGTTCCCTATGAGTATGTCTTTAGAGTGGGAGACGAAACCACAGTACCCGCAGGAAACCCAATCAAACATGGGGAGAACATACAGGAGCACATTTATCAAGCTCTGACCTCTGTCAGTTTTTGAAAAAAGTTGCATTTGTGATGGAGAAAAGTTGCATGTCTCATGGAAAGTGCAACTGTTAATGCAAAACAAACGTGGGCCTCACCGCTGAAATCAGATGAAAAGTACACCAGCCCTTGGAGGGAGTAGAAATTAGACTGTTTTTGCGACAAATTCAGGTGTAAAATAAGGCGCGCCTACATAAGTAGGTCAGAAAAAAGTCGCAAAAGTTAGAAAACTTCTTAATTAGTTTAAAAAATCAAAACAGTCGAACTAGGTGCAAAAGCTTACAATTTTAGTAGTAAATGCGACTAAAAAAAAAAGTAAAAAACATAATTTTTAGACTAGAAACGGCACTTTAGTAAATGTTCCCCATTTGAAAGGGGTGGTCTGTGATAAGAAATGAAATTTTAGGTAAACTGTCCTGCCCTAAACCACCACCATTAACCCATTCACAATCATAACCCATACAATAATAAACTACATAACTACATAATATTGTTATTTGCAACACCTTAGACTTCCAGAGATATTTCACTAGGTAGGGAATTACTAACTGATCGATGGGACTACAACCAAACCCAAGAATGGGGGTCTAGTACCCCCACCCTGATGATTTGACAGATCAAGCTTACATGTGTGATGTATTACATGTAGAAATTCGGTAACAAGAATATACTGAGGTCAGAGGGGGAAGGAGAGAAAATTTGTCATCTTTACTGTGGGACTTCAAACAGGAACGTACAGCAAGATGTCTACAGTGCCTTGGAAAAACGTATTCATACCCCGTGCAGATGTTGTCCTTGGTTGGATTTGAACCTAGGACCCAGAGTTGAACTATAATTTACATCAGTTTCTGGAGTAAATTATAGTAAGCTCGGAAGGCCACAGTAGGCCACACCTTTGCTGCTGAGTCCTGCCCCTTTTGTCATCACTTTAGAAAAGCCGGAAAAAGATCAAAACATGACATGCACCATGCATGACAAAAGTAGCATAAAAGACTTACTGAATTTTACCCACTGTATTTGTTAAATCAGGCAGGAACACAGGCAGGCCATCTTAATTTTGCAATAATTTGCTGTTTAATTGCAAATCTGTGTAAACTTTGCTTAATGGATCCACTCCTCCCTAGGTGTAAGCAGATAAAACATACATATGTCACAATTTTACGATTTCAAGTACTGATATGGATAGCAAATGCAGATAGAAAAAATCCTCTCAACTCTGTTGTGGCCCTATTGAGGAATTACAATCGGACAATGTGGCCCTTGGATTAGACAAGGTTGTGCATCTCTATTATCAAGAGTTATTCTGTGGCCATGGTTAGGGTCCTTATACACATAAATTTGGCTCTGGTGGGGTTTTTTTTTTACCTGTAAAGAAAAAACACCAGAACAAAGCGTAAGTAGTTTTTTTTGTTTGCCATGTTTTTTGTATTGGTTTCCAAAGCGTTCTTTGCACTGGAGTTTTTTACACTATCGAGAAGGCAATGCTAAAATGCCTGGAAAAATATAAAAATCTAAAACATACTGTATATTTTTTTTAAAAAGAAACACAAAAGACAAAACCCGCCACCTAAATAACAAGAACGCTATTAGGAAAAAAACATTTGTATGTTATGAGTTTCATATTTCCCGTAGACCTTGAGCTACTACAGCAACCAACCACTGCTCAGCTATCATTTTTTTATAGAGCCCTTGCAAAATGAAAGTTGCACTGACATTAGATGCTTCGGGCAACAAAGACTGTGGGGGAGGTTTATAAAACTGGTGTAAAGTAGAACTGGCTTAGTTGCCCATAGCAACCAATCATATTCGATTTGGAAAATGAAAGGTGGAATCTGATTGGTTGTTATGGGCAACTAAGCCAATTCTACTGTACACCAGTTTGATAAATCTCACCTCATATGTTTTATTAGCATTATTTTGTCTGACAACCATGGCCGAAAAATTTCAGTGAGATTTCCTGAATGGAGCCTTAGACTGTTTTCATAAACGGAGTTTAGCCAGAAGGATCAACCCAATTAAACCTAATATACTACCCAGTGGGTCGATCCTGCTGGCTTACTTTTTTATGCAGATAAAAGCTTTGGCGCATCAAGGGTCATGACCAGCACTAGAAAGCTGAGGAGCTAAAGTGCACTAATGGGCTAGGCACTGCCTCTCGGTGCACTGAAGACCTAATTTACATAAAGAATAAATAATAACACCACAACCAATTTTCAAAAGATAATTATAATCAGTAGGATCAATGCTACCAAGCAGTATACCTGTGTTGATCCTGCCGACAGGTGCTCTTTAAAATTAAAAAAAAAAAAAAATCTGTTGCCACTAGGGGGTGCTCACTGCCAGCTGATTTTATTCTCAGCTTCCATTTGAAAGGGGTGGTCTGTGATGAGAAGTTTCAAGTGTGATGTAGAAAATTGAAAACATGAATACAATGAGGGTTGAGGGGGAAGGAGAGGAATTTTGTCATCTTTGCAAAGGGACTTCAAACAAGAAGGTACAACAAGATGTCTATCCTGTGGCACGCCTTTGCAATAGATTTGCATTGTACAAAAAAGTGGATCTGTTGGGATTTTGCTGTTCAGTAGGACAGAAAAAAAGACAGTCTCCGTTTGGCTGCTGAAAAAAAAAAACCTATGCTACAGAAAATAATCAAATGAAGACGAACACTTTTGATGGGAAACCCCACTGAAAACCCAATGGATCCTTTTATTGATCTATTTAAAAAAATGAAATTAAAAGGGTTTTCCACGATTTTTAACCTGATGACCTATCCTGAGGAAAATCTAGGAAAACGCATTTAATTTAAATGGATTGAAGAGGCCAAATGTGATGCAAACAGCCCGAAAGGCTGCAGTTCTGACACATTTTGTTAGAAGCTTTCTATGTTATTACAGTCAGAGGTGCTCAGATTACACTTCAACACTAGTGGGCGCTATGGTTTTATTTTTGACTCTTTTATGTGCTTAAAAAAATGGAAGGGCAACCTTTCATTAAAAAACTGTGCTTTGAGGATGAGAATGAGCAGACTTTTGAGTCAGTTTTTCAGTACTCTGAATGTGTGTCAAATTTTTCATATGTCACACGACACGTGATGAATTTGGTGCATCTTTAAAGTTGTATTTCAGATTAGAATTACTTTTAAGCAAATGCCTACAGTCTGCCTGCTGAAACAGAAGATTCATATTTACCTGCTCAGCGCCGCTCTGGTCGTCAGCATTGTCTCCACAACCTTCATCTTCAGGTCCCTGCACTGTTTTTGTTCCGACAGTGCATGGACATGGTCACATGCACCCCTCCAACCAATGACTGGCTTCAGCGGTGATGTGGCTACAGGCAGCACGTTGCCGTTGAAGCCAATCATTGGCTGGAGCATTGCATGTGACCATGTCCATAGCTGGCCAGATGTAAATAGTGCTGGGACAAGAAAATATAGACAGCAGAGGTCGGCATGGAGCAGCTTAGTATGAATCTTCTATTTCAGTAGGCAGGATGCGGGGACTTGCTTAAAAATCCTAACCAGAAAACTCATTTAAAGAAGTTGACACATGCGGGGACCATTCAGCCTGACCCTCCCCCCCACAACCTTAACAGACCTACCGAGGGCAGCATACTAACCTGCTCCATGGCGCTGGGTTGAATCCTTTCGTTCTCCACTTCCACATGTCGGCTCCAATCTCGCGTGTTAACATCCTGCTTGATGGGGGTCACATGTGCCATTGCAGACAATGACTGGGTGCAGCGGTGATGTGCCCTCCCATGCATCACATGACGCATTGACGTGACACATAAGGGATATGTCACCAATGCCGCCAATGTAAGTGACCCCCCCCCATCAAACCAGATGTTGACACACAGGATTGGAGTGCATCATTGGCAGTGGGAGAACGAAGGAGCTGGAACCAAGCGGAGGGGAGCAGGTAAGCATGCTTCCCTTCACAGGCAGGGGCGGATTGGCCATAGACCTTACAGGGAAATTTCCCGGTGGGCTGATGCCCATGGGGCTACATGGGCCCTCCTCATGGCCAGGCAATGGAAGTTTTTGGGGATGAATTTTGTGCTGCTGGCAGTATTTTGTGATGGACTGTGGTATTTGGCTCTGTTGAGGTGGTATAATGTGCCACAATATGGTATTGCTGGCCCTGCCCTCCATCAATTTGGACCCAACTACAAAACAGGGCCACTTTTATTATTTTTTCCAGGGCCACTTTAAGCTCCCAATCCGCCCCTGTTCACAGGTACAGTGATGTTGGAGGGTCAGGTCAAAAACCCCCAAACATGAACATCTCCTTTAAAGAGGTTATGCTATGACTGCTTTGAAAAATACAAATCAAACATCATATAGTACATAATCTATTTCTAACAAAGCTAGAATCAACCCTGTACTGCTCATGGATCCATAGCTCCCCCCTGAACACCAGAAATGCATTTTTGTAACAGAATGTACATTTTGGAACTAGTAACTAGTTTTTCACGCTAAATCATATTAAAATAACATTAAATTGGTGACACACCCCCTTTAAATCTAACACGTCTTGTGATGTTATGACGTTTTCTATACTGCCCCTTCACTAGAGTAAGATTACAACTAGAGATGAGCGAACAGTGCTCGTTACGAGCACTGTAACGCTCGGGTCCCGTGTGAAATGCCCATAGGCATTGCGGATCCGTCCTCATTAGAGATGAGCGAGCACTAAAATGCTCGGGTGCTCGTTATTCGAGACGAACTTTTCCCGATGCTCGGGTGCTCGTTTCGAGTAACGAACCCCATTGAAGTCAATGGGAGACTCGAGCATTTTGTGCAGGGGACCAAGGCTCTGCCTAGGGAAGGCTGGGTGAAAACCTGGAAACCTCAGAAAATGATGGAAACACCACGGAAATGGACAGGAAACAGCAGGGGCAGCATGCATGGATGCCTCTGAGGCTGCCTAAACCCACCATTACCCCAAATTCTCAGGCAACAGCCTGGTGGTTACCCTCATGGCAATTGTGCTCACCCAGACCAAGAGGCGAGGCACATGCCCATAACATGTTAGGGAAGCACCCAACTAGGTGCAACGAAGGTCCATCACCGCCTGCAGGTGACACCACTGCTCATGCTGGCACTGCAGCTGACATCAAGTTTAGTATCTGTTCTTATCAGTTGCTGTGGCTGTTGGTGGTAAAGTGGTGAGCATAGCTGCTTCCCAAGCAGTTGACCCGGGTTCGATTCCCGTCTATCGCAGGAGGCAATTAAAAGAAGAACCAAAAAAAAATCAGTACAATATCTAATACGTCCCCTACCTGATCGTCCGACACCTCTTTACAAACTTCTTCCACTAACTCAACATTGTCATCATCATCATCATCATCACCCACAGACTGCGACAGTTGGAAAACTTGGGCATCGGGAAAGAGGTCAGCAGCAACCTGAGAAGTGTTTTGTGACTCTGGGAAGGGTCCAGAAAACAGTTCCTCAGAGTATGCCGGATCGCATTCCAAATTTTCCTGGGAGGGGGCAGACTGGGGGGAAGGAGGTTGAGGTGGAGGAGCCAGAGGAGTGCTCCCTTGGGTAACGTGGGTGGACTGCGTGGAAGACTGACTGGTGGAAAAATTACTTGAAGCATTATCCGCAATCCACGAGATCAGCTGTTTGCACTGTTGTGGTTTCAACAGTCCTCTACCATGTGTCCCTGTAAGTTGAGACATGAAGCTAGGGAGTGTAGCTCTGCGGCGTTCCACAGCTCCCTCATACTGTCTCACCCTGCCCAGGACCACGGCCTCTGCCCCCTGCAGTAATTGAATGCCCACGCCCTCGTCTTCGACCCTTAGCCCTGGTTCAACATTTTCTGTATATAAGTGTATTCTATAAAAAAAATAAAATAAATGGGCCTGGTGTACTGAAACCCACAAACTTGTTCAGTCTGGTTTAATTAAGTGACGTACAGAAAGTGTCACCTGGACAGAATATACGGATTGGAGCGAGTGTGCTGAACTGTGACACACAGAAAGGTTACACGCAGCTGTGTGAAATGGATTTGTAACACTCAGCTAAAACAACAAAAAAAATAATTTTTTTTCTATATTTTTTTTTTAGTTTAGTTTTTTTGGGAATGTGACGTGCAGAAACTATCATACAGCTGACTGACACCCTACTGACGGTGGCTATTTAGACTGCGACCCAGACAAATGTCGCACAGAGATTTTTAGGATCAAGCTTTACACATGACAGGTAGCAAATGACTTGGTTGTATTCGGTGACGTACAGAAAGTGTCACCTGGACAGAATATACGGTTTGGAGTGAGTGTGCTGAACTGTGACACACAGAAAGGTTACACGCAGCTGTGTGAAATGGATTTGTATCACTCAGCTAAAACAACAAAAAAACTAATTTTTTTCTATATTTTTTTATTTTTTTGTTTTATTTTTTTTGGGAACGTGACGTGCAGAAACTATCGTACAGCTGACTGACACCCTACTGACGGTGGCTATTTAGACTGCGACCCAGACAAATGTCGCACAGAGATTTTTAGGATCAAGCTTTACACGTGACAGGTAGCAAATGACTTGGTTGTATTCGGTGACGTACAGAAAGTGTCACCTGGACAGAATATACGGTTTGGAGTGAGTGTGCTGAACTGTGACACACAGAAAGGTTACACGCAGCTGTGTGAAATGGATTTGTATCACTCAGCTAAAACAACAAAAAAACTAATTTTTTTCTATATTTTTTTTTTTTATATTTTTTTTTAGTTTTGTTTTATTGGGAACGTGACGTGCAGAAACTATCGTACAGCTGACTGACACCCTACTGACGGTGGCTATTTAGACTGCGACCCAGACAAATGTCGCACAGAGATTTTTAGAATCACGCTTTACACGTGACAGGTAGCAAATGACTTGGTTGTATTCGGTGACGTACAGAAAGTGTCACCTGGACAGAATATACGGTTTGGAGTGAGTGTGCTGAACTGTGACACACAGAAAGGTTACACGCAGCTGTGTGAAATGGATTTGTATCACTCAGCTAAAACAACAAAAAAACTAATTTTTTTTCTATATTTTTTTTTATTTTTTTTTATTTTTTTTTATTTTTTTGGGAACGTGACGTGCAGAAACTATCGTACAGCTGACTGACACCCTACTGACGGTGGCTATTTAGACTGCGACCCAGACAAATGTCGCACAGAGATTTTTAGGATCAAGCTTTACACATGACAGGTAGCAAATGACTTGGTTGTATTCGGTGACGTACAGAAAGTGTCACCTGGACAGAATATACGGTTTGGAGTGAGTGTGCTGAACTGTGACACACAGAAAGGTTACACGCAGCTGTGTGAAATGGATTTGTATCACTCAGCTAAAACAACAAAAAAAATAATTTTTTTCTATATTTTTTTTTTAGTTTTGTTTTTTTGGGAATGTGACGTGCAGAAACTATCGTACAGCTGACTGACACCCTACTGACGGAGGCTATTTAGACTGCGACCCAGACAAATGTCGCACAGAGATTTTTAGGATCAAGCTTTACACGTGACAGGTAGCAAATGACTTGGTTGTATTCGGTGACGTACAAAAAGTGTCACCTGGACAGAATATACGGTTTGGAGTGAGTGTGCTGAACTGTGACACACAGAAAGGTTACACGCAGCTGTGTGAAATGGATTTGTATCACTCAGCTAAAACAACAAAAAAACTAATTTTTTTTCTATATTTTTTTTAGTTTTGTTTTTTTGGGAACGTGACGTGCAGAAACTATCGTACAGCTGACTGACACCCTACTGACGGTGGCTATTTAGACTGCGACCCAGACAAATGTCGCACAGAGATTTTTAGGATCAAGCTTTACATGTGACAGGTAGCAAATGACTTGGTTGTATTCGGTGACGTACAGAAAGTGTCACCTGGACAGAATATACGGTTTGGAGTGAGTGTGCTGAACTGTGACACACAGAAAGGTTACACGCAGCTGTGTGAAATGGATTTGTATCACTGAGCTAAAACAACAAAAAAACTAATTTTTTTGGTATATTTTGTTTTGGATTTTTGTTTTTTTGGGAACGTGACGTGCAGAAACTATCGTAGAGCTAACTGACACCCTACTGACGGTAGCTATTTAGACTGCGACCCAGACAAATGTCGCACAGAGATTTTTGGGATCAAGCCATACACGTGACAGGCAGCAAATGACTTGGTTGTATTCGGTGACGTACAGAAAGTGTCACCTGGACAGAAAATAGTGAGTGTACTGAACTGTGACACACAGAATGGTTCCACACTGCTGTGTGCAATGGATTTGTATCACTGAGATATAACATAAAAAAATAAAAGGGGGTTATACATGGCGATAGCTGCACTACTAGTGCCAGCCAGCCAAGTGACAAAAATAAATAAAAAATGGGGCTGTTGTTCTTTGTGGGTGATCCCTGCCTAACAGAGAACTAAATGCAGGCCCTAACACTGTCCCTGAAACGCAGCAGCTCTATCCTTAACGACATGCAGACGGCATCTGAGCCGAGCACCGCGGCCAGTCGGTAGTATATTCCAGGGTCACCTGATCAGGCCAGCCAACCTCTGCTATCGACCTGTAAGGGCCCCACGTGATGCTGGGTGTACCGCAGAGTCTCCTGGCTTGGGATTGGCTGTGTTTTTAGGCGCCTAAAAAGCACGATGCGGAAGTTGCCATTTCCTCGAGCATGGCGAGATACTCGTCCGAGCAGCGAGCACTTACGAGTACCCTAATACTCGAACGAGCACCAAGCTCGGACGAGCATGCTCGCTCATCTCTAGTCCTCATCTGCATGTAAGTCAATGAGGACGGATCGTTTGGTATGACACTCATACCAAACGGTTCCGTCCTCACCCGTCTTAAAGTCAGTGGGGACGGAACTGTTTGGTATGAGTGTCATACCAAATGATCCGTCCTCATTGACTTACATGCAGATGAGGACGGATCCGCAATGCCTGCGGGCATTTCACAAGGGACCCGAGCGTTACAGTGCTCGTAACGAGCACTGCTCGCTCATCTCTAATTACAACCATTTTTGTGACTTTTTAAATGGTGTAGTTAATAAATCTGCTTACTTTGCCCATTTCCACACTCTTTTTAAGAGTCAGTGTTGAAAAAATGCAAAATGTCACAAAATCTTTTAAGCCCAAATAAGTCGCATAGCCCGGTCGGGAAGGGGTTAAAAAAAATACCTCAAGTTTCTATAGTTTATAGTCTTATTGCCAGTACCCCAATAACATGCATTCTGTTTCAAACGTTTTTTCTTCTAAAAATCAGTTTAAAATTTACCATTTGTAATCCTCACCAGCGAGGATTACAGTTTTCATATGGTGTACAGACACCCCGATTGGCCAATGTGTGATGACGGCATCAGAAGGCCCAGGAAGTCGCCGCCGACAGAGGTAAGAAGCGGCAAGTCTCTGCTGTTAGAAACAGCAGAGACTTGCCGGCCATGATGCCCGCCGCACCTGCGAGCGGGCGTCATGTTCCCGCACCGCCCGAGCGCCGTACATGTACAGCGCCGGTCGGGAAGGGGTTAAAAAAAATACCTCACGTTTCTATAGTTTATAGTCTTATTGCCAGTACCCCAATAACATGCATTCTGTTTCAAACGTTTTTTCTTCTAAAAATCAGTTTAAAATTTACCATTTGTAATTGCGCATATCAGTGCATTATGTATTGCATATTACTGCAAGATAACCGGTAGTTACAGCAAAAGCAATATTGCAATAAAGCCATTTGTATAAAATGCATTGCATATTACTTAGAGATGAGCGAGCAGTGCTCGTTACGAGCACTGTAACGCTCGGGTCCCGTGTGAAATGCCCGCAGGCATTGCGGATCCGTCCTCATCTGCATGTAAGTCAATAAGGACGGATTGTTTGGTATGACACTCATACCAAACGGTTCCGTCTCCACTGACTTTAAGACGGGTGAGGACGGAACCGTTTGGTATGAGTGTCATACCAAACGATCCGTCCTCATTGACTTACATGCAGCTGAGGACGGATCCGCAATGCCTGCGGGCATTTCACACGGGACCCGAGCGTTACAGTGCTCGTAACGAGCACTGCTCGCTCATCTCTAATATTACTGCTAATGGGTAGTTATAGCAAAAGCAATACTGCAATAAGAACATTTTTATACCTGGGGTGGATATATCACATAGATTACACAAAATCAGTGTCATTCTGATATTATTTGCTATTGCTGTCAATGCATTCAGGAGCTTAAAATGGAGGTGGGGAGGAGAAAAAGAGCAAAAATTAATATATTTTTTTTTAAAAAAGGGATAACAAAAAGATATAAATAACTCTTAGTCCTAGGAGACCTCAGAATGTCATATACCAATTTTCCGGTCAACTGGGGCATATTTAATTCACGTAGAATGAATTTGGACACTTTTCAATTTTTTTAAAAAAATTAGACAAATCAGACACGAAATGAATTTCAAGAAATTCGCTCATCTCTAGAACCGAGTCTTAAATGTAGCTTTAGGTGCACATAACACAATTCAACACTAGTGGGAGCTCTGGTTCAATATTTGATTCTTTTATGTTCTAAATAATGCGAAGCCAACTTTCTTCTCCTTGGTAAACATTCCCAATTTCCCACAAATTCCACAATTTTGTTTTATAGAGAAATGTAAAAGAAAATCATCTGTCGTTGTAGTGACAACAATGTTACCTCTTGTCTTCATATAAAGAATGTCATGAAACATTACTATAGTTAAAGGGCCCCTATTGTAACAGCTTATCGTTATAATTATGCTTTAGTTAGTTGATCTCTCTAAAAAAATCATTTTTGATCTGTGAATTGTCTGCTAAGGTTTAACACATGATTAGTATTTTAGGCTACTAAAGTAATGCAGGGAGCAGATCATAGCAGAACCAGGTGATTGTACAAATATAAATGATATTACTATTTCATGTTTTGGTGACAATACCTTTTTCAGCTATATGCTCTGCTGAATGGCTAAAAATAATAGATAATAGTAAAATCATTTAGTGTTTTATAAAAAAAAAAAAACTTGGAGCAAGGAGGTTCTTGCTATTCGAACCATAACTATTACTAATGTCTCTGTGCCTAGAATCTGTCTCAAAAGTGGTTAAAAGTGGTTCAGTTCAGCACATTGCCGTTTTTCCCAACTAACTCAAAAAGGGGCAGGGATGAGTGGGAGAATGTAGCTTAGCTGGAATGGAGATAGGGCCTAAAATGCCAATTCTGGCGTAAAATTCTGTCTCTATGAAAGCCATCCAATAGTTGGTATAAAGTTAGACAAAAGTGTCTATCACTGCATCCCTATCAGTACCATCCAGCCGGAGTCACTGTAATAAATCTAGTGCACGTCTGTTCTGTACAATCAGATCAATAGTTGGTGTGTGTATAGCAAAATATCGATGTGTGTGTAAATGGCCATCTGACCAATGATTGGTCAGAAAATCTGTCATATAATCTGTTGGTGTAATACAGGCCTAGGTTTACGCCATCTATAGGTATCGTATTTCTGCCCCAATATTTTACTCTAAAACTTTGGCCTGACCTGATTGACAGCTCTTTCCCTATTTGTGTTTTGGGAGAGACTTGTCTATCAAGCCAAGCCGGGTGGGGAGAAGTCAGCCCATGACTTTTTTCCCCTCCTCATGCTTGTTTCTCTGAAACATGGCAGCCTTTTGGAGTAAAACATAGCTTTCTCTACAACTTATTTATGTATATTTTGTAAAATCCTCAAGCGCTGATCTTAACCCCCTTAGTGAGCAGCCTGTTTTGGATTTTACTGACCAAGGGTTTTTTGTTCTTTTTTTTCATTATTTCATTGTCGCCTTCCAATAGCTATAACTTTTTTTATTTTTCCATCCATATATCAGCATAAGGACTTGTTTTTTGCGGGACAAGTTTTATTTTTTTTCTGGTGCCATTTTGGGGTACACATAACTTACTGATTAACTTTTATTAACTCTTTCTGGGAGGAAGATGGGAAAAAACATCAACAGCCACTCGGTTTTTATGTTATAAATTTTGTGGCGTTCATTTTTGCCATAAATAACATCCTAGCTTTATTCTCTGGGTCAGTATGATTATAGCAATACCAAATACATAAAATGTATATTTATATATATATATATATATATATATATATATACATATATATTTTAACGTTTTACTGTTTTTGCTCAATAAAAATCCTTTTTTTTAAAAAGAAAAATCTTGTTGCATCACCACATCCCAAAACCCAGAACTTTTTTAGTTTTCTTTCTACAGAGTTATGTTAGTGCTTGATTTTTGTGGAATAACTTTGAATGGTATCATTTTGAGGTACGTATTACTTTTTGATCGCTTTTTATAAATAAATTTGTGGCAACTAAGCAAAAAGCAGCAAATTCTGTCATTTTTTGTTGTTGTCTTTTTAGGTGTTCACCGTACAGAATATTTTACATGATATTTGCATAGTGCAGGACGTTACAGATGTGGTAATACCAAACATGTGGGTGACATTTAATTTTTGCAATTTTTTCAATCAAAAAGTGCTTTTTTTATGGAAAAAAGCATATTATTTTATTGTTTTTTTTATTTAATGTTTTTTTTTAACTTTTTTAACCTTTTAACCATCTCACAAGGGGACTATAACAATCAATCTTTTGATTGTTTCTAAAATACAATTACACTATTCCTATAGTGCTGTCATGGCTACCCTCCAGCACTCCAGCTGTGGTAAAACTACGACTCCCAATATGTACACTTGCTTGGCTGTTCTCAGAACTCCACAGAAATGAATGGAGCATGCTGGGAATCATAGTTTCACTACACCTGGAGTGCCGGAGGTTAGCCATCACTGCTATAGAGCATTGTATTTTTAATGTCAGTGCTATACTGACATTGATCAGCAGGCTGCGCCAGAGAGGGCTGCACTAGGTCTTGACCTTCCTTCACTGGCAAATGAGATTGCGGGGGAAGGAGGGCGGGGCAATGTCAGTCCGCTCCCTTTGTAACCGCTTACATGCGGCGTGTGCCATTGCCCATGGCAATGAGAGGACTTAAGGTGGGAGAGAGAGGATAGTGTTGGTGTTGAGCTATCCTCTACATCTGAGGATGTGTTAAAGTGACGTCTAGCTTCAAGCCAGGAAATCCAAGGGGACCATAAAGTGTGGAATTTATCATGAGAGTTCCCAACTGGAGAGCTCCTCCAATCTAAAAATATCCTGTACTTTTCTCACCAGTCTTCTAAATAAGGAGTTACAGTACTAAGCATATGCAATGGTATAAGCAATTTGTCCACCATGATGAGAATAGAAGGTAGGTCATTCCTAGGGACAGGGCAAGAACTATCGGGTAGGTTGAGAAGCACCAAGGTGGGGGTGAGGGTGATAGATGTGCCACAGATCTGGTTGATGGCAGCATTGTTTTGTTTCCAAATAGGAAGAATTAAAGGGTATTGCCACCATATATGCAGCGCAGAACCAAGATCTGTAAGGCATCTCTAACACTCTGTACGTCGAGCAGGGTGTAATCTGGGCAAAACGTAGGGGGTTCTGTACCACCTAGTGATAAGCATATAGGAATTTCCCTGTATTCGAATGCACCTAGAGGTGCCATGTGAGTGTAACTGTAAACCTCAGACTCTGAGAAGGTCCTGTCAAGAAAAAAATGTCCCCCATAGTGCTTTATATACACTCCTCAACAATTAAATTGTAACACCAAAAAGGAAATGTAACACCAAAAGAACAGGTTGTTAATTATATAAAATGATAAAAAAAAATGGAAAGAAATATTCAAAACATCTTGAATTATTCAGTATCAAGTTTTATGCAGTGGCCTATTTGAGGAGGCCCTCAACGCTACACTGGGTCCCCCAGACACTGTCGAGGTGCAACACATGTTGCTGTTCCTCAGAGGGGATGGTAAGGTTTGATGCACCCCAATGGGAAATAAGTCCAGAGCATCAGGGTTTGCAGTAAACCAGTGTGCTTCTTTACTGAGGAACTCAAATACAAAACAATAAAGGAAATGCATTGTGCAGGCTTCTCCAGTTTCCCCTCAGCTAGCTGTCCCTCTCTTTCTTAGAAGGCTGGTACCATGGCCAAAGGACAAAAGGCTGGTGGTCCAGGGTCTGTGGCTCAATCGTTTGGCTGGCTCTCTGGTCAAAGGGCTGGTGACCCAGGGTCTGTGGCAGAGTATCCCCGTCTCAGCATATTCTTCTGGTCACTTGAGAAGTCTTGCAGAGTCTCTCCTACTAAACACTGCAAACTGCTCTACTTTTAGATCAATCAGGGGGTTCATGTACATATAGAATTATAAATAACATAGCAACAGACAACAGTCAACAATTAAAACAAGAGAAATGAGGGCCCTGCTTGCAAGAGCTTACAAACTATGAGGAGATAGGGGTGACACAGAAGGTAACAAGTGCATAATAAAGTTCATTGTGGCTGTCCTTTCTCTACAAAACTCAGCTCTGCGTAGTCCAGGACATTATGCCACCCCACACTATAATCTAGTCATAGGACAGGTGAGACATTCCATTGTGAAGGCCTCTTCATGGCATTGCCCCAGTGGTTTCCAGACCAATTTCTGGCAATTATTGCATCCAAGACAAAGATACGGCCTTTTAGAGCTGTGGCATTAGGTCAATGGAACACCTGTAGCTGGATGTCTGTCTTGTGGCCCAGTGTCCTGCAAATGCCTTCTGATGGTTTGTTTAATTCTAATAGGCCAATATATAAACAGTGTGCCGGTAAAGGTGAAACCAGGCACAGATACACAGCCCACCAAGGTCCACAAATAGGGACCAAACACGTACAGTCCGGGATAATTTGAAGAACAATTCAATACTAAAAGAGGTTTGTTTACACACAGTTTGCTGCCCTAGGCTTGGGGTACAACATCCAATTTCACTTGTAGTACAGAATGGATCACTATGTGCCATTCTTCTAAACAAACGATCCATCCGAGCAGAGGTTCGCCTCTGTGCATCTCTTGCTGTCATTGTTCTACCATCTACCGGGACACACAACATTGAACAGTGGTGACATCTCGGCCTAGGCTAGTAGTAATCTAGTAGTAATCTGCTGGAGGTCTCTCAGTTCATAGATTCTGTCTGTTTTCGAAAAGTGGTGATAACTGGTACCTTGATGAATAGGAGGCATTACACAATCATCCCACACCACCCGATCTGATTTTTGAGGTTTCATGTTGCTAGAAAACTTTGCTTTCAAGATCTTAGCAACACTTGCTATTTACATGATTTGCATAACCTTAAAGATTGCCCTTCTTGGTGTTGCAGTTTCAATGTTGAGGAGTGTATGAATCTCATCCATGAAGGTGAGCAAAGATTAAGTGTGTGCACAGTTTAATAATCGAGCTTAACCTGCCTAAGGAAGGCCGCCCAAGCCATTTCCAGTCTGTCAAGCTTGAGATGAGGAAGAGAAGATGAGCACGGACCAGAGCAAAATCGGGTGAAGTGAATAATAATGCTTTGTTATTTTAATCTACTCTGATTTAATTCCAAAAATCTCCTTGGAATAATCCCTTTAAAGCTGCGCAAAGCAGGATGTAAAGCTACATAATGGGCAATTAATGGGTTAACTAGAAATAGTTTTCAACATGATGATACCTCAATAACTCCTCCAAATAATAGTGACATTATCCACGTATGTGCATCTTCTTTTGTACCTTAGATGAGATGCAGGTATTCATACACAGTGCGCCATGTCACAGAGATTAATGAATAGAAGTTAAGTCAGCTCTGGCTCCGTTCCATTTGGCCGCCACACTTTTGCAACCTATTTATCAAACACTATTAATGTAATGAGCCTGTAAACCACCCAACTCATTACAATAATAATACTGCAGAGTGAGCTTTCTGCTGCTATTCTGAGGATTAAGATGGATACATGACTTTGATACAGTTACCAACAATTGCTAAAATCCTAACACAGTGCACTATTAGGGTACGTCCACACGGACGGGTCCGCTGCAGGTTTACCATAGCAGCATCTGCCAGAATCTGTAGCATATCCACCCCAATCCCATGTGGACATATCCTTAAATCACAGTGTTCAAATATGCAACATATAGTAATAAAACACCTTAATATTTATAATCTAGTAAAGTGTCTTCATGTTTGGCAGCCCAGATTATTGGTGATGCTTGGCTGGGGAGTCCTTTGTTAAAGGGGTTCTCCAGGAATTAAGAAAATGAATATACTTAACTACTACTTCATTATAAATATATTTCCAAATACCTTTGATTAGTTATAACGGCACGTTTTGTCTGGGGAGCAATCATTAGGAGAAACAAAATGGCTGCCGTCCTATTAGTACACACAAAACCTGTCCTAATCACACAGGAGGACAAGTTACTTCACAACACTGAGGTAAAGAGCTGCCTCATCCTCCTCTCTGCTTGTCAGGAATTATGATCCTGAATACGACTGATAAGATCTTCAGCTGAATCTCTGTAGGAATGGAGTTCATGAGGAGACATGAAGTACAGAGAGGAGGTGGGGATGCGGATAATGAGCAGCAGCACTTGTATTCAGTCTCCATTACCACAGTCTGTCCTGTCCATCCTCTCAGTATTCCATGTTTCCTCGTGAACTAAGGTCCCCAGAGAGTCAGCTGTAGTTCTTATCATCTGTATTCAGGATCATAATCCCTGACAAGTAGAGCAGAGAGGCAGCTCTTTACCTCAGAGTTGTGAAATAACTTGTCCTCCTGTGTGATTAGGACAGGTTTTGTGTGTACTAATAGGACGGCAGCCATTTTGTTTCTCCTAATGATTGCTCCCCAGACAAACAAGCCATTATAACTAATGAAAGGTATATGGGAATATATTTATTATAAAGTAATATTTACGTATTTTCATTTTCTTAATTCCCGGAGAATCCCTTTAAACAAGAAACAGCCCAAATAACCTGAATGGAAAATCGGAATAAGACTTTAGTGTATGTTCAGTTTGAAGCTGTCTTTTACAATATGCACCACATGGTACTGATATATTATCACTATATAATGCTGCTTTATTTGGGACTGTATATAAGTATTATACTGGCATTGTAGAGTGAGGTTCAGACCTGGAAAGATGAAGAAGCTTAAAGGGGTTCTGCAGTTCTGTAAAACTGATGATCTATCCTCCGCTACTGTGTGTGCCGCTGCCTTCTCAAACAGCTGTTCAGCGGCAGTCCTGAGTGTTGGACCCCCACTGATCAAATACTGATGACCTATCCAGAGGATAGGTTATCAGTATGAAAGTCTCAGAAAACCCCTTTAACAGCTAAGTAAGAAGAAGTGTATATGTTAAGTGTACTAGATTTACCAACATTGCCCAATATAGAGACCATGGGGTAGCTCGATGGTGTCTGATTTGGATATTGGGGTATTTTTCTGTAGTATGATATATTGTGATTCTACTACAGCACTAATTGTAGCCATTAGAACACAGCATAACTTTGCAGGTAGTCATGACTTTGCTGTATAAGTGCTTGTCTTTTTTTCCCCTTTGCCTTTCAAGATGTAACGTTATGACATAGTTTCATTCTGCCATACATTTAAAGCAGTATTCCCATCTTGGCCTTCCACTGCTATGGGAATAACCAGAAGAAACGATAGCCCGCGGTAGGTGGATTTACAGGAATAAGAAAATGGACTGTGCTCCGCTTTTTCTGTGACTCCTATGGCTCGGCCTTGTTTCACATGTTGTGCTATGTTTGCTCTTTGCCTACATCCAATCGACCGCTATGGGAGTTACTGCAGTAGTCACCCTGGCCATATTGTATGAGAAATCACAGCACTATAGTGGTTCCAATGAAGAAAGTGGTTTATTCACTGATGTTCAATGCAACATTTAAGCCTTTTACAGGGGATGCTATGAAAGACATTGAGCGGGATTTCTGAATCTGTCTAAAACACCACATATATCTTCACCAGAGCTAAGATAACAGTTTTCTATGCCGGTCCTGGTATCAACTGCGACACCGAAGAATGCATTTAACCTTTGATGCGGCACACCCCTCATCAATAATTAAGTGCCTCTTCTGCCGAGAATGAAATCTATGCTTGCTCGTAGCTGGCACAGATTTCAAACATCATTCAAGACAGAAAAATGGCGTAAATGATGATAAATCGGAAGGGACTGATGGTCGCATCCCTTTTTTGGAACGTAATGAAGCAGCCTAAAAACGCCATAGCTGGTGTAGATTTTAGACATCATTCAAGCCTCAAAACTGGCGTAAATGATGATAAATCTGACCACACCCCATTTTTTATAAAAATGTCTAAGGTAGTCACAAACCTATTGTATCTAAATCATTACATAGATAATTAGATAGACAGATACATAATTAGTTAGATACTGTAGATAGAAACAGGTGTTAAATAGATTACAGAGATAGTTAAATAGATACTGATAGATACTTTAGATGTAGATAGATAGACAGACAGACAGACAGACAGACAGACAGATAGATAGATAGATAGATAGATAGATAGATAGATAGCTCCATACCTGTTTATTTTTTACAGTGTATAAATAACATACCAGTTTGGACCCTTCCTCTGAATGGGGGGGGGGAGTAAACTGTGATTAATAGATTCTGGGAAGCGGCACTCTAGGAATGCGCTAAACACTGAGGTTCTCTGTAAGTATCCCTTTGGTGTCCCAATAAAAATAATTAGCGAGGATCACCGAGGCCTCCTAATAGAATGCTTGTTCCACACTGTTCCACCCATTGGTTTCATTATTAGGGATGATTATGCATGTTTTGCTAATCCAATAGTCATCCACAAGATCTATAAAGATGAGAAACATACCAATACGACACTAAACCCTTCATTATTCTAATATATGTATAGGAGATTGCTCTCTCCTGCTCCCTCCCATTCCAAAGCCTCCTTTTTTCCCCCCATTCTTTTGGGCTCGGTGCACTAGTCGAGGCATCAAATCCATGGCAGCGCACTTAAACAGCTGCAGGAAATTTGTTTTACAAGGCTGGTTTTAACTGAACTACCTGCTGTGCACCACATTGCTATTGTTTGTGAATTGAATGATGGGAAAGGCAAGTCTGTGATTTCATTTGTTCAGACCGATTAGTCACACGTTGCATACAGTATCATTTGCTTGTCACTTAATGACTGTCCAGCCTGCCTGAATCATTAGCGCTGCCGAGTAATGAAAGCAAGACAGAGGCATAATGATGAGATGAAGGAAGCGGGGTGCTGTTTTACCTAAAAGAAATGGTGTGTGGAGATCCAGCGCAGCTGCAGGTGTTCCGATGACAATGTGGGAAGCAGTTAGCTTCCAATTTAGCAGAAAATTAAGAACGAAAAAACTGTTATTTGTGAGAGAAGATACTCATCGCAGGCAATCATCCGTTCCCTGTACGCACAAGATGAGCATTCAGCTGTCTTTGTCGTGACTTAAAACAATTGGTATTTTGGGCTGTATTCAACGCCAGATTGGTGCTTATTATCTGCAGTTTATTCTTTCTTGTGATATTTTGTTTCTGCACCCCCTCCCTGAAGCCCCTCCCCCCTTTATTTTTATGGTTAATTTACTTACTTGAATGTAAAGTCATTTATGCTGAAATATTTGGATGGTATCTCATGTATTATGAGATCGGTTGTTGTGTATTTTAGCCGAGGATGGTATTCTGCTTACCGCTTTCAGAACAAAAAAAGATTGGCTAAATCTGAATACCTCTAGAGGGGGAGTGAAATAATTAACGTTTTAACTCTCTTTATAAACCAGTCAATTTATGCGGCATCTCGGTTTAAAATAAAAAGGTACAAAATAACATAACGCAATATATTTACTTCTCATATTGTGCAAAAGCTGCATTAAATGAGGATGGACTACGTACTGCTGTGCTCTAAACTTGGACATAAAGTTTTTAAGACCTACAATAAGTTTTTCTAATGCTCATTATTACCATTGGCTGCCTACACTACTTTAATGAGACCAAACCCAAAGGCTTAAAGGGGTTATCCAAGACTAAAAAATGTGCCCCATATGCCTGGGCTCCTCACACTGAATCTACTTATCTGGCTCCCAGCTCCCCACGCCGCTCCTGGTCCCCGCACCGCCGCAGCTGGTTCTTCCCACGCATGGATGTTACATCCGGGGTGGGGGGTGGTGGGTAGCAGCTAATGGCAGGCAGTGATGGGAACCAGCCTCACTAGAATCACAGGTGAGGCTAGGGAGGCTTGTGCCCATCCCCGCCTGTCATTGGCTGCTCCTACCGACACCGGATGTTTTCATCCGTGCATGGGGAGAAGCAGTAGCGGTGGTGCAGGGACCATGAGCGGCACACAGAGTGGGGAGCCAGGTAAGTAGATTCAGTGTGAGGGGCCCGGGCATATGGGGGACATTTTTTAGTCTCGGATAACCCCTTGAAAAGAGTTGTCTGGTTTGCATCAATATCCTTTAAAATAACTAATTCTGAGGATTTCTGTAATTTTGTAATGTATTTCATTTATCTTTCTTGCTCCTATCTTCTGTTTCCAACTGTGATCACATGACCATGTCCATGCAGCTCTTTCTTATTTCCTGTGGTGTCATGTCCATGGGTGGAGCAGTGATAGGGGAGTGTCTATGTAACTAGATGGGTGGGAGGAATTCTAAACTAATTGGGTGTTGTTATTGGAAGTAAGAGGGGACTGTCTACATAACTTGCTGGGTAGTAGGAGCTATAAACTAGCTGGGTGTTGTTAGGGGCGGTGCTGGAGCTGTGGCAGAGAAAGAAGAAGTGGTGAAAACGGGTCAGAAGAATCCAAATTGTAAAGAAAAAAATCATGGGGAAGATGTACATGAGGTAAGCAACTACATGCTGTAAGCAGGAACGTTGCTAGAGTCTCAAAAGATCTGGGGCCCAAGCCCCAATGAATATGTCCCAGATCTCTATAAGTTGCGCTCCCCCTCCCCTTCGCCCCACACAACGCATTTTGCTGTACTTGCTATACAGCAGCACATACAGTACCTGTCACATCCAGGGCCTCCCAGATGACGTCTCCTCCGATGTAGATCTTCTCTGTCATCATCCTCTCCATTTGGTCCATACAACTTCTCTCAGCCGCCTCGTCTCTGCAAAGTGTGACACACAGACATCTTAGCTTCATCACATTTTTATCATCATCTCCCAACCTGGAGTCCCCACAGTGTTATCCTGCTGCTCGCTGTGCTCCCTAATACCCCCAAATAATATCCTGAAGAAAAGGAGTGCACCCATAGGGAAGAGCCCTCCAGTATTAATAATGTCCTCACGGAGCCCCCAGTAGAAATAAAGCTCTCTATTATTCCCCCAGTGGTAATAAAGCTCTCTACAGACTCCTCAGTAGTAATAAGGCCCTCATAGTGCTCTTAGTAGAAATAAGGTGGATCTATAAGTCCCTCCTATAAAACCCCCAGTAGTAATAAGAACGCCTATAATGTCCCCTGAATTTGCAGTGCCCCCTGTAGATATATTCCTCCCTCCACCATAGAGTCCCATGTAAATAACATCACACTATCTCTCCTGCCCCTCCAAAATACAGTCCTATGTAAAGAACATCACTCCCCTCCCTCCAACATACAGTCCCATGTAAATAACACTATTTCCCTGCCTCCACCATAGAGTCCCATGTAAATAACATCACACCATCTCTCCAGCCCTCTCCAATATACAGTCCCATGTAAATAACATCACCTCCTCCCCAGCCAACTTCAGCATACAGTCCCAAGTAAATAATATCACTGCTTCCAACATGCAATCCCATGTAAACATCACCCCCTCAACATTCAGTCCCATGTAAATATCTTCCCCCCACCAGCCACCTTCAACATACAGTCTCATGTAAATAACATTGCCCCCTCAACATTCAGTCTCTTGTAAATAACATCACTGCCTCCTCCAGCCCCCTCCGAATACAGTCCCATGTAAATAACATCACTCTCTTCCACAGCCGCGTCCAACATACAGTCCCATGTAAATAACATAATCCCCTCCCACAGCTGCCTTCAACATACAGTCCCATGTAAATAACATCACCCTGCCCCAGCCCCCTCCAAATTTCAGCCCCATGTAAGTAACATCACTCCACACCGCCAGAAACACACCTCAATAACATCACTCTCTCCCACAGCCGCCTCCAACATACAGTCCCATGTAAATAACATAATCCCCTCCCACAACCGACATAAACATACAGTCCCATGTAAATAACATCACTCCCTCCCCCTGCACCCTATAACATACAGTCCTATGTAAATAACATCACTCCCTCTTACAGCCGCCATCAACATACAGTCCCATGTAAATAACATGACCCCCTCCCCAGCCACCTCCAACATACAGTTCCATGTAAATAACATCCCTCCCAGCATTGCTCTGCCTCTCCCTTCACTTACTTCTCCTCATGTACAGACATCACCACTGCTTCTTTCCCAGGACTACTCTTCACTGCCGTCCTCTCCCATACCTCCCAAGTGTCCCTCTTTTGGAGGGACAGTCCCTCTTTTTGACCCATGTCCCTCTGTCCCTCTTTTATCCTTAAATGTCCCTCTTTTTGACCTGGAGGATTAATGCATAAATGTGCATTAATAAATTTACTAAATTGCTCCTTACTAAAGTGTCTATACCTATAAATTAGACCAGAACTTCATTATTTGGTGCAATTTGGACCTTAAAATATCTATAATCTGATGATTTATGTGATAATATTTATATGGACAATGAAGCGCAAGAAAAAAATTGCCGCAGGGGCCCTAGTAATTATGCTTTGGGCGGAGTTAGAGGTGTGGCCTAGTATGAAAAAAACTGCCGTGATCTGTGCCGCACACATTGTCCCTCTTTGCAATTTTCAAAAGTTGGGAGGTATGCTCTCCTGCACTGGTCACATGATGGTGACATCATCGCAGGTCCTTCATACCACTGCCTGTTTTACTGGTCACATAACCTGTGATGTCACCACAGGTCCTTCAGGTCTTCTAGTGCATTATATTCAATTGTATTGCTGTCCTGAGGATGGCAATACAATTGTATCTGTCTGGCAGGCAGGACGTTCAGGGCCTGGGACAAAACATCAGGGGCCCAGGCCCTGAATGTTTTAACCTAACAACGCCCCTGGCTGTAAGCATATCTGTTAAAAACCATAGTAATCCTGGAAAACCCCTGTAAATTATGGACGCTTGAACACGCTGACAAAGATGTAGCCACCTGTCAATGTGCTAACACTTCAATTCTACTGCTTCTGTATGACAAATGAGGTGTAAAGCATATTTAGAATGTCAGATTGAGAAAAAAAAAGTGAGATAGAAAAAAATATGCCATAAGAATCTAATATATAAAGCTGAGTGTATGTGTGTGTGTGTGTGTATGTCCGCTAAAGGAATCCGCGCTGTCGCAGCTACAATCACGAAATTTGGCACACAGGTACATCAGGTGTCCGGGAAGGTTTTAGAACGGATCTCAGCTCTCCAGGACGTACCGTTCCTGAGATATTCCCAAAAAATGCATTAGCCAAGAGAAGCCTGGTCACATGACACATGATCAGCCAATAGAAGCTCACAGGCAGTTAGTCTCCACACACACCAGGTTTCCTTAACAACCTAGCCAGTTCACTGCTTTAAAGGGGCAGAGCGCTGTGGATGACACTGTTAAAGGAGTATTCCGGTTACCATAAATATAACTTATGTTTTAGACTAACTCATCATCAATCATTACCTCATATAATGTAAATTTCACATATTTACCGCTCAGTAGTAATAAAATATGTTTTCTTCAACTGCTACCCACTGTGTTTCCTCCTAAATTACTATGGCATCGACCTGTAATTCAGGCCACCCTCAAAAGAAAGCCCCACCCCCAGGTAGCACTAAGTTACGCCCACAACTCAGTCAGGCCACACCCCTTCCACACCGCATTTGACCGGGATTGAAAAAATGAAGGTAAAAATCAACTTCGGTCAGCTGCAGGGGAGGGAGGAGGGTGAATTTCTCCCTGCAGCTCATGCTCAGACTGCACAGTACTGCTGTCTGAGAGCGAGCTGTTCAAAAGGACATCCCTGTGTCCATCCAGGCCCTGCGCATGACAGAGGACAGGGAGTCTGAAAGCAAGAATGTCCAGCCTTCCCCCAACGTGAAGCCGTGCCACCGGTCCCCATGAAGCCACACCCCTAAATGCAAGGCCACGCCCCCTGGTTCCATGAAGACACGGAGGAGAAACTGTCTGAGCGTGAGCTACTGAAAGGGTGGACATCCCTGTGTCTGTCCAGGCACTGCACCGGACAGTAGACAGGGAGTCTGAAAGCCAGACTGTCCAGCCTAAAAACGGACCTCTGGCCACCCTAGGGGCAGGCTGATGTTAGGGTAGCCAGATGTCCGGCTTTAGGCTGGACAGTCCGGTTTTCTGGCTCCCTGTCCTCTGTCCGGCGCAGTGCCTGGAAGGACGTAGGGATGTCCACCCTTTCAGTAGCTCATGCTCAGACAGCTTCTCCTCCGTGTCTTCACAGAGCCAGGGGGCGTGGCCTCATGTTTAGTGGTGTGGCTTCATGGGGACCGGGGGAGCTGCTTCACGTTTAGGGGAATGGCCGGTGAGGTCCAGCTTTCTGGGCTGAAGACAACGGCCACCCTAGCTGCTGTGGAGGTCACAGTTAAAGGGGAGGGCACTGTGGATGTTTCTGTTAAGGGGCGGGCTGCTTTGGAGGTCACTGTTAAAGGGGCGGGCACTGTAGAGGTCACTCTCGATATCTTTTAACGACACACACAAACAGTAAATGAAATAGATTAAATATACCCGGGGCGAAGCCGGGTCCTTCAGCTAGTAATATAATAAAGTTTTGTATGAATAAACCCTAAAGGCTGTGTTATCTGACCAATTTCTGTCCAATCAGACCAATAGTTGGTATGTATAACAAAATATCTGTGTGTG
Organism: Rhinella marina; assembly: GCA_900303285.1. Taxonomy (NCBI): domain Eukaryota; kingdom Metazoa; phylum Chordata; class Amphibia; order Anura; family Bufonidae; genus Rhinella; species Rhinella marina. The sequence continues at coordinate 356,378 of ONZH01011199.1, forward strand.
TAGATGGACATCTGACCAATTATTGACTTGAAATTCTGTCAGATAATCTGCTGGTGTAATACAGCCCTTAGGGTACATTCACACGACCGGATGTGTTTTGCGGACCATGAATTGTGAGTTTGCAAAACATGGATACTGGCTGTATGCATTCCGCATTTTGCAGAACATAACAGCCAGCCCCTAATAGAACAATCCTATCCTTGTCCATTATGTGGAAATTAACAGGACATGTTCTATTTTTTTGTGGCCCCATTGAAGTAAATGGTTCCGCATACGGGCCACAAAAAAAACGGAACGGACACAAGGAAAAAATAAGTTTGTGTGCATGAGCCCATAGAGAGGTGAGACTAGCTCTGGTTCACAACCACTGAATATACAAAGGTAACACACCACCACTGAGCCTACAAAATGCCCAGATCTCTTGAAGATTGACACGAAATGGCAGTGTTTTATTTGCTTGGTTTTGAGCTTACTTATTTACTGTTCTTTTTAATAACTGCTTAAAGTGTAACTGTCATTCTTTTTTATTTGTGTAATGTGTAGGGGCAGTGATGCTGACCATTTTTATAATATACTTTAATTACTGAAATTGCACATTTCTATTAGAAAAATAGCTCTAAAGTGGCCCATTTTGAGCCTTAGCAACGCTCCTCTGTCTTCTGTTTACATAACAGTGGAGACTTGCTCAACACTGACTGTGTTATGTAAACAGAAGACAGAGGAGCGTAACGACAGTTACACTTTAATTCTCACCCAAAATTTGATGTACAGGACATTGAGTGATTAGACATAACAATGTTGGGTGTAAGATTGCTTATTTAAGATTGCGCCTTTACACAAAGTAGCTCAGATGACAAACTGGCATCAAACAGATGAATGTGCCAAGTTTGGTAAAGTCTATTACACAACATATTCCGGAGGAGATCTACATTCCTGCAGGTTTTTTTAAAATGAAGAGTAGGAAGAGAAACATTCAATATGTGCCAGAATCTATGATTTTTCTTCATTTCAAAAGATGTATGGGTATCGTGTGCATGACGGCACTTTTTTCTGCTTTGAACACCATCAGATTGTATGAATTGTGTGCATTCTAGATGAAGAACTATTGCTGGGATACTCAGAACAGCCACTATGAAAAATATGGAGTACGAACATCATAGAAAGAACATAAACAGTGAAGAGTATGCAGTGCTCACACAAGCACCACAGCCCTTTCACAGATGATTGGCGGGGGTGCCCAGAGTCAGGCGGCCACCAATCTAACATTGATGGCCTTTCCTGAGGATAGGTCATCAATATTAGAAAGTTGGATAACCCCTTTAAAAAAGGAGATATGGGAGAATAGATCTCCCATACATGGTGTGAAACCAATTTTACTATTTAGGTTCCGTTTCACATATTTGGCCGACAGCCTTCTTTCCCATCTCCCAAACAACATCTCCATACACATACAGGTTCGGCTCGGCCAAACATGTATGTTTATTCTATGGGGAGACGGAGACACTTCTGGAGATAGCTTATCTCCTGAGAGAACAGACGGATCAGGCAAAAATATTCATTTTATCCATCCCACCGTCTGTCAGAGAGTCAGGGAATCCCCATACACATTGGAGTGTTGGGCGAACCCACCATTCTCAGCAGGTTTGGCCGACAGAACAGTAATGTGTATCAGGGCGTTTGGTCATGCTTGACAGACCCCATTGCACAACATACCCCAAAAACTTCAGACAACCCATTTACAGATCAGATTGGTTCCATTGTGGTTTCAATTCTTATGATGGCAACTATTAGCAACATTACAAAAATAAGTCTATCATTATTGTACACTGTTATAAACTGACTTTTTGTTTTTTTATTCACTGGTGATAAATCCCTGGAAAAATGGTGGAAGAAATAACCTTATTCAGACATAGAAAGCTATTGCAGCATGTAACTTGGCATAATGTTAACAGACAGTATACAATTTACCATATTTAGGCTTCTTTCACATTAGTGTTATTGCTGTATCCGGCAGGGTTCAGCAATAACGCTTCCGTTACTGTTAATACAACCATGTAATGAATGGATCCGGTTGTATTATCTTTAACATCGCTGGGACGGATCCGTCATGAACTCCATTGAAAGTCAATGGAGGACGGATCCGTTTACTATTGTGTCACACCAAACGGATCTGTCCCCATTGACTTGCATTGGGGATCATGACGGATCCGTCTTGGTGCGGATGCCTGGACCGGAGAGCAAACCACAGCATGTTGCGGTTTGCTCTCCAGTCTGGAGACGCAGGTAAACTGAATGGAATGCATTTAGGAGCATTCTGTTCTCTTTAGTTCAGTTTTGTCCCCGTTGACAATGAATGGGGCAAAACTGAAGCGTTTTTTTCCCGGTATTGAGTCCCCATGACGGAACTCAATACCGGAAAAAGGAAACGCTAGTGTGAAAATAGCCTTACAGTTGTAAAAGTAGTCTATTAATACAATAATATCTTAAATAGCCATACAGGACATAGAAGAGTTAGCATGTGCATTAGCCAGGCTCATGATAGTTATACCACTGATAATTTGTTAGCATTTTCCGTTGTTCTGATCTGTCAAAAACAGAATAAAAAAGTATACTGTAAAAAAATGGATCCTGTGCATCAGTTATGCATTGATTTGCATCAGTTACGCACATGATCCATTCATTAACCCCTTTACCCATTTTCACGTACATGTACGTGAGTGAATGCGGCTCCTTGCCGCATCCTCACGTGCATGTACGTGATAGGATCGGGCGGGTGCAGGAGCTGCACCAGCCCGATCAGCAGCACGGGCCCGGCTGTTGCTGATAGCCAGGCCCCTGCTGCTGTCCGCGGTGATGCCGGCGGATTAACCCCTCACACGCCGCGATCACCGCTGACGGCGGCATGTGAGGGGTCTGAGAGAGGGAGGGGGCTCCCTCTGACCCCATCGGCCCCCCGCGGGGTCGATGGTTGCCACAGCAACTCCAACGCCTCACACAGGCATCGGAGCTGCCATGTACGGAAGCCTAGGGGATCCAGCCTGATACAAAATGTATTGTACTGAATTGAAACAGGGATCAAACCCTGAAAATGTGAAGTCCCATAGTGGGACAAATGTAAAAAGTAAATAAAAGTGAAAAAAAAGTGTTTTTTTTAATAATAAAAAAAAATAAAGTTTCAAGTAAAAAAAAGAAAAACCGCCCCCTCACCATAAAAAATGTTTTAAAAAAAATAAAAAACACACATATTGGGTATCGCCGCGTCCGTCACAAAGTGCTCTATAAAAATATCACATGATCTACCACCTCAGGTGAATGCCGTAAAAAAATTTTTTTAAAAAACTGAGCAAAAATGCCATTTTTTGGTCACCTTACATCACAAAAAGTGTAATTACAAGCGATCAAAAAGACATATGTACCCCAAAATAGTGCCAATCAAACCGTCATCTCTTCCCACAAAAAATTACACCCTACCTAAGACAATCGCCCAAAAGATTAAAAAAATATGGCTTTCAGAAAAAGGAGACACTAAAACATGATTTTTTTTTTTCTTCAAAAATGCTTTTATTGTGTAAAACTGAAATAAATATAAAAAAAGTATACATGCTAGGTATCACCACGTCTGTAATAACCTGCTCTATAAAAATATCATATGATTTATGCCCTCAGGTGAACGCCGTAAAAAAAAAAAAAAAAACTGTGCCAAAAATGCAATTTCATTTGTCACCTTCATCACAAAAAGTGTAATTCCAAGCGATCAAAAAGTCATACACACCCCAAAATGGTACCAATCAAACCGTCATCTCTTTCCGCAAAAAATTATAACCTACTTAAGACAATCGGCCAAAAGATAAAAAAAATATGGCTTTCAAAAAATGGAGACACTAAAACATGATTTATTTTTCTTCAAAAAAGCTTTTATTCTGTAAAACTGAAATAAATGTAAAAAAGTATATTAGTATTATATTATATTATATATTATATATAAAGTATTATATTATACATATTAGGTATCTCCACGTCCGTGATTACTTCCTCTATAAAAATATTATATGACTTACCCCCTAAGGTAAACACCATAAAAAAAATAAAAATAAAAACTGCAAAAAATTTCATTTTTTTGTCACCTTTCATCACAAAAACTGTTATAACAAGCGATCAAAAAGTCATACACACCCCAAAATGGTACCAATCAAACCGTCATCTCTTCCCGCAAATAATGAGCCCCTACATAAGATAATCGCCAAAATAATTTTTAACAAATAAACATGATTTTTTTAAAATGCTTTTATTGTGTAAAACTAAAATACATTAAAAAAAGGTAGACATATTAGGTATCGCCGCGTCCGTAAAAACCTGCTCTACAAAAATATCACATGACCCTAAGGTGAATTTCATAAAAAAACTAAGATAAAAACTCTGCCTAAACGACCATTTTTTTGTCACTTTGCCACATAAAGTGTAATATTGAGTGATCAAAAAATCATATGTACACAAAAATGCTACCTATAAAAACGTCAACTCATTCTGCAAAAAATGAGCCCCTACACAAGACGATCGGCAGAAAAATAAAAGAAATGTAGCTTTTAGAAAATGAAGACACAAAAACATAATTTTTGTTTTGAAAAATGCTTTATTATGTAGAACTGAAACAACAACAACAAAATACACATATTTGATATTGTTGCGTCTGTATCAACCTGCTCTATAAAAGCAAAACAGTTCTATCCTGTCAGGAGAACTCTGTAAAAAACAAAAAATAAAAACTGTGCCACAACAGCCATTTTTTTGTTACCTTGCCTCATAAAAAGCGTAATACTGAGCAATCAAAAATCATATGTACCCCAAAATAGTACCAATAAAACTGTCACCTCATCTTGTAGTTTCCAAAATGGGGTCACTTTTTGGGAGTTTCTACTCTAGGGGTGCATCAGGGGGTGTTCAATGTGACATGGCAACTTAAAATTATCCCAGCGACATCTGCTCTCCAAAATCCATATGGCGTTCCTTTCCCTCTGCGCCCTGCTATGTTCCCCTACAGCAGTTTACCACCACATGTTTGGTGTTTCTGTAAACTGCAGAATCAGGGTAATAAATATTGAGTTTTCTTTGGCTGTTAACCCTTGCTGTGTTACAGGGACAATAAATTAAAATGGAAAATGTGCAAAAAAAGTGAATTTTTGAAATTTCACCTCCATTTTCCTTTCATTCTTGTGGAACACCTAAAGGGTTAACAAAGTTTGTAAAATCAGTTTTGATTAACTTGATGGGTGTAGTTTCTAAAATTGGGTCATTTATGGGTGGTTTCTATTATGTAAGCGCCACAAAGTGACTTGATAACTGAACTGGTCCCTGAAAAGTGGGTTTTGGAAATTTTCTTAAAAAATTTTAAGAATTGCTTCTAAAATTCTAAACCTTCTAACTTCCTGAAAAATAAAATGATGTTTACAAAATGATGCCAACATGAAGTAGACATCTGGGAAATGTACAGTAACAACTATTTTATGAGGTATCACAATCTGTTTTAAAAGCAGAGACATTCAAATTTCAAAAATTATGAATTTTTCCACATTTTCTGTAAATTTTGGAATTTTTTATAAAGAAAGGTGAAACATATTGACTCAAATTTACCACTAACATGAAGTACAATATTTCACGAGAAAACAATCTCAGAATCGCTTAGATAAGTAAAAGCGTTCCAGAGTTATTACCACATAAAGTGAAACATGTCAGATTTGAAAAATGTAGCTTGGTCCTTAAGGTGAAAACTGGCTGTGTCTTGAAGGGGTTAAGAATACAAAATAATGACATAAAAACAGAGAGAGAGAGAGAGAAAGCAAGCCTGATGGTAATAAAGCATAATACATAAAAATAGCCAGGGTAAATATAAGGAGTTACTGTAAATACAAATTGCAAATAGAATAAGAGCAATGTAATAATGTCTAGGCTGGATAATACCCATTATAACAGATCCATATCTAATACTCAATAAATAAGCATATCCTATTCTCAAACAACCAAATGATATGTATAAAACCACTGAAAGATGGTTGCACATATTGCTAAAGTAACCCCTAAAAATCAAAATAAACTCTAAACTCCTACAGAGGTCCTACAGCACTGAGCCCAAGCTAGGCATACATACCTTGTGACACAAATATGGCCCCCATCACTAAACAGAGGCTCCAGCGCGTTTCCCCTAGAGAAAAGACACAGGGTATAAGTGTTGAGGAAGTGAGGGATATACATTATACCTGCACCCGCTATATCTGTGTACAAAGTGGTGTGAGTCTGCCATGTTGAATCTCCTCCTCCACAGTGCCCTCACACTGATGTCAGGTTTCCTGATGCAGTTTTAGAAGCCAAAACCAGGAGTAAATTCAAAAAAGAGGAGACACATCATATCTGACAAATCAGAAGAACAGAAACAGAGATGTGAACTCAGCTTTATATTTTGACCTGTCAGGCTATACTAGCAGGGTCTGAAACAGGAGAAAATGTGTAAAGATTAAAATGGGACCCCATTTCCGTACTGATTGACACAACACACCTCTGTCCACCTGAGATAGGATGACATCATTCTTGTCAGCCATGTATCTTCTTTCCATGATCCTTGATTGCTAACATATTAAGCTGCTTTCACACAGGCATGTGGGGTCCATGGGGTCACGCAGTGAGGTCACACTTAAAAGTGTAGAGCGGGCCCAGAAAAAATCAGAGAGTGCAATCACAGGAGAGACTGCAGGTGCGCTAAGTGGATTTTTTTCTTTTATTTCTGATGGGCATTTGATCAAAGTTCTGAGATGGAGAGTCAGATGTGAGCTCAGATAGGGGTCTGATCTGAGGTCTGACATGGGAGTCTGATCGAATATGGGTGTCTGATCTGAGGTCTGATATGGGGGGTCTGATTTGATATGGGGGTCTGATCAGAGATTTGATATGGGGTCTGATCTGAGGTCTGATATGGGGGTCTGATCTGAGGTCTGATACGGGGGTCTGATCTGAGGTCTGATACGGGGGTCTGATCTGAGGTCTGATATGGGGGTCTGATCTGAGGTCTGATATGGGGGTCTGAACTGAGGTCTGATATGGGGGTCTGAACTGAAGTCTGATGAAGACTGATGGTCTAGATTGGGGGTCTGTCTTTCCTCTTCTAAAACCTAAGTGTGTCTCATCGTCAGGTGCATCTTATAAAGCGAAAAATACTGTAATTTCTTGCACAAATGGCAGATGTATATTGACTAACTGGACACAGTTTTATATTAAAAACCAAATAGCATCTTGTGTTCATGTCACTTACCCAGCCAGCTAAGGCCTTGTCTTTCACTCACCAGCTGGTCTGTGCAAGCGCTGAGCTACAATTCGTAATGCATTTCCTTTAATAGTCGCTATCTTTTGTTCTGCCAATTCTGTGCATAATATCTTTATTTTTTCCTATTTGTGTGTTATCCTCTAGATGGCCATCACTACTTGCTTCATTAAACCTCTCTTCTGGTTGATCGGTAAAGGATGATTCGCTATGAAGCTGGCATTAGACTCATCCTGTTTCATGAAGCACAAGTCATTGGTATTTAAGTTATGAGCACATTTATGGCCCCCATTTAATTGGTTTAGATGCATGCATTCTGTAATTCTTTTATATTTTGGTATACAGCACAACAAAGCGCTCATTACCAAAGTTCATACCCAGGCTTCCAAATGTGCATCAATTTGCACTGTGACTAACAAGCATGCATATCAGTTCAGAAGTCCTGGCTAAATGTTTTTCTCATTAGCCAGAACTAAATAACTGTCGGCAAACTATGTGCAGAGGCAATAATCTATATTTAATTATAGCAACCTGCACACAGTTCACAGCTTTTCAGTGGCTTACCGATATACATCATTACGTTACACAGTCTACTCCATTACAGAGTCACTAAAATATAAGTAAATTAAAATATGAAAATGCCTGTGCACACATATGTATATAAGATTCAACTAATACTGTTCAAGTCATCTCCATTTATAGACACTATAGGCAGAAAAAGTTTCTATGTATTTTGTTGCGCCATTCATTAAAACTACAGATGCAGCACAATCTTGGTCATGTTTTATCAGAAAAATAAATTAATGTTTCTATTAGATTACTTGATAATTCAATGCATATTAGTGTATTCTCTGAAAGGCAGTGTTGAATATAGTCCCAAAAGAGGAAATTATTTGAAAGCCCACCATCAATTGTGTGTGTATAGATATATATATATATATATATATATATATATATATATATATATATATATATTTGCATGTCCCCTTAACCACATTGTAATATCGTTAATAAATTCTACTAGACTATTTGTGTATCGGCTCCATAAGTACAGTACTACAGTAGATCACTGCAAGGGTTAATTTAATCATAAAGAGTTAACCTTATGATAAAGAGTTAAATTTTGTGATTTATTGTTGAAGTACTTATTTCCTTATGCACTGTGTATATGCCAAATGGTTATGTATGGGCAACGATTAGTTAACACTAGCTGTCTTTGTCCAGTTTCCAGGGTGATGGGCTAGTCTCTTCCCCTAATTAGTGAGTGTCTAAGTCATCAGAGCTAAAGGCAAGACGTGCACCTGTGAACTCCTGAGAAGTGGCCTGAAGATAAGCCTCGTCTAGATAATCTTCATCCCTGAGACTGAAAGCTGCTAGAGAACAAAGTAAAGTGGTTGAACCCCCGTAAAAATATTCAACATTTTTCAAATGTCACACATGCTCAGTTTCAATGTTCACTTGCCACCAGTCATATCTACTGTTAGAAGATATGGAAGTTACAGGGAAAGAGCTGCAACAGAAATGACACAGTCTGAAGAGAATCTAGCAATAGAAGCTATAAGCGGGGAGATCTCTGGATCCATGTGAGGTACAGGGCTGATTCTAGCTTTGTGAAGAGATTGTCATGTACTATATGATGTCTGATTTTCATTTTTTATATCATGGTAATAATCCCTTTAACTGATAGAATACCCCTGAAAGAAAGGGAACAGATATTTTTCTGAGGGTTGAGAATCACTTTAAGAGCTGTGCCTAGAAAGACAGTAAGTTACCGAACATTTATGGCAAAAAGACTTTACTGCTTATGAAAAGGGTATATTGCTTCGGCGTCTACCACACTTTGAAAAGCCCTGGCCATCGAGATCTAAGATTTGCTCCTTGCAGCCTGGGAATTGCAGAAAGAGTTATTGAGAACAGAATTGTACGACTGTGGTTATTTTTGAAGATTGCAAAGTGTTCTTAGAGTGAGACTCAGAGAGGATTACTATTATCATTACTGCTGCCTATACACAGCTACTGGGAAAAGACTATTCCGTGATATACCTCAGAAGTGTGCCTATTGATGCTCTATGTACAGTACTACCACTCCCATCAGCTGTTCAGTAAAGAGAGACTTATTTGTTGAAACTAAATGGGCCTGATCATTGACTCCACCATCCAGCCGATGGCCCCTACATCTGCCCTCCTGCATTGCACCCATCTACCTAACATCAGGAGCAACCCACCTAACATCAGCCAGGCCCCAGAAGGCTCAGAATGTGCCCAGAGGGAAGAAACGGTGCAGCCTCTATTCACTGCATGGCTCCAGGGAGCTTTAGAGAGACCTGCCAGCATGAACCAACTACTTCTCCTATCGGTGCCACAACTACTTGCTCTCCCCCTGCAAGTTGCTGCATAAGGACTTATTCACACGAGCATTTTAAACTTGTCCATGTTCCATCCATTAAAAACAGACAATTTTCCACGCACTGGGAATCAGTATTGCATTTGACTACATTCTGTATGTTTTTGATATCCATGTGGGATCAATATTTTCTATGACTTCATTCCATTTGTCCACTTGTATTTTTCCATCTGTGTGACATCAGTATGTTATACAGTTTTCATGTCCACCACAAAGCTTTCACTTCTCTTCAGTGTTGCCTAGCAATGATCTATGAAAAATGGACTGCACAGCAATAGTGTCCATATGCCGTTTTTTTTCACAGAACCATTGACTTGAAAATTGCAATTTCCTGTCCATGTACCAACAGTGCTTGAAGACAATTAAACATGTGAATTGGCCAACTGACTTTGTCAGTGTTCCTCTTCTTTCATCATGCAATACAATCAGGGAGGCATCTGATTGGCTCCAAATTTATTCGGCAGCAGGATAACGACCCCAAACATACAGCCAATGTCATTAAGAATTATCTTCAGTGTAAAGATGAACAAGGAGTCCTGGAAGTCATTGATCTCAATATGATTGAGTCTGTCTGGGATTACATGAAGAAACAGAAGGATCTAAGCAAGCTTACATCCACAGAAGATACGTGGTTAGTTCTCCAAGATCTTTGGAACAAGTTCCTTAAAAAACTGTGTGCAAGTGTACTGTACAAAGGATGATCACACCAAATATTGAATGGATTTAGATTTCTCTTGTTCATTCACTTTGCATTTTGTTAATTGATAAAAAATAAACTGTTAACACTTCTATTTTTGAAAGCATTCTTACTTTGCAGTATCTTTCCCACACTTGCCTAAAACTTCACAGTACTGAATATTAGCGAGTATTTATATTCTGTATGTAGACATTTAGGTATTTCTTATGCTCTATCCTTTCTACCCCGGAGGTTTTTTCGGTTTTGCGTTTTCGTTTTGCGCTCCCTGCCTTGATACAGCCATAACTGTTTTATTTTTCTGTTCACATAGCTATATGAGGGCTTGTTTTTTGCGGGACAAGTTGTACTTTCCAATGCCACCATTTAATATTGCATATGGTGTATTGGGAAGCGGGGAAAAAATTCCAAATCGGGTGAAATTGCAAAAAAAAACTCAATTCCGCCACAGTTTTACGAGTTCAATGTTCATTAAAACTGACCAGTTACTTTCATTCTACTAGTCAGCACGAATCCCGCAATACCTAATATGTATAGTTTTTATTGCGTTTTGATAGTGATAAAAAAAATTATAAGTTTGGACTTTTTTGTTGTTGTCATTTCTAGTGATGATCGAGCACCCCGATGTTCGGGTGCTCGGATGCTCTGGCCGAACACCAGGTGGTGCTCGAGTACTTGGCCGAGCACCCGAGTATAATGAAAGTCAATGGGAGAAGACCAGGCACCCCCTGCTCGGATGAGGAGAGAGTGTCTGGTCCATAGGGAAACGTCAGAAAATGGTGGAAACACCACAGAAATGGTTAGGGAACAGCATGGGGAGGATGTCTGGATACATCTTGGACACCGAAGTCGCTGCTATTAACGATGATGGCCGACTATGACGCCACTTTTACGGAATGACAAAAATACCCCCCAAAAAACCAAGATAACATCGATTTTACAGGAAATATTGTTAGGAAACATAGATTTACTTGTAAGTTAAGCGCAAGTCCTGCCAAAAATTACACGGATGAGGCACTCCCATACAACTGGTATATCATATAAAGGAGGGCCTTATTCACATTGTGGTATAATTGTGGGATTCAGACACTCATAAAGCCTATGCACTAAGGGAAAGGGCTGCCAAAAATTACAAGGATCAGGCACTCCAATATACCCTTTATTATACATAAAGTAGGGCATCAGACACACCCGTGAAAAATTATCTTTGATGGCCTGCTGCTAACACTCAAAAACAATACGCTTGCCATTCTGCTGCTGCGCAGACCGTCCCAAAAATTTAAGAGTGACACTCTGCTGCCGAGCTGACCGTCCCAAAAATTTAATGGACATATGCTGCTGCCACCACACCGCTCGTGTCGCTGACGACCGTTTCTTTTTTCACTATCCGCCGCGGGAGGCCAGGGCCCCCCTAGCGGCGTGTGCCGCGTCAGCCATTCCACTCTTGTTCTCAGCGGTAATTCCATGTCCTATTGCGTTTATCTAAGTTGCTGCACTTAAAAAGCTTGAAGTTTGATCTTAGGATCGAGTTGGCTGTCTGCAGGGAGGTGAGCTACCACCTGTTGGAGCCCCTGCCTCTCGGCGCCTCCCTGAGGCTGTCCGTTCTGTGTTCTGGGGGCCAGAATTGTTTACTTAAAAAATTTGCATGTTCAAACCAAGCCGGGTGGACTGACTACTTGAGCTGTGAATAATGGAATCGAACTCCATGCTGTTGCCACCGTACTTTATCAAACTGTCCCAAATTTAAGTTTGACACTCTGCTGCCGAGCTGACCATAAAAAAAAATTAAGGGACACATGCTGCTGCCACTGCACTTTATCAAACTGTTCCAAATTCAAGTGTGACACGCTAATGCCGAGCTGACTGTCCAAAAAAATGATATTCTTGATGTGACATTCCGCTGCATAGCAGACCGTTAAAAATATTTAAATCTGACACGCTAATGCCGAGCTGACCATCCAAAAGAATGATATTCTTGATGTGACATTCTGCTGCATAGCAGACCGTTAAAAATTTTCAAGTGTGACACGCTAATGTCGAGCTGACCGTCCAAAAGAATGATATTCTTCATGTGACATTCTGCAGAAGAACAGACCGATAAAAATATTTAAGTGTGACACGCTAATGCCAAGCTGACCGTTGAAAACATTGTATTCTACATGTGACATTCTGCAGAAGAGAAGACCGTTAAAAACATTAAAGTGTGACACGCTAATGCCAAGCTGACATTATGGTTGAGTGCCTGCTGATTAAATTAAGTTGCAGGCCCAGCTGGTGAGCTGAGTGGCTAACAAATTCGGGTGCAGGCCTAGCTGGTGGACCTCGAGGGCAGCCTAATAAGCTGTTTCATATGATGGAGGAAGAGGACGAGAAGAGGAAGGGGTGCATGATAATACAGTGTATTCAATACACCCTAAAAGCCTGATTTAAGTTTCCTTCATGTTAAACCGCTTTCCTCTGGTAAGCGTCATTTTGATAAGCGTCAACCTGTCAGCATTGTCAGTTGACAGGCAGATGCGCTTATCAGTAATTATGCCCCCAGTAGCACTAAATACCCGCTCAGACAAAAAGCTGGCGGCAGGGCAGGCCAGCACCTCCAAGGCATAGAGCGCCAGTTCGTGCCACGTGTCCAGCTTAGACACCCAATAATTATACGGCACAGAGGAATCGCTGAGGACGTCTGTAGTGGGGGTCGAGAAGGGTGAACAACCAGTAATCCATGTTGCCTAATATGTGTATAACGCGCGGGTCACGGGAAAGGCAGCCTAGCATGAAGTCAGCCATGTGTGCCAGAGTCCCAACAGACAAGGCTTCGCTCTCCCCACCAGGAGCATGACTCTCAATATCCTCCTAGTCCTCTTCCTCCTTTTCAGCCCATCTACGCCGAAGAGATGGTGTAAATGTGGTATGCCTACCCTGTGTAGTGGTGGCAACCGACTCCTCCTCCAATTGGCACTGAGAAGACGAATCGATGGTGCTCTGGCTATCACCCTGTGTAGGGTCTTTAACCATTTCCACTTCTTCCACACGCAGAGCATCGGCCTTTATTGTGAGCAGTGAGTTTTTTAGCAGACACAGAAGTGGGATGGTTACGCTGATAATGGCATTATCGCTGCTCACCATCTGTGTAGAGTCATCAAAGTTGCGTAACATTTCTCAGAGGTCAGACATCAATGCGCACTCGTCGCTTGTGAAGAACGGAGGCTGACTAAAGAGGCGCCGACCATGGTGCAGCTGATATTCTACTACTGCTCTCTGCTGCTCACAAAGCCTGCTCAACATGTGTAAGATGGAATTTCATTGCGTGCTCAGGTCGCACAGCAATCGGTGAGCCTGCAACCGCAAGCGCTGCTGCAGGGTTGCCAGGCCGGCTGAAGCTGTCGGTGACTTGAGGAAATGGGCGCACAGGCGACGCACCTTCACCAGTAGCTGCGACAAATTGGGGTAGGTTTTCAGAAACCGCTCCGCATGGTATATGTGGGAGGTTGGCCAGCTCCAAAGCCGCTACCAAGTTGCAGCTGTTATCGGATACAACCATGCCTGGCTGTAGGTTGACTAGCGAGAGCCACAGCTCAGCCTGTTCCCTTATGCCATGCCACAGCTTTGTGGCGGTGTGCTGTTTGTCACCCAGACAAATAAGCTTCAGCACGGCCTGTTGCCGCTTACCGACTGCTGTGCTACACTGCTTCCAGCTACTGACAGAAGTCTGAGTGGTGCTGCAAGATGGCAATTCTGTATGGGAAGAAGTGGAGGTGGAGGAAGAGAAGGAGGGGTTACAGCCGCTACTATAGGCGGCAGCGAAAATCCGGATGGAAGTAGGGCCCACAATCCTCGGCGTGGGTAGCACCTGGGCCATCCCAGGGGACGACTCGCTCCCAGCCTCCACAACGTTCACCCAGTATGCCGTCAGGGAAATGTAGCGTCCCTGGCCACAAGCGCTTGTCCATGTGTCAGTTGTTAAGTGGACCTTGCCAGTAACTGCGTTGGTCAGGGCCCAGGTTATGTTTCTGGACACATGCTGTTGTAAGGCAGGGACGGCACATTGGGAAAAATAGTGGCGGCTGGGGACTGCATAACGAGGGACAGCTGCCGCCATCAGGCTGCGAAAGGCCTCAGTGTCCACCAGCCTAAACGGCAACATTTCCAGGGCCAGCAACTTGAAAAGTTGTGCGTTTAGAGCTATGGCCTGTGGGTGGGTGGTATTTGCGCATGCGTTCAAATGCCTGCGGTAAGGACATTTGAACGCTGCGCTGGGACATTGAAGTGGACGTGCTGGCTGATGTTTCCTGCGAAGGTCCAGGTGCAGGGCGGGAGGTATCTGGGCCTGCGTCTTGGACAGCAGGTAACAGAGGGGAAGAGGAGGCAGTGGTGTGACCTGCAGACACAGATCGTGGACCCAGGCGTTCAGCCCACCTATTAGGGTGCTTTGCTGACATGTGTCGGATCATGCTGGTGGTGGTCAGGTTGCTGGTGTTTACGCCCCTGCTCATCTTGGTATGGCACAGGTTACAAATTACAATCCGTTTATCGTCAGCACTTTCCTCAAAAAAAACGCCAGACTGCCGAACCACTAACCCTTGGCAAGGAAGCTGGCCGCAAGGGGCTGCTCTGGGGAACAGTTGCGGGCCTGGTTGGCGTGGCCTGCCTTCTCCCTTTTTCCACCCCACTGCCTCTTCCAGCCTGTGTGCTGCTGCGGATCCATCCCCCTCTGTACTTCTGTCCTTACTCGGCTTGCCACCTTCCCAGGTTGGGTCAGCTATTTCGTCGTCCACCACCTCCTCTTCCACATCTTCACTCTGCTCCTGATCCTGACATGGTGAACTAACAAGAACCTGACTTAACTGCGTCTCATCCTCATCCACAACCTATTGAGACACTAATTGCCCTTGACTTATTGGCAACTGTGTCTCATCATCATCATCCACCTCGGGAGAAAAAACTTGTCATTCCCCACCGTCATCGTCTTCAGACTGTGTTTGCTCAATAGGTTGGGAATCAGGGCACGATATCTCTACATGTCCCACTTCAAGCGGCCTTGGCGAGAGGCCCAAGCCAAGGGACGGTGATGAAAAAAGCTCCTCGGAATATCCCAATGTGGGATCTCTTCTTTGCCCAGACTCTGCATGGTGGGAGGAAGGAGGATCAGGGTGAGGATGCGGTTGCCCAGACTCTTGGCTACTGAGACTGGACTTTTTGGAAGAGGGGGTGGTGATGAGGGGGTGGTGAACCGACTGAAAGCAGTATCAGCTGAAATCCAACCAACTACCTGCTCGCACTGCTGTGGTGACAAGAGTTGTGTCTTGCGCCGCCCTGCAAACTGTGACATGAAGCTAGGAGTTTTGGATGACTTTGTTTCTTGGGCTATGCCAGCAGGCACAGTTTCACCGTGCCCAGAGCCATGGCCTCTGCGTTCACCATCAGCAGAACGCCCACTTCCCCGTCCCTTAGTGCTCGCCTTGCACATATTGTATAGTATATATTGTCACCATGTGACAAGAGTTGTGTCTTGTGCCGCCCTGCAAACTGTGACATGAAGCTAGGAGTTTTGGATGACTTTGTTTCTTGGGCTATGCCAGCAGGCACAGTTTCACCGCGCCCAGAGCAGTTTCACCGCGCCCAGAGCCACGGCCTCTGCATTCACCATCAGCAGAACACCCACTTCCCCGTCCCTTAGTGCTCACCTTGCGCATATTGTATAGTATATATGCAACTTGGTCACAACTAGAGTACTGCAGATTTTTATTAACTGTATGATCAGAAAAATGTAAACAAATGTCCAATATTCTGAATGCGGTAACGTTATAGAGCAGCAGCAAATGAGGAACTGCGGCCTAAATGAACGGTACGGATGTCAGCTACAGAGACTTTTGAACGGTTGTAATACGCTGTGCACCTAGCGTTACTGGCAGAGCACACCTGGGGGTTTTTTTGTCACCCAAAAAAATAAAAAAACGTATTTCACAATGGACTTTGGTCTTTTTGGAACAGCGACAATCTTTCTACCTACCCAAATCATATCCCTATTGTTTAATTCCCTCCTAGGGAACATTGAATTGCAGCAGCAAATGAGGAACTGTGGCCTAAATGAACGGTATTAAATATGGATGTCAGCTACAGAGACTTTTGAACGGTCGTAATACGCTGTGCACCTAGCGTTACTGGCAGATCACACCTGGGGTTTTTTTGCCATCCAAAAAAATTTAAAAAAAGTATTTCACAATGGACTTTGGTCTTTTTGGAACAGCGACAATCTTTCTACCTACCCAAATCATATCCCTATTGTTTAATTCCCTCCTAGGGAACATTGAATTGCAGCAGCAAATGAGGAACTGCGGCCTAAATGAACGGTATTAAATATGGATGTCAGCTACAGAGACTTTTGAACGGTTGTAATACGCTGTGCACCTAGCGTTACTGACAGGGCACCTGGGTTTTTATTGACACCCACAAAATAAAAAAAAACGTATTTCCCAATGGACGTTTGAACAATGATAGTAACCCTGCCTATAGAAATTCTATCAATACGCAAATGTTATACAGCAAGACGCAAAAGAATTAACAGCAGAAATTATAGCAAAGTATGTCAGGTATATAGTATACAGAGAGTGTCCTACAGCATGCAGCAGCAGCACATGTGTCATTAATGGCAGGCCACCTAGTGCTATTTTCACCACCTTTAACCCCTTGGTGCCAATGGATGTACCGGTACGTCCAGGGCGCGAGGTAGTTCGCGCTACAGGGCGTACCGGTACGCCCTGCATGTAAACACCCGCTGCGCAGTGCAGCGGGGTTTACATGCTGTGATGGCGGCTGTTAGCCACAGCCAGCCATCCATAGTAAAGGCCTGGGGGGGAGCCGTGCCCCCCATAATGGCGATCGCTGTGAATGGCTGGTCTATTCAGACCAGCCATTCACAGCAGGCACGGGGTACTCGGCAGGGATCGCGCTATTCTGGCGAATCCCCGCCGAGTGTCAGAGGTCAGGGTGTCCCCCCCCCGCCCCCCGTGATCGGCTGTGATTGGTCAGTGACTGGTTACTGACCAATCACCGGCCAAAACATGTGCGGGCGGAAGGGGCGATGTGCGGGCGGCTGCGGCGAGAGTGCCACCCGCAATAATTTTTCAGGATGGCCGAGCGTTTTCAAGCAGAGTATCAGCATACAGCTGATACTCTGCTTGAAACTGCTGACATCGGTGCTGGCACCGATGTCAGCAGTTTAACCCCTTCCATGCCGCAGTCCGTAGGGGCCGCTGTATGGAAGGGGTTAACAGGGAGGGAGCTCCCTCCCTCTCCCATCGGGCGCTGCGGTGCGCTGGCAGCGCCGATGGTGTGGCCAGATGAGAGGGAGGAAGCTCCCTCTCCCTTCCATCGGGACGCTGCTCTGCTGTGGCAGCGTCCCGATGGTTACCATGGCAACCTGACGCTATCAGAAGCGTCTGGGTTGCCATGGTGTAAGCTAAGCCTCATCAGGCTCCTGCTAAAGGCAGGAGCCTGACAAGGCTTAGCCTGTGTGAAAATACACTGCAGTACACTATACAGTGTACTGTAGTGTATTATAGAACAATCAGACCCACTGGATCTTCAAGAACCAAGTGGGTCTGAGTCTAAAAAAAAAGTGTAAAAAAATTTTAAAAAAAGGGAAAAAAAAGTTTTAAAAAAATCATATTTTTCCCCCAATACTCAAATTTGAAATTGGTAAAAAAAAAAATACCCCAAGCATGTTAGGTATCGCCACGTTCGTAACAACCCACTCTACAAAAATATCACATGTCCCGACCCCTCCGGTGAACACCGTAAAAAATAAAAATAAAAACTGTGTCAAAAAAGCCATTTTTGTCACTTTACATCACAAAAAATGTAATACCAAGCGATCAAAAAGGCATATGCCCCCCAAAATAGTACCAATCTAACCGTCACCTCTTCCCACAAAAAATGAGCCCCTACCTGAGACAATCGCCCAAAAAATAAAAAAACTACAGCTCTCAGACAATGGAGAGACTAAAACATGATTTTTTTGTTTCAAAAATTATATTATTGTGTAAAACTTAAATAAATTAAAAAAACTATACATGTTAGGTATCGCCACGTCTGTTACAACCTGCTCTACAAAAATATCACATGACCTAACCCCTAAGGTGAACACAGTAAAAAAAATAAAATAAAAACTGTGTCAAAAAAGCCATTTTTTGTCACTTTACATCACAAAAAATGTAATACCAAGCGATCAAAAAGGCATATGCCCCCCAAAATAGTACCAATCTAACCGTCACCTCTTCCCGCAAAAAATGAGCCCCTACCTGAGACAATCGCCCAAAAGCTAAAAAAACTACAGCTCTCAGACAATGGAGAGACTAAAACATGATTTTTTTTGTTTCAAAAATTATATTATTGTGTAAAACTTAAATAAATAAAAAAAAACTATACATGTTAGGTATCGCCACGTCCGTAACAACCTGCTCTACAAAAATATCACATGACCTAACCTGTTAGATGAACACTGTACAAAATAAAAAATAAAAACTGTGCCAGAACATCCATTTTTGGTTACTTTGCCTAACAAAAAGTGTCATATAAAGCGATCAAAAATCATATGTACCCCAAAATAGTATCAATAACACTGTCACCTTATCCCGTAGTTTCCAAAATATGGGCACTTTTTGGTTGTTTCTACTGTAGGGAGCTTTAGGGAGGCCTCAAATGGGACATGGTGTCTAAAAACCAGTCCAGCAAAATTTGCCCTCCAAAAACCATCTGGCGCACCTTTTCTTCTGCGCCCTGCCGTGTGGCCATACAGTAGTTTACTACCACATGTGGGGTGTTTCTGTAAATCGCAGAATCAGGGTAATAGTTTTTGAGTTTTGTTTGGCTATTAACCCTTGCTGTGTTACAGGAAAAAATGGATTAAAATGGAAAACATGCGAAAAAAAGTGAAATTTAGAAATGTCATCTCCATTTTCCTTTAAATCTTGTGGAATACATAAAGGGTTAACAAAGTTTGTAAAATCAGTTTTGAAAACCTTGAGGGGTGTAGTTTCTAAAATGGGGTAATTTATGGTGGTTTCTATTATGTTAGCCCCACAAACTGACTTCAGAACTGAACTGGTCCTTAAAAAAATGGTTTTGGAAAATTTCTTAAAAATTTTAAGAATTGCTTCTAAAATTCCAAGCCTTCTAACGTCCCCAAAAAATAAAATTACATCAACAAAATGATGGCAACATAAAGTAGACATATGGGAAATGTAAAGTAATAACTATTTTGTGAGAAATCACTATCTGCCTTAAAAGCAGAGAAATTCAAAGTTTGAAAATTACAAATTTTTCAAAATTTTCGGTAAATTTAGGATTTTTAAAAAAAATAAAGGTGATTTATATTGACTCAAATTTACCGCTGTCATGAAGTACAATGTGTCACGAGAAAACAATCGCAGAACGGCTTGGATAAGTAAAAGTGTTTCAAAGCTATTACCACATAAAGTGACACATGTCAGAATTCCAAAATTTGGCCCAGACATTAAGGCCAAAATGGGCTCTGTCCTTAAGGGGTTAAAGTCCTCAAATATTGGTAAATAAAGGTTTGTGACAGATATAATAGCCCTTATAAGGGCTTTTGGGTCTTTTTTGAGCGATTTCTATCCCTGCCTAGCGTGCTTCTCTCCCTACAGTGTATGTCCCTCCTTGCTGCAGCAGCGCTTGTGGCGTTAATGGCAGGCCACCTAGCGCTATTTTCAACACCTTCAAAGTACTAAAATATAAAAAATAATAAGTTTGTGACAGATATAATAGCCCTTAAAAGGGCTTTTGGGTCTTTTTGGAGGGATTTCTATCCCTGCCTAGCGTGCTTCTCTCCCTACACTCTCTGTCCCTCCTTACAGCACCTCTCCCTAACACTGGCCGGGCCACATGTCCTCGGGTGCTTTATAGCACCTGATGACGCGTTCCCGGCCAGCCAATCAGTGTAATGCCAGTAGCTAAGATGGCTACTGGCATTACACTGAATGCCATACCTCCACGCATGCTAATTGGCTAATTATACCGCGTGTACCCGAGCACCGCAATGTTCGGCCGAATAGTGTATTCGGCCGAACATGTTCGCTCAACACTAGTCATTTCTTGAACCCTATAACTTTTTGGTATTTATGTGTACGGAGCTGTATGGGGGCTTATTTTTTGCGGGGCAATCTGAACTTTTTATTGATACCATTCTGTGGTGTGTATGACTTTTTGATTGCTTTTTTCCTTTTTCGCTTTTTTTAATATTTTTATAGTATCGGCGTTTTCACGATACCCATAATGTGTATTTTTTAAATTTTTTTAATTTTTTTTTTAATTGCTTATATCATAGACTCCAATGCACTTGCATTGGAGTCTATGATGATTTTAGTGCTTTCCTATGGAGCCCTATTACAGGCAAGAGCTCCATAGGAAAGCCTATGCAGCAGCCTCCTGTCATTTACTATGACAGGGGCTGCTGCAGGCACGCTCCGGCTCCTCCGATCGCCACACGGGGATGCCGGAGCAACACCGGAAGCGTGTGCTTCCGATGTTTGCCGCCTTCGGGTGCCACTGTCAGGCTTGACCGTGGCACCCGAGGGGTTAAGTGGCCGCAATCGGCATTACTGCCGGTCGCGGACATTAGCCGCGGGTGTCTGCTATTGGGAAAAGCAGGTCACCTGCGGCCATCTTTAAAGTCCCGGCCAGTGCCGTACTAGTACGGTGCTGGTTGGGAAGGGGTTAAAGGGGTTGTCTCACAAAAAGATCACCTGTCCATATGACTTGTCCATAATTGCACAGGCGATATATCGGCAGCTCATGCCTGCTGCTGGCCTGATATTTTGGGCAGACACAGGTGCTGCTCTACTCACTCTGTGTTTCTGTATTGACTCTCTCCTTCATCTGCAGTACTGCAATGGTTAACACCCTGCTAGGTGGTTTCCAATTTGCTAATTAACCTCTGCTATATATGATGTTCTGTTTCTTTTACCCCTTAGCAATTTAGGTTCCTAGCATACTAGTCTTATGCTAAGGTGTTTTTCTCTGCCCATGTATCGACCTCTGCTTAAAGTTCTGCACTCTGACCCTCCACAGCCTGACCCAACCTGTAACTGTTTATCGTCATGATTCTTTTGCTGCCTGCCCTGACCTTAAACCTGTTCCAAGCTTTGTGCATGAACTCTGCCTGCCCTTAGCTCGGTCTGTTAAGGCTGTATTACACTGGACGATAGTCGGCCAGATCATCGCTTAAGAGCATTAGTAGGATGCCGATTACCTGATAAACAAGCAAACATTGTTCATCGGGCAATCCCAATTTTTATTCAGGTTAAAAAATCATTGTTTGCCGGTGGCAGATTGTGCTGTCTAATCATGATCTGCTGCCGGCAAACAACAATTCAGTATGAGTATGGGACGAGCAATGGCATTACAGAGAGCTCCTCCCCACACAGGACATTGTTGCATGTAATAGCAGTGCTCTCCTCCACTAACGAGCAGGCGATTGCCAGGAAGAAGCACTTCCCTCCCGACAATTGTCTGCAAAATCTTTTAAAGTAATACAGCCCTTCCTGACGAAGCCTGTGAGGCGAAACGTGCGTTGATGCAGCCATCTGGTTACCCCATAGCTCGTTCCCCCTGATCATGTCATATAGGAGAGCCTAGTGGTGATTAATATTTTGTTTTTGACTTCTTGTATTTTACCCTCGACAATTATCCATGATGGGACGTCCATTTATTATATTATCGTGATTTTTGGATGTGGTCTGGAGATAATTATAATTGATTTATATGTGGTCTCACCTGTACATATATAACATCTTTTTCGGGGGTAGCAGGCCTAGGGGACCTGCGGTTTTCACACATTATCAAGGGTCATTGGTACCTTTGTATGGCTATCCTTTATTTATTGTTTGTATATTTTTTTATTTCATGAAATAAACTTGATATTTTTTATATATCCATTGTGCGGGCATGTTTTTTTGTTCCCTGTGGGGGAACAATTTTGTAGGTGGTATATTGACTATTTTGAATTGAATTTTGCCTGATCCTTCAGTGCTCCACTTCTATGTCTCTAATCCCCATGGGGCAGCTGTTAACCATACCCAGAGTACTACAAGAGGTAACGGCCTGGTGGCTCCCTTGTAGCAAAGTCCAGGTCCCTGTACAGGGTGAATACCACAGGACTGCCTGGATAACAACCTTAGGTCAAACCAGTTGGTGTACACAATGGTTTCACACCCACTGTCACAACAAGAGGTTACTTTTCAAAGAGTGGTTGTCTTTGGAGGCCTGCATAGTATAAAGTTTTGGACAAATACCATATAAAAAGTCTGCCATTATGTTAGTCAATGACATGCATACAAAAAAGGCTAAATCACAATGCGTTACAAGGAGTCTTTAGTTGTCACAACACCAGACATGTAGAGTTAGGGTCCAATTTTTCAATTGTCATTTGTCATTTTTTTTTCAACTATGATACTTTCAAGAAAGCGAAGACGCCCCAGTGTTTCACCAGTTTTCTGTGACAAACATACAATGTCTTAAATTATTCTGTCATAAACATGATTTTCAAAGTAACGGTTCTACCCTTTCATCTGCCTACATTTCATTAGTGAGAGGGAAAGAATACTCTAATGCTATTGAAATGCAAAACACCAGATAAATGTGTTGTTACCATATAGCTATTCCAGCAACCTAATGGACGTGATGAAAAGCATTTGGCATTCACCTCGACTAAACATGCACATTGACTAAAACTCCATAAGGACCATCTAAACCATACAGCTCTCAGAAATGGAAGTTGCATCAATCAGCTAGTTACAATGAGCACTAAAATATCTTTATTTAGGTGAGAGTAGCTAGTTTTGGTGCCGGTAACCACAGGGTAATCAATCAATGTGTTTTAGAACATGCCAGCTAAAAGTACCCGTGACTCACAATTCAACATTTCTTCAACTTGAAGTGTCTAAATTAATTGCGCAATTAGCCTCTCCACCAGCATTCTGAACTCTGCTCCCAAGACTCCAGATCAATATATGTCATTTTTCCTTTGAAAATGCAACTCAAGGAACGTAATTTTAGCAGCAATCTGAAGGAAAGTGGTGAGTGACTTTTCTGTGTTACACAATAACACAGACATTCAATAAGAACTCTACTAAGAGCGGCGGCTAACAGCTTCAATGGTGGGAGAAAAAAAAAACTTTTACCGGATTGTATACAGATGGAGAAGAGTAGAAAATCATGATAAAATAAAATGTTTCAGATGACACCCCTACAATAGAAATGTAATGTTAATTGTGATATTGCTCTTAAGATAATCACAAGACAAAGTGTGCCATTGAGTGTTTTCTTCATATTGCTGCTCCAGTGGAAAAAGAGTTTATGTACTTTATGATTGGCCTGTACGTATTTAGAAGGTTTTAGACAAGAAAACAATATACAAAGAACGTTTCAGTCTGGTTATATTACTTTGCAGGAGCTGCCACTTAATAACAGTAAAAAGAAACAAGTAGTGCAACTTGTTTCAGATGGACGTACAGCATTGGATGAGACAGCCATTTTGTTATATTCAAAGAGATTGTGTGAGATTGTCAGTATGGCACATGTTATTAGGGGGCCCCATTACAGACTTTAGCCAAGGAGCATGGGGTTACGTCTGGAAAATTGCATCAGACACGGCTAATGTAATAGGGGAGAACATGATAAAAATCTTTCATGTTTAAAAGAACACGACACTTACAGTCAATCATGCTAGAAAAGTTCCCTGTAAGGTCTATGGCCAATCTGCCCCTGGTTCATTATATACTGCAGCAATAATACAGCCATGTTCATGAACCCTATTTCTGCAATCATGCCTTGCCCACAAAGGGCAGTTTGGTGCAGTTTTTGATGTGTCTTCATAAAGAGAGGAAAGATAGAAAGAATGTTTGTATTTTGCCAAATTACCCTGTGTGAACAAGTTCCTAATTAAAACATGAAAGAAGTGTTTCTTCATAGTAGTTTCTTGCTTTCCAGATTATTACCCCTACACCTATTTTTAGCATAGAAAAGTTGCAAATCTATCAGGTGATCTACTTTTCAATGCATTTGGGACTTTTCTATTCAGAATCTGAATTTTATGCTGCCCTCGTCACGTCTATGAAAAAGGGGCATGATGAAGGTAGAGTGAGGGTATTAAAAGGGCAGGGTGATTGGCCCCAGCTAATTCCTCATTATTTACACCTCGTCATTATTACACCTCGTAATAAATTACATGCCTCCTCTGACAGCACAGGCCCTATTAGGGCCAGAATGGCACACACTGGACTTGATAAACTAGGGCCATAGTGATCACTTTATTAGGTTCATCTTATTATATTAAGAATGACCCATGAACATTTACATTCAGTTCAACAATTCTCCATGATATTAGGTCAAAAAAGTGCTATAAAAATTCCTATTTAGATTTTGATCCATGCTGACATACAGGGTCAGGACTCTACCCTCTAAAGGAACAACTTTTAGCAAATGAAGCAGTGGAAAATGGCCCAAGGGTCACTGCAAGGAGTTTAGGCAGAAACCCTTCTGTCCTGTGTGGGGGACTTGGTTTAATTCTTGCTATGGGGCCCTTACTTCTCTATGTACACAACTGTTGACATAATAGCATGTTCAAAAGATTTTTCAGCTGCACATTCATGCTGCAGATCTCTTCTACCACATTATAAAGCCGGTGATGAGTGTATCTCGCCGGCACTCCACTGTATGGTGGCGCGTGTGTCTAGGGATCACAGTCCTGATAACAGAAAATCCAGTACAGACTGGCACTCATGTATGTTTTTTCTGCTTCTTCAATAATTGTGATGTGTTTCAGCTCTCTATGACATGTGCAGTTGACATATGGTAGGTATATAGCAAGCCGAAATGTATCACCATTATTTTGATGATGATGGATGATGCTACAATAAACCTTTGAAGATTAGGCAATTTAAAAATTGCAATTTTTATTGCAAATATTTCAGGGGTGCCAACATTTGCGGCTATATATACAGTGGTCCCTCAACAATATTAATTGGTTCCAGGAGGACCATTATAACTTGAGTAATCTGTTTCAAAGCCCCAAAATGTCATCCAAGATAAAAGAAAATTAAGATTTAAGAAAAAAAGCAGATAAAACAAGCCCTGACATATTACAATCAGGAATAGATGCTAACTAGCAACTAATACAGCTATTTTAGCAGAGAAGTGGCTTTGATTGGTTGGGTCTGAGTCTAGTTTCAACTTACGATGGGTCAGAAAAGAACATTGTATGTTGAAAATATTGTATCTTGAGGCCATTGTATCTTGAGGGACCACTTTAGATATACATTTTTTTTTATTGGAAATGAATCTGTAAAACTTATAATTTATTCATTTTAACCTATGGTTTATTTATGCTTAGGGGTCATATGGGCGGTCCTACTCAATGACACACAGAGACAATCAATAAGCAGGACCGCCCCCAAAACGGAATAAATACAATTTTTTTTGCAACCTGCTCAGCTACTCCTACTCTATATCATGCTGCATACAGAGTGCACTGCATTTTGATGGTGGCATGTTCCATTTAATGCGATTATTCTTTCCTCCAAGGTTTATGCCTTTTGTCTATAATGAAAATAGAAATGTGCAAAGTAACCAGGAGATGACAATAATGACAAAGAGGATGAAGATGATAATTATCACTTAGTGACATGACTGCTTATACATGCAGTATGACATTGCTTGTTAGACAATTGCATTCATCCAGGAGTAAATCTATTTCATTTTGTTAGTTCATTTTTCAGAGATATTGAATGTTTTCGAAAGGCCTATATACTTAATAATGGCACACAGTCGAGCACTTTCACTGCAGATGTAATAGTGATAACATCAATTTCCTCCCCTGCTGTGTAAAAAAGGGTAGAATAAATCAGGTTCACTAAGAAGAACGGCGCTCTTGAGTTAGGGATTTTCCCACAGAGCAAATTGTTTGGGCAAGTCACATGGTCACAAGTAATTGTCTCTAAATCTGATCCCCCCCATTGTGGGTTTATTCTGAATCAAGCCGGCGGAGCGGGCGAGTGAGTTGTGCAGGAAATGATTAGTTAAGCAACTATTATGCTCGGTTGTTGTTCGTTAACCAGAGCTCTTACCATTTAAATCACTCATCAAAGCCATTCCATCCTCTAGCTTTCCAAAGCTTTCTGAAGTGTACAGTCAAAGACCCTCACTAGTTATTTTACATAAAACAGTTGTGCCTCATGAATGATAAGCAGTACATTGGCCTGAAAATTACAGGTAATTTACATTAAAAACTCAGAAAAAGATCAACCAGCGGCATGCCCTTCCCAACTGATAGAATTATTTATGGCTTTCGTATTGAAATAGAATTAGCACAGATTGTCCTGTTCTCTTTATGATTGTCACGTTTTTCGTTTGGAACTTTCCAAGTGTAAAATATTTTTTTACTTTAAGGAGGTCAATAATAGAAAGTCTGCTTGGTCAGCAAAGGGATCAATAATATTATTGCAGTGTGCTTATAATAATCATTATTAACCCAAAATTGTACTGGTCATATAAAGAAGTTTTACTATACAACAAATCATGAATCAGGCCAAGAAGAGCAGCCGAATTATCTGTGGGAACGAATCAATTACACCAGTAAGTGTTTTGCACTCTTTGTTATATAAACTTCTCATTAGCGGCATTGATCACGTGCATGGGAGCACACAGGATCATAGGTTACTATGACGCTGCATGCGTCAGGCCACCCGTGAGACTACTGTCCTGCTCTCATAAAACATATGAGTGCAGGACAGTAGTCTCACAGGCAGCCCGACGCACACAGAGTCATAGTAATCTGTGATGCTGCGTGCTCCCATGCACACAATCAGTGCTGCTCTGGGACATATGGCCTGCTCACAGATTACTTCACATGCCACTGCATATAAAGTAAACAAATTAATCCATGTTTTATTTCAGTATCTTAATCAGATATTACTTAAAAGAGCTGTCCAGGATTAGTAAAACATGGCTGCATTCTTCCAAAAACACATCTGTCCATGGCTTGTTCTTGGTCTTGGCAGCTCAGCTCCAGTGAAGCCAATAGGGCCGAGCTGTAATACCACAAACAGCCGATGGACAGGTGTGGGGCTGTTTTTTAGAAGAAAGTGGCCATATTTTTGTAGTCCAGAACAACCCCTTTAAATCTTCTGTCTAAACATCTCTTGAGCTCTTCAATAATAAACAGAACTTACCAAGCAGTCGACAAATAGAGTTCTGATACACTCTGTCTAAATAGTATTCAAGAGTGCATTATGCTCAAAGAGAGTGGAGCACTTCACCTCGGGTATTGGCCCTACATGAACGCAGCGGTTATGTAAAGCATTTTCACGTTTAAAGAGGGCTGTTCACTGTTCACATGTGTATTTTAGTAACTACTTACATTCTCCATGTAATGACAATTCTGGAGCGTCTTTTGTTATAACGCTCTAGTATTCCAGCTAGGATTTTATAAATGAATTGTCAGCAGTCTGCAATAAGATGTCAGTTGAAGGTTACCAATTGGGAGTGTCCGTGCACAGTCTGTTACTATGCAATCCGTGCTGCCATTGACAGACTGACACACCGCCAACTGGTAACATCCAGTTGCAGTTTTATTGCAGACTGCTGATAATTCATTCATAAACTCCTAGCAGGTGCCAATTGGTTGTCATGACAGCCTGGGACGGCTGTAAAGATTTCCAGGCCTGCCATTGTGATTTTCCAATTAAGCCCTGCCTGTGACAGGGCCTAATAGGAAGACATCAAAAGCACCATAGACTCCAATACCATAGTATTGCTGTCTTTGGTATAAGCAATCACACAACTGCATGTTCAATTAGGGGGACTAAAAAAGGTTAAAAAAAAAAGAAAAAAGTTTTAAAAAATATAAAAAGTACCAAAAGTATAGAAAATTTTAAACACTCACTTTCCCAATTTTACATATAAACATAAACAAATAAACACAAATGGTATTGTTTATTTGTTGATAATGTCTGAATTAATTAAAATAATTATCTGAATGTCATGATAAAAAATAATAATAATAATGGCCAAATCCCCCTTTTTGTTCATCTCATCCCTGAAAACAATGTAATAAAAAGTGATCAAAAAGACATATGTACTCCAAAATTATATTATTATATACTAAGGATCAGACTTCAAAAGTCCTCATACAGCTCTGTAGATGGAAATATTAGGAAAAAGTTGAATTTTTTTAAAATTTCTTAAAAGTAGTAAAGCATAAGAAAAAACATAAAAGAAAGAAGTGGGTTGTAAGAGAATGAAGAATATAAAGGAAAGACATACTTCTTCTTCCCATTGAATCCACTTCTGGTGTTGGCTCAAAAAATTGACAAGAAAACAGCCACAAAAACCTATGTGTGAATCCACCCTAATTTTTTTCTTTTATTTAAATAAGTGTATAAAACATTACAATTATAAGGCAATATATTTATTTCCCATTATTCCCTTCCAATAACCTCCCACCGCCTTTACCCAAGGACTGCCCTGTTGGAGAGAAAGAAAAAAAAAGTTATACGGATGCATTAATTAGGATCCCAAACAGACCAATCAGACCAGACGTTGCTCCATTTATTGTGGTTTTTCTTATTTGTGTATAAATATTTCTCATATCCTTTCACTTTATATGTTAAGTTTTCCTACTTTGATATTTTTGCCCCCACTGAACATATATTTCATTTTTGCCCCCACTGAATATATACCGGTATTTCATTTTTGCCCCCACTGAACATATACGTCATTTTTTCTCCCACTGAATATATGTCATTTTTGGCCCCTCTGAATATACAGTCATGGCCAAAAGTTTTGAGAATGACACAAATATTTTATTTTCACATGATCTGCTGCCCTCTGGTTTTTATGTGTGTTTGTCAGATGTTTTTATCACATACAGAAATATAATTGCAATCATATTATGAGTAACAAAAGCTTATATTGACAGTTAGAATGAGTTAATGCAGCAAGTCAATATTTGCAGTGTTGACCCTTCTTCTTCAGGACCTCTGCAATTCTCCCTGGCATGCTCTCAATCAACTTCTGGACCAAATCCTGACTGATAGCAGTCCATTCTTGCACAATCAATGCTTGCATTTTGTCAGAATTTGTAGGTTTTTGTTTGTCCACCTGTCTCTTGATGATTGACCACAAGTTCTCAATGGGATTAAGATCTGGGGAGTTTCCAGGCCATGGACCCAAAATCTCTATGTTTTGTTCCCTGAGCCATTTAGTTATCACCTTTGCTTTATGGCAAGGTGCTCCATCATGCTGGAAAAGGCATTGTTGATCGCTAAACTGCTCTTGGACGGTTGGGAGAAGTTGCTCTCGGAGGACATTCTGGTACCATTCTTTATTCATGGCTGTGTTTTTAGGCAAGACTGTGAGAGAGCCGATTCCCTTGGCTGAGAAGCAACCCCACACATGAATGGTTTCAGGATGCTTTACAGTTGGCATGAGACAAGACTGGTGGTAGCGTTCACCTCGTCTTCTCCGAATAAGCTGTTTTCCAGATGTTCCAAACAATCGAAAAGGAGATTCATCAGAGAAAATGACTTTACCCCAGTCCTCAGCAGTCCACTCTCTGTACCTTTTGCAGAATATCAGTCTGTCCCTGATGTTTTTTCTGGAGAGAAGTGGCTTCTTTGCTGCCCTCCTTGAGACCAGGCCTTGCTCCAAGAGTCTGCGCCTCACAGTGCGTGCAGATGCACTCACACCTGCCTGCTGCCATTCCTGAGCAAGCTCTGCACTGCTGGTAGCCCGATCCCGCAGCTGAAACACTTTGAAGTTCTTGATGATGCGATAGATTGTTGACTGAGGTGCAATCTTTCTAGCTGCGATACTCTTCCCTGTTAGGCCATTTTTGTTCAGTGCAATAATGACTGCACGTGTTTCTTTAGCGATAACCATGGTTAACAGAAGAGAAACAATGATGCCAAGCACCAGCCTCCTTTTAAAGTGTCCAGTGGTGTCATTCTTACTTAATCATGACAGATTGATCTCCAGCCCTGTCCTCATCAACACCCACACCTGTGTTAATGGAGCAATCACTGAAACGATGTTAGCTGGTCCTTTTAAGGCAGGGCTGCAATGATGTTGAAATACGTTTTGGGGGATAAAGTTCATTTTCTAGGCAAATATTGACTTTGCAAGTAATTGCTGTTAAGCTGATCACTCTTTATAACATTCTGGAGTATATGCAAATTGCCATTATAAAAACTGAAGCAGTAGACTTTGTAAAAATTAATATTTGTATCATTCTCAAAACTTTTGGCCATGACTGTATACTGGTATGTAATTTTTTGCCCCCGGGCCCCTGTGCACACACAGACAAAAAATATACTTACCCACACTCCGCTCCGGACTTCTTCTTCTCACCCAATCCTGTCATCCCGTCAACCAGCGTGATCCCGCGAGACCCGGCACTGAAGTCACGTCTCACGGGATCATCACAGGGGAGAGGTCTTGCAGCGCCGGATAGGGTATGGGTATAGGTGTGTATAGGTAACTAACTGCGCAGCGCTGCGTACTATAGTACACAGCATTGCACAGGTAGCGCCACCAGCAGAGGCCCTGGCTGGCCATCAAAATGACTTGCGGGCTGCGCCCTCCCCCGGGCCCGGACCGTAACCCTATTCTCATTGTATCCTCAATGTACCTGTAGGGCTTATATTTTAAGCCTACTCCAAAACAGGGCAAAATAGCACTAGGGCTTATTATCGGGGTAGGTCTTATTTTCGGGGAAACACGGTACCTCTATTACCCTCGTCATTTACCAAAAAAATCTACATATTTATTTGACTGGATATCAAAAAGTGCTTTGTTATTAGAACTTTTAAATGTGGGATGTTTCTCACATGCCAACATTTTTCCATTTTTCGACAACTTGTGCTACATAAACTAGCCCACACCAATCCCAAAAAGAAGTGTCCTTTAATTTAATAAACTCCTTCAAGCATTGATTATCCGAAAGATAGGTGAAAGGTGAAAACCCTCTATACCCAACATAACTTTCAAAGAGGCCCACCATTTATTCAGCAAAATATTTATTGGTATGTCATTATGGTTTCCACATCTCAATAGCTCTGATTCCAAAAGCATAAATATATTATCAAAGGAAGACATATTCACCATATGGACCACTGCAGGATTGCTCCTCCACTCCATAATCATTGAAAGACAAGAGGCCATAAAATAACCTTTGAAGAATGGAAGAGACAGTCCCTTTTCTGGCCCATATCAGTTCATTCAGGAGCTTCTTGATAAGTGTAAATAAACGATCCTCAACCCACATATAAAAATTCTGGCAAAACCACCATCGTTATAAGTGCTGTTCTATCCGCTTACGATAATGGTAGCTTGAGCCATGCAGAGATTTTCCCTCTCATCTTAGAGATTAAGGGCAGTAATACCCAGATACCTGAATGATTCAGATGTATGCAAAACTTTTATCTCCATCTGTACCCTATCCAATGAAAGGAGGACGGTCTTAGCCCAATTGATCTCTAGACCTAAGGACTCCATTCATATTTATCCTAGAAGTAGGGAGACTATAAAGCGAATCCACCCTATAAAATTTTTTCAATGTCAAATCTTTCCATTACCGTCCAGAGAAAGTTCCACTCTACCCTGTCAAACACCTTGCTGGCATCTAGAGACAGGATAGAGCAGGACCAGGTTTGCCAACCAGAATTTTTCCTTTTTCTGGACAACTTATCCCAAAATCACAAACAGCTGACATTTTTTACAGTGATGATAATTACCACCAAAATAATCCAGTCACGTACCGCCAGCCTTAAAAAAAAAAATCGGACACATCTATTTTTTTTCACGGACATCGAATGTTAGCAAAGAGGCAATGTAGGTTGAGACGGGTGCTTCCCTGCAATGAATCCTGACATAGGGATATATTAAAATTGTTATTACCTTTCCCAATATCAATTTTTTTTTAAAAAAGGAGAGTAATAATGGCTTCGGACATAGAATTAGGTAGTCAAATCCAAAATTATTAAGAGGTGCCACAATGCACCAGAAAATGAAATCTACACTAGTAAGGAGCTGGTGTAGATTTCTGGTGTAACTTGAGGTAGTTTCCTGGCACATATATTGATAAATGTGTTGCCTCCAGCCTGCCCTCTCCAGCCCAATTTTAAGTAGAGTGCTAAGAGTGTGGGAAAATGGAGAAAAGTCACTATTTTTTGCAGAAAACAAGACTCTCTCTAAACTTTGTGAGATTTCTACTACAGAAAACTGGTGTAGATATTTGGTAAATTTCCCCTTTAGTTCTACTGCCTTATATTGCTTCTTTTTGCAGAAACCACAGTCTTGTCCATTATTAAAAGTAAGATGCACATTTTTTAAAAGATTTCTTGCAAATACAACCAGTTTCATATCCACACAGCATCTTAGGTTACATTCACACAACAGTGAAAAATGGCTGTGTGACCGCTGTTTTTGTAATGGCAGTGACACAGCCATTTTAAGAGCAAATTGAAGTTAATGAGTCTATTCACATTGAAATCAATGGGGCAGCTTTTGACGGCTGTTATCAGTGCACCTGTCTAACGGTCGTTAAAAATGGGTACACTATTGGAATACGGCCCCTTTTAGGTGTTAAAAAAATACTCATCTTATCCACTGGGAGCGTCTGGTGATGTCATTGCGCTTAAGTGCAGGTGCTTCGGCTGGTCCTTCAGAATCAATAGAGGAATGACTGCCCTGTGCATGCAAGTGGATGAGGTGAGTCATTTTTTTTTCTGGCCAAAAAACAAACATTATAGCTGAGGACCACAAGGGGGGACATTGGGGGCCACTACAGGGGACATTATTACTGCTGGGTGCCACTGTGGGGGACATTATCACTGCTGGGGGCCACTAAAAGGGGTAATATTACTGATGGGGCCCACTATGCGGGGCATTATTACAGCTGAGGACAACTATGCGGGACATTATTACAGCTGAGGACAACTATGGGGGACATTATTACAGCTGAGGACAACTGTGGGGGACATTATTACAGCTGAGGACAACTATGGGGGACTTTATTACAGCTGAGGACAACTATGGGGGACATTATTACAGCTGAGTACCACTATGGGGGACATTATCACTGTTGAGGGCCACTATGGGGACATTATATATACTGCAGAGGTAGGGATTTTATTAAAAAAAGGCAATGAAATGCATCCATTTTTAACAGCCATGAAAAAACAGATGCAAAATGGATGCAAAGTGGCCATTAAAAACAGCCAGAAAATGGATGAATAAATTGTAGAAAAATGGCCATAAAAAACTGACAGTATTGACGTTTTTAATGGCCATTTTTTCTTTACTGTCGTGTAACTGTAACCTTAATGGGATTTAGATAGGAGTGTTGACTTGAAGACCACTCAATTTCTTTTTTTTTCAACCACTCCTTAAAGGATTTACCAGTATGTTTGGTCAACTTTTCGTTGTACTTCAATTTTCCGACAGTTGGTCTCATAGCACCTAGTACAGTGAATATCTCATGAATTCTATGATGGTGAACAACCCAGGCCGTGGGTAAAATTTTCACAATGTTATCTAACATGCCTTCTTGTAAAGTGGCCATTTAACTATGGGGCACATTTATTAAGACTGGCGCTTTAGATGCTGGTCTTAATAAACCCCTAAGCTGGCGCTGGCCTCTTTATAACTTCGGTGGATCCTCCACCAGTTCTAAATGTAAGACAGCTTCCTTGCAGTCTTACATTTAGACCTTTTTTTACGCCTGAAACAGGCATAGAAAATGGTAAATAAGACAGACCTGCTGGCTTGTCCTCGTCCCTGCCCATACCATGCCCACTTTTTCATACCTGGTGCGAGCGGGGAGAAGTCTACTAGCTGTTGTGCCGCAATCTGCACCTGAAATATTGACTAGCTGTTTATTTGTGCCAATATTTATTTGTACTTATTTGTTATCAGGCTGCAGAAGTGAATGTTGATCTGCTTTGTCACTTCAACTGATTTGGTTTGGGGCTACTCTTAAAGTTCCCCTGATCTTCACCATTTAACACATGTTCAGGGATCTGGACTCTACTGCAGAGGAACAGGCCACTACCTCTTGGAGGAGTCTTTGTTCAAGTGACTGTTTACCCACAGGGTGAAAAGGCACAGGTGTGGAGCACCAGGGAATCAGGCAAAACCGTAGTCAGGGAGATGCCAAGGACAGAGCATGCAGAGGTAATGCAATCTGATAAACAGTCCAAGGTCAGTGAAGACAGCTGATGGTCAGTACAGATATCAGGCAGAGGTCAGATTAGGTAGCAAAGGGTCAAACCTGGAGATCAGGCAAAAGCAAATTAATGGCAGACCTATGCAGAAAACTAGAGTACTATTGCTCAGGCACCCTCCCATAAAAGAAGGTGTCTTAAGTACTCCAGGGTAGCTAGCCATTGACTGGAGAAGATTAGGATCCATGCGCTGGCCCCATAAGAGCCAGAGAGAGCACGTGCACACACCCTACAGACAGTTGGAGATATTTTTGGCAGGAAGCAGGCATCAGGCTGCATGGGAGGACATTTTACTCTAGGACCAGACTTCCAGAGCCCTGCAGCGCCTGAGCAAGGCTGATGCCGTGCCCACAAGAAGGGGTGACGTGACAGTGGTCATGGTCCACTGCCATAACATATGGTAAACTCATGGATTTGGTCACACTCGGTGATAAGGAAGAGTAACAGATCAAAGTCAAAACAGCATCAAAACTGCGCCTAATGGATGACAATGCTACCCAAGTTTTTTCTAATATTTAAAAATTGTATGCATATCATTTAATTGTGATTTGATTTCTGACTAATGTATTGTCTGTAGCTGAAATGTTTCTGTATGCCTGTCTCACAAGCACTCTTGGTATTAATCTCTTATTTGTATACATCCCAAACTCTAAAAACATGGTGCTTCCCCCCCCTCCCCGAAGTACAGGATGTCACACATATCCTTTCTTTTCTGTATACTATCTCCACTTCTACCTGGCTCTCCATATCTCTGAGGGGACATATTTCATGTTGCTACGGTAGTAAATAGTGCGGTGTCAGTCAGTAGCATAGCAATGTCTTAGTAGTCAAATTGTGTTGTAAGATAGAGATGAGCGAAGCGATTCGTCGATTCGTTGATTCGTATCGAATCTTGAGATTTTTCAGCTGCGAAGCGAATTCGAATATTAGGTGATTCGCTTCGCTTTTGTACGCATCGCTACGTAGTGTGTCCTATAAATTTTACGCTATTCTACGTATAATTTAGTTACTCTATACACTGTTGCGTAGACTCCTCCCTGGTAGTTGCGTACGAATTCTATTCAGCGATGCAGACTCCTCCCTGGTAGTTCCGCCCACTTCTCCTGCGTGCGAGGAAGACGTGGCAAGTCAGCAGAGTAAGATGGCGGCGAGACAGCGAGGTCCTGACTGGGGAAGCATGTTGTGGGCAGATGACCCCTATGAGGAGAAGTAACCGGGAGATCTATCTCTCACAACTTAACAGGAAGTCAGATGAGGTGCATGCTGAGGTGGTGACTCCACTGGCTGACAAGGCGGAGGCGGCAGGAGTTCCCGCTCCGCCGCGCAAGGACTACTCCTTGCGTCAGAATTTGATGGTCCCTGAGGCTGTCACCCGGAACGCCCAGACCCTCTGGGAATATAAAAAGCTGGTGGAGGAGTG
Organism: Rhinella marina; assembly: GCA_900303285.1. Lineage (NCBI taxonomy): Eukaryota > Metazoa > Chordata > Amphibia > Anura > Bufonidae > Rhinella > Rhinella marina. The sequence goes on from ONZH01011199.1 coordinate 392,498, forward strand.
GGTGGTGTAAGTTTTGGAGCACCCACGGTCCGGTGACCCTAAGCTGGAGCGCCGAAGGGGAACCGTTTTTTGGTTTAACGTGGAGCAGGGAGTCGGTTTCATCGGCGATGAGGAAACGGCGGAGGAATTATATGTTAACTGCCGTTCGGTTAAGCGGCTGTATCTTCCGCCCGTATGCCACAATCTCCACGCAGGGGATTACATGGAGTATACCCCCATGAAGAGCCTCCAAGGCCCCTTTGCTACTGGGGTGAAAATCTTAAAGCGACCACCTACTCCTGCAGCGCCCCCGGAAGACTGGAGTGAGGAGGCCCAGGCCGCAGAAGAGGCTTGTGACCTTGAGACCTTGAGATTTGAAGAGAAATCCCAAGGTCAGGATCAGCCGGAACCCCTGATTCCTGATTTGCCGCCACCGCCACCAATACCACTGATCCTTCATGTGGGACAGATGACCACGAACACTTTTGTGTACCATCCAACTGTGGTACAGTACCACTACCAACTGCCATGCCCATGGCAGTTGCAGGCCGCACAGTCCGCCGCTCGTGGAAGACCGTTACCATTACCGTTACAGCTGGAGATTCTGTCACCTGGTATGCCGGCAGGAGGATCTGGCCACTACAGAGTGATGGGCAGGGCCAAAGTTACCACTGCCTATGCCAGTGTGACAGCCCAGTCACCAAGAAGACCATCCTTGAGAGGTCGGCGGGGGTCTGCTGCCGCAGCCAGGGCTGCTTTCATGATGAGGCAGGAGCTCCAGCAGCAGTGAGGAGGACCTGCTGGCCTTTAAGTAATTCCAGCAGTTTTTATGGGAGCCACAACATGGACTTATCCTGAAGGGTGGGCACTAGTTGGCCCTTGTTTTTAGTTTTGTTGCCCCGCGTTTGTCCTCACCCAGATGGCCATGGATTGTTAGGACCCTCCCCATCAAAAAAAAGTTTTTTTATCCAAGTTGCTCATATGTGCGCCTCATCCCTTTTTTCCCCCTTTTCAGGTTATTTGGGGAGCCCCTCGAAAGAGGGTTTTTTAAAGGGAACATTTGGTGCTATTTTTTTACCCATTTAGATTACAATTTTGCCTATGTGGATTACAAATTTGTGACTGAGTTTGGGACTCTGCTCCAGTTCTATGACAAGCGTCAGAAGAAAAGAGACTAAAACATGTCCATGAGCATACTAGATAGGTGATATATATTTAAAATGTTTATATTATACTTATAATAATGTATTTGCACTATTTACCATATATGTGTCTCAAATATTCGCTCTGCCTCTGAGGAGTGCACGCTGTGGCCTCTCCTCGTACGTGCTTGCGTATTCATAAGCTATTTGTACGCTCATGCGTACGTCTTCTAAGAAGTTGCGTACATTTTGTAAATGAACGATCGTTATTAGTGAGCGAATGTTCGCTAATAGCACATAATAACATATATTTTGTACGCAAATACAAAGAATCTATTCGTCGAATACACGAATTTTAGGAAAAGTTCGGCGAATGTTCCGCGAAAATTTTTTTTCAATGATTCGCTCATCTCTATAAGATAGGTTGTAACTATAACAGTATCTTAAACTCTGTAGTCATGCATACAGCTATAAATGGAGTCAAAAGTCTGTGAAAAGGAATCACTGAAACTTTAGTTCTTTACATTGGGCATGCCACCCACAGCAAGCTCCAGCAGCATAAAATCAACTGTGCTGCACAGAGCTGGGAAAGATTATAAAAATAAACTTCTAGGTTATAGAGGTGTCATCTGGATGTGCTTGTCTGTATTTTATATGGTAAGCCTTATAAGAGAAAAAGCTCTTTTAAAGTTTTTTTTCCATTGTATATATAAATTAGGCAGTTTCGACAAACCATAAAAATGGGAATAAAAGCTGTAATTCACTCATCTTACTATATATATATATATATATATATATATATATATATATATATATATATTCTGCCCTGTTCCTATACCTCACCAGTCCCAGGTTACTTCTGTTTGCAAGGTGAATGCAAAGAATCAGCAACTTGCAGCAACTCACAGTATGCATTTCCATCAAAAGGCACCTAGTGGATATTATTTGTATTGTGCAGATTACTCTACACAAGTAGCAGGCAACCCACTATCCTCATATATGGCAGCTGACTACATAAAATGCAGCAACAGGTGTACAGTGGTAAATATATTTTTTTTACACAGCTGTATTTGTGGCTGGCATTTTCTGCATATATTTTGTTTTTATAATAAGAAAGAAAACTTTGAAGATCTTTTCTTGTTTTTGACGAAAAATGAAGGAAACACAAATGAAAGACATATACACCAATCAGCTATAACCTTAAGAACAGCTACTTAATATTGTATAGGCCCTCCTTGTGCTACTATATAAGTTGTGAGCTCTATTTATCAGACTTGTTTTTGCAGTATATCCCTCAGATGCTTGACTGGATAGAGATCTAGTGAAGTTTGGGGCCAGGTCAACAACAATTTTTGTTCTGTGGAAGTGCATATTATCCTGCTGAAAGAGGACACTGCCATCCAGGAATACCAATGAAAAGAAAGGATGTACTTGTTGTGAAACAATGTTTAGTTTGGCGCTATTTTGCAGAACCCATGTGAATGTCAGTAACCAAAGTTTCTTGCAGAACATTTCCAAAGCATCACACTGCATTGCCTTCTTCCCACAGTGCACCCTGGTGTCATCACCATTTTGGTGAAGCATAATATTGGCCTACTATAGGGGGTCATTATTATTACTGTGGGGAAATATGAGGACTTTATTACTACTGAAGGGGGGCTATAGTTGGCTTTATTACTACTGGGGGACTATAGGGGTGCATTAATACTACTGGGGACCAATTTATTACTGGGGCACACTATGGGTGCTTTATTACAATTGGTGGCACGATAGACTGGCTTTATTACTATTGGGGGCATTATTACAAAGGGGGGCATTATTACTACCGGGGTACTATGGTTGGTTTATTACTACAGGGGACATTATGCTAGCTTTATTACTACTGGAGACACTACAGGGAGAATTATTAACTCTGGGAGGCACTATAGTAGGCTTTATTACTACTGGGGCACTATAGGGGGAATTATTACTACTGGTGGGCTATGGGGAACATAATTACTACTGTGTGCACTATGGGGACATTATTACTTCTATAGCTACTATGGAAAGCCTTATTACTATTGAGGCAATGTAGCTGGCACTATTACTAAAGAAAACACTCTGGGAGAACATTATTACTACTGGTGGGACGTTTGGGAGCACTATTACTCTTTGGAAGCACCATGGCACAGTATCAACATAGTACAATTGTTTTTGGGGACACTAATTGCAGCACTATTATTGTCAGGGGCACTATTTGCTGGGCACAGTTTGTTTATGAGGGCAATAATTATTGAAGGAGGCACTATTGGTGTGGTTCTCTGATTTTCAATGGGACTACTTGTTTCAGTAGTATAGTATTTGGTGGCTTTGGGGAGCACAGCAGGAAAATTATTGTGGTAGCATCAGGATGAAGTAAAAGTGAGTAACCTCAAATGTATTGTGTGGCAAACTTTGCATAGACATCAGTGGCGTAGCTACCGGGGGGGCAGGGGGGGCGACGGCTCCGGGCCCAGTGACTCAGGGGGGCCCAGCAAGGATGACCTTGCCTACTATCAGGCGAATACAAGTGAGCGCTTCCATTATGGAAGCGCTCACTTGTATTTAGGGACCCCCATCAGACCTCAGATCAGCCCACCCAGCCACATAGGATTAAAATAAAAAACCTTACTTACCTGTTCTGCGCAGCGGCTGCCCTCCGGTCCGTGCTCTGCTCTCTGCCCTGGCGGCGCGCAGCGTCAGGTCATAGTGTGCGCGGGCCAGGGAAGAGAGCGGAGCGCGGACCGGAGGGCAGCTGCAGCGCAGAACAGGTAAGAAAGGTTTTTTATTTTAATCCTATGTGGCTGGGTGGGCTGATCTGAGGTCTGATGGGGGCACAATACGCTGATCTGAGGTCTGATAGGGGCACAGTAGGCTGATATGAGGTCTGATGGGGGCACAGTCTTCTGATCTGAGGTCTGATGGGGGCACAATACGCTGATCTGAGGTCTGATGGAGGCACAATATGCTGATCTGAGGTCTGATGGGAGCACATTATGCTGATCTGAGGTCTGATAGGGGCACAATACGCTGATGTGAGGTCTGATGGGGGCACAGTAGGCTGATGTGAGGTCTGATGGGGGCACAGTAGGCTGATGTGAGGTCTGATGGGGGCACAGTAGGCTGATCCGAGGTCTGATGGGGGCACAATACGCTGATCTGAGATCTGATGGGGGCACAATACGCTGATCTGAGGTCTGATGGGGGCACAATACGCTGGTCTGAGGTCTGATGGGGCACAATAAGCTGGTCTGAGGTCTGATGGGGGCACAATACGCTGATCTGAGGTCTGATGGGGGCACAATACGCTGATCTGAGGTCTGGTGGGGGGCACAATACGCTGATCTGAGTCTGATGGGGGCACAGTAGGCTGATGTGAGGTCTGATGGGGGCACATTCTGCTGATCTGAGGTCTGATGGGGGCACAATATGCTGATCTGAAGTCTGATGGGGCACAATACGCTGATCTGAGGTATGATGGGGGCACAGTACGCTGATCTGAGGTCTGATGGGGGCACATTCTGCTGATCTGAGGTCTGATGGGGGCACAATACGCTGATCTGAGGTCTGATGGGGGCACAATACGCTGATCTGAGGTCTGATGGGGGCACAATACGCTGGTCTGAGGTCTGATGGGGCACAATAAGCTGGTCTGAGGTCTGATGGGGCACAATACGCTGATCTGAGGTCTGATGGGGGCACAATACGCTGATCTGAGGTCTGATGGGGGCACAGTACGCTGATCTGAGGTCTGATGGGGCACAATACGCTGATCTGAGGTCTGATGGGGGCACATTCTGCTGATCTGAGATCTGATGGGGGCACAATATGCTGATCTGAGGTCTGATGGGGCACAATATGCTGATCTGAGGTCTGATGGGGGCACAGTAGGCTGATCTGAGGTCTGATGGGGGCACATTCTGTTGATCTGAGGTCTGATGGGGGCACAATACGCTGATCTGAGGTCTGATGGGGGCACAGTAAGCTGATGTGAGGACTAATGGGGGCACATTCTGCTGATCTGAGGTCTGATGGGTACAATACGCTGATCTGAGGTCTGATGGGGCACAATACGCTGATGTGAGGTCTGATGGGGGCACAGTAGGCTGATGTGAGGTCTGATGGGGGCACAATCTGGGGTCTGATGGGGCACAATACGCTGATGTGAGGTCTGATGGGGGCACAGTAGGCTGATGTGAGGTCTGATGGGGGCACAATCTGGGGTCTGATGGGGCACAATACGCTGATCTGAGGTCTGATGGGGGCACAGTAGGCTGATGTGAGGTCTGATGGGGGCATATTCTGCTGATCTGAGGTCTGATGGGGCACAATACGCTGATCTGAGGTCTGATGGGGGCACATTCTGATGATGTGAGGTCTGATGGGGGCAGGGGACTGTTAGTTTAGTGATGTAAAAACTGGGGACAGGTTTCCTTTAACATAGGAGTCCCGTTGTTTTTTAATCCTATTACTCCTATATTTTACTGCATTATATGGTAGAGTATTTAGAGTAGGGTAGGTAGAAAGTCTATTGTACTGTACTTAACAGCATAGATGATCTAGCAGTTTATACAGTCATCTTTCTAATACAATATTATAACCACAACTGGTAGTATGTGCCTGTGAAGTTGGAAACGTGCGTTTGGGAAGCCAAGTGGGGGGCCCACTCAAGTATGTTTCGCCCCCCCCCTGTGCTGAACCTCTAGCTACACCTCTGATAGACATGATTGGCTGGAAGAAGTTGTCATGTGGTCTGGGCTGAATAGAGAAGAGGAAAGTGAATGTTTGCATCAGGGGACATGCCACTGAATCTACTGTAGTAGTAGTAGTGGTGTAGTGCTGTATACTCCCCTATGTGCTATATTGGTGGTGTCTGTCATTTTGAAAGAAAGAATAGAGCTGCATACTGTGTTATTCTTTCTGTCAAATCTGAGGGAACTGCTAATGAGGGCTCAGAACAGAGCATCTGACAGCAACGTGAGAATAGCCTTGTTTTATTAAAAATGACCTTTCACCACTCCTAACATGTCTGTTTTAATACCTTCATGCATTCCCCATGTAATAACAATTCTGGAACATCTATTCTTATGTCTGTATGTTGTGCCGTTCTTTTATCATTTCTACAAGAAGTTATGAATGAATTTCTAGCAGTCTGCAGTAAGGGTATAGAGGGGTGGTAACCAGTGGGGGTGTGTACCTGTACAGTCTAAAGATGGCAGCACTGATTGGATAGAGTTAGACAGTGCAGGTACACACTCCTGACTTGTTACCTCCCCTCTGTACCCTTACTGCAGATTACTGATTACTGATTACTACTAATAATTCATCCATAACTTCTAGTGCAAATAATAAAGGAATGGTACAACATACAGACATAAGAATAGATGTTCCAGACTTGTTATTACATGGAGAATACATGAGGCTATTAAAACTGGCATGTCAAGAGAAGTCAGGATTAACTTTTTACAGCAACTTACCTGTGGAATCAGACCAGATAGTCTTTGTTCTCCACACACATTGGCAATGTCACTTTCATCAGTTCACCATTCTTGTTACCACGTCTGTTAGGTACAAACTATTGCATGCCATTTTAGATATGCTCCAACCCAGATTTCTGGTTACTGATTGCTGCACTGTATGCTGCCCATTGCACTCCACATGCCCTACCTTGAACCCATACAAATACTTAACATCACAGACGCCCAATTACCATCAAGCTGGAGCCCCAGAACCAGGGTGTCTTAGTGAGCAATAGTGTGAGGAAAGCCACTGTTATTGAGTGTGAAAACCAGAGCCACTACCACTCCAATCCTCCCACACGAATGTGCGATAAGAACTTACAAAGTATAGTCAATATAGCAGTAAAGCACTTGAAAAACCATACATTCAGTGTTTGTTTATACTTTAACGCACGCAAAGTACTGTTGCATCTTTTGTGTTTGTATTGCAGCCACAACTGTGTGCACAATTATTTCATTGATGTGTTAACTAACTTTTTTGCATTATTTTCAAGTACAAGGCTGCTTTCACATGACTGTGTGAGGTCCATGTGACAGCTGCATTTCCCAGACTGACTGCAGCTCATGTTAGCCGAATTCACTGCATCATAGTGATCTATGATGCAACGGGTTTGTGTCACATGAGCATCGGTTGGTCTGGGAAAGGCAGCAATCACACAGATGGGACTTTCATGGCTGACACATGTCTGTGTGACAGTAATTTTACCTTGAGTAGAATTATTGTGTATAATGTCTACATACACTTATCTGTTATACTGTTTGCCTGCTGACCGTCTGTGCTTAAACCTCTGTTTTATCAAAACCGTTCAAATACATTTTTCCTTCAGGTAATTTTATTCTAATATGAACAATTTGTTTTACAGTCTCACTGGGGAAGCTTACATTTCCCAGAAGACTGTTCCTAAGGAAACATTTGATAGTTTTGACAGCAAAATGCTGTTTATAGTGAATGTATAAGACCATTTCAATGAGTTTAATAAGGGAGAGGAATCGAATCTTTAATTACAAGATAATTGTGACTTGTCAGAGAAACTGAAGCAACTATTACAGCTGTTTAAAAGACAGTATCTATCCAAGACAAGAGAAGGGCTTTTTATGTTCCTGCAATTGTAGTTTGTTGATTGTATTTTCTATTTTACATCGAAAATAATTCCAAACAAAGTACTGTTGTGTCTTAAGACTTTTACTATATAAATGTAGCAGGTGAGAAATCACGTTCTGCCACAAATGGACAATCATACTTCTTATTCTTCTTAGTACTAACTCAAAAACACATGTAAACTGGTATACTGACACTAGAACAAAGCTCGTGGCACCTGCTACATCTGTTTATTACATGCTGTCACTTAGCCCCTTTGGAACCAAGCTTTTTTGGCCTTAAAGGGAGTCTGTCATCAGCAGCAGCTATAATAAACCAGGGCCGTCATCTATTACGCTGTGCGTGTTTGAATCCAACTTTATAGATGTTTTAAAATTCCATGCGTCCATGGTATAGAATTTCAACTTTTTTTAAATATGCAACTGTTCCCTGAATGGAGGGCATTCCCATTGCCCTTGGTGCATGAAATATCCCCTCATTCAGCTTTCCTGCCGCTCCCTCTGAAGTTTTATTGACAGGGCCATACATTATCTACGTCACCTTGCCTAGCCTTGTCTTCTTGCACTAACGACATGACAATGGCACATGCCCAGTAGAGCCGAGAGTCTTTGCTGGGATTAAAAGAAGCCTATGGCTCATATGCTGACTTTGACAGGGCATGAATATGCGTTGATCTAATCCATTCCATCACTGGCGTAGCTATAGGGGTCGCAGAGGTCGCAGTTGCGACGAGGCCCCTTGCCAGAAGTACTCTGCTAATTCTCTATTTTTCGTTTTATAAGATGCAGTGCAGATGCAGTGCTGGAAGCTCTTATCAAGTCAGCTACAGTTACATTACTCATCATACGTCACCTTGCAAACTATTTTTAACTCCTTAGTGCCCCCTTCTGCACTGTGGATTTTGCCTCCTCTGTGCCCTCTCCATGCTGTGGTTTTGCCTCCTCCGCGCCCACTCAACAAAGTGGGTTTTGTCTCCTCTGCGCCCCCTCCACGCAGTGGGTTTTGTCTCCTCCGTGCCCCCTCCACAAGGTGGGTTTTGTATCCTCTGTGCCCCCTCTACGCGGTGGGTTTTGCCTCCTTCGTGCCCCCCTTCACAGGGCGGTTTTGCCTCCTCTGTGCCCCCTCCACACGATAGGTTTTGCCTCCTCTGTGCCCCCTCCACACGATAGGTTTTGCCTCCTCTGTGCCCCCTCCACACGATGCGCTTTGCCCCCTCTGTGCCCCCTCCACACGATGCGCTTTGCCTCTTCTGTGCCCCCTCCACATTGTGGTTTTGCCTTCTGAGTGCACTATAGTCCACACACAGATTTTTGCAATAAGCGATGCCTCTAATCCCATCCAGTCTCCTCTATGTTCCAGCACAATAAGAATGTCCACTTATTGCCATCTACAGGAGTGATGTGCCTTAGGGTCCCTTCACACATCTGCAAGTGTTTTGTGGTCCGCAAATTGCGGATCTGGAAAACACGAAAACCAGCCATGTGCGTACCGAATTTTGCAGACCGCACATGGCCGTCACTATGATAGAAATGCCTATTCTTTTCCATGGCTGCGGATAAGAATAGGACATGCTCTATCTTTTTTGCTGGGCCATGGAACGGACGTGCGACCCTATGTGCTGTCCGCATCTTTTGCGGCTCCATTGACCTGAATTAGCCTGCACTGATTCCTCGAAATTGCGGAATGGATGCGGGCCCATTCACACAGAGCACTAAGGGAAGGGGGCCCAAGCTGAACTCTTGCATCAGGGCCTATGAGCCTTTAGCTACGCCCCTGCATTCCATTGTAGCTCTGGTTGTATGTTTAGGGTTGTTGTCCTGCTGGAACGTGAACCTCCACCCCAGTCTCAAGTCTTTTGCAGCCTCTAACAGGTTTTACTCCAGGATTGCACTGTATTTAGCTCCATCCACCTTCCCATCAACTCTGACCAGCTTCCCTGTCCCTGCTGAAGAAAAGCATCCCGACAGCATGATGCTGCCACCACCATGTTTAACCATGGGGATGGTGTGTTCAGAGTGATATGCAGTGTTAGTTTTCCACAACACACAGAGTTTTGCATTTAGGTCAAAAAGTTCAACTTTGGTCTCATCTGACCAGAGCACCTTCTCCCACATGTTTGCTGTATCATGTAGATGGTGTGTGGCAAACTGCAAACTGGACTTCTTATGGCTTGCTTTCAAAAATGCCACTCTTCCATAAAGGTCAGGTTTGTGAAGTACACGACTAATAGTCGTCCTCTGAACAGATTCTTCCACCTGAGCTGTGAATCTCTGCAGCATCCCCAGAGTGACCATGGGCCTCTTGGCTGCTTCTCTAATTAGTGTTCTTCGTGCCTGTGCTGTCAGTTTAGGTGGACAGCCAGGTGGACATCCCAGAGCTTGGGATATTTTTTATAACCTAACCCTGCTTTACATTTCTCCACAACTTTATCCCAGACCTGTCTTATGTGTTCCTTGGTTTTCATGATGCTGTTTGATGGCTAATGTTCTCTAACAAACCTCTGAGGCCTTCACAGAACAGCTGTAGTTATTCTGAGATTAAATTACATACAGGGAGACTTTATTTAGGTGACTTCTGAAGGCAATTGGACACACTGGCTTTTATTTAGGGGTATCCGGTAAAGGGGGCTGAATACAACTGCACACCACACTTTTCAGATGTTTATTTAAAATTTTGAAAAACATATATTATTTTATTTTCATTTCACACAAACAGTACTTGCTACTTTTTGTTTCTATCACATAAAATCTCAATAGAATGCATTTATGTTTGTAGGTGTAACGTGCAAAAATGTGGAAAAGTTTAAAAAGTATGAATACTTTTTCAAGGCACCATATGCCTGTCAGGCTCTGCATCTCTGGCGCACCCTAATGTCAGTATTGCATTGATATTTTAATACAATGTACTGCATAAACAGTACGATGTATTATAGAAGCAATTAAAGCCTGTTAAAGTCCCCTTGTTGGACTAGTAAATGGTTAAAAAAGGTTAACTAAGGTTTCATTAAATAAAAAAATCATAATACACATTTTTTCTATAGAAAAAAAAAGTGTTTCAATGGAAAAAATGCAAAAATAAAATCCCCTCTACAAATTTGGCGCCATAAAATAATCCTGTAATTTATCCCATATGGTGAAAGCTGTAAAAAAATGCCAGAATTTATGGTTTTTCTTGCTTAATCACCACCAAAATAAAATTAAAAGATATAGAGATAAAGAGATAAAAAAATGTTAGTTACCCCATAATGATAATAATAGAAACTGCAAGTCGCCCCACAAAAATAAAGCTCTCATACAGCTCCGCAGAACAAAAAAATGAAAAAGTTATGGGTCTTGGGATGCAAAAACATATCTTTTTTTAAAGGGTTTTAATAGTACAAAAGTAGTAAAGCGGGAAAAAAAACTATATGTATTTGGTATCGTACTCAGAGAATAAAGTTATAATTTTATTTATGCTGAAAAATTAACACTGCTATATTTATAACGTAAAAACTCATGCCCCCGAAAAGAGTTAAAAAAAAGTTAATCAGTAAGTTATCTGTACTCCAAAACCGTGCCATTAAAATTTCCAACTTTTGACCCTCAAAAAAATAAGCACTTATATGGCTACATCAAAGGAAAAATAAAAAAATTATAGCTTTTGGAATGTGACAATCAAACATGAAAAAATGGCTTGGTCATTAAAGTGGTATTCCCATCTTAGACAATGTGGGTATATCGCTAGCACCGATGGGACCCGCACCTATATAGAGAACACAGAGGGGAGCGCTGTGCCTGGAGGACCCCGGGTTTCTCCCTGGGGAGCGTACCGTGTATGCTCAGCTATTTTGGGCGGCTCCATAGAAATGAATGGAGGGCGACTGCGCATGCGCAGTGCACTCTCCTTCCATTTTGGGGCTCCATTCTCGATATAGCTGCTGGGACCCGCACCTATAAGACAATGGGCGCATATCCTAGCAATATGCCCTCATTGTCTAAGATGGGAATAACCCTTTAAGGCCTAAAAGAGACTGGTCACTAAGGGGTTAAAGGATATGTTTATGATAAAAACCTCTTAAAATACACTATCATCAAGTTTGCTGGTTGGCTAGAAGTTATAAGATACATTTGATAGCAGGACAAACCAAAAGGAATAGGGATGAGGGATGTGTTTCTGGGGAATGTTCAAAGCCATCAAAAGGTTTAGACAGTGGTGTATAGGAATCAACAACCCTTAGTACGATTATAGCTTGTACAGTGGTCCCTCAAGTTGCAATATTAACCCCTTAAGGCCGAAGCTACTTTTACACTTAATGCCGAAGCCACATTTTTTAAATCTGCCATGTGTCAGTTTATTAATTCATAACTTTGGGATTCTATCACCGATTCGACTGATTCCAAGATTGTTTTTTCATGACATATTGTACTCCACGACAGTGGTAAATTTGAGTCAATATAAATCACCTTTATTTATAAAAAAAATCCTAAATTTACAGAAAATTTGGAAAAATGTGTAATTTTCAAACTTTGAATTTGCTATTAAGGCAGATAGTGATCCCTCACAAAATAGTTATTACTTTACATTTCCCATATGTCTACTTTATGTTGCCATCATTTTGTAGATGTAATTTTATTTTTTGGGGATGTTAGAAGGCTTGGAATTTTAGAAGCAATTCTTAAAATTTTTAAGAAATTTTCCAAAACCATTTTTTTAAGCACCAGTTCAGTTCTGAAGTCACTTTGTGGGGCTAACATAATAGAAACCACCATAAATTACCCCATTTTAGAAACTACACCCCTCAAGGTTTTCAAAACTAATTTTACAAACTTTGTTAACCCTTTATGTATTACACAAGATTTAAAAGAAAATGGAGATGACATTTCAAAATTTCACTTTTTTTTGCAGATTTTCCATTTTAATCCATTTTTTCCTGTAACACATCAAGGGTTAATAGCAAAAAACCTCAAAAACTATTACCCTGATTCTGCGATTTACAGAAACATCCCATATGTGATTGTAAACTACTGTATGGGTGCATGGCGAAGCGCAGAAGGAAAGGTGCGCCAGATGGTTTTTGGAGGGCGAATTTTGCTGGACTGGTTTTTAGACACCATGTCCCATTTGAAGCCCCCCCCCCCCCCTGATGCACCCCTACAGTAGAAACAACCAAAAAGTGCCCATATTTTGTAAACTAAGGGATAAGGTGACAGTGTTATTGATACTATTTTGGGGTACATATGATTTTTGACTACTTTATATTACACTTTTTGCTAGGCAAGGTAAACAAAAATGGCTGTTCTGGCTCAGTTTTTTTTTTTTTTACTGTGTTCACCTGAGGGGTTAACTAATGTGATATTTTTGTAGAGCAGGTTGTTACGGACGTGGCGATACCTAACATGTATATTATTGTGTAATTTATTTAAGTTTTACACAATAATATCATTTTTGAAACAACAAAATCGTGTTTTAGTGTCTCTGTTGTCTGAGAGCTGTAGCTTTTTTATTTTTTGGGCAATTGTCTCAGGTAGGGGCTCATTTTTTGCGGGAAGAGGTGACGGTTAGATTGGTACTATTTTGAGGGGTATATGCCTTTTTGATCGCTTGGTATTACACTTTTTGTGATGTAAAGTGACAAAAAATTGCTTTTTTGACCCTGTTTTTATTTTAGTTTTTTTACTGTGTTCCCCTGAGGGGTTAACTAATGTAATATTTTTGTAGAGCAGGTTGTTACGGACGTGGCAATACCTAACATGTATAGTTTTTTTTTATTTATTTAAATTTTACACAATAATATCATTTTTTAAACAAAAAAATCATGTTTTAGTGTCTCCATTGTCTGAGAGCTGTAGTTTTTTTATTTTTTGGGCAATTGTCTCAGGTAGGGGCTCATTTTTTGCAGGAAGAGGTGACGGTTAGATTGGTGCTAGTTTGAGGGGCATACGCCTTTTTGATCACTTTGTATTATACTTTTTGTGATGTAAAGTGACAAAAAATGGCTTTTTTGACCCTGTTTTTATTTTATTTTTTTTTACGGTGTTCACCTGAGGGGTTGGGTCATGTGATATTTTTATAGAGCGGGTTTTTACGGACACGGCGATACCTAATATGTTAAGGTATTTTATTTTCTTCATTTTTAATCAATTAATGTGCTTATATGGGGAAAAATGGGATTTTTTTTTTTTACTTTTTATTTTTTTTTACACTTTTTTGACTCAGACCCACTTGGTTCTTGAAGATCCAGTGGGTCTGGTGTTTTACAATACACTGCAGTACGCTGTATAGTGTACTGCAGTGTATTTTCATTCATAGTAAGCTTTACCATCGGAAGCGTCCGGTTGCCATGGCAACCATCGGGACGCTGCCACAGCAGATCAGCGTCCCGATGGGAGGGAGCTCCCTCTCTCTCTCCTCCCCACACCATCGGTGCGCTACCAGACTAGCCAATCACAGCGATCGCTGGCCCGGGACCGCCCCCATTGGTCCCGGGCTGGTTAGCTGACACCCCTGGCTGTAAGTAACAGCCGGGGTCTCAGCGCTGTCACCATGTCATCAGACATGGTGACAGTTTAATGCCATGACGGCTTATCCCGTCATGGGGCGGCAAGCGGCTCCTGCCCATGACGGGATAAGCCGTCATTGGGCGTTAAGGGGTTAATGAGTTCCAGGACGACCATTGTATGTTGAAACCATTGTAAGTTGAGTAATCGGTTCCAAAGCCCCAAAATGTCATCCAAGAAAATGAAGATTTAAGACAAATAAGTGGATAACTAAGACAAATTAAACAAGTCCTTACACATAACAGTCAGAAATAGCTGCTAATTAGCAACTAATACAATTATTTCACCAGAGAAGTGGTTGGATCTGAGTCTGGTTTCAACTTATGATAGGTCAAAAAAGACGATTGTATGTTGAAAATATTGTATCCTGATTCCTGAGGCCATTGTATCTTGAGGGACCACTGTATAGCGTATATACATTGATATCAATTACTGTATATACAATTCTATAAATGTATTTTTGTAAAACACTTAAATAAACTAAAAACAAAAGTAAAACATAGGCCTTCTATTCAATATGCAGAACCCAGAAATGCAGTCTACCTGCTATATGATATTTTCACATGTGTAATACATATAGTCATACACTGAACACAAGATGAACATTTTTTGTATTATCTTTTATTTCATTTTTTTTTATTTTACTTTTAAAATGAAATGGTTCTTATTGTAGCCCTGCTGAGTGTTCCTTCTGTAAGATCAAGAGTTCCTTCTTTTATAATCCTCTCTCCTTGTGCATAATCCTTTACTAGAGTCTAATGTTTTCTGGCTACATAGGATGTTATTACTGCATGGAGAGTAGAAAGTGAGTTTGTTGTATGTGGGTGGCGTTAATCCTTTAGTAATGAACACCTTTCTCAAATCAGGCCATGTTTTCATCTTCTTTGTGATTTCATGAATTTGCTGGTTTTGTTTTCATGCATTGTTATATATTTCTCAATGATGGGGTTCACTCTGTCTTCACTTTCAATGTCTCTTTTGTAGCTTTTATGCTTTTCTCAGATCATTTTGAAACTAGAATATGAACTGAAAAGTGATTTTAAGCTTTCTGACAGAGTTGATCCATATATTTTTCTGTAATTTACACCGTTTTGCATTTTCATCATGAATCCAGACATTCATATCCTAAGGTGAGCTTACCATTGTTACCGAGGTCCCACCTACCTCACTCTTATACCTTCAGAATTCGACTAATTTAGATAAATGCACATTGTCCTAATGCAAATGGCTGGTTTCCAGACTTCTCTTTTTCCCCCTCTCTTGAGGTCTATGTTCCTTCCATACATATTTTGAAAAGAAACTGTTAATGGCTTGAGTCAATGACTGCAATAATCACCCTTGTCTTCTAAAAAAAAAAATCCTCATAAAAACCAGTATCTAGCCACGTTCTTCAACCTCTTAAAAATAGTACATAAAATCAAGGACCTTACCTAGGGTAATCAAAAGTCCGCACTCATCTGCTCTATTATCCTTCTTCTCAGGGCAGATTTTAGACCAACTGTGGCCCTGGGCAAAATTAAAGATGCAGCCCCAAATGCCCAAATATTGTACCAACAACACAATCACACTTGAGTCACATTGTTGTGCAGAGATACGCAGCATTAATCTCTAATGGTTCCCAGGGCATTCCTAGGGTCTTAAAATATCAGGAGCATAAACCCCAAATGCATAACTCACCCCCCCCAAATAACTTTAAAGGGGTTGTCCCATCTCAGACAATGGGGGCATATCCCTCTGGGAGCCGCACCTACAACAACATTGGAGCAGGGAGATTTGTACCTGGAGGACCCCGGGGTCCAGCCACCACCAGGCGCAGCTCCCCTCTGCTACCATAGAAATCAATGGGAGTGCACTGCGCATGCACGGCCATTACTTCCACTCATTTGTATGGAGCCGACGGAAATAGCCAAGCCAGCGCTCGGCTATTTTTGGTGGCCCCATAAAAATGAATGGAGGGCGGCTGCGCATGCACAGTGCGCCCTCCTCAACTTTCCCCGGGGACCCACACCTATCAGACTAGCGATATGCCCCCATTGTCTGAGATGGGACAACCCCTTTAAGGGTTTTTTTCTGGTTTGCATCAACATCCTTTAAAAGTTACAGCTGTAGCTGTAACTTTATAATATATTTCTTTTCTGTTTTTTGCTCCTATGTTCCGTCTGAGCTGTGGTCACATGACCATGTCCATGCAGCTCTTTCCTATTTCCTGTGATGTTATGTCCATGGATGTGTCAAAGCAGCAACTGGGCAGTGATAGAAGAGAACCTACATAGCTGGGTGGGAGGAGCTATAAACTAGCTGGGCGTTGACAGTGGCAGTGACAAGGCAGTGTCTATGTAACTAGCTGGGTGGGTGACGCTATAAACTAGCTGGGTGTTGTTAGGGGCGGTGCTAGACTTGGCGGCAGAGAAAGGAGAACTGCATCATGGGTTTGGTTGGATACAGCAACAGGAAGTGCTATATATAGGATGGAAACCTACCAAGGTGATTTGTTTATGTGGTGAAAATGGGTCAGGAGAGTCCATACTAAAAAAATGCACGGGGAAGAAATATATATGAGGCAAGCAACTACATGAACATATGTGTTAAAAAACATAGCAATCTCAGAAAACAATTAAAACAATAAAGCCTGGGCCTGGATCACTTTTCTTTGATTAAATGAACAGTAGATTTGTTAGCAGTTAAAATGGAGGATTCTGGCAAAGTCCAGATCTCACCAGCTCAGTCATTGCTGTGTAAGTGCAGCATCTGCAACTGAACCAGCTTGGAAAAAGAAAGAACTCGGCTTCAGTTCCAATTAGTACCTCTGAACAGAAGCAGAGTTCGGTTTCAGGTTTTAAAGCAGTTTTCTACTTTAAAAAACAATTACCGAAGTTATTCAAGGAAGTCACGTGCAACTTCGCGAATAACTAACTTTGGCTCATCGGAGCCCATACATTTTGATATTGTACAGAGATGGCTCTCCATACAGTATTCCGAATCCGAAGTTTTAAACGAAGTGACTTCGGATGTAGTATCCAAAGCTTGCTTCACTCATCACTACTTATATTTTAAAGAAGTTGAAATAAAAGTTTATAACAGCTCATTAGAGGAAAGCTGGGTTACCAACAAAGCAATTTTGCCCTGTTGGTTTATGTGTTGTAATTTGGAATCAATTTCTTCCCTGGCTCATGTTGAGCTCCAGGTCCTAGAATTGTTCAGTAAATTACAGGCAGTAGTGCGTATCAACAGAGTCTCAAGCTATCCTGCTTAGATGGGGTTTGGTGGAATATAATGTAGTCATGTGGAGGATCTCAGTCCCTATGCAGGCAGCTTCTATTAGAACACGATCAGAGGACATACCTCTGTCCCCCACATCAAACAACTTTCACACTCAATGCTTCTTCCCTCCATGGTAAGGGGAAGCTCCTGAGTGGTTGATGCAGGCTGTATGACCAGCACAACCAAACAGCGCTTCTCAGGTTCAGGGGACGCTCTCATTACACTGTGAACTTTCTGGCGTACGTTATAGTAAATCTGGTGGGTCCTACTAAGCCCCAACCCTTTTACTCACATTTTTTTTAAGTGGTGAGAAGCTTAAGAAGTCACAAATTTTGGTACAAATATGGCATGCACCATAATTTGAGACTTTTTTTACGCCATAGTAGTGGCATAAAAGAATTAGTAAGCATCCCCCACTGTTTCTTCATCTTTTGGCAGTCCCATGTAAGGTCTTAAAAAGGATGTGAAAGAATAGGTCAGTTTTTGACAACCCCTGCCCCATTTGGCCAGACCTCTAAAGGAAGGATTACATGCTTTCTGGGGCCAGCTTCCTGCTCCTTCTCATCCAGGCATGCAATGTTCCCCTGGGCTCCCTCGATGTCAACATTCAGTTTGACATCACCACAGTCAATCACTGGACACAGTGGTGATCGGCTTCCCTTAGGTCATGACAAATTGTCACATGACACAAGGGGATCCACACTCTGGACAAACCAGATGTTGACATTGAAGAATCCCAACAGAGGAGGAGGAGGAGTGAGGTGCCGGCCAGGAAGGAGGTAAGTAATTCTTCTTTTACACGTCCGGCCAAATGTGGTGAGGGGATTCTTTCACAACCCCTTTAATCCTCAATCGAAGGAAGATGACTGCAGTGCAACCTGGGACATTATACATCCCCTTAATAGAATAACAGTACAGCTCTAAAGTCTGCACGTAAAACTCTCACATGCTGATATCTGGTACAAAATCCTGGGATACCTTGCCATCTGCTTCAGAGGATGCACTATAACCAGCCATGTGTTAAACAATGAGCGGTCATGCCCAAGAGTAGATCATTTTAGGGTGTGAGTTATTAACTATTTATAGCGTTATTATCATTACATTCTGTGAAACTTCTTTGAGACAGCTACATAAAATTGCATTGAAAATGGTATTCTACAGTGGTGCTCTTCTCAAAGAAGCTGTATGTATAATATATGCAAATTATTATATATGTAGCAGCAGTACCTAAAGAGATCTATTCTTGTTTTCTCCCTGCTGCTCTATTCTGGCTCTGTTACCACCGGACCGTCGTCACTGGACTTGTCAACTTCCACAAGGTCAGAGTCACATGTGCCACTGTAAGAAATAACTGGCCTCAGTGATGATATATCCCCAAGTGGCATAAGACCCATCTCTACAAGCAGCACAGTGATGTACTGCTTGTAGAGATGTCACCATTGAGGCTAGTCATTGGCTGCAGCAGCACAAGTCATCCTGTCCAGGGGAAAGTTGAGAGGTAGGGACTCAAATTCATTAAAGACATCCCAGGGGCCACAGAGCCAAAACACAGGATATAGATCTCTTCACAGTTACTGTTGGTGGGGGATTTAAAAATAAAAACCTGGACAACCCCTTTAGAACTCCAGCAACACAACAGAGCAGTCAATCAAACTGACCCTCTTATGATAAGGAGATGACTCTGCTGAACCAACCTTAAGGTGGATTTGGACGCACAAATAATCGTCCAAATTATCGTGAACAGTCGTTCCCAATTATCTTGCCATCTAAATGAAACACTCATTCATTGGGTGATCCTGTTGTTAAATATACAATTATGTATAAAGGACATTACAGGGAAAGACTGTATAGTTAGGGATAGAGTGTGTTTGAATGATGGATGCCTGTTTTGGATTTGAGTTCTGCCACACGATTGAATAGGGCCTGTTACTCTGGCCTTTTTGAGTCTGCAAATAAATAAGCCATGACCCAGATATGTTGCTGAATGTAATGAAAGTGGGATAATTGGTGGATGCTGATATTGCAACAATATATGTACAACACAAGTGGGCTAAGTGGTGGATGCTAATTTAGCAACAATATATGTGGAAACAACATTGTATCCTGGTTAAAAAAACACACTATCGATATCCAGCCAGTCTCCAAACCCTGATACCCATATACCTCTACTTGGAAGGGCCTCTAAAATAATCTGTTATCATCAGTCAGCTGATAGTTTTAATATCCCCCTTTTCTTTGTTGGTGTTTCTTTTGGGGTACTATTTGTTTTAACTTATGAAATAAAGTTTAAGTCATTTAATGAATTTTGAGGGGATCCCTAGTGGGATTTTTTGTGATCTAAGTGATCATTGTGTATATTACATATAGTAACACATCTCCTATTTTTCTAATCTGATTTTATTTTCTGATTACAATTTTTTTTATTCTGCTTCCATAACATGATTATTGGGGCATCTTGTATGAGTTGTTATTAAAGGGAGGCTTTCACCTGTTTTTCACCTATATAACTAAGAGCACTGCCCCACAGAAGATTGCATACACATCCCAGACATACCAGTGTGTACTTTGTGTCTGTATTACATGTCACATCCCAGACATACCTGTGTCCACTTTGTGTCTGTATTACATGTCCAGGAAAAGCACTTTTATTCTGCTGGCAAACAGCTCCCAAGTGCCCAGCTCTGCTGCTGCTGAAAACCAGACTGAAGAGGGAAGGGCTGCTTTAGCCTCTCATATCTTGGGATTGGTAGCAGATAGAAAAATGGTTCTGACCTTCTTTGAAAGCTGACATTTCAAGCTTTCAAATGATACCAAAAGTGTTATATCCACTGTATCAGAATAAGTGTGTGTCCTGTGCAATGTATGCATGCCTTGAACAACCATTCAAAGATGAATACATTTGCACTAGATGCAATCACGTTGCATGTTTGGAAGCCCAGATCTTGGATCTAAATAAGCAGTTTGACATACTTAGGGGCACTGAACACCTGGAGAGAGGCTTAGACCTCACAGTGCAGGCACTGGCTGGGGTCAGTGAAGAGGAGGAGGATGGAGATGGGCAAGAGCAGGACTATCAGGTCAGCAGTTGGGTTAATGTAGTAAGAAGGGGTAGAGGGAAAAGTGCCAGGGAGGCTAGTCCTGAGCTGGAACGCCCTATTAAATATGCCTGTTTGGCTGATATTAGGGATGAAAGCCCAGGACCAGCGACACTGCAGCAGGCCGTTTCTCCTAGTAACCAGGAGGATGACCGCTGCAGGAAGGATGGGAAAAGGAGAGCAGCAAAGGCCAGACAGATGCTGGTGGTAGGGGACTCTATAATTAGGCGGACAGACAGGGTCATCTGTCGCCGAGACCGTGAATGCCGAACAGTGTGTTGTCTCCCGGGTGCTCGGGTTCGGCATATCGCGGATCGGATTGACAGATTGCTGGGAGGGTCTGGGGAAGACACAGCGGTCATGGTACACATTGGCACCAATGACAAAGTCAGGGGGAGATGGAAGGTCCTTAAAAATGATTTTAGGGAACTAGGAGAGAAGCTCAAGTCCAGGACCTCCACGGTAGTGTTTTCAGAAATACTACCAGTGCCACGAACGTCACTAGAGAGACAACGGGAGATTAGGGAGTTAAATAAGTGGCTCAGAGGCTGGTGCAGGAAGGAAGGGTTTGGGTTCATGGAGAACTGGGCCGACTTCTCTGTCGGCTACAGATTATACAGTAGGGACGGGCTGCACCTTAATGGGGAGGGTGCAACTGCCCTGGGGGAAAAAATGGTTAGACGGCTGGAGGAGCTTTTAAACTAGGATCTGGGGGGAGGGTGGGGGAATCATACTAATAAGGGGGTAGATAGTGTAGATAGAGAGTGGGTCATAGGGGGGGAGAGTGGGGGGTTAGTGGGGGTTGGGATTAGTGAGGAATGCAGGGAGAATATTGGGCAAAACATCAACCAAAGTAACCCAAAAACCCCGGATATTCATTTCACAGGTAATAGTAATTTAAAAAGGGGGGTAAAAAATATAGTCCTCAAAAATAAAAATACAGCCACAAAATGGGATATTTTTAAAAGCATCCTAATATCTAATTGTGAGAGGTACATACCTTATGGGAATAAAAGGTCAAAAAACAAGAAAAAACCAATGTGGATAAATAGAACTGTAAAGAAAGCAATAAATGACAAACAGAAAGCATTTAAATCGCTAAAACAGGAGGGGAGCGAGGAAGCATTGAAAAACTATAAGGAAAAAAATAGAATATGTAAAAGACAAATAAAAACAGCCAAACTAGAGACCGAGAGATTAATCGCCAAAGAGAGTAAAACTAACCCTAAAATGTTCTTTAATTATATAAATGGTAAAAAGTATAAACCTGAAGGTGTCGGCCCCTTACAGAGTAATGAGGGGGGAGTTGCAGAGAGCGATGAGGACAAAGCAAAGCTACTAAATATCTTTTTCTCCACTGTATTCACTGAGGAAAATAAACTGTCAGATGAAATGCAGAATATAAAAGTAAAGAAGTAGAGCTGCGTCTTAAAAAGATTAAAATAGACAAATCGCCAGGACCGGATGGCATACACCCCCGTATCCTAAGAGAATTAAGTAATGTCATCGCCAGACCCTTATTTCTGATATTTAAGGACTCTATGCTGACAGGGAGTGTTCCACAGGATTGGCGCATAGCAAATGTGGTGCCAATATTCAAAAAGGGTCCAAAAACAGAGCCCGGGAACTATAGGCTGGTATGTTTAACATCTGTCATGGGAAGTGACGGTGCGTGCGCAAATGAATGGAAGCGCTTGCAGTGTTCGGCACTGCAAGCACTATTGCGCATGCGCCGGGCACGATTACAATGCGCAGGCGCAGGATTTCAGCGCTAGACCGAACGGTCTAGCGCTGTCAATCACTCAACAAAGGGGCGTGCACTTAGGCAGGGGGGTGAGCCTCGGAGCCAGGAGGGCGGTGAAGAACCAGTGCTCGGAAGGAAAGAGCCCGCCCCCCAGTGCTCTGAAGGCTCATTAGCATAATTTTTAAAGTAAGGATTTCTCCTCAACCGCTGCTTTATACTCTGCTATTCAGGTATGTACCTTCATAGGAAAACTGCCCCTATTAACCTATGTATTAATATACATAGGTTAGAACAGGGTGACCGAGCCTCTTTAACACAGGACAGTACACTGCTACAGATGGATCTGGATAGACTGGAGGCTTGGGCAGAGAAGTGGCAGATGAGGTTTAACACTGACAAATGTAAAGTTATGCATATGGGAAGGAATAATGCAAGTCACCAGTACATACTAAATGGTAAAATATTGGGTAACTCTGACATGGAAAAGGACATAGGAATTTTAGTGAACAGCAAACTAAGCTGCAGAAACCAGTGTCAGACAGCTGCTGCCAAGGCCAATAAGATAATGGGTTGCATCAAAAGAGCCATAGATGCCCGTGATGAGAACATAGTCCTGCCACTTTACAAATCACTAGTCAGACCACACATGGAGTACTGTGTACAGTTCTGGGCTCCATTTGGGGTACATACAATATATTGTTTAACTTTATAAGAAAAAAAAAGAAAAACAACAAACATTTATTTTTTATGTTTTCCTTAATTAAAAAAAAATAACTTTTTTTTTTAGAAAGTATTTTGCTTCTGTGTTGCTACCTTTATTTTTCCAATGGAGCAGTGTGGGATTTGTTTTTAGCAGAATGCAGCAAGATAGCAATTTTTTAACTTATAGTTTTTATTTTTCTAAAACCTTTTGGCTCTTTTTCACTTTTTATTGTAGTCTCACTAGAGTACTTGATTGTCAAAACTGACATGCAGCCTATTAACCCTGCCTCCTGCATGGCCTAACAAGCTTCAGTTTATGGCAGACTTAGAGGCCATTGTTAGGATTGGAAAATACATACAATGCAACGGCACACTGCTAACCAGATAAAGCACAAAATGCCATAGAGATATGAGGTATTCTGAAGCTAATGCTATGCTTATTTAGTAAATTAGAGATTCTTGGCAAATATATTTTGTACAAAATTATCTGGTCCCGTTCACCAAATCGTCAAGGTGAGCTCTGTAGAACGGGAACCTAACACTATTTTCTACCTGTTATGTGCCAACCTTGGCTTCCGTATAATCAGGGGGTGTTTGGTTCCACATGCATGATGGGTCCCTTCTGCCTTTTGCCATTTTTGGTGCTTCAAAGGCCTCCACTAATACAGGGATGCAGGTACCAAGCATGCATGCCGAGTCCACTCGGCTTTATAGTTACACTAATTAAAATCAGCCTATGGGGCAGACGGCGCTAGTCAGGAGTTCATAACCAAATTGAGTAGCCACACCTCCAGTACAAACTTACAAAGAAAAAAAGGGGAATTTCAGTCAGCACATCCCAGTGCACAGGTGCACGTTGCTATGGCTAAATGCACAAGGAAAGGAAAATACATACAGTGCAACGGCACACTGCTAACCAGATAAAGCACAAAATGCCATAGAGATATGAAATATTCTGGAGCTAATGCTATGCTTGTTTGGTAAATTAGAGATTCTTGGCAAATATATTTTGTACAAAATTATCTGGGCCCGTCCACCAAATCGTCAAGGTGATCTCTGTAAAACGGGATTGCCGTATCTGACATAGCCGGACACTGCTCGGGCCCTCCAAATACCCATTCCATATAATGCAGCTGAATTTATCTAGCAGAAATACGGCATTCATGCCAGAAACCTGAAGGATCCCATTACACAAGGGAAATAGGGTTCTGTTTCTCATGGCCCACCTTGTATACGTATAATACCTGATTTCATTTAATTTTCAAGGAAAAAAAATCAAATACCTGAAGTTTTGGTCCTTTTTTCAAATACACTCTCCAGTAAATGTGGACGTGTGGTATGTACTGTATTAACTTATTACATCTGACAGTTTATTGTAGAGTATATATTTGAAAATCATTGTTACATGCAAAGTTGCACGATGGTGGTTATAAGAGAGAACAATAGAGTACAGAATAGGACTCAATTTAAACTTTTCACTCTCATCCGTAAAGCTCTTCACAGTGCTGCACCACCGATATGTCCTCCCTCATCTCTGTCTACCATCTTACCGCACTCTCCACTCTGCCAGTAATTAACCACTAACATCCACCATAAGACGAACCTGGCTTCAAGACCTCTCACAAGCTTAACCAGTTCTCTAGAATGCCCTACCCCAATGCCCTACCCTAAACAATAAGGTAATTCCCAACACCCAGAGTTTAGGCGCTCCCTAAAAACATCACAAATCACATCCCCTAATCTAAATCTCCTTTCAGCCCCACTCTTCAACAATATTCCCCAAAACTTGATCTGTCATCCACAGTATACATCACACCCCATGCATTCAGTAGCTCTACAGATATATCGGCCGGTTACTGGCTCATATCTACTCCTCTATTTTGTTAATATGGCTGGACAATTGCACTGGTTACCTTCTGAGTTACCCCTATCTCCTCATAGATTGTAGCTCTAGTGAGCAGGGCCCTCATTTCTCTTGTTCTAATTGTTGCCTTGTTTCTATGTAATGCATGATTTTGTTTGTACATGCACCCTCTGATTGTAAAGAGCTGTGAAATCAGAGTGCATTTTGTAATATAAAAATATGCTGGTTTTGGATAAATAATAGCTTTGAGTTCCATAATTCATCATATTTGCAGTTTGATGGATTTGTGGGATCCTTTTGGGTCAGTTTCCAGTGAGACATGCAATTTTTGGAAAACAAAATCAGTGTGTCAAAAAGTTGCATGAAGGTTCTTGAATATGTAACGGATTAGGAAGGACTTTTAGGTATATTCTTTTTTTAGTCTCGTTTTAGAATGTATAGAGAGTTTGGGGGTACAATCACATTTAGGCTACATTCACACGTCCGCAAGTGTTTTGCGGTCCACAAATTGCGGAGCCGCAAAACACGGACACTGGCCATGTGCGTTCCTTGTTTTGCGGACCGCACATGGCCGGCTCTATTATAGAAATGCCTGTTCTTGTCCATGGCTACGGACAAGAGTAGGACATGTTCTATTTTTTGGCGGGGCTGCGGACCGGAAGTGTTTTCTTTTGCGACCCCATTAAAAATGAATGGGTCCACACACATTCCGCGAAATTGTGGAACAGATGCGAACCCATTTTCAGGACGTGTGAATGGACCTTAAAGGGGTTTTCCAGGGTTATGGCCCTTTTTAAATTAACCACGGAACACGTCGTACCTAATGAAGAACTCTTCACCTCTCCGTTCAGGCACCCTCGTTCTGTGTGGTGATCTTCCATTCCCCGGACTGTTTATACCCCATGTTGTACAGAAAGGGTTATATGCACCTCTGCAGCAAATGACTGAGCTGCTGGGTTACGTGCTACTTGAGGACACATCACTGCTGAGGCCAGTAATTAGATGTAGTAGCATATGCGACTCTGTCAGTAAGTAAACAGGCCGAGGACCAGAAGATGAAATGGAGTGTAGCAGGTGAGTATGTTTTTTTTTTAATTAGGTATGACACTTTTCAGGGGCTAGTTAAAATCCTGGAAAATCCAGTTAGTGTTTGGTCAGTGATTTCCATCCGTGATTTGGGCCAAAACCAGGATTGGTGCCTTCACAGAGAGAAGGTATCATGGAAAGATTTGAATCTATTCTGTGTTTTAGACTGGCATCTGGTTTTGGCTCACAATCACTGATGGAAATCACTGACCAAAACACTGACATGTGAATAAAGCCTCATTCACACGTCCATATCCGTGCTCAAATCCGTGAGCAGGTGGTCAGTAAAGCACCCATGAAGCTGTCCGTGAAGGATCCGTGTTGTGTCCGTTTTTTGTTGTCCGTGTTGCATCTGTGTTTCACTGACACTGAACGGCTGAAAAATAATTTTCAAAGAATCTCTTCTTAATGATCCGTGAAACATGGATGCGACACGGATGGCATCCGTGGTTTTCACGGACCCATAGACTATAATAGGCGTGATGGATCCGTGAAAACAGACAAAATAGAGCATGCATCCATGCTAAAAACACGGACCCACGGACCGTGCGAAAACATTGATGTCTGAATATACACATTAAAATGAATGGGGACTTGTGCTGTCCGTGGAGAACATGTACAGCACATGTCCGTGAAACACGGACATGTGAATGAGACTTAAAGGGGTATTCCCATCTCACAAATGTAGTTTGCATAGTTAGATATAGCCATACCAATATTATTACTAATAGAATGTAATTATATAAAATGTACCGTTTAGAAGATTTGCCTATTTGTATTTCCATTGTCCCACGCACATCAATCAGGCCGTTGCCCCTAGTTACAACCACCTCGGCCTTGTAGTAGTGGTGGCCAGCTTGCTCTTGTTCAAGCCCGCTCTGAGGTAACTGCTGTATTGTAAACACACACATTACATGAGCATGCGGAGACACATCTTAGGGTTGTAGCATTTTTGTCTGCGCTTCCAAAACGCAGAGAAACGGATCCTGTTCCAAGATCAATTTATCTCTATGGAGCAGGATCCATTTATAAAGTCTGCGTTTTGGACGGATCCTGACCATTGTGTTTTGGACTGGTAGCGTCCAAAACGCAGATGTGAAAGTACCCTTAGATGTGTCTCCGCATGATCATGTAATGTGCGTTCACAATACAGCAGTTACCTCAGAGTGGGTTTGAAAAGGAGCAAGCCGGCCACCACTACTACATGGCCGCAGTGGTCGTAACTAGGGGCAACGGCCTGACTGATGTGTGTAGGACAATGCCTATACAAATAGGCAAATCTTCTAAACGGTACATTTTATATAAATACATTCTATTAGTAATAATATTGGTATGGCTATATCTAACTATACAAACTACATTTGTGAGATGGGAATACCCCTTTAAGGCCTTAGACACGTTGATTTATCAAACTGGTGTAAAGTAGAACTGGCATAGTTGCCCATAGTAACCAATCAGATTTCTCCTTTCATTTTCCAAAGGAGCTGTCAAAAATGAAAGGTTGGTTTCTATGGGCAACTAAGCCAGTTTTACTTTACACCAGTTTTACTTTACACCAGTTTTACTTTACACCAGTTTTACTTTACACCAGTTTGATAAATCTCCCCCATAATATTTGTTTTTATAAAGTGTTAAGGTGGATTAACGCCTTGCAATAATTGGGATAATTCCTGGGAATGCTTGTTCCTGACGACCTGCCCGTGTAAAGGTGACGTCGATCACCTGATGAATGAGAAAAAAGGCTCATTCATTGGGTGATCCTGTCGTTCGCGCAGGCACCTAAATTATCGTTTCTGTACATTATCGTTTCTGTACATTATCGTGCTGTCAGCAATCTGCTGCCCAGGAACAATGCAGCTCTTTGAGAACGAGTGATCGCAATAACCATCCCTCATTCTCATACTGTGGAGGAGATCGCTGCATGTAAATACAGAGCTTCACCCCCACTGAACGAGCTGCCGTCTGCTGGGAAGGAGCATTTCCTCCCTGACAATCTGCTGCTGATTGCATGGTGTAAATGCACCTTTACCTTGTTTTAATTGGCTGCTAAAACTGAATTTTTGGGAACTTCAGAATAAAGATTTTGTAAAGATATGTGCATGCAGATATAGGCAAAATAGGCAGGTATGAACATTGTACATCTTGAACTTTTATTTTCAGCTGTTGAGTGACTAATGTGTTTGGGTCAGACATTAAGCCACACATATTTATACTTATAAAGAATTTCATATTGATGGAAAATTGCATGAAAGAGTCCATGAATATAAAATGGACGGTGGCATTTTGTGGTAGATGTTGTGGTCAGAAGTGTGAAAAGTGTCTAATAGCCAAAATGTCCAGTAGTCCCTGGCAGAAAAAAAAGATTACTATTGTTCCCAGACCAACATTTAATTTGGCCACACTCATGTACTACATCGGGAAATATTTGTTTTTCAAAGGGGTTTAAAGGGGTTGTGTCACTTCAGCAGATGGCATTTATCATGTAGAGAAAGTTAATACAAGACACTTACTAATGTATTGTGATTGTCCGTATTGCTTCTTTTGCTGTCTGGATTCATTTTTCCATCACATTATGCACTGCTTGTTTCCATGGTTACGACCACCCTGCAATCAAGCATTAAAGGCCATGTTTGCACACCACAGGAAAGAGCACCCTTTTTCCTATAGTGTGCAAACACGGCTACACCACTGATGAATTGCAGGGTGGTCGTAACCATGGAAATAAGAAGTGTATAATGTAATGTAAAAAATGGATCAAGCCAACAAAGGAAGCATAACAACAATACATTAGTAAGTGGCTTGTATTAACTTTCTCTACATGATAAATGCCATTTACTGAAGTGAGACAACCTTTTAACCCCTTAGGTCCCAGCTAAGTACATGTACGGCAGAAGGAGGGGATTTAAATGTGGTGCCCTCTTGGAGCCGCCAAAACAGCAGAGGCCAGGGGCTAATGTCTGTGACATGACATAGTGTCAATCACAGACATTTAACCCTTTAGAAGTGAGTGCTTTCAGGCCAGGATCAGCTCCCCCGATCTCCACATGGAAGAGACCCAGTGTATCAGAGCTGCAGTTCCTATGGAGACCTGCAGGTGGCAGGGCTCTATAGGGTAACAGCAAATTGAGCTTACACTGTAGTTCTTATTGAATGCAACAAATGAGAACTCACACAGCTCCACGTGAGCAATGAAAAGAAAAAAATATTATTTTCCAAGGTTTTTTTTGAGTATTAAAACACAAGAATAACTATATAAATGTGGTATTGTTGTAATCGTACTGACCCAGAGAATAAACAGTTTTGTTGCACAGGGAACGCTGTAGAGACTAAACCTGAATAATTGCATTTTTTTTCCAATTCCACCTGCGAAATCGAAAACGCGAAATCAAAATGACTTTCATTGTGGCATTTGTTCATAGGAAGTTACAATACCTGTCAGTCAAATTACCAATTTTCTGCCAACCGGAGTTGGCCTGGTCATTGTAAGTGCTTTTATTCTGAAGAGTAAACACCTGACACAAGATGAAGCCCAGCCCAAAAGTGAGGAGTAAAATCCATTATCTACATATTGGCCAAGTTACGGTAAACCCATTTAATCATTTATTTTGGTGTTTGCATATTTAAAAAATAAAATTCTATAGTTTGAAAACAATAGATTGTAAGCTCTTGTGAGCAGGGCCCGCACTCCTACTATCTCAACTGACTTTTCATTCTGTAATGTCTACATTGTTTGTACATGTTCCCTCTGCATTGTAAACGCACTGCAGAATATATGTTAGTAATACATAAATAAAGATTATTATTTTCCCAAAATAAAAAATGATCTAAAAATATGATAAAAAGCCTTAGTCTGTCACGTAAAAAATATGGCAAAAATTATTTTGGTAGTCCAACAAGTAAAAAAGTTGAGACCGTTAAACCACCACGTGTGCTAAATCATGAAAAAGTGTCTGGTTATGAAATGGTCACTAACTTTTCACATAACTTTGCATAAATCAATAGTACAAACGACCATAAGAAACTTTGTAACATATGTTATCAAAAGAGAAATGTCTAGTTCTCTTGTTATTAGTGTTTTACCTCTCCCAGTCCCCTTTCCCCCCACCACACTTGCTTAAAGGGGTATTCTGGTTGGTACATGTTATCCGTATCCACAGGATGTACTTATCTCTGGAACTCCCATAAAAACGAATGGAGCGGCCGTGCACATCTGTGAATGGCCACTCTGGTCATTTTAGGGGAGCTGCAAGGAGCCTGAAGGGGAGTCCCAGTGGTCCCATGAACTTAAAGTTATCCCCTATCCACTGGATAGGTG
This sequence comes from Rhinella marina, assembly GCA_900303285.1. NCBI lineage: Eukaryota > Metazoa > Chordata > Amphibia > Anura > Bufonidae > Rhinella > Rhinella marina. Next base: position 422,858 of record ONZH01011199.1, read on the forward strand.
ATAACTTGTACCAACTAGAATACCCCTTTAATGTATTTCTCTTGAAGCCATCCTGGATTGAGCAGCTCATTGAAGCACCAGTTTACACATGTCAATATAAGTCTATGGAGTGGGAGGGGAGGACTGAGCAGGGACTCAGAGACACAGGAAGACAGACTGCATAGACCCTTTTCAGTTTCTGAGTAAAAGTAGCAACAGTTAGGAAGCAGATTCTCCTCTACGTTTTGTGTGCAGTGGATGGTAACTAGTCTCCACTCACTAGACCTAGTAGAATTGCAAAATAGAGACAGAGCATGCAAAGGGGAAAAGTGATATAATGACTAAAAATAGTGCTATAAACACTGTACTAATAATTAATGCAAAGTTTGTTGAAAGGTTAGGTACGCTTTAAGACCTTTTCAGGCCTGGCCATTAGAGAGTTAAAAATGTTCACTCCTCAGTTGCAGTGTTTATTAACAAGTTTCATATTGCCTTTGTCTATCAGGAGCTTCGTAGCGAGTATCAGCCGGAGTTGTGAACTTGCTCAGTGCTACACACTGCTCCGAATCACAATGGACTGCTGTGCAGTGGAAATTCGTTCTCTGGTGTGATGAATTGTACTTCACCATCGGGCAGTCTGATCAATGAATTTGGGTTTTGTGGATGCCAGGAAAACATTTCCTGTCCAAACGAGTAGTGCTAACTGTAAAACTTATTCTACATATTTGTGCTGCACCACCTTACCAAAGTTTAGTGAAAATTTTTACCGAAATATATCAAATTATAGCAGGTATAACAGCAAAGATATTTTCCCTGGGTTTATTTAACCAGTATCTCAATGTGATGTTCAGGTGTCCATCTAAAATCAACAGAGGGGTTTGGATCCATGCAAGGACAACATCTTTAGGATACTTGCACATGGTTTGGACTTGTATGTAGAAAATCCACACGTAAACCCCACAGACCACACATAAATCTATTTATTGCAGTTTTGGTGTGTTTTTTTTTGAGGTTTTTGGGGCAGATTTTCTGTTTTTGTTAACAACCCCATTGAAGTCTATGGGGAAAACCTCTCTACAGAAGGTGCAAAATCCCACAAACTATTGATATGCTGTGAATTTTAAAATCCGTATGGCAAATCAATTGCAAAGTGTGCATGAGATTTGTCAAATCTCATTCACTTTGCTGATACTGGTATTTTTTTATTAAATTGTTTAAGAAAATCCAGTAGATGGCAGCAGTGTTGCACTACACAGAATATTGGCAACCGTTCTGAAGCATTCACATACAAATACTTATCAATACAATCAACCGAGGTGCTCAGAGAAAATTGCAAGATGATGGACCATTTCTGGACACAGAAAATTGAGGTGCTTCAGAAATGCCATTTCTCCCTTTATAATGTCATATGTAGAGAAGACAAAGTTGATACCTCAATGGTGAGAAAAACTGGGGCAGATTCCTACTTAATCCCAATTTTTTTAAAGATTTTATTTTGGCAGCCGCTGTATTGTATTGAGCGTAAATGAATTACGTCTTTCAGATTTAGAGCTATAATTTATTAATGCTGATTTATAAGAATCTTTTCAGAATATAGTGCTATAAAAAGGACTGCTGTCCAGGCTGACACACATAATTGCTCCTCTGCATGACCTGTCAGGCTCCGTATTTCATAGAAAATGATTTACTCACATAAAATTACAGTAGTCTCTAAAACAGATGCATATACAACCTGTACATACAGAATGCATTTTCTCAATGGTTATTAAAGGGTAACTAATCCTTCAGACAATCTTATTTAAAAATGCTTTAAATGCCCTAAAATTAATTTTTGTACCATGACTCTGGAGTGGGACGATATACAAGCACACATGGCTGCTCCAGCTAAAAGCTCTGCATAGCATATTTGTACAGAAGCCCTTGCACTGATGTGCTATGCAGAGCTTATAGCAGAGCGGGCACAGGCAGGAGCGCACTTCGTTAAATCCTGGCATAGCACATTGGCATGTGGGATATGTACTGATGATGTTAGCAAATGTGATAAAAAAATTTAAAGGTAATACCTCAAGTCAACATCCCCTGTCTACATGTCCTAGCAGGGAATATGGACGTCCCTCCTCTGGTTTCCACCCTATGAACCAAGGCAGAGTTGCTGGTGTGGGCAATAAATGTCCACCTGATATCTTTTTATGAATTCTTGGGGGACATATGTGTCAAAAAAAAGTAAAAAAAAATACAAATAGGAAAAAAAACAACTTTCCACACCAATCAAAACCCATCGCCAGAACTGCCCCCTTCACAACAGACTTTTGGAGTCAATTTGCAAATTTAAAGAACAAAGACCTACCCTATAGTTTTCTACATTTAAAAAAAAACTCTAAAAATAAATAATAAATCCCTATGTGTTACATAAAAATTTAGTAAACATTATTTTGCTCAACAAATAAAAAAGGGCTCTGAATCACAAAAAGTTATCTGCTTATTAAGAGGTTTACATACTAGGAGGCTCCAGACAAATAGAAGGGTCAGAATATAGCATATACTGTACTGCATGACTCTTTCCTGCTTTATGCCAGTTCAGGCTGGTGGTGTTGGGAATGTTCTCTTGGGACACCCTTAGGGCTCTTTCACACCACGGATTCAGTCCGAGAAATCCGCAGCGTGTAGGAGAACCAAGCCCCGTTCAGGACAGCAGAGACATGGAGCATTAACATGATTGATAATGCTCCGTGCCTCTCTGTGATCTTTTTACTACAAAATTACAGTGAGATAAAGTTGTCCCTGTGATTTTGTAGTAAAAAGATCACAGAGAGGCACAGAGCGTTATCAATCATGTTACTGCTCTGTGTCTCTGCTGTCCAGAACGGGGCTTGGCTCTCCTACACGCTGCTGATTGTTCGGACTGAATCCGCTCGTGTGAAAGAACCCTTAAAGATGTTTTCCAGGACTAACTTAATAATGACCTATCCTTAGGATAGATCATCAAGTAGGTCCAGCTCCTGGCACCCCTGCTGTTCAGCTATTTTTAACAGCTGCAGTGCCAGAACCAAGCACTGGAACTACACCGCTCTGTACACTGTGTAGTGGTTGTGCCTGGTTATTGCTGATATTGATGACCTATTGTGAGGAGTAGGTCAGGGGGACACAAATGACACAGACAAAGTGAGGCCCTGACACTCCTCCCAAACCTCTGTCCCTGCCTTTTGGGGGAACCCGGCTCCTTAACAGGCCGGCCCCAACCGAAGACTGCAATTACACTGAAGAAAGTGGAACACGAGACAAACAACCAAAACAAAACACCAGCTGGAACAACCCTAAACAGGTCAGGAACTGAAGGGGTAAAAGGTAACGGAATCAAGCAAGGAATAAACAGAGGATAACACAAAAGGTAGGTAACAGTAACATAAACCAGGGAAAAAGGTACAGAGTCACTGGAATACCGGATAAACACAAAGTAGCTAGCTTAGGCACAAGGCTCTATAGCAGGCACAGATGAATGGCGAGTGTGAAACTAAATAGTGGCTAGAGTCCCAGCCCCAAGGCGTGATAGGAGCAGGGATCCCAGCCACACCCTTGAATGGACCAAAATTACTGACAGGGACGCCTGCCAGTAAGACTAGCAAAACTAGTGAAACCTTTAACCCTATAGGAACCTAAGTGTTACAAGAGGATTTTCTGGCTTGCACTCGGGATGAGCGCCGCATAGCGTCAGGACACGGGAACGCCCGCACCCGCCCAACATCCGCTGGAGGGCCGCAGCGCCCCCGAATCCTGACACCTATCATAAGGATGGGTCATCAATAAGTTAGTCTGAGTAAACCCCTTTAAAAGGCACACTACCATCAACATTTTTTTCACAAATTAACAGCTTATACGTGAATATTCTATTTTTTTGTTTTTTTTTTACAAAAAATAGGTGGATGGTTTTCTGGATATCATTTTGTAAATTCACTCCACGGCAAACACCCTTGCTTGACTTTCTCAATCAAACCATTCACTTTGGCCAGAGGAGCATCTCACTTTATGCTGATAAATGCAATGCTCTTCTGTGGTCATATTTATTTAGGCAAGTAGGCAAGGGGTCAACAAACTCTGGCACACCAGCTGTTGTGAAACTACAACTCCCAGCATGCTCCATTCACGTCTATGGGAGTTCTGAGAACAGCCAAGCAAGTGTGCATGCTGGGAGTCGTAGTTTCAACACACCTGGAGTGCTGAAGGTTGCTGACCTCTGATCTAGGCCTATCAAAACAACAATTGAGCTGTCATAGTGTCATCCCAGTTCTACTAATCTACTATTTTACTAACAGATAACTACCTTCCATTGCAGTAGAAATAAACTAAATAATGGATTACCTATCTAGATAGGAGTTTTATCTCTCTGTGCTGGAAGATTATGAAGGACAATATTTTGTATTTTCAATGGTTTAGCTTTGCTGAAATTACCAAGAAAAACATCCACTTTTTTTCTATGAATATTGTAAAAATTACCTCCTAAATGGCATGGCTCATTTGGGCCCTTAATGAATTTTCCCATTAACAACATTTATCACCTATCCATCGAATTGATCATAAATTGCTGGGAGTCAATCGCACAAAAGAACTGGTCCCTTAATCCCCTGTGTGAATGACATAGTGATGCACATGCTTGACCACTTTAGGCCTGCTGAGCACAGAGCTTGACAATCATGAAGATCATGCATGTACACCATTGCTTTATTCATACAGAGGACTAGCGGCCCACTGTTCTCATGAATGGTGTGGGTTACAGCAGTTGTACCCCCCGTGATTATACATTTATCACCAATACAGTTCATACTGAGGAAAAACCCTTTAAGTGTGCACGTTTTTTTCCACCTCTGCATTATGAAAGCTATTATTTTAATTTTTTCATTGACATACATGTTGCAGGATGAATTTTTTTTTTATTGCTACCATAGTTAAGGTACATCCAATGCATTGAATAACTTTTTCTAATATTTTATGGGGAATTGACCCCCTCTCCCCTTTTCCTCATGAAATTCCACCTTTTGTGTTTTGGAATTCATTTTTGTGGAGTTCATAAGGTGGAATAATACATGTGTTCATTTTATATAATTATTTTTCACAATAAAAGCCCTTTTAAAGAAAATATTTTTTTGTGTTGCTGCAAGATGTCATATAGCGAATACCTAATTCATTGGGGGTAAGGGGATATTTAACAGGTGGATTTGGGTTTGGGTTGTTATTCACAAATCAAAACATGTGATCTATTGATAGGATGCATGTAGAGATTATTTCTTTTCCTTTGATACTTGTACCACCTGTTTTGAAAACTTTGCATCTAAGGTATGTAAAGAGCCCAATGTTGTGCCATCTTTTCTTTGGGATAACAGATATATAGACATACACTAGTTACATGCTGGCATATGCTTGCCATACAGTGATTTTCCACCCTTAAACACCATTTAATTTCAACCAAATAGGTATGTAGTGACTAATATCATGCTGTACTTTTAGTGGCATCAGTTCTCAAATTTTCAAAGATCTTCAAGTCTCCTTCCCCCAAAAGTGCTAAAAATAAAATTGTGCCTGCCTGCAACCACCACTCGGGGAGTTTACTGTGCTGTTCTATGTTTATCTGCCCGTGTACCAACTTCTGCCTGTTTTCCGAATTTGACCTTTAGCTGCCTGACTTCTGCCTGAACCTTGGACAGTTTATAAATTCCATGTACTCTGCCAGTCCCGTCCCTAACTGTGCTTTTGCCTGATCACTTAGTGGTTTGCAACTGTGTCTCTTGACCAGCGTGGGTCAGCAGTCACTTGAACAGAGACTACTCTGAGAGGTAGTTGCCTCGTGGTTCCCCAATGAAGTCTAGATCCCTGTATAGGGGTTAAAGGAAGAATACTAGGGGGCCACTTAGATACAGCCCTAGGGAGTAGCCTCAAACCAAATCTAGTTCCACAACAGTTACATAACAGAGACCTATTTGTCTTGGCGCAAAAAAATTAAAGGGAACCTGTCACCTCCTTTTTACAAAATGAGCTGTTAACAGTACCTTAGAGTAGACCCCAGTGTGATCCTATTGCTGTAGTTGAAACAGAGAACTGCCGGATGAAAAGGCTGGAAACAGAACTTTTAATCTTGCTGCGCTGTCTTTCCGGTGTGGGCTTGAAGTCAAGGGGGCAGCGGCCTCCTTGCTTCAAGTCAAGAAAGCCACTCCCCACTTGCTCTTGACTGACAGTTAGCCGGGGTGCCGGGGATCGCAGAAATCTCGCGCATGCGCGTTGCGCGACTGAGTACTGCGCGATCCCGGCACCCGGCTCTTCATGTTGCCGGCGCTTCAGTACTCAGTGCGCATGCGCCGCCTTACTATGCGAGCGCGCTTGGGAGCTCGCATAGTAAGGCGGCGCATGCGCACTGAGTACTGAAGCGCCGGCAACATGAAGAGCCGGGTGCCGGGATCGCGCAGTACTCAGTCGCGCAACGCGCATGCGCGAGATTTCTGCGATCCCCGGCACCCCGGCTAACTGTCAGTCAAGAGCAAGTGGGGAGTGGCTTTCTTGACTTGAAGCAAGGAGGCCGCTGCCCCCTTGACTTCAAGCCCACACCGGAAAGACAGCGCAGCAAGATTAAAAGTTCTGTTTCCAGCCTTTTTATCCGGCAGTTCTGAGTTTCAACTACAGCAATAGGATCACACTGGGGTCTACTCTAAGGTACTGTTAACAGCTCATTTTGTAAAAAGGAGGTGACAGGTTCCCTTTAAGTGGCAAAGTTAATTCTCCAGGATCAGGTTAATCCTCTGAACTTGTATATTGGACTGGGAGTGAAAGGTTTGAGAGAGTCCAATTTTACATCTAGCAATCCATAAAGATACCTCCAGAATTTGGATGTAAACTGCACCCAACTGTGAGAGACAACATGACAAGGCAGTCCATAAAAACAAAAAACTAAAAATTTTTATGAACAGATGTGCTAAAGGTGGTGCTGAAGGTAAACTGGGCAATATAATGAACTTAGCTATCTTAGATAAGCAATCCACCATGACCCAAATGATGGTGCTGTCACGGTCATTCCTGCAACATGTTGCAGAAAGTCGTCTAGGCTTGCACATGTGACATAATCTGACTTGTTTTCCTTTTTGTGTTGTTGCTGTTTACCACACCCCTTGTCCTTCCACTATTTATTCCTGCTTCTACCACAGTTACTTGCGGTTTATAGTTTCTGTGGACATTCTGGTGGATTGGTGTGGTTCTCTCCTGAGATCCGGTTGCTTCCATTTCTTTTTAAAGATAAGTGTCCACTTTCCCTTTTGTGTTTACCCTGCTTTTCCCTGTTGTGTTATTTGGCCTTTGGGAGACTCCTGTTCGTCCTTTCTTTTGGAGGAACGGGTAGACTCGCCTACATTTGAGGCCTGTTCATACTGTAAGTCAGTCAGGATTGGTGTCAGGGTTTCCTGCAGGAGGTGACCTTTTCCCTGTACTTGTTTCCTGACCTCATCCCCTTCCCTCATACGCTTGATGTGGTTTTCCCCTCCACACCAGTGCGTGACAGGTGCATCCAGACGATGGCAGAAGGTCTGTGATGTCCATTCCGATGTTGCCACGAGGCCTCAGGAATAGCTAAAGGAAGAAGTAGACCTGCTAGCACCTGTGTGAAGGTCTTATTCTGGGAGCAGGTCACAGGCAACATAGTCCTTGACATCCTTGTGGCGCGAAAAACGCCTAGTCTCTTGAAGAGATCTCTATGTCCTGACATTTTGAACCATGTTCCCATGTTAAGATCTGTTTTCTTCTGGTGGTCAAAATGAATGTCTTCCCTAGAGGAATGTCTAACTTGAACAGCTGCAACAGGAATATTTTGGGATAACTATATGTTGTGGTTCCTCCTCCTGGTTGAGAGAATCAAAGGAACAAGAAAGCATATCTGCATTAAAGGGGTATTCTCATCTTAGACAATGGGGGCATATCGCTAGGATATGCCCCCATTGTCTTATAGGTGCGGGTCCCACCGCTGGGACCCACACCTATATCCAGAACGGAGCGGGGAGCACTGAGCCTGGAGGACCCCGGGTTTCCGGGGGTCCGGCCACCACCAGGCACAGCTCCCCGCTGCGCTCATAGAAATGAATGGGAGCGCAGCGCCCAAGCGCGGCCACCGCTCCCATTCATTTCTATGGAGCCGACGGAAGCAGCCGAGCCAGCGCTCGGCTATTTTCAGCGGCCCCATAGAAATGAATGGAGGGCGGCTGCGCATGAGCAGTGCGCCCTCATTCAGTTCGGGGGCTCCGTTCTGGATATAGGTGCGGGTCCCAGCGGTGGGACCCGCACCTATAAGACAATGGGGTCATATCCTAGCGATATGCCCCCATTGTCTAAAATGAGAATAAGCCTTTAATGTTCTTCTTGGCAGGATGGAAATGCAGGATATAATTGAATCTAGCGAAGAAAAGTGACCTCGGACTTGACAGTTAAGACGCTGAGCCGAATGTAAATATTTGACATTTTTGTGAACTGTATAAATGAAATCACTGAAAAAAAAGTGGTGTAAAATGGCAGAAAATGCTCAAAACCCCAAATGCTGTTGCGCATTTCTAACCGGGGGAGCAAATCCTGCACATGTGGTTCGCTGCTGAACGTAATCCCCAGCAAAAATGCATACAATGGAGGATGCTTGCACCTCCAGGTATAAATGTACAAACAAAATCACTGAAAAAAAAAAGTGGTCTAAAATGGCAGAAAACACTCAAAGCCCCAAATGCTGTTGCGCATTACACTTTTTGTTGCACTTTTTTTTTCAGTGATTTTGTTTTTACATTTATACCTGGAGGTGTGGCAACTCCAGGTTGAATGTGCCTTGATTTGACTAATGGGTAACATTCAGGTGCACCTGTGGAGCCTGGGTCACATGACGTCAGGGATAGGTGGGACTCAACCTCCGCCCCTCTCCCATTGTATGTGTGATTTCATGCTGGAGGTAACTGGGAGCTGGTCGCTGTGTGTTGGACTTTATGCCCCTGTCTGAAAATGTCCAACGGCAAGTAGGGTTAGCATTAGGTCCCGTGCCACTTGAGATACCTTGACGGGGTGCTCGGGCTCCGGTATGTTCTTTTAAATCAGATCATTTTTATTATTACATATAGCAATAAAACATACATTAACAGAGGTAACATGAGCAGTATTATTAATACAGGTCGGATAACATAGTTATGATTACAATCATACAATACTTGTATAATCATATGTATAATTAATAAACAGCAGTTAAACAAATGCACCGCTTCCCCTGTTATCTTTTTATAATATGACCAATATGAAACCCCATACCCTTCCCCCCCATCTTCTGACCAAATAACTTCCCCCCCTGCTCACTCTGGCTAGGAACTTTACACTTAGATTATATCCCAATATTCCTCTGTGAAATCCACCTACTCCAGTATTTGTAAAACTTTTGAGGACACCCCCTATGGAGGAATATTGCTTTTTCATAGATCAATAAGGTGTTAACTTTTAAAAAGAACTCCCCTAACGTAGGAGGGTTCGTTTGAATCCAGTGTAATGCAATCAGTTTGCGTGCTACATAAAGTAGTCTACCTAACACCACCTTTGTGAAATCATCTGTTGCAATAGAGGATACCAGACCCAACAGATAGATCCTAGGGTCCTTTTCCAAATATATAGAAAAAGTTTGACGCAATACTTTCACGACTCCCCCCCAGAACTCTTCCAATCTCGGACAGGTCCATAACATATGAAACAAGTCCACAGGTTCCGTCAAACATCTAGGACATCTAGCATCTAATCTAACCCCCACTCTATGCAAAAACACTGGTGTTTTATAGATTCTATGTATGATATATAGTTGGGGCAGTCTTCCTTGTTCGCTTAAGGACATCAATGGAACTGCCTCTAAAACCTCCCTCCATTGCTCCTGCGACATATCTCCTACATCCTGTTCCCATTTCTTCATCCTTGTTAGTGGGTATGCCTCAAGAAATTTACCTAACAGTAATGAATATATCATAGAAATGAAACCTCTATTTTGGCCTCTAGATAGAACTAGCTTCATAATCGCTTCAAATTTAACTACTACACTGCCCTTCTTAAGCATGGTATCATACGCATGTCTCAGCTGTAGAAATTGGAAGAAGCAGGAACGTGGAATCTGAAAAGAGTCCTGCAGGGCACTAAATGTTTTAAAGACACCGTTTTCCAATAAATCACATAGTCTCCGCACCCCCTGAGACTTCCATTCTTTGAAATCTGACAAGGTAATAAACTCCGGGAGCAAGGAATTATTCCAGAGCGGCGCCAATTCACAAACACCTGAAACACCCCAAAGTTGTTTGATTTTATCCCATAACTTCTTGAAGAGACAAATTAAAGGTAAATCTGCTTCTAAGAATGGTATCCCCATCCCCTCCAGTATCCACATCAAGTCCGTACTGCCCAATCCGTATTGAAGGATCTGATTGGACATATCCAATAAAGAATAATCCGACCATCCCTTTAAATGTTGACACTGCGCCGCCAGATAGTACAGCCAAGGATTCGGTACCGCCAAACCCCCTGCAGACTTGGAATATTGCAGTGTCTCGAACTTTATCCTGGGATGCCCACTTTTCCAGATCAGATCTCTGAAAATAATTAATTTTGTGAAATCTGTCTAGAGGTAACCATACCGGGGCATTATGAAGCACGTACCGCAGCTGAGGCATCATGACCATTTTTAGAAGATTTACTCTTCCCACCACAGACAGAAACAGTTTACTCCAGGCTTTGATCTTAACTCTGAACCGAGCCAACAATGGGGACAGGTTCAATTCTTCAAAATCAGAAGACTGGGGGGAAATCTGAATTCCCAAGTATTTTATTTGATGAACCCAAGGTATACCATTTGCTGCCGCCGTCACTGACATACCCTGGCCATCTATAGGCATTAGGGCCGACTTCTGCCAATTAATAGTTAGGCCAGATAAATTACCGAACCGTTCTAGTAAGGACATAGTATTTGCTAAAGAGGCAGAAGTATCTCCCAGAAACAGCAGGGTGTCATCCGCATACAATGCTATCTTGTTATGAACTTGCCCATATTTAAATCCTATAATCTCAGGGGACTGCCTCACCGCTGCTGCTAAAGGCTCAATAGCAATGGCAAAGAAGAGTGGAGATAAGGGACATCCCTGTCTGGTCCCTCTCGCCAAACTTATATGAGATGAAACCCCTCCATTTGCTCTGATCCTTGCCTTTGGGGCTGAATATAAAACCTAGACCCACTTGATAAAATTATGCCCGAAACCCATATACCACATCGTACACCACAGAAACCTCCACTCCACACTATCAAAGGCCTTGGCCGCATCAAGAGACAGAATAGCTCTATCCCCACCATTATCGGCTGCGACCAGAATGCTAGTATATACCCTGCGAATGTTAATTGAAGTAGATTTTTGGGGCATAAAGCCAGTTTGGTCGGAGTGGATAATAGTAATTATGACTTTAGACAGCCTTTTGGCCAACACTTTAGCCAATAATTTGACATCCGAAGTGAGCAACGATATCGGTCTATAGGAATCTGGAAATTTTGGATCCTTGCCTGGCTTTGGTATCACTACAATCATTGCTTCTTGCATCGAAGTTGGCAATGTACTCACCTCAAAGGAATACTCAAAAACCTTTAGTAATTCTGGCAGTAATGTCCCTTTGAATTTTTTATAAATCTCCACTGGAATGCCATCTGTGCCAAGGGCCTTATCATTGGCCATATCCTTCATGGCCTCCTCAATTTCCTGAAGTATAATTTTAGCCTCGAGTTGCTCCCTATCCTCCTCTGATAGTCTAGGCAATTGGATATCCCTCAGAAAAGAATTAATCTCTTCCTCTGAGCCTGCCACTTTAGATGAATATAGTGAAGTGTAAAAGTTCTGAAGGACCCCCAGAATACTATTTACTGATACATTAGAATTCCCCTGAGAATCTATCAATTCAGTAATACAGTGTGAACCTTGTTGTGCCTTAGACACCACTGACAACATATGTCCCGCATTCTCACCTTCCTCATACGTACGCTGCTTATAGAAGAAGCGCTTCCTGTCAGCAACCTGAAGTAAATGACATCTCAGCTGTTCCAGCGCCTCACGCAACCCCTTACCGTTGGGCTCTGTCGGGTGGGAAGTAAAAATCTTTTCCGCCTCAACTACTGCATTATGCCTCTCAACTTCCGTTTTCCGGTATGTTCTTGATATAAGAATATATTGGTGAAAGTCTCATTTTAAAATCAATGTGAGGGTTTAGCCATATATTGTCAGTTGCGTTTACCGTTGTAGTGCACCATTTTCTGTGAATTGAACTGTATAAATGACAACAGGATGACTTGAGCCTTCCACAAGGTTCCTCCATTCTTCTAGAGACAACTTAATGACCAGTAGTTTTCGGTTGCTGGTGAAGTAATTGCATTCTGCAGGAGTGAATGTCTTAGGCGCTGTGAACTCCAGCAGTCTGATCTGGCGGAGGAACAGACTGGCGGAGTTCACCGCATCTGACATAGCCGGATACCACCATGCACCGCTGGTTTCCCATTCACTGTTATGGCCACTTTCCGCCATTTACTTTTAGCCAGACAAAAAATGCTGCATGTAGCATTTTTTTGTCCGGCTGAAATGTAAGCCAGATACAGTGACTGGATTACAGTACCGAAGTTGACAACGCAGATGTGAACCAGGCCTTAGAAAAGAAGCCATAAGTGATTATCTTTCTCAAGGAACCTTTTTGGGTGAGAACAGCTCCGGCTCCCACAGGGGATGCATCTACCTCTGAAAAGAACTACTTGGAGACATCTGGTCGATGTGGAATAGAAGCCGAAGAGAAGGACTACTTGACAGTCTGAAATGTGGATTCAGCTAGGTGTCTACTTCTTAGTCTTTGCCCCTTTGCGGGTAAGTACTAAGAAGGAGGTAGTAAGAGTATAGAAATAAGGAATACATTGCAGATAGTAGTTTGCAAAACCCAGGAATCACTGTACAGCTCTCAGACCCCAGGTCAAAGTCACTTCAGAATTGGCAACATACATACACTTGTCAGAACTCATGTAGCCTAGAAAAGAAAGAGGTGACTTCTCGAACAGGCATTTTTCAAAGTTGGCTTATAATCTGTTCTCCCACAGTCGCTAGAGGACTGTGTAGACAGTCCCCAGTGTGATTCCAGATCTGGAGAGAACACCAGGATATTGTCTAAGTAAATTATGACACAGCCTATGGCCCTGATTTATCACACCTTCACTCCAGAATTCTGTCTTCAAAAAGTCGCACGATAGGGCTTTTGCGACTTTTTTGCGCATTTTTTTGCGACTTTTTGCATGTGTACACCACTCACTCCAGTTTGTAATATGGGTGGAAAAGTGGGTGTGGTTAGCCATGTAAATGAGTTTCACTCCAGATTTATCATTGCGACTTTTAAAAAAAAGTCGCAAAATAGTCGCAATCTCACTCCAGGAGGAGGGTGGAGTAGGAAAAGTGGAGTAGCTTCTCTAGACAGAAGTGTTAGGTTTAAGGACAAGCCACATTTATCAAACAACCTGTGACGTTTGATAAATGTGGCACAAAGTACTCCAACATAGATGCAAGCAAAACTGACTTCAAATATTCTCCTAATGATAAATTCCCCCCATAGTGTAACAAGCAGTGAGTGAAGCACTGGCCTGGCATGGCTGAGCATTTACTCAGCCATGTGGTGCTGACCACACCACATGGCTAATTGTCATTTGTTTTGAGTATGGGTCAACGCCCTTGTTTGCATCACAGGTCATGTGACGCTGGCCACGTCACATGACCTAGGGACGGGCTATTTAAAGATGGCAACTGCCAGTGCAAGTTGCCTGTTATTGAAGTTCCTTTCTTTGCAGTGCTGTGCGTTATTTGACTTGTGACCTTACCGTGTATCCAGACCTATTGCTTGTGACCTCGACCTCGATTCTGCTTTTTCCCTTGGCTCCTGACGTACGCTCCCGGTTTGACTTTGCAAGCTGACTATTCGTATTGTGTTTGTTCTTGCCTGTGTTTGTCTTCTGTTGCTCCCATTCCCAATCCCTCACTTTTACAGAGTAGGGATTTGTCGTCCAGTTGTCCCCCTAGGACCTTTAGCCTAGGGTGAGGCAAGTAGGCAGGGACAGAGGTGGGGATTAGTCAGGGCGCACCTTATCCCCGTGTTCCTGTAGTGACACATAGAGAAGGTCTCGAAAATCATCATTAGTAAATTCCTGGAAAACTTCAGGGCATTACAAAAACCAAAAGGCATGATGAAGTATTTATAGTGACCATCACGGATGTTAAAAGCAGTCTTTCACTTGTTGCCCTTAAATATTTGGATCAAGTTGTAGGCCCCTTGGAGATCGAGCTTTGTGAACACATGGGCTCTACAAAGTCTGTCAAACAGCTCAGAAACCAGAGGCAGAGGTTATCTATTGTTCAAAGTAATCTCATTCAAGCTGATGTTTCTTAATAAAGAAAATTCCAACTCCAGCTGGAGAGAAGGACTTCTGGATGAACTACCAGTCTGACATGGTCTAGGTCTCAGGTACTGAGATAGGATAAATTCAACCTTAAAGTGGGGTGGTTCCAGACATAAGGTCAATGGGACATTTGTAGGGCTGGTGTGGTGGCAGAGTGTCTGCCTCCTTTTTGTCAAAAACGTGATGCTAGCCTTCCTAATGGAGGAAGACCTGAAAAATTCTGGGGAATCTGTGGTGTTTGTACTGGACACAAGGGGGCCAGACAATGGGAGTGGCATCTTGTCCCCCAATGTATAATTTGCTGAAAGTCCCAGTTTACACAAAAGAAGGGAGTTGGAGCCAGGGTAGCCACAACAAGAGGAGAGTAATCGAGAGAGGCAGGATATAAAATGAAATGTCAGAATGCAAGACTCCTATTCGGAGGTCCATGAGCAGAGTAACATATTGTATAGATTTCGGAAGTGAAGGACTTTACCAACCACTTGGCAGGGATGCAGTATCAATGTACCAAGGCCTGATGCGGGAAGTTACATGCCAAGCCAGAGTTCAGGAAGGCCTGAGAACTTGTCCTCACCCAGAGTCGTAACTTCAATTGAGCTGTATTTTCCTGCCTTGAGGGGACAGATTCACACATAGTGTCCCTTGAATCCATATTACATGCACAGATCATTACTGTGTCTATGTTGACACTCCTCCTCTGTCAGTTTGACTCTGTCCAGCTTCCTAGGTTCAGAAGTAGAAATTGAGGAAGATGGGAACATGGGCCTCTGAAAAGAAGGTGCTGATCTAGGAATCCTCCTCGTGTGCATGGATTCCCTGAAGTGTTCTCACACATCAGTTTTTTATCATGGTCCGTGGGTCCATGTTTTTAGCATGGATGCATGCCCTGTTTTGTCTGTGTTCATGGATCCATCACACCCATAACAGTCTATGGGTCTGTGAAAACCATGGATACAACACGGATGCCATCAGTGTTTCATCCGTGTTCCACAGATCATTAGGAACAGATGATTTGAAAATTATTTTTCAGCTGTGCAGTGTCAGTGAAACACGGATGACACATGGACAGCAAAAAACAGACACACGGATCCCACATGGACATCTTCAAGTAGGCCTCATGTGAATGAGGCTTTAATCTGGAGAGAAGAAGGAGAGAGAAGCTGGAGGGTCCATGACACTGTACTCTAGAATGGGAGAGCAGGCAAGTAGAGTGGCAGCCCTGTTGCCATCACTTGCTATGGTGGGAAATGTCTCTAAGTTTTCTATGATATGCATATTAAATACTAAAATGATTTCTCTAGAAGTTACTTGTTTTGCTTCTAAACATAACAATTTTGTATTAGGAATAAGTACTATTAAATACATGGAGTAGAAGAAGATATAATCATTAATCACACAAAGTTCACCAGCAAAAATAACCTTTAATATGCAATCTAAAGGTTAAAATATGAAATATACCAAAGAAATTAAATTAAAAAAAAATTGCAGTCACAAACAACCTTTCTCAGATTGATGAATTACTTTTGCTTAATTAAACAATAATCTTTGGGGTATTTTTTAAACCAAAAATGGGAAAGGATTCCAGATACAATGAAGCCAATGATCTAAACATAAGATGTGGATTAGGTAGAGTTCACATCACCGTTAGTTGAAAGGTGAAGATAACGGGGGAAAAAACGGATCCTGTAAAAAAAAAACAGATCCTATGCATCAGTTATGCACATTTGGCATTAGATTGGTCCATTTCCGTCTGAGATCCGTTTTTTAGACGAAAAAAAAAGTCCTGTTTGCAGTACTTTTCTTTCTGTCTAAAATAACGTATCTGTTATGGAAATGGCTCAAACAGATGCCAAATGTGCATGAACTGATGCACTGGATCCGTTTTTTTTCTTTATTTTTCTCTTCTGATGGATCAGAAGAACGGAAAAATAACGGTGATGTGACCTCTCCCTTATTTGTATACTGCCTATATGCCATTCACTAAATACGTATACAATAATACTTCTTTTATTCCTCCTGGAAACGCATAGATGAATTGAGTAAATTGCCTGTCACACAGAATGAGATTTCAGTCACTTTTAGACAAAGAGAGTATCAGTGTATGGGCTGATGGCCATGTCCGTATTGCGGATCGCAAATGGCGGGTGTACAATACACAAGCACTGGCTGTGTGCTCTCTGTGTTGTGGATGCAAACCCAATGACTTGAGTGGGTCCTCGATCTGCAAGATACGGCCAAAGATAGGACATGTCATATCTTTTGCAGAGCAGAGGTCTATAAAAACACTACAAACTCTTCCGTGGGCTTTTGGGTCCATACCTCCACACCACAAAACATAAGACATTTTGCCATATCCTGCAGATTGTGGACCCATTTCAGAGGTGCACCTAAGCTTTCCTGCACCCGGGGCAAGGATTCAGATTTGTGCAACACCTCAGCAGGGCAGGGCTTCTCCAGGATAGTCTCCTCTTGGACTCTGCACACGCCGGAAACACAGCAGGGCGGGCAGGACCTTTGTTCCCGTGCTCCTCTCTCCTGCTGTTTTATGCCCTGGCCTGGCTGACGGATCGCTTGCTAAATGCTGTCAGCTTTTCTGAAGGAGTGGGGGTGCGGGCAGCAGTGCAGGCATTTCGCAGCACCATTGTGAGCAGACGGCAAGCAAGTGGCCTCTACTGCAGCACGGGACCCTTACGTTCGTGGGCATGAGCCCTATATGAGAGAGGTGAGGCATGGAGCCTAAAGAGAAGACACAAACGTCAGCACACACATGGTAAAGTGAGAAGGCGGTACTGCAGGGGCATACACAGACATAGTATCAGCCCCTTGCCCTACCCAACACAAAACACACTGCCCCCAGATTACTGATGAATTTATGTTTTGTTTTTTAGTTAGAAATTTTAATTTAAAAATTATAATGAAAAAGTTTGCCCTCCATTTCACTCAACTTTGTTGGAAAAAGTGGAACAGATGCTTCATATATATGGTGTTATAGATCCAGGGTATCGACAATGGTTGTGGAACCACTGTGCCAAGTAGCCGGTTTGACGTTGGGCCAAAACCCTAAGGGCTCTTTCACACGAGCGGATCCTGTGCGTGGAATCTGCTGCGTGTAGGAGAGCCAAGCCCCGTTCTGGACAGCAGAGACATGGAGCAGTAACATGATTGATAACGCTCTGTGCCTCTCTGTGATCTTTTTACTACAAAATCACAGGGACAACTTTATCTCACTATGATTTTGTAGTAAAAAAGATCACAGAGAGGCACAGAGCATTATTAATCATGTTACTGCTCCGTGTCTCTGCTGTCCAGAACCGGGCTTGGCTCTCCTACACGCAGCAGATTCCACGCACAGGATCCACTCGTGTGAAAGAGCCCTAAGGGCGTTATTCTGGTGCATCCCCGGTATTCACCCTTTAACCCCCATACAGGGATGTGGACTTCACTGCGGGTTAGCCACCAGACCTCTACATCCGGTCAGGAACCCAGACACCGTCTTCATGCACTTCACACATGGAGACATGGACTACAGGAACAGAATACTGGAACTAGGACTCCGTACAAACATAGCAGACTTTGTAAGACAGACATCAGGAACTGGAGCATAGTTCAGACATAACAGACTAAGCAAGGCAGACTTCAAGAACTGGACACAGTTCAGACACAGCAAGCAAGGCAGAACTTGCACTAGGACACTCAGAAGCTCCATACAGACTAGGGCAATTACATGACAAGGACACAGATTTCAAACAGATCAGGGCAAAACATGGTACCACAGACATAGCTCCTAAGACACAAATCCCACACGGAGACAAAACTCACGAACTAGTATAGACTGAAACAACCCCTACAAGGCGCACAGCAAGCATGGGAAATTAACCCCTACCTTGCTGAAAATAAAGGAGATACAAACACAATAGCAGGTCACACCACAAGTATCTGCGGCCAGTACGCACGAGACAGAGGCAGATGTGCACTGCCACACCGTCACGTGACCCTAGATACACGCCCACAAGTATCTGGCAACTAGTCCACATAACATACAATGGAAAATGTAAACCGATGTTGTAACATATGGCGCTCATTCTGAACATTATATTAATGTATATACAATCTCACCGAACCATATTACACAGTGCCTTAAAATACTATAATTCACTGCCTGTATGGACGGCTAGAATGAAACAAAAAATCTTTATTGTAGTAAATATAACAAATAAAATAGGGCTTCTCCCTCTCTTCTATTAACAAAGACAGATAGGGAAGATTGCCTTAGTGAGAGTTGATAATGCAATGTGGGATGCTAACAATCTCACAAAAGACACAGTGGTCCGAGTGGGGGTATGCTATATGGAGATTTGCAGTGACCTCCATAATCCAGACTGGATAAATAGTACTACTTTCTGCAGCCCAGGTACTCAGGGCTGAGCTCCTCCTCCCAGTGCTAAGCTCCTCCTCCCAGTGCTGATCCGTCTTTTCTTTATAATACAGAGGAGACGGCCTGCACATGACAACACTCTGAGATGAGAGCTGCTGAATACAGGGGCGAACACAGACAACAGAGGGCCCCTGTGCAAGTAATGTACCTGGGCCCCCCTCCCCTTTTCTTGGACATAACCCCTTCTCCCCCTCCTCAGCCCCTCTGACATTTGATGCTCCGATGCTCTCCCTTGGCCTGCGCTGTAAAGCGAAGGGCAAGGGCTGTTTTGTTTACATTTTTACACTGCTAAGTGGAGACGTCACCGGCACTGATGGGCGGCTTCACAGGCTAGGCGGCGCTAAAGCCTGTCCATTAGTGCCGGTGACATCACTGGGCTCATTGCTAGGTGGAAGTCCCCCCTCCCCATATTACCCCCAGTGGTAATAAGGCTCCCTACAGTGCCCTCAGTACTAATAAGGCACCCCTAATAGAAATAAGGCCAATCTATAAGGCACTCCTATGGAGCTTTCAGTAGTAATCCCCGCCATCACTGTCCACAGTATTTATAATGTCCCCTTCAGTGCCCCCTATAATTATAATTCCTCCTGCTGTACCCCCTAGAGTTATAATATTCTCTATAGTGCCCCCATACATTATAATGTCTGTCCTCTCCCTCCAGTCTTCAATATCATGGAGTCCCATGTAAATAACACCAGTCCTCTCCCACCAGTTTCTATATGATACAGTCCCATGTAAATAACCTCTCTTCCTTACAGTCTTCTATACAATTCAGTCCCATGTAAATAGTATCACTCCTCTCCCACCAGTCTTGTATACCATGCAGTCCCATGTAAACAGCATCACTCCTCTCCCACCAGTCTTCTATACCATGAAGTCCCATGTAAATAACACCAATCCTCTCCCACCAGTCTTCTATACAATACAGTCCCATTTAAATAACATCACTCCCTCCCTCCAGTCTTCTCTAACATACAGTCCCATGTAAATAACACCAGTCCTCTCCTGCCAGTCTTCTATAACATACAGTCCCATGTAAATAACACCAGTCCTCTCCTGCCAGTCTTCTATAACATACAGTCCCATGTAAATAACTTAAATCCCCTCCTTCAGCTCCCTCCAACACATAGTCTTATGTAAACAACATCACTCCTTACCCTGCAGACTTCTATAATTTGCAGTCCCATGTAAATAACACCACTCATCTCCCCTCAATATTTTATAACATACAGTCCCATGTAAATAACACCCCTCCCCTCCCTTCTGCTCCTCTAACATACAGTCCCAGTTAAATGACATATCCCCCCCCTCCCCCACTAAGGAGGAGGAGGTGGTGGTGGTATAATGGGGAGAACCACAGCATGTCTCTGGCACTTACATTCATTCCATAGGTCTCCACTGCTGAGCTGCTGCTGCACTGGTCACATGATGGTGACCTCATCACAGGTCCTACCATTACTTCAGTGGTGAAAAGATCACATGACTGTGATGTCATGAAAGGTCCTTCAGCTTTGGAGTATAGCTAGAATGGGTAGCAGTTTTATAGTAAGTCCTAACCAGGGCCCAACAACTCCCCTTGGAAAGGGCCCCCCTCCCTCTCTGGGCCCCTGTGCAGCTGAACCTGCTGCACAGGCAGTTTGTCCGCCCCTGGCTGAATAGGAAAGTAGCATGCATTTGTGGGAGTTATTAGCAGGTAAAACTGAAAATTATCAAATGTTAAAGCACAAAAGCACTTATATAGCCGGGTGTACTATACCATTAGGGGGATAAAAAATGAAACGGCAGTTACACGTTAAAGGGGTTTTCCCACTAAAAATATTCTACAGGTTTCAAACTAGCACCTGGATCTAATCCTTTTGTAATTGCATGTAATTAAAAATTTAGCATAGCCACTGAGTTATTCAATAAAATGTATCTGTATAGCACCACCTGCTGTTAGTTTTTTTCTTATTTCTTTGACCTGCTCACTGAGAAGGCCGCACATGCTCAGTTACATCCTTCAACTGCCTCCTGAGCTGTGATAGGGAGAGCATGGACACGCCTCCTGAGCTGCAGTGGATAAGACACCCCCCTTCAGCTGCCAGCTTGATATAAATCTAGCAGAGCAATGAATGTGGAGATCTCTGGATCCATGTGAGGTACAGGGCTGGTTCTAGCTTTGTTAGAAAGAGGTTGTTATGTACTATATGAAGTCTGATTTTCATTTTTCACATTATTCATGGGATAACCCATTTAAAATGGTTTATTATTTGAAGATACCACAGCTCTTCCTAGGCCAGTAATGTCGAGTTCAGCGGTCACATGGCCTGGGCACAGCTCAGGCTCTTTCAAGTGAATAGGGCTAAGCTGCAATATCAAGGACAAACACTGTGGACAGCATGTTGTTTGGTAAGAAATACAGGCAGATACTTATCCATCATACAATACTATCAGGGAGGTGGCTCCAAATTTATTCTGCAGCAGGACAACATCCCCAAACATAAGTAAATGTCATTAAGAACCATCTTCAGTGTGAGGAAGAAAAAGGACTCCTGGAAGTGAAGTCCCCCACAGAGCGCTGATCTGCCTTCCCAGCCTCTTGCTTGGCCCACCCTGTAAGCCCCTTGCGTTATCCAGTGTACTGTCCGAGATCCCGTGAGTGCCACCAGTTTACTGCCGGCGGGATCTCAGCCAGTACACTAGATGATGCAAGGGACAGTTCAAGCAAGAGGCTTGGGTAGGACTTATCTGAGAAGAAGGCAGAGCAGCCTGGGCACTTACAGCCCGAACGCCACCCCTGGGCACTTTCGAGTCCTCATTTGCATATGATTAAAACTGTGTT
The DNA here is from genome assembly GCA_900303285.1 of Rhinella marina. Classification (NCBI taxonomy): domain Eukaryota; kingdom Metazoa; phylum Chordata; class Amphibia; order Anura; family Bufonidae; genus Rhinella; species Rhinella marina. The sequence continues at coordinate 444,578 of ONZH01011199.1, forward strand.
TTTGCTGCTGGTCAATTTCAGAACAACTGTATCCTTTGACTCGGTATCCTTTAAAGCAGCCCTGGAAAAAAAACTAAAAGTGGCCGCCATCTTGTAGGTGGATCCAAATTGACAGAAGACAAGGCAACACAACTAGGCAGGGACATCACAAATGGGCAAGGACAGCAGACACAATCAGGGCCATCAATACCATAGTGAAAATGAGACCACAGCAGAACCAAGTACCACAGTGCAGCACAAAATACTGCCTTCCCTACTGAGGATGGAGATATAGTTGAAAGGCACCTGAGGTCACCAGCCAGGCCATGAGTACCTGATGCTCCTAGCATTAATTAATACTGAGGGCATAAGATTGTTAGGTATCCAGCTGACGGTCATAAGGCTCAGATGGCTCCCTGTAGGGTCTATGGCTAGTCCGCCTTTCAAGGGAAGTCACACCAGATATTGCTTTCATTTAGATTTCTCTTTTTTTCATTCAGTTAGCCTTTTGTTACTATTAAAGGCACATTTATACATTTCCTTGTGTTTTTTTTATGGGGAAATCACTAGTAGCCCTATATACCCCAGCAGTTATACACTATTTTATTAATGCCGCCCATAACAGTGACCTCCACAGCTCCCTGCCCCCTTAACTGTGATCTCCACAGCACGCTGCCCCCTTAAAGGGGTGGTCTCACTTCAGTAAGTGTCATTTATCATGTAGAGAAAGTTAATAAAAGGCAATAACTAATGTAATGTATTGTCCATATTGCCTCATTTGCTGGCTGGATTCATTTTTCCATGACATTATACACTGCTCGTTTCATGGTTGCGACCGCCCTCCAATCCAGCACAATATAGGAAAAAGTGCTGACCTTGAGCCGAAGTTCGGTATCAAGGTTTTTTTTACATGAATAATTAATTCACAAAGTTATTACATGAAGTCTCACGACTTGGCTCATGGTAGCCAATACATTCTAATACTGTACGGAGCTCCAGCTCTGTACAGTATTACAGCAAAGTTTTATGCACATCAAATTCGGATTCGAGTTTTATGCATATCGATTCTCTCATCCTTAGTTGTAATCATGGAAACAAGCAGTGTATAGTGTGATGGAAAACTGAATCCAGCCAGCAAAGGAGACAATATGGACCATCACAATACATTAGTAAGTGCCTTGTATTCACTAAAGTTAGTCAATCCCTTTAACTGTGACCTCCACAACGCCCTACCCCCTTAAAGGGGTATTCCCATCTCACAAATGTAGTTTGTATAGTTAGATATAGCCATACCAGTATTATTACTAATAGAATGTATTTATATAAAATGTACCGTTTAGAAGATTATCCTATTTGTATATCCATTGTCCCACACACATCAGTCAGGCCGTTGCCCCTAGTTACGGCCACCTCAGCCGTGTAGTAGTGGTGGCCGGCTTATTCTTGTTCAAACCCGCTCTGAGGTAACTGCTGTATTGTGAACGTACATTGCATGAGCATGCGGAGACACATCTTGGGGTACTTTCACATCTGCGTTTTGGATGCTACCAGTCCAAAACACAATGGTCAGGATCCGTCCAAAACGCAGACTTTATAAACGGATCCTGCTCCATAGAGGAATTGATCTTGGAACAGGATCCGTTTCTCTGCGTTTTGGAAGCGCAGGCAAAAATGCTACAACCCTAAGATGTGTCTCTGCATGCTCATGCAATGTGTGTTCACAATACAGCAGTTACCTCAGAGCGGGTTTGAACAAGAATAAGCCGACCACCACTACTACATGGCCGTGGTGGTCGTGACCAGGGGCAATGACCTGTCTGAGGTGTGTGGGACAATGGATATACAAATAGGCAAATCTTCTAAACGGTACATTTTATATAAATACATTCTATTAGTAATAATATTGGTATGGCTATATCTAATTATACAAACTACAGTTGTGAGATGGGAACACCCCTTTAACTGTGACCTTTACAGCACCCCACCCCCTTAACAATAACTTCCACAGCACTCCACCCCCTTAACAGTGACCTCTACCGCATCCCACCCCGTCAACAGTGACCTCCACACCACCCCACCCCCTTAAAAGCTATCTCCACAGTGCCCCACCCCCTTAACAATGACTTCCATAGCACTCCACCCAACAGTGACCTTCACAGCACCCCGCCCCTTAACAGTGGCCTCCACAGTACTCCACTCCTTGTGTCCTCCTCGGTTTTCCGCCACCTCAACAATGACCTCCAGTGCACCCCCACCCCTTAAAGGGGTTGTCCGAGTTATGACAAAAAATATATAGCACTGTAAATCTGATGGGCAGCAATATATAACTAAGTTAAGCAACAAGAGCAAGCTGACCACCACTACTACATGGCCACGATGGCCATAACTAGGGGCAACGGCCTGACTGATGTGTGTGGTACAATGGATATACAAATAGGCAAATCTTCTAAACGGTACATTTTATATAAATACATTCTATTAGTAATAATACTGGTATGGCTATATCTAACTATACAAACTACATTTGTGAGATGGGAATACCCCTTTAAGGGTATGTCGGGGATCGGCTCTGAACCGGACAACCCCTTTAACAGTGTCCTCCACAGTGTCCCGTCCCCTTAACAGTGACCTCCACAGTGCCCAACCCCCTTAACAATGACCTTGACAGCACCACACCCCTTAAGGGCTCTTTCACACGAGTCTGTCCCTTGCTGGAATCACGGTCCCTGTGAGAAAGGGATCATTCTTTCTGGACTTGGCAGTGCACGGCATTAGGGCTCATGCACACAAACGTATTTTGTTTCCGTGTCCATCCTGTTTTTTTTTTGCTGCTTGTATGCGGAACCATTCACTTCAATAGGGCCACCAAAAAACAGACAAGGATAGGACTGTTCTATTAGGGGCCAGCTGTTCCACAAAATACGGAAAGCACACGGACGTCATCCGTATTTTTTGCAGATTCGTGTTTTGTGGACAGCAAAATACATACGGTCGTGTGAATGAGCCCTTATCATGATTGATAATTCTATGTGCCTCTTCCTGATATTTCTGTAATGAAATCATACTGATAGCTTATGTGAAAGATGGTGTAAAACTGTGTTTAAGTCAAGACTGAAGACCTGCCAGCTTTTATTGGCTAATACGGGTCATGTGATGGTGCCATACTTGAACAAAAGTACAGTAATTTGTGCCACTATACTTTTTCACAGGCAAGATGACCAAAAAGAAAAAAAGTGCTGTGCCCCTGTATGGAGTCCACGCTGGCAATGAAGGGTGATGCCCTGGGGAGAGGCCTTTCAACATTTTGACATGTTTGGGAACACGTCTGTACAGGAGTGGAATGGAAAACATTGACAGGCGGCAGGGACAACCCAAGCAGTTGCCACGTTCTGTCCTCCTACTACAGTTGGCTCAGGATGGCAATACAATCAGAGGGGTTTTCTGAGACTGTTCTACTGATGGGTGGACAGACCACAGAGCCTACAAGGAAACTTTGTGGTGGGCTGCATGAGCCCTCTTCATGGCCTTCAGCCAGGTAAGTAATGTTCTGACGCTCTCCTACTGATAACTGAATTTAAAAGGGTTTTCCAAGATATTTCTGCTGATGACCTGGGTCATCAGTATCTGATCGGTGGGGGTCCGACAACCAGGACCACCACCAATCAGCTGTTTGAGAAGGTAGGGCCATGACCTTATCTCAGCTTAGTCTAGGCCAGGAGTAGGCAACCTCCGTCACTCCTGCTGTTGTGAAACTACAACTCCCAGCATGCATGCTTGCTCTTCTCAGGACTTTCATAGAAATGAGGAGGGGCAGACTGAGCAAACTCCCAACTCCAATTCTTGAGGTATTCTGAGCTGAGGGAAGACAAGTAGTACTAGGATGTTTAGATGATTGACGCCCTGTGTCTGCAAGGCCTTTCTGTTTTACATGTAACTAGCCCAAGACCGCTACATGTACTCATATGACCTGAAGTATATCCATGCATACTTGAATAATTTACCTTGCCTGCTGTAACATGCCTACCTGAGGAGGGGACCTCCATTATCCCATCTCCTTTCCCTTTCTTACCGTCCCTTTCTTTTTTACCATTGGTTTCCCTTTTTCCTTTCCCTTTATTCTGATTATTAAGACATTTATGGAAGGTGGTGTGATGTCATACATGCATTTAATGTTTCTTTGAGCACTTGTTTTCTCTTTGCTCCACACCATGTATGGAAGAGAAATGAGGGGGGTGAGGTGCGCTGTACCAGTGAGGGGGTGCGCTGTACCAGTGAGGTGTGCTCTACCAGTGATGGGGGTGTCCTGTACCAGTAAAGGGGTGCGCCGTATGAGTGAGGTGTACTCCACCGGTGAGGGGGATGTCCTGTACCAGTGATGGGGGTGTCCTGTACCAGTGAGGTGTGCTCTACCAGTGATGGGGGTGTCCTGTACCAGTGGGTGGTGGGGTGTCCTGTACCAGTAAAGGGGTGCGCCGTATGAGTGAGGTGTACTCCACCAGTGAGGGGGATGTCCTGTACCAGTAATGGGGGGTGCACTGTACCAGTGGGGGGTGCACTGTACCAGTGAGGAGCAGGGTGTCCCTATTTTTGACCCAAGTCCCTCTTTGCTCCATAAATGTTCCTCTTGTTGATCTGAGGTATATTTTTACATTATATTGACAATATTGACCCAGAACGTTTCTCTGGTTCCTCTCTGTATATTAGAGCCTGTTTTGTATATTATTTCATTATTCAATACAGTTGGGATTTTAGAAATTTCTAAATTCAGATTATTTTTGTGCTGTTTCATAATAGAAAACTATGGAAGTGTATGGATATGCAGGAAAATCTTGATCTTTAGCACAATGAACCAAAAGTGTCCCTCTGACCATCAGAAAAGTTGGGAGGTATGCTGTGAGGGGGATGTCCTGTACCAGTGTGTGGTGGGAGGGGGGTCCTGTACCAGTGAGGGGGTGTGTGGGTGACCTGTAATAGTGAGGGGGTGGGGGGTCCTGTACCAGTGAGAGGGTCTCCCTGAGCACGGACTATATGCATGTGCAGGGCGCGGGGTGTGGTGTGCGGGTCATGCAGAAGGCGGGGCCGGTCCTCCCCCCGCAATCAGCTCTTCAGCACGCGGTTGTTGTGTGAAGTTTCCCCGGCCACAACATCTGCACTTACAGCCGTGTACACATCTGGACACCCCCGCCATGGCCTCTGCAGCAGGACAGGTGAGGAGGACCTCCGGCCCTGCACACAGCACCGTGCCCGCTCCACGTGTGTGAGGAGAATTGGGCAGCTCCGGATTTGGCGCCACTGGAAAGGAAGGGGGACGTGGCGGCGGCTGGGGAGCTGCCATCCATGTGCGGCCACCTCACTGTCCCGTCCTGTATTATACACCGTGCATGGGGGTGAAGTAATCAGCCAGAAATGGCCTTGTCAGTCAGGAGCTGTAATACGGCTGGGGCCGTTGCCCATAGCAACCAGTCAGGATTATACCGCTACTGCTTAGTGTGTGAGCTGACTGGTTGCTATGGGCAACGCACTCGCTGTGCCATACTTCTCAGAAACTACACACTACATTGTCAGACTTACACCCTGCCTCTTATAGATTGTGTCCCCTCCAGGCTGATGCCAGTAATAGGGGTGTGTGTTATTCATGGGAAAACTCCTTTAATGGGGGTGCTTTATTAACCCCTTCTACAGCGCCCTTTAGGCCCCTTTTTACACAGGCGTGACGGATTAGGTCCGGGTGCGTTCAGGAAAACTCGCACCATTTTGCAAGCAAGTTCAGTCAGTTTTGTCTGCATTTGCGTTCAGTTTTTTCCGCGCAGGTGCAATGCATTTTGATGCGTTTTTTACGTGCGTGATAAAAAACTGAAGGTTTACAAACAACATCTCTTAGCAACCATTAGTGAAAACCGCATTGCATCCGCACTTGCTTCAGGATGCAATGCGTTTTTCACTGAAGCTCCATTTACTTCTGTGGGACCAGGTCTGTGTAAAAAATACAGAATATAGAACATGCTGCGTTTTTCACGCAACGCAGAACTGATGCGTGAAAAAAGAACTCACTTGTGTGAAAGGGGCCTAACAGGATGACAGCAGGCAATGTTCGGGGGTCCCGCTCCTCCAATCTGATGGAGCTGTACTTGGCTATCTTCAGCAGTCCCATAGAGAATGAATGGAGCGGCAAGGGGCATGCCCGACCTGCTGCTCCTTCACAATGGGTCCTCTGTTCTTGGGACCATTGGGGGTTCCATCATTAGGACCCCCAACCCCACTGCCCTGTGGATAGGGGAAGATTTCAAAACTTGACACAACCCCTTTTAAAGGGGTTGTCCGGGCTACAGACATTGACGTGTCCTTAGGATAGGTGAATCATATCATAGTGGGGGGCCGACTCCCGTTACCCCCACCTGTCAGCGGTTTGAAGAGGCATCGTCAGTGTTTACTTGCGCGTCGCCTCCCTGTAGCAGTGGTGCGGTGTAATGACAGCTTCCTGTCCTACTCACTTGAATGGGAGGCATAGCTGTCATTACACTGCACCACTGCTACAGGGGAGACATCGTGCAGGTAAATGGTGAAGAGGACGCCGCGGTCGCAACGTTGCCGCAGCCCCTTCAAACAGCTGACCGGCGGGGGTGCCAGTCATTGATGACCTATGCTGGGGGCAGGCCATAAATATCTTTAGCACGGACAACCCCTTTAAGGATGTGTCCACATGGGAAAGGTCTGCTGTCAGTGGTCCACGTGGTCCACGTATCTGATGTAATGCAGCAGCAGCAGCAAAATGTCAGTGGTTATAGTAATTTTTCCCCATAGACACCAGGGAGGTTATTGAATCACAAATAAATGCACATAAAGGGCTCATGCACACGACCGTATGTATTTTGCGGTCCGCAAAAAATACAGATGATGTCCGTGTGCATTCTGTATTTTGCGGAGCGGAACAGCTGGCCCCTAATAGAACAGTCTTATCCTTGTCTGTAATGCGGACAATAATAGGACATGTTCTATATTTTTGCGGACCCATTGAAATGAATGGTTCCGCATACGGTCCACAAAAAAAAAACTTGGAACGGACACGGAAAGAAAATACATTCGTGTGCATGAGCCCAAACTGTAATAGATAGTACAGGTTTATTTTTGTGATTTTCAGCAGTTTTCATGTGGATTTTCTGTATACAAATTCACAAAGACCACCTGGACACGTTGCAGATTTAACTTAATTTTTTTCCCTGCGGATTTGCACGCAGAAAGAAATGCGGAGTGATATGGTGCCAGCAAAGTGAAGGAGACGTACCAGATCTCATGTACACACTGCATATTTTGTACACGTGGTAATCGTCCACAACATGCAGATCTTAATGTGCGCATTTCACTCTCTGCAATACAGTGGGTGAGATCGGGGCAAATCCACATCAGAATCCGCAGGTAACACACGTGGATTTGGTGCAGAAACGCAAAGAAATCCACATGAACACCTGTCTGCGGGTAGCCTAAGGCCAGATACAGGCGAGTAAGTTCAATGCGAGAAACTCGTCAGTGTGAGGTCCCGTTCTGACCTCTGCTCCTCTGACAGGATCGCACAGTGTTAGGGCTCGTGCACACGACCATTTGTTGTTTTGCGGTCCGCAAATTTCAGATTTGCAAAACATGGATACTGCCCGTGTGCATTGTTCAATGACCGACTGGCCCCTAATAGAATAGTCCTATCCTTGTCTGTAATTTCCATTTTTTTGCAGCCCCATTTACGTGAATATGGGCTGCAAAAAAATAGAATGGAACAGACACAGGGAAAAATGCGTTAGTGTGTATGATGAACCCTTATACTGTTTTAGGGCTCATGCACACTAATGTATTTTCTTTCCGCACCCCCGTTCTGTGTTTTTATTTTTTTGGTAGACTGTATGCGGAACCATACATTTCAATGGGTCACAAAAAAAAAAAAACAAAGCTACTCCGCGTGCATTCATATGTCCGTTCCGCAAAACAATAGAACATGCTTAATTCGTTCTGCGAAATACTGAATGCACACGGACGTCATTCGTATTTTTTTGTGTACTGCAAAATACATACGGTCGTGTGCATAAGCCCTTATAATGCTGTGACCCTGAGAGTCCTGGAATCTACTGTTAGGCCTCAATCACACGTCAGTGTTTTGTCAGTGATTTCCATCAGTGATTGTGAGCCAAAACCAGGATTGGAGCCTCCCCAGACATGAGGTATAAGGGAAAGATCTGCCCCTGTTCTGTGTTAGAGCCACACCTGGTTTTGGCTCACAATCACTGATGGGAATCACTGACTGAACACTGAGGCCTAGTTTGCTCTTTAGTGATTTGATCAGTGCCAAGACCAAAAGTGGAGCCTCCACAGACGTAAGGTTTAATGGAAACATCTGCACCTGCTCTGTGTTTAGAGCAGCATCTGGTTTTGCTCACAATAACTGATGGAAATCACTGACCGAACACTGACATGTGAATGAGGCATAAGGGTCACAGAGCATTATAATTTCATTGTAAGGGTCCATTAAAATGAATGGGTCCGCATCCGATCTGCCAAAAATGTGGGTCATGTGCATGAGCCCGAATGCTGTAGGATCCTGTCAGAGGAGCGGAGGTCAGAACGGGACCTCTCACTGACGCCCGCTGCGAGTTACTCGAATTGAACTTGTTCGCTTGTCTGGCCTAAAGCTGTTCAAAAATAAAGACATGAGTAGCTGCAATGTATCGCTGGGAAAGCATATACAGTACCGACACATAGGGGGGGACGGCACCGCGTCCTTCCTAATAACAAGAAGTAGCGTTTCCATCCAACCAGCAGGTCCACGTGTATTCATATCACTCCCAGTTATCCCTCGGTGCATGGCTGTTGAGGGTCCAATCCTCCGCAGTGACATCACTCTAGTAGACTTGCGCCAAAAGTTTGACAGATTCGGGTCTCTTGAAGGATCTTTGACAAACCCCTTCAAGGGAGCTATTACTCATAGGTAACTCTCCCACTTTACCACCAATTAGAGGGTGACAATTGGACTTGCATCATGACACAATGGGAGGTCCGGGTGACGCCCGATTCTTCCCGGTTAAGCATATGCATGGTTAACGGCCACTAACATGAGTGTTGTCACTGCCTTATGGAAATATTATAGGATAGTAAATGATAGGTTGTCTGTTCTAAGAGGGAGGGGAGGTGTAAGCTAGTGGCGCATCATTTCTTGTGTGCATACGTTTCTGAACGCTATCTGTGGCTGACTTACAATGTCTGACTTTCCCTTTAAAAATCCCCGTACAACCATATGTAGCGAGGCATCGTGTTAGGGTTTTCGACTGCTTTGGCTTTTTTATTTTATTTTTTTATCCTAAATATAGACATCTTTATTTTTGCAGCCCAGAGTACATATTTTAAAGTGAGGCATTTTAGTTTTGATGGGACTTATGAACAGTTTAATGAGACTCTTGAAAATCATCGAGGGGAGTCCTGAAACGATTTTAATAGTCGTGATGGGGGGAGGGAGTAGCCTTTTGAAATTCAGCAGTAAGTTTTTCTTAATTAAAGCCCATCAGTTCCCAGTTCCACATGGGGTGAAGTACGTTGGCTCTTTGTTCCTAATCAGTAATTGTGATCCCCTGAAGCTGGCTCCTCGGGAGCAGAGGTGGAAGTAATAGAGGAAACGGGGGAAAAAAATAATTTAGCGCAGAGTATGCTCAGCGGGGACGCGGCACAGCAGCACAAAGGCAAAGGAGCTAATGCAGTTTCTCTTGAAGGTAATTTTTCATTCTTTGTAAAAATGGCTCACAGCTCCTCGCAAATATTCGTCCATTAAGTCATTAAAATGTTACATTTTCCAGTGCTTCAATTTAACCTCATAGAGATGTGGAAGTAAAATGTCTTCACAGGTAAGCTCAGCTGCTCCCCGGCGTAACTAGCGGCTTGCGGCAGACCCCGGGTGAGGCCGACTCCTTGAAGTTGGGCAACAAGTATAGAGCTGAATAGAGGAGCTCGGAGTACAAGCCACGTAAATGGTTTGAAGTGGGAGGAAAATGAACGTTTCTTCTGCTGCCTCTGTAACTGTGCAAAAAAGTTTGCTAAAAAAAAAATCCACCCAGTAATAACTGATACTATAATATCTAGTACGGGGATTCGGGGATAAGACCAGTTTGATGTGCAGTTCTGCACCCTGCAAATTCCAGGCTTGTGGGTCTGATCACCAGAATTAAAGGGGGTCGCGTACACTGGGGAAAAAAAGTATTTAGTCATCCACCAATTGTGCAAGTTCTCCCACTTAAAAAGATGAGAGAGGCCTGTAATTGACATCATAGGTAGACCTCAACCATGAGAGACAAAATGAGAAAACAAATCCAGAAAATCACATTGTCTGATTTTTAAAGAATTTATTTGCAGATTATGGTGGAAAATAAGTATTTGGTCAATAACAAAAGTTCATCTCAATACTTTGTTATATATTCTTTGTTGGCAATGACAGAGGTCAAACGTTTTCAGTAAGTCTTCACAAGGTTGGCACACACTGTTGCTGGTATGTTGGCCCATTCCTCCATGCAGATCTCCTCTAGACCAGTGATGTTTTGGGGCTGTCGCTGTGCAACACGGACTTTCAACTTCCTCCAAAGGTTTTCTATGGGGTTGAGATCTGGAGACTGGCTAGGCCACTCCAGGACCTTGAAATGCTTCTTACAAAGCCACTCCTTCGTTGCCCTGGTGGTGTGCTTGGGATCATTGTCATGCTGAAAGACCCAGCCACATTTCATCTTCAATGCCCTTGCTGATGGATGGAGATTTGTACTCAAAATCTCACGATACATGGCCCCATTCATTCTTTCATGTACACGGATCAGTCGTCCTGGTCCCTTTGCAGAGTAACAGCCCCAAAACATGATGTTACCACCCCATGCTTCACAGTAGGTATGGTGTTCTTTGGATGCAACTCAGCATTCACTCTCCTCCAAACACGATGAGTTGGGTTTCTACCAAACAGTTCTACTTTGGTTTCATCTGACCATATGACATACTCCCAATACTCTTCTGGAACATCCAAATGCTCTCTAGCAAACTTCAGACAGGCCCGGATATGAACTGGCTTAAGCAGGGGGACACGTCTGGCACTGCAGGATCTGAGTCTCTGGCGGCGTAGTGTGTTACTGACGGTGGCCTTTGTTACGTTGGTCCCAGCTTTCTGCAGGTCATTCACTAGGTCCCCCCGTGTGGTTCTGGGATTTTTGCTCACAGTTCTTGTGATCATTTTGACCCCACGGGGTGAGCTCTTGCGTGGAGCCCCTGATCGAGGGAGATTATCAGTGGTCTTGTATGTCTTCCATTTTCTAATTATTGCTCCCACAGTTGATTTCTTCACACCAAGCTGCTTGCCTATTGCAGATTCAGTCTTCCCAGCCTGGTGCAGGTCTACAATTTTGTTTCTGGTGTCCTTCGACAGCTCTTTGGTCTTCACCATAGTGGAGTTTGGAGTGTGACTGTTTGAGGTTGTGGACAGGTGTCTTTTATACTGATAACAAGTTCAAACAGGTGCAATTACTACAGGTAATGAGTGGAGGACAGAGGAGCCTCTTAAAGAAGAAGTTACAGGTCTGTGAGAGACAGAAATCTTGCTTGTTTGTAGGTGACCAAATACATATTTTCCACCATAATTTGCAAATAAATTCTTTACAAATCAGACAATGTGATTTTCTGGATTTGTTTTCTCATTTTGTCTCTCATAGTTGAGGTCTACCTATGATGTCAATTACAGGCCTCTCTCATCTTTATAAGTGGGAGAACTTGCACAATTGGTGGCTGACTAAATACCTTCTTTCCCCACAGTATGTGCGTCTGCTCTCCGTTCACTTTGGAGAGCCCCATTCTGGAGATTTGGGACCTGCAACTATCTGACACTGATGGCATATCCTAGAGATATGCCATCAATGTCTGAGATGATACAACCCCTTTCAATGGGGTTTTCCTTGACTTTAACAGTTATGACCTATCCTCAGGTCATCAGTATCTGATCGGAGGGGGGTCTGACACCCAGGACCTCCACTGTGCAGCTGTTTGAGAAGACACTGGTATACATTGTATAGTGGCTGAGCTGCACCTAGGCCACTTGATCGATGAATTTGACGTCACTGGCCTACGGAAATCTGAGAGAAGTTCACAGCGTTACTGCAAGCTCCAGTGCCTTCTCAAATAGCCCTGGTTGTCAGCCCCCCCCCTGATCAGATACTGATGACCTATCCTAATAGGAAAACCTCTTTAACCTAACTGTTTTGACCGAGTCTAGCTTGGACAGTGTGAAAAGTAGCTAACTGGTGGGGGAAGGGCTGCTTTAGGTGGTGATATGTCCTCAATGGTAGCAGCTAGAAACATGCAAATGGTCTTGTATGAAAGCTGACAGTGCAGGCTTTTATACAAGGCCAAAAAATGCCAGCTAAAATCCAAGCAACAGAGGAGAAATCACTGTTAGAAATCAAGTTGGGAATAATCACAAGTAAAACCTGTTTTTACTTTCATTTTTAGCTGCATTCACAGCATCCCGATTTCTATCAGTGATATCTTTCTCTGTCCTCAACATATTGCTGCCATTTTATATCTTCTGAAATATATCTTCTGAAAGCTTGGATTGTCTGCTTTCAAACAAGATCAGTTGCATGTTTCTAGCTGCTACCATTCAGGATATAGCAGTATCTAAAGCAGCACTACCCCCTCCAGGTAGCTACCTTCCCACTGCTGGAACTCCACTCTGGCAAAACAGGAGGTTAAAGAAGAACTCCTGCAAAAAAAATTTTTTCTCTGACCTGTTAGAAAGGTGCATGATATAATCTGTAGTGATTGTCATTTTCTTATCAGTGTTTCTGTGAGTAATAACCTCTCTTCTTATTGTAGCTGGGTCATGTGACCAACTCCCTGACCTCCAACTGACCCAGGACAGGAAGCCAGTCACTTCTCTATTCATTCCTATGGGAGCCTCACTTTCAGTCTCATAGGAATACATAGAGAATTAGACTTCCTGTCCACACATAAGTCTATGTGTGAGTTGGTTGGTCTAATTGCTGGTCACATGACACAGATAAGAAACTTCAGGATGATATAACTCAAAAATTCAGACACTGGTAAGAAAATGACATTCACTACAGATTACATCATGTACATTTCTAGCAGGACATGGAATAACATTTTTGTCGGGAGTTCTTCTTTACATGAATGAGGAATGTAACCTTGTACAGTGAGGTAAGATATTAGTAGGGGCCAGGGAAGTCGCAAGGTCTTATAACACCAGTTGTCTCTGTAGTAACTGAGGTGCGTCATTTATCACTGCAGAGTTCACGGATCTCACAGATTTTTGGCCTTAGTTTGCCAGTGAAGAGATTATGTCCAGATTTTATGACGGCAGTGGTTTTATAGCGCAGAGCTGCTGGGACTCCATGTGCCTTCAGGGGAGCATACTTGTCTGAGCACAGATTCCAAGGAGGTCTAGTAGACCCCCCAATATGGCTCCATACCACACCGATATAATCTCGTTGCGTAGCAATGTTGAGACTTAAGCCATGTGTGTACTTTTAATTCAGTGGGTAATTAATCTATAACATTCTTCATGTTTCTTCGATCTACAGAAGCGCCGCTTTAATCCTAAATCTATGACTGAGGAGCTGAGTAGAATATTCACTGAAGACGGGGATTCAGAGAATGACGATTTTGAAGGCTTCTCACAGAAAGAGATGGAGGATCAGGTGGGAAGGAAATGGATTTATGCACATCTTTTAAGTCTTTGGTGTTCATGCAGCACTGGTTTTAATAACTGAGGTATATCCACAGGTGGTAGAAAAATCACAAATTCTGTGGCAAATCTGCATGTATGATGACTCATTTTGCTATATTGAAAAAGGTGAAATCTACAGTGAAAATATCAATTTCTGCACTACACATAGAGGTCGCACAAACACCTGTAAAAAGAGCACAAACGCCTGTACAGTGTTGTGTATCTCTACAAATGAGACTTTTTTCAGACTGGAGCTCCGTTTACAGTCCCTGCCGCCGGCACCATTAATCCTAGCACGGCTGGGAGGAACTGAACAGGCCTGACAGATGGATGCAGGGCTTCGGATGACAGCGGGAGCCTGTCAGTGAGCAAGGCCAGGCTCCTGCTGTAATGGCCGGCACTGGAATGATAACGTCAATAGCGACTGCTACATCTAGGTAGTTAGAGGGACAGGGCTCCTTCTGCCACCGTCAGCCATTGCAACTGGGGCCCAACTAGACTGTGTCAATTAGATTGTGCAGTAGACACAGCCCTATAGGCAGTCTGTCACTGGTACAGGCTATAATGCATTGGTATATAAGATATACCACTGCATTACAAAGACTGTCTCCTAGTAGGACCATAAAAATAAGTTCCAGGTTAAAGGGAGTCTTTCATCTGTTTTTCACCAATATAACTAAGAGCAGTGCCCCACAGAAGATTGCAGACACATCCCAGACATACCTGTGTGCACTGTGTGTCTGTATTACATGTCACATCCCAGACATACCTGTGTGCACTGTGTGTCTGTATTACATGTCACATCCCAGATATACCTGTGTGCACTGTGTGTCTGTATTACATGTCACATCCCAGACATACCTGTGTGCACTGTGTGTCTGTATTACATGTCACATCCCAGACATACCTGTGTGTCTGTATTACATGTCACATCCCAACCTGTGTGTCTGTATTACATGTCACATCCCAGACATACCTGTGTGCACTGTGTGTCTGTATTACATGTCACATCCCAGACATACCTGTGTGCACTGTGTGTCTGTATTACATGTCACATCCCAGACATACCTGTGTGCACTGTGTTGTATTACATGTCACATCCCAGACATACCTGTGTGCACTGTTTGTCTGTATTACATGTCACATCCCAGACATACCTGTTTGCACTGTGTGTCTGTATTACATGTCACATCCCAGACATACCTGTGTGCACTGTGTGTCTGTATTACATGTCACATCCCAGACATACCTGTGTGCACTGTGTGTCTGTATTACATGTCACATCCCAGACATACCTGTGTGCACTGTGTGTCTGTATTACATGTCACATCCCAGACATACCTGTGTGCACTGTGTGTCTGTATTACATGTCACATCCCAGACATACCTGTGTGCACTGTTTGTCTGTATTACATGTCACATCCCAGACATACCTGTGTGCACTGTGTGTCTGTATTACATGTCACATCCCAGACATACCTGTGTGCACTGTGTCTGTATTACATGTCACATCCCAGATAACCTGTGTGCACTGTGTGTCCGTATTACATGTCACATCCCAGACATACCTGTGTGCACTGTGTGTCTGTATTACATGTCACATCCCAGACATACCTGTGTGCACTGTGTGTATTACATGTCACATCCCAGACATACCTGTGTGCACCGTGTGTGTATTACATGTCACATCCCAGACATACCTGTGTGCACTGTGTGTCTGTATTACATGTCACATCCCAGACATACCTGTGTGCACTGTGTGTATTACATGTCACATCCCAGACATACCTGTGTGCACTGTGGTGTCCGTATTACATGTCACATCCCAGACATACCTGTGTGCACTTTGTGTCTGTATTACATGTCACATCCCAGACATACCTGTGTGCACTGTGTGTCTGTATTACATGTCACATCCCAGACATACTTGTGTGCACTGTGTGTGTGTATTACATGTCACATCCCAGACATACCTGTGTGCACTGTGTGTGTATTACATGTCACATCCCAGACATACCTGTGTGCACTGTGTGTCTGTATTACATGTCACATCCCAGATATACCTGTGTGCACTGTGTGTCTGTATGTCTGGGATGTGACATGTAATACACACACGGTGCACACAGGTATGTCTGGGATGTGACATGTAATACAGACACAAGGTGCACACAGATATGTCTGGGATGTGACATGTAATACAGACACACAGTGCACACAGGTATGTCTGGGATGTGACATGTAATACAGACACACAGTGCACACAGGTATGTCTAGGATGTGACATGTAATACACACACAGTACACACAGGTATGTCTGGGATGTGACATATAATACATACACACAGTGCACACAGGTATGTCTGGGATGTGACATGTAATACAGACACACAGTGCACACAGGTATGTCTGGGATGTGACATATAATACACACACACAGTGCACACAGGTATGTCTGGGATGTGACATGTAATACAGACACACAGTGCACACAGGTATGTCTGGGATGTGACATGTAATACACACACACAGTGCACACAGGTATGTCTGGGATGTGACATGTAATACACACACAGTGCACACAGGTATGTCTGGGATGTGTCTGCAATCTTCTGTGGGGCAGTGCTCTTAGTTATATTGGTGAAAAACAGGTGAAAGACTCCCTTTTAATAAACTTTATTTAAAAATGTAAAAATTATAATGACCGTTTATTCCATAGAAAGTGGTTTTATTTTGTAAAAGTTTAAGAAAAACCTCCATACTAGATGATAGTGTATTTGCAGGAATTTGTATAATAAAGATAACGTTTTTAAACTTCCCCATGAACAATATAAATGCAAAAGTACAGAATTGTTTTTCTCCCTATTCACCCCAACCCCAAATAATAAATGTTACCACCCCAAAATGGTATCAATGAAAACTGCATCTCACCCTGCAAAAAGATAAGCCCTCACAAGGATACATCAGCGCTTCAGTGCTGGCTCTAGGAATGTGGCAACATAATGTGTGTTATTATTGTGCAAAAGGAGTAAAACAAAAAACTTAAAAGTACACATATTTGGTATTGCTGTAATAATACTGACCCTTAGAGTAACGGTAACACACAGTTATGCTGCACAATGCCGGTCATAAGTTGTTGCTGTAAGGGCTTTTTTTTATTTTTATTTTTTTAATACTCCTCAAAAGTGCTAACAGGAGTATTTTTATTCTTCTGGAAAAAATATAGTGTGACCTCTGGCTACATGTGAACATTGTGGTTGGAATATCTTGACTGAGGGCATTATTTAGACTTATCCCTTTTTCAGGTAGCGTAACCTTGGTGGGTTGTCCTTATTCTCACTTTAGCCCTCTTTCACACAAACGATACGTATTGTTTCTGGGTGCGTCCAGTGAAACTCGCACGATTTTGCAAGCAAGTTCAGTCAGTTTTGTCTGCGATTGCGTTCAGTGTTTCCCCATGGGTGCAATCAGTTTTGATGCGTTCTTGACGCATGTGGGGAAAAAAAAATCAACCATCAGTGAGAAATGCATTGCATCTAGGTTATATTAGTTTTTCACTGAAGCCCCATTCATTTCTGTGGGGCCAGAACTGCATGAAAAACGAGAAATCGCAGCAACACAGAAATGGTGTGTGGAAAAACCACTCGTACACAGACCTATTGAAATGAATGGGTCAGGATTAGAGATGAGCGAGCATGCTCGAGTGCCTTTTTTGCGTATGCATTTTAAAATTCGTACGCTATTCATAAGCATATTTTAATCTATACGCAAATGCGTACGAATAGCGTACAAATTCAATTTGTACGCTATTCGTACGCATTTGCGTATAGATTAAAATATGCGTATGAATAGCATACGAATTTTAAAATGCATACGCAAAAATGGCACTCGAGCATGCTCGCTCATCTCTAGTCAGGATCGGTTCAATTCATACATCGCAGAAAACTCGCTTGTGTGGAAGGAGCCTTATACTTGGCAGTGAGTTGCGTTTTCTTTACACCATTAGCGGTAGGATCTGTGGATCATGAACCAGACCCACTTTGTATGGAGACCACGAGCTGACCACCCATGGTACATTTCATTCATTTTTCTGTTCAGTTATGAAGATCACAGATTATACACTTTCTGTGTATTTTGTTTTTGCTCTTAGGATGTGAGTGACGATGACCACAGAGAAGACGTATTCTCAGACAGTGCCGAGGAATCCCTACCACTCAAAAAGAGAAAGTTCGGGCTTCGCGTTGCTCTGCAGTTTCCCAGCAAGAAGCTTTCAAATAAAGATAAGAAGCCTTTCAGTTCTCCTAACGTGAAGCCAGTCCAGAACAGAAAGAAGACGTCTGCCAAAGGGGAGACTGCAGTAACCGGAAACAAGAAGGATTCTGCTTCTGATGGAGAGAATTTGTCTAACCAGGAGAATTCAGCCGCCCTCGCCAAAAGAGCCATGAACATTAAGGAGAATAAAGCCGTGGTAAGTATTGGATAAATAAGTAAAGCCATTATCACAAGCGACACGGCACAAATGTCTGACTGAAAATCTATTCTACATCCAAGGAGCAGCAGCAACTGCGAGGATTTTTACAAACCCCTGTTCAGACATATGGAAGAAATGTAGAAATTTCTACAATTAAACCTGCTGCTTGTCTCAGTAACGCACAGGGTTTTAATTCATTTTTCCTCTCGCTTTTATTTGTGTTTTCAGCGTGGTGTATTTTTCGAGGCACAGCATGCTCTGTGTTGTTTTTCTGGCTGTTTTCTCATATGCATCTCTATAAGACTCCAAAAACGTCAGGAAAAAGCATGTAAAGAAATAAAAGGCCCAAACATGCTGGAAGAAATGGTGTGTGAGTGAGACCTAAAAGCCGTAATCATTGGTCCTCGCTGGACACCCAGGAGTGGCTAGAAATGCCCAGATAGATATATATATATATATAATCTGGGCATTTCTAGCCACTCCTGGGTGTCCAGCGAGGACCAATGATTAGGAATGTTGAATTTTAAAGGGGTTGGCCTGGAGAAATTTTTTTTTTTGTAAAAAGGGCAAAAATGTGCTAAAAAAATAAAATAAATAAATATATATATATATATATATATATATATATATATATATATATATAATTTTTTTTTTTTTTTTTTTTTTTAAGCACATTTTTGCCCTTTTTACAAAAAAAAAATTTCTCCAGGCCAACCCCTTTAAAATTCAACATTCCTAATTTTCTCCGCTGTCGGAAAACAGTAGGCAGGCCTTCATACAGATGAGCGCTTCAACAGATTCGGCCATGTTTTCTATTATGTGCATATGTGAAAGAAGCCTGGAATTTAGAGTAGTTAGAAAAAACTGGATTTTGAACTTAAAATAAAACCAGGCGCAAGTGCACCGCTGTTTTGTCTTTTTTACTTTTTATTATTTTAACATTTTTAATATAAGAAAATTACAACAAAATCAGTGGCACACAGCCGGTAGGAAAAAAAAAAACCCATAAAACATCCTGAGGTCGGCTCGAGAAGGAGGGAAGGAAGGGAGGAAACTTCCAAAGTCATCCCACATACACCAAGGTTAAATGAATTGTACGAAGCTGCTAACAGGGTTTACTGTATGGTAGGTTTAACTTTTTTCTTTTTTTATTATTAATCATGTATCTGACCACTCAAGATTGGTGTGTAGTATGCCAGTTTTAATTAGAATCTGCCACTGGCATAAGGTGCCAAGTGTAAGAGGTGCACACCTTATCTGTCAGCAGGACTTATCCTATTATACCAGGCATTAGGGCTGACCCTGCTGATTAAAGCCATATCTTTCTGAAACCAATCCATAGTGCAGTTGAGCAACCCTTGTTTTAAAGATTATGCAAATCAGGGCTTAAGTGCACCAAGGGCACACAGTGCACCTTTGCTCCTCCATTCAGCATCGCTGGATACAGAAGTGTCTTCCCGGCTGGCGCTGAACAGTTTTTAATCTGCCTGCCCACACCGTACCCACCCTTTAGAAAAGAGTCGAGTGTGGCATATAACAGCAAAAATTCCTTACTTTTTGGCAAAAAATAAATAAAATTCTGAACAACAAAGCAAGTCTGCATCTGACCAATAAATGGCAGTTACAGTTATTAACACTAACGTTTTGGCAATCTCATTTATGGTAAAATTCACATCCTGTTATAAAGTCTGGGACATTATAAATCCCATTTATATAGGCAATGAAAAAAAAACTGCAGAATTTTCTGGATTTGTGGAAAATTTCACCAATTACAATGCAAAAAGTGAAATGCCCAGCAGAGTGATTTTTCCTCTGATTGTAGGCCCTCTGTCTTGTGGAAAATATTCACTGCATGTAGATAAAGCCTTAGAAGTAGCAGACATACATAACTGATTATGGAGTATACCGTTGGCCATAGTAGATGGTGACGGCAAATGTTACTTTCAGTCCTCAAATGAACCATTTTATATTTTTTTGTTCTAGCTTGCTCAACTTCTTGCAGAGCTGAACTCCATGCCTGAACTGTTTCCAGTGAAAACCACAACCCCTTCCGTAAGTTGCTACAACTATGAAATGACTGCTTTTATACTCTGGGACGGGTGCATTATAAGAAATACCGTAACTTTTATTTTATGCTTTTATTTAGAAGCAGAAAAAGACGAGCCGTCGATCGTTTTCTGAAGGGCCCATTGAAAGGCGCACTAATCCAACACGCAGTGCTCGGCCAAAAGAGAATTTTGCACTGGAGAATTTTACTGCTTCTGCTTTGCAGTTTGCGGAGCATCTCCAGAAGTTTGGTAGAAGTGCATTAAGGCGCCCCTTGAGTGATGTAAGTATCAAACAGTAAGAAGTGGATTTCTTCATATATTAAAGGGTTTCTGTCACCAGTTATTTCGGTATGAATCAGGCTGACATTAGAGATGTGCTAATGTCACCTGATTCCAAATATATATCTGTTTTATTTACTGGTGCCCCCATTTTTATATAAAATGAACTTTTATTTTATGCTAATAAGGCCTCTAGGTGCAAGGGGCGTTACCTCTTCTCCTAGAGCAGTGGTTCTCAACTCCAGTCCTCGGGACCCACCTGCCAGTCAGGTTTTCAGGATTTCCTTAGTTTAGACCAGCTGATATAATTAGCGTCCATCCATCAGGACTTACCACAGGTATTCATTCTGTGGGATATTCCTAAATCCTGACTGGCAGGTGGGTCCCGAGGACTGGAGTTGAGAACCACTGTCCTAGAGGCTCTGTTGATTGACAGGACCAGGCAGAGAAGAAACACTCCATTCACCATAGCTTGCAAGGACCTTCAATGATGTCATGACCATGTGATCAGTCACATGGTTAGGATCACACAAACAGCCTGTCTCCTCCTAAACCAAGGGGAGCTCTGATTGGTTGCTATGGGCAACAAAAAAAGTCTTAGACCTAGACAGTTTTCATACATCAGGCCCAGAGTAGCTACTGGGGTGGGGTGGGGGGGCAGGGGAGGCGATGCTCCGGGCCCAATACCTCTGGGGGGGGGGCCCAGCAGGGATGGCCTTAGTACAATCAGGCGAATACAAGTGAGCGCTTCCATTATGGAGTCTGATGGGGGCACATTAAGCCGATCTGAGGTCTGATGGGGGCACATTCTGCTGATCTGAGGTCTGATGGGGGCACATTCTGCTGATCTGAGGTCTGATGGGGGAACATTCTGCCGATCTGAGGTCTGATGGGGGAACATTCTGCCGATCTGAGGTCTGATGGGGGAACATTCTGCCGATCTGAGGTCTGATGGGGGGAACATTCTGCCGATCTGAGGTCTGATGGGGAACATTCTGCCGATCTGAGGTCTGATGGGGAACATTCTGCCGATCTGAGGTCTGATGGGGGAACATTCTGCCGATCTGAGGTCTGATGGGGGAACATTCTGCCGATCTGAGGTCTGATGGGGGAACATTCTGCCGATCTGAGGTCTGATGGGGGAACATTCTGCCGATCTGAGGTCTGTGGGATCCGATGGGGGGGAACATTCTGCCGATCTGAGGTCTGATGGGGGAACATTCTGCCGATCTGAGGTCTGATGGGGGAACATTCTGCCGATCTGAGGTCTGATGGGGGAACATTCTGCCGATCTGAGGTCTGATGGGGGAACATTCTGCCGATCTGAGGTCTGATGGGGGAACATTCTGCCGATCTGAGGTCTGATGGGGGAACATTAAGCCGATCTGAGGTCTGATGGGGGCACATTAAGCCGATCTGAGGTCTGATGGGGGAACATTAAGCCGATCTGAGGTCTGATGGGGGAACATTCTGCTGATCTGAGGTCTGATGGGGGCACATTAAGCCGATCTGAGGTCTGATGGGGGCAAGGGACTGTTAGTTTAGTGATGTAAAAGCTGGGTTCAGATTTCCTTTAACATAGAAGTCCCCTTTTTTACTCCTATTACTCCTATATTTTACTGCATTATGTGGTAGAGTATTTAGAGTAGGGTATGTAGAAAGTCTATTGTACTGTACTTAACAGCATAGATGATCTAGCAGTTTATACAGTCATCTTGCTAATACAGTATTATAACCACAACTAGTAGTATGTGCCTGTGAAGTTGGAAATGTGCGTTTGGGAAGCCAATAAGTGGGGGGCCCACTCAAGTATGTTTCGCCCCCCCCATGTGCTGAACCTCTAGCTACGCCTCTTATTAGGCCCTTAGTGAGCTGTACCCAGAGAAGCCTGATAGATTACAAACTGTTTTTGTCATGACTTATCTGTATTGATATTATGCAAATTTGTGAGAGGATCCATAGAATGAACACAAAGGCCCTGATTTATCATACCATCACTCCAGAATTCTGGCATCAAAAAGTTGCAAAATAGGGCTTTTGTGACTTTTTTGCACTCCCGTGCACAAAATTTATGCGATTGCGCAAAATTTAGCAACTTTTTGCATGTGTACACCACTCACTCCAGTTTTGTAATATGGGTGGAAAAGTGGGTGTGGTTAGCTATGTTAATGAGTTTCACTCCAGATTTATCATTGCGACTTTTTAAAAAAGTCGCAATCTCACTCCAGGAGGAGGGTGGAGTAGGAAAAGTGGAGTAGCTTCTCTAGACAGAAGTGTTAGGTTTAAGGACAAGCCACATTTATCAAACAACCTGTGACATTTGATAAATGTGGCACAAAGTACTCCAACACAGACTGAAGCAAAACTGACTTAAAATATTCATTCTTCTAATGATAAATTCCCCCCAAAGTGTTCAAAGAGGTCCCACAGATGCTCAATTGGGTTCAGGGCTAAAGAATTAGGGGGATAGGGTAGTACTTGGAAGTCTGGGTCGTGCTCTTCCAACCAGTGTCAGACAATTCTAGCCGTGTGACATGTTGGAAGATCCCATCGGATGCACGAAAGACAATCGGCATGTATGGGTGTACGTGATCTGCAAGGATGGATTTATACTGGTTGAGAGCGCCTGTCATATGGATTGGGCCAGAGAATGCCAAGAGACAATTCCCCAGACCATAACGCTGCTACTACCAGCTTGTGTTCTGATGTTTCTTGCCTGACCCACCATCGTCCCATCTGTTCGATGAAGCTGAAAACGTGACTCATTGGAGAACAAAAACCCTTTGCCAATCATCAGATGTCCAATTCCAAAACGGCCATTTCTCACTTCAGAACCCCATATGCAGTAGGGTTGACTAAACTGTTTTAGACACACGTCTGGTAGCCCCCTGCTTCGTTTTGGCAGTGAGCTGCTCCACTGTAGCGTCTTGGTCCGCCCTCATACACCTTCGAAGCTGACGTTCACCTCTCATATAAATAGTACATGGTGCTTCATGTTTTCCATGTTGCTTATTCGCAGTGGTGCCATTTGTCCACTCACAACACACTTTCACCACAGCAGCTCTTGAATACTTCCCAAAGTACACAGTTTCAGAAGCCAATAATCATCCCTTTTTGCAACTCTGATAAAATCACCCCTTGTACCCATGACGAGGAATGTGTGTGCAGACAGCCTATCGCACACCTTATATACCCACCAAGCCAGCAACTTCCTTCATGAACTATGAGCTGCCAACGTCGAAAGTAGGAAGTGGTCATAATAATGTGACTCTACTGTATTTCCTTATAGAGGACCTAGACTGAAATGACTTGTCCCATTAAGACTGAGCATATACCTGTAGTAAACGGTGTTGCATTTAGATGTCTTTTTCCGGTTTGTGTGTGTATAAAGCTTTATTGCCTCAGAATACACTTTAGTTCTACCTTATATTCATATAATTTGACATTTTAATCATTTATTTTTCTTTTGGGTTATATTAGGAAGATCGCGAAGAGATTCGTAAAAGGAGGAGAGCATCAAAAAACAACTATCGCGCTGTAGAAGACATCACAGAAGAGGAGTTGGACAATGTTGCAGTGACTGTTAAAGATAAAATTTATGATAAAATCATGGTAAAATACTTTATTTCATTTTATTAGAATAGCATTTCGGCAGGATTGTTGAAACCTGGTTTATGCTTGTGTGGACGGCGTCTGCAGAGAGGCTGCACTCCTTGTCCTTGCTGAGAGTGCAGGCGCTCCCAGCAGATTAATATGAAGAGGACTCTGTGTCAATAGGGGAACAAAAGTTCGCCGGCACTGTGTGGGCTGAGTGTCCTCTAACTACATACAGATAGAATTGATAGCTAGGGGAGGGAGAAGACTATTGGGGAGATTTATCAAACTGGTGTAAAGTAGAAATGGCTTAGTTGCCCATAGCAACCAATCAGATTCCGCCTTTTATTTTTCACAGCTCCTTTGGAAAATGAAAGGTGGAATCTGGTTGCTATGGACAACTAAGCCAGTTCTACTTTACACCAATTTGATAAATGACCCTCCCTAGCTTTTTTTTGTTGCTATACCTGCATTTAGATTTCATTCACAAACGTTTGGCTTGTGTATCTTTACGATAGGATTTTGTGATATATGCTTTACACCCTTTTCTAGGGAAGCACTTGTCACCAGTGTCGTCAGAAAACAATAGACACAAAAACCTTCTGCCGCAATCCTGGCTGTGGGGGTGTCCGAGGACAGTTTTGTGGGCCATGTTTAAGAAATCGCTATGGTGAAGATGTGCGGGAGGCACTTTTGGACCCTGTAAGTAACTTCTGTAAATAGACACTTGTCACTTATTTTTTGTGCAGAACCCTCATCTTAATAGGCAATGCAGTGTGGGAGTCACAGGAGACTAGCAACTTTTCTTGCATTGTCTATTTCTTCCTCTAGATCAGTGGTCCCCAACCTTTTT
The DNA here is from genome assembly GCA_900303285.1 of Rhinella marina. NCBI lineage: Eukaryota > Metazoa > Chordata > Amphibia > Anura > Bufonidae > Rhinella > Rhinella marina. The sequence continues at coordinate 469,543 of ONZH01011199.1, forward strand.
TGCACCAAGGACCAGTTTCATGCAAGACAATTTTCCCGGGGATCGGGTTGAGGGGGGGGGGGCGGGTTTTAGGGGAGGATGCTTGTCGGCGCTGACTGATTCATGCGCATAACAAAACACAAGGTGCATATTAACCCCTTCACCCCCGGAGGTTTTTTCGGTTCTGCATTTTCGTTTTGCGCTCCCTGCCTTCAAACAGCCATAACTCTTATTTTTCTGTTTCTGTTCACATAGCTGTATGAGGGCTTGTTTTTTTGCGGGACAAGTTGTACTTTCCAACACCACCATTTAATATTGCATATGGTGTAGTGGGAAGCGGGAAAAAAATTCCAAATCAGGTGAAATTGCAAAAAAAACGCTATTCCGCTACAGTCCTACGGGTTTCTTATTTACAGCGTTCGAAGTGCATTAAAACTGACCCGTTACTTTCATTCTACTGGTCAGTACGAATCCGGCTATAATATGTATAGTTTTTCCTGCGTTTTGATAGTGATAAAATAATTAGAAAGTTTTTTTTTTTTTTTTTCCTTGTCATATCTTGACCCCTATAACTTTTTGGTATTTATGTGTACGGAGTTGTATGGGGGATCATTTTTTGCGGGGCAATCTGAAGTTTTTATTGATACCATTCTGGGTGTGTATGACTTTTTGATCACTTATTTATTTTTTTTTTAGAAAAAAAAAAGCGACGAAAAACGGCGAATCGCCATTTGGACGCTTTTTTCCGCCACACAATTCGCCGTATTGGAATTTTTTTTCATATTTTAAAAGTATGGGCGTTTTCGGTCACGGTGATACCCATGATGTCTATAGTTATTGTTATTTAGGTATTTATTTTTTCATTATACGGAAAGGGGGGTGATTTGAACTTTTATATATTTTATTTTTTATATATTTTTTAACATTTTTTTTAAAAAAATTTCTGACTATTTTAAAGCTCAAATATGAGCTGATATATTGTGTTTTTTTTTTTCTTTATGAGCAATCAGGGATTTACTAGATGGAGTTAAATCCCATAATTGCTCATTTCTTATCCTGGCCTGCCATCTAGTGGCCAGAATAAGAATTGCAGTTTGAAAACTGTAATTCTCACCAGCGAGGATTACAGTTTTCATATGGTGTACAGACACCCCGATTGGCCACTTGGGGTGTCTGTACACCACCCGGAAGCGTACGCTTCCGGGTTCAGACGCATCCTGATGCCGTGATCATGGCATCAGAAGGCCCTAGAAGACGCCGCCGATGGCGGTAAGTAGCGGCAAGTCTCTGCTGTTAGAAACAGCAGAGACTTGCCAGTCATGACGCCTGCCGCACCCGCGAGCGGGTGTCATGTCCCCGCACCAGCGCCGTACGGCTCTGGTCAGGAAGGGGTTAAAGTATATAACATAAAATGCCTCTATACAGAGCCCCCATATAAAATACCCCTTCTTTGTGGCCTCTTCTGGCCTGTATCCCATGCGGCGCGATGATGTCATTGTGCCGACCTGAGCTGTCCTCTGATAGGCCGATGAGCCTATCAGAAGAACATGGAAGGGAGACTCCTCTCCCTCACCTGTCCCCCGCAGCATAGACATCTGTATCGTCCTGAGGACGGGGATATAGATGACTATGGAGATGAGTGCTTCCACAATGGAAGCGCTCGTCTCCCTGTCCCCTGCCGCCCTCCACTTGTGACCAGGGCCCTGATTGCGGCCTGGCAAACAATCATCCAGGGCCCTGGTTGGGGCCACTGCTCTAGCTAGTAAAACTAAACTCATTTGTTAATTACACCGTTCGGTTGTGTACATTTTGCATCTGGAGAAGGTTGTATATTTTTCTTTGCATTTCTTAGCTCCTCATCATGTTCTTTGCCATGGCTATTGGATGTCCATGTTTTCTTATTCAAGTCTCCTCTACTTTTCTCACAGGATTGGATTTGCCCTCCTTGTCGTGACATCTGTAACTGCAGCTACTGTCGGAAGAGAGATGGTCGCTGTGCCACAGGGATGCTTATTCACCTGGCAAAGTTTTCTGGTTATGACAATGTCAAAGAGTATCTTGAAAGGTGAGCAGTGAACAAGGCGTTTAGACATGAATAAAGCGTGTATCACACATCTCATTCCTTCTAGCGCAATTACCCCAGAAAACTGTTACACTGACAGATGCCCCAAGTGTATATAACAAAGCAGTGAACCTCTCATTATCCAGTGATGAATCTTTATTTACATACAGTAGAAGAGCTAGCCTCCGTCACATGGCTGGGAGACGTGAAGCTTGTTCCTTATTTATAGCAAATTACAAAGTGCTGACCCGAGGATCTCCACAGTTCATACCTGATATAATAAAATTATAATACAAAGCAATAAATATTTTAAAAGTTATTAAAAAATGCTTTGGCAAACATCAACTATAGTATTTCATTTTAAATACAGATTACATGTTATAAATGTTCTAGTAAATGGTGTTCTCGCCCCTTTTTTTTCAGCTTACAAAAGCGGCTGGTGGAAGACGACGACTGAATCTGCCCCTTTAATGGTATAACAATGCAGTGGAGTGCATTGTGGCTCTTAGTCACGTGTTCTCTAAGCTCTGATGTGACATCCCAACAGTTGAATACAAGAGAGAACTTCATTTAGCACCTTATTCATCAACAAAATCTGAAATGGTATTTTAAAGTGTTCCTGTCGCCTTACAGATACTGCAGCTAGCTATTCCTTCGTATGAGGTTACTTGTGTTGCCATGGCTTCGCCTTAAAATGAAACAATAACCTTTAGGGGGCGTTGGCTGTATTTTCTACGCCTCAAGTGGTATTTTAGACTTTGAGATTCTAACGATGGGTTTTAATGGCAGGCTCCTGCTTACCCGGCGCTGGTTTGGTCTTATACTGTAGCTGTAACAGTCTGAGTTACTTAGAATCATTTTACTGTTCCTATAGAACGTTTTATCTGCAACTTCTGCCACTTTGATTTCTGTTTTTTCCCCTTTTATCCTAATGCCTATGACCTTCTGCTGTATAACCTTGAATGTTTTACTGTAAATGCTTTAATTCTTTTAGAGTTCTCTATATTTGTATAGTTTTATGTGTGATGGATGTAAATTCTTGTCCAGAACCTGGACCAGAATTCGTAATACTTAATTGATACTTTCTTGAAAGTAGTGATTTCAAAAGGCAAAGCAATGGGGGAATTTATCAGGAGGGAAGTTTTTAAAGTTCGCCTGATTTCTGCCAAGGTTCACGTGGTAGTTGATGAATTAGGAGTATCTTTTAGGACCCTTTCACACGACCGTATCTCCTAGAGTGCGGGACAATAGCCCCACGGCGCGGCCCCGACATGCACAGCTTCATTGTAATCAATGATGCTGTGCGCACAGTCGATGCCGCTCCGGGACATATGACCCGCTCATGGACTGCATGTCTCAGAGGGCATACGGTCGTGTGAAAGGGCCCTTAACGTAACACTTTTGTGTAGAGATGTTACTCCAATTTTTGTGCATTAATAGAAGAAAGATGATGTCTTTTTAAAGAGTTGCAGTGGGCACGGTTAATTACGTGTACTGCGGATGTATCGCCCAACTGTTTTTCTCTCAAGAGGCGAGAGTGATATAATGCAAAGAATAACAACTTGAGGCATATGCCAAAAAATGCGACTTTAAACCAGTTTTGTAGCACAAATGGAATGATAGATTTTCCCCAATGATTTTTCTGGCCAATGACATGTACTAAATAAAAGCTCAATGCTAGTTCACACAGTGCTGTTTTTGATGTGTCTATTTTGGCCAGTCATAATAAGCGAAAAGTTGAGGTCTTTCCTTCCTACTTTTCCATCATTTTAGCATCAGTTCATGGCTAAAGTATCATGAACTGTCTGGTGTGAACCTGGCCCATTAGTGCAAGTGCCGTGAGAAAGCACTAAACCGCCAGTAACAAGGCCACGCCTGCCAGGACCCATTTAGCAGGCTTCTCTTTGGTTTTAAGATTAAAAGTCCAAACATAAGTGGGGCCTCTAATTTTTGTTTTGTACAGAGGACACTCGTACACATTCTTCAGATCCTGCTTGTCGACTGGAATGGCTTTCACATAGATGACCGGCATTGGAGGAGTCAGCTCTTTGAGCCGGGCTTCAGAAATGACTCCTGTCTGTATGTCCCAGCGAGCACCTACAGAAATAAACGCCGTTTAGATGGTCTGTACTAAGACATTTCAATCTTAAATAAACATTTCATGTTACATTCGAACTGTTTTCTTCTTAATAGTACAGTGGATTTATTTAACCCCTTAGTGACCACCAATATTTACCCAAAATGGTGCATTAAAATCTATAACTTGTCCTGCAAACAAAAAATAAAAAGCCCTCATCCAGGTAGATACTGGAAAAACAAAAAAGTTATAGGTCTTGGAAAGCGATGATAAAAAAATTTGCGTGGTCACTAAGGTTAAAAGACAAAGCTGCTCGTTTGTAGAGGCCACGCACTGTAAGTACAGACGCTATAATTGTAGTTACACTGCACCACTGCAAAGGGGATGACTCACAGGTACTTTTGAAGCAGAAGCAGTGCTCACACACTCGCTGTTACCTCTTCAAACAGTTGATCGGTTAGGGTGCCAAGAGTCTGTCCCCTCAACCCATCTATTTATGACCTATCCTATAGATCAGTCATCAGTCTCTTAACACGGCACAGCCCCTTTAATATGACTACATCCAGTACTGAACTCATAAAATAGTAAAAATATCTTGTGAAAGTAGCCTTACTTAAAAGGGTTTTCCATTAGCGTTTTCTTTTTCCGGTATTGAGTTCCATCATAGGGGCTCAATACCGGAATAAAACGCTTCAGTTTTGCCCCCATTCATTGTCAATGTGGACAAAACTGAACTGAAGACCATGGAATGCTCCTGAAAGCATTCCGTTCCGTCTCAAGACCGCAGCAACATGCTGAGGTTTGCTCTCCGTACTGTTTATCTGCACCAAGACGGATCTGGAATGACCCCCAATAGAAGTCAATGGGGACGGATCCGTTTGGTGTGACACACTCAGTAAACGGATCCGTCCTCCATTGACTTTCAATGGAGTTCATGACGGATCCGTCCACAGCACACAACACATGACAGACACATGCACACAGACATACTTACATGCTCCCAGCAGCTCCGCACATCGCAGGAGGACTGCGCGCACATAGGAAGATTCTCCCTCCAGCAGAGGGCGCTGTGGGGAATCTTCCTATGTGCGCGCCGTCCTCCTGTGCTGTGCGGAGCTGCTGGGAGCATGTAAGTATGTCTGTGTATGTGACACGTGTGGGGCCGGAGTGCTGCTCCGGCTCCTCACATTTACTTGCGGCAGCACGGATCCAGCGGCACCCTTTACCCGCCGGATCCGTGCTGCCGCTAATGTGAAAGAGGCCTAACTGAAGCAGTTGTCTCATTACAGATATGTAGGGGCTGGTGTTGGCCATGAGCACTCTGCTCTGGCTCATGACTACACTATGCCCAAATTGGTGACTGGTCCCTTTTAAATACTGAATTGAAATTACTCTATTACTGTAATCTAATCAAATTTACAGTCACATTGATACAATATGTATGAGAGATACATTCACTCCTGGTGCTCTTGGCTGTTACCTTCCATAAAGAGGCCATGAATATAAGCTCCTTCTCGTGGAGGGTGTCCAAAGTCATCTTTTGCTTTCTTGGTAACGTCAACAGTGAGGCACATTTTATCTAGAGGCCATTCGTTCTTACGGGCCATGCTCTGCATAATTGCTGATAAGACAAAAATATTTCAATCAATTTTCTAAGGTTCTACCAAAAAATACATTTGCAGTGGATAGTTCAGACAGCTGAAGAATTTGTCACAGTAATGGTCCATTTACACTAGCTAACGATTGGGCATATAATACTGCACCATGCAACCGTGTCCTCCTAGCAGAAAACCGCCAGTGTACATGGACCCTAAGGTTCTGTTGAAACCACATGTGAATGTACACAACTGCATAGGTAGGTCACCGACTCCCACCATAAGGGTCCATTCACACGTCCGTATTTTTCTTTTCCAGATTTTCGTTCCGTTTTTTGCGGATCCGTGTTTCTGCAAAAACCTTCCGTTTTTACCAATTGTACATCCACATCCGTTCCGTTTTTCAGCAAAAAAAAAATGGAAGGAGGAATATATGTTGGTAGGGTATTTCTTTCTATTTCCTGGAAACGGATCCACCATTGCGGATGACATATTGATGCATTCCGGATATCATCCGCATTTTTTGTGGACCCATTGATTACAATGGGACCACGGACTGCATAATGTGGACAAAATTAGGACAAGCTCTATCTTATTTGTGAATCCGCATAACGGAGTGCTGTCTGCATTTTTTGCAGAGCCATTGAAATGAATGGTTCTGCGTTCCGTTCTGCAAATTAAAACATACGGATGTGTAAATGGACCCTTAAAAAAAGATACCTTACAGGCAACTCCACATTTCTTTGCAAGACAGACATTATTTAAAGGGGTTGTCTCACTTCAGCAAATCATGTATTTAAAGTTAATACAAGGCACTTACTAATGTATTGTAATCGTCCATATAGCCTCCTTTGCTGGCTTTATTCATTTTTTCACAACATTATACCCTATTTGTTTCCATGGTTACAACCACTCCGCAATCCTGCAGTGGTGGCCGTGCTTGCACACTATAGGAAAAGGTGCCGGCCTCTCTGGTGGCTGGGACTGTGGGAGCGCACATAGGCTACTGCTTTTTCCTATAGTGTGCAAGCACGACCACCACTGCTAGATTGCAGGGTGGTCTGTAACCATGGAAACTAGCAGTGTATAATGTGATGGAAAAATAAAGACCGCAAAGGAAGCAATATGGACAATCACAATGTATTGTGCCATGTATTCATTTTACATGATAAATGACGTTTGCTGAAGAGAGACAACTCCTCTAAGGAAACGTTTCCTTCATGAGAACTTACTCCTTGTCTATTCATTTAGAATAGAAACAATTTAGTAGTAGTAATTGAGGGATAAAGTAAAAAAACAAACTTGGAGTCGATAATGGAATTGCAAATTTGGTAGTTACCTGTCAAAAATGACTGTGGATTAAAAAATCCAGAGAGCCAGACTACTGCTGGTAGTACCAGATCTTGTGTCCACATGTCCAGTTCACGGCATCTCAATAAAAGATCATTAATCCTGTAAATGAAGGGACATAAGACATTTGCATTTAGTTTAATTGTAAATGTGACATTCCTTTAATCGTGACAAAGATTAAACAAGCAGGTCCACAGGCAGATTAGGAGGGAACCTAACACTTCTCCACAAAGCAAATACTGATGTATCAAAAACATTCCACATGCGAAGTAAAACTGACAAAAAAAGCTCCTGTCTCACAGTACATAACGTTACTTACCAATGCCCTAATCCAAACGTTGATGGGTACGCCAGCTTTGTCCATGACTCGGGAACACTGTCATAGTACAGTGCGAGTTGTAGAGCTTCCATGTCTGAGGAAATGGTCAACTCTCCCTAATGATGAGAAGAAACGTCAATGTCATGCGATCTCACAAAAAAAAAAAAAAAAAAAGTTTCTATTGAAACTATCCCTACCTTTAACCCTAGATCCAATTCTTTAAGAGACCTCCGGATCTCTCTCATTAAGATGTTCATTCTCTCACACTCCTGGAAACAGACAAGGATGTATGGACTTCTCTCTGTTGTCTTCTGCATGATCTCTAGTAAATTATATTCTTCTGGGAGCTTCTCCAGAATCTCATCAATTATATTCTTAACCTATGATGAAGAAAGGCTGAATATGACTGATCGTCCTACAAAAACCCTCCCTGACAAAGAGAATCTGTCACCACGGTCTTGGACTCCGTGAGTAGTAGTGCAGATAAGGAGTCTAGATCAATATTTTTATGTTTCTACTTCCCCCCTTTTTCGCCCTAAATGGCAATCTGGACTCCTTATGTGCAGCACTTCTCCGGTGTTACTGCAGATAATAGTCCAGGATCGCTGTGACAGATTTCCTTTAAAGAAACACTAAGCATAGTAAATTCAAGGAAAAAAAAATCTCTTCCTTCCTTAAAGGGGTTCTGTAGTTCTTTAAAACTGATGATCTATCCTCTGGATAGATTATGAGCATCTGATCGGCGGCGGTCCGACACCCGGGACCCCCGCCGATCAACTGTTTGAGAAGACAGCGGCTCTGCAGGAGTGCCACGGTCTTCTCTGTGTTTACCCCAGGCCCAGTGACGTCACGACTAGTATCAGTGGCCTGGGCGGGGCTAAGCTCCATTCAAGTGAACAGAGCTTAGCCCCGCCCAGGCCAGTGAAACTAGTCGTGACGTCACTGGGGCTGAGGAAAACACAGAGAAGGCCGCGGTGCTCCTACAGCGCTGCTGCCTTCTCAAACAGCTGATCGGCGGGGGTCCCGGGTGTCGGACCGCCGCCGATCAGAGGATAGATCATCAGTTTTGCAGAACCCCTTTAACATTAGGGCTCATTCAGACAGCCGTATGTTGCTTTCCGCATCTGATCTGCAATTTTGCGGATGAGATGCAGACCAATTCACTGCTATGGGGCCCTTTTCTTCCTTTCCTGGATCCGCAAAACAAATAAAACATGTCCTATACTTGTCAGTGAATATCAGAACGTGGCCCCATTGAAGTCTAAGGGTCCGCAAAAAAATGCGGAATGCAATCTGTTTTTAGTGGACATGCTGAACGGACAGCATACAGCCGTCTGAACGAGCCCTTATTCTGTTCTTTGGTCCGGTTTTGTCTTATATTGCAGCTAAAGCGAAGATATATATTTTCCCCAAAAGGTATGTTGTAGAATATATATGGAAATCCTCTTTGTGTCCCCCAGATCAGCCCGTCTCCCAATCCTGTGTCTGGCTGTAAGGCCTCCTTCACACGAGTGATATGGATGGTGTCAGAAACTGTTCAGGGAAAAACTGATGGTTTTGTGAGCACAATCAGTTATTTCTGCTATAACTTTCAGTGTGCGCGTTTTTTCCATCCGGATTACATGCGTTTTTTTTACGTGAGTGAAGAAAAACTGAAGAATAACAATCTACATCGCCCAGCAACCATCAGTGAAAAACGCATTGTATCCGTATGCCTTCAGTTTTTTACACAGGCCTCATTCACGTCTATGGAGCCAGGGCTGTGTGAAAAAGACACAATATGCTGCAATGTTTCCTGAACGCAGAGATGATGCGTTAAAAAAATTATGTACACGGACCCATTAAGATGAACGAGTAAGGTTTAGTGCTGTGCGTTCACAACACACAACGCATCAGGACAGAAAACTCACTAAAACAGTCCTAAAGCCTCGTTCACACGTCAGTTATTTGTTCAGTTATTTCCATCAGTTTTTGTGAGCCAGAATCAGGAGTGGAGGCTACACATACATCAGGTGTAATGAAAAGATCTGTTCCTGTTCTGTGTTTTTGACCCGCACCTTCTTTTGGCCCACAATAACTGATGGAAATAACTGATCAAAAAACTGAAGTGTGAACAAGGCCTAAGACAACCGACTGCGACAGGATACAAATATCATTAAGATCCACCCTTCAGGTAAGGCTGGATTCATATCATCAGATCTTTTTCCTGTTCTGATCCATCAGAACAGGAAAAAAAAACAGGATCCTGTGGGAAAAAAAGGATCCTGAACATCCCTTAGGCCTCATGCCCAGAAACGTATTTTATTTCCGCGTCCGTTCCTTTTTTTTTGCGGATATGATGCGGACCCATTCATGTCAATGGGTCAGCAAAAAATGCGGACAGCACACAGTGTGCTATCCGCATCAGTATGTCCGTTCCGTAGCTCAGCAAAAAAAAATAGAACATGTCCTATTCTTGTCCGTTTTGCAGACAAGGATTGGCACTGTTACAATGGATCTGCAAAAAAACGGAAACACAGATGCCATACGGACACCATCCGTTTTTTTGCGGACCGCAAAACACATACGGTCGTGTGCATGTAGCCTTATGTACATTTTGCATCCGTTTTAGTAATTTCCATCCGGGATCTGTTTTTACTGCATGCAGTACTTTTTTCCTTAAAAACATAACCGGAAATGGCTAAATGGCTTTTTTTTTTTTTTTTTTTTTACAGGATCAATTTTTTTTGTGTTTTTCTGACGAATCAGAAGAACGGAAAAAGAAACGGTGATGTGGATCCAGCCTGTGGCCTGCCCAGTCTGTCGGTCACAAGACAAAAACTAACCAAATCAGCAGACGATTAACCCCTGTGTTCTCTGCAGGATTTTTACAAGGCTGTATATTCTGGAACATGCAGCAAATCCAGAAGACTAAACACAGTGGCCAAGATCATGTCCTGATTACTTTTCTCATTCTCTACATTTTATCAGATTATCTAGTGTTCCTTTAAAGAACAACTCCCGACAAAAATTTTATTCCATGTCCTGCTAGAAATGTACATGATATATAGTATACATGATGTAATCTGTAGTGAATGTCATTTTCTTACTAGTGTCTGAATTTTTGACTTCTATCATCCTGAAGTTTCTTATCTGTGTCATGTGACCAGTAATTAGACCCACCAACTCACACATAGACTTATGTGTGGACAGGAAGTCTAATTCTCTATGTATTCCTATGAGACTGAAAGTGAGGCTCCCATAGGAATGAATAGAGCAGTTACTGGCTTTCTGTCCTGGGTCAGTTGGAGGTCAGGGAGTTGGTCACATGACCCAGCTACAATAAGAAGAGAGGTTTTTTACTCACAGAAACAGTCACTGATAAGAAAATGACAATCACTATAGATTATATCATGCACCTTTCTAACAGGTCAGAGAATAAACACTTTTGCGGTAGTTCTTCTTTAAGGAACAGGTAAAGCAATCCTCAAAGGAGAGCTCCACAATCATTTACCTACTGCCGTGTCATGTTGGATTGCAGTGGATCCATGTACAAACAGGTAGAGCAGTAGGATACAGCAGCTACATCCACTGATCACTTACCTTCTCTTCTGCGGACATTCCTGATCCTTCCCCAACCAGGGTATCTTTAGGCTGCATTTCTAATATGGTCTTAAATAGATTATCAGAAGTCACTGTTAGGAATTCAATCTCAGCGTTTGGGTGCAGTCCATACAAAACAGGATTTTCTGCAGGCAGCATTTCATCTATGTAGGCATGGTATCCAACGTAATCCAGATTTGGTGGAGCCAGGAAGCCAGGAGCTAATGACAACTCACCGTCAAGCTGAACATGAAAAAAGTTCCATATAGTGAAAGCATATTCAGAAACGCTGCAGTCCTTATTCCAACAAATCTACGATAAACTGCTGACAGCACCAGGTAGGGGCTAGGAAAAGCACTGCAAACATAGGTCAACATAAGCACTTCATTTCGGTTTTCTGTTTCAGCATAGGAACAGAATACTGGAACTGTTGGATCCGACGGATCTCATTCCCCATAACGGGGTGTGTCAAGTGTCCAGCGTGAATAATGTCCTATTTTGCCGGAATCTGCTAATGCTCCTGCTAGAACTTCCTTCACATAATGTTAATCTAGCTTTAGAAGGTAGTGTGTAATATGAACTGTAATTTTGACAGGTTCTGCTCCCTCAAGTGCACTGGAGGTGGAGCTTCAGTTTCAAGTGCTCTCTGCTGTCTACATTGAGCTGCTTCATAGACCCCTCTGCTCTGAGCGACAGCTGTAGTGGTCTCCTGGTTAGATGCTCTAGGTGCCATAGCAGAGGGAAGGAGTTGTGAAGCAGGTTAAAGTCTCATTCACACGTCCGTGTCCGTGCTCAAATCCGTGAGCAGGTGGTCAGTGATACATCCGTGAAGCTGTCCGTGAAGGATCCGTGTGTCCGTTTTTTGCTGTCCGTGTTTTACTGACACTGAACAGCTGAAAAATAATTTTCAAAGCATCCCTTCCTAATGATCCGTGAAACACGGATGCAAAACGGATGACATCCGTGAGGGATCCGTGTTTTTCACGGACTCATTGACTATAATGGGCGTGAGGGATCCGGGAACACTGATCAAGATAGGACTAGAATCCGTGCTAAAAAAACGGAACCACAGACTGTGGTGAAACACTGATGTCTGAACACACACATTAAAATGAATGGGACGTGTGCTGTCTGTGGAGAACACGTACAGCACACATCTGTGAAACACTGACGTGTGAATGAAGCTTAATGCAGACAGCACTCTGCAGTGAAGCGCCCAGTATTACCTCCTTACTTTTCTCCTGCTTGCAGCCAAACTCACTCATATGAGAAAAAAAGAACAGGATGTTAGGACGAGAATGGACATCTATACGATAAATGAGAAATTCTAGCATTCTCCTAGATTGGCACAACACATTTATCAAGACGTGGGCATCAGAGATTGAAAATGCCCACAGAAACCTAGGACAAACAACCCAGCTCCACCGAAAAGTAAAATCTCATTCTTTAATAATAAAGTAGCCAAACATCACGACAGGGAGTACAAAAAATATTGAGGCGCTTCGATTGCGTACGCGATTATAATGTTAAAGGGGTTTTCCCATCTCTGTCAATGGGGGCATATGCCTGGGCTGGGATATGCCCCCACTGTCTGATAGGTGCAATGGGGACAAAGTGAAGGAGGGTGCACCATGCGCGGCTGCCCTCTATACATATCTATGGGACCGCTGAAAATAGCTGAGCGCTATCTTGGCTATTTCCATCGTCCCTATAGAAGTGGGGCCGGAGTGAGCTCCCATTCATTTCTATGGAGGTTCTGAAAATAGCTGAGAGAGCCGCTTGGCTATTTTCAGCGGGTTGATAGGAGCGATTGGTAGTGGCCGGACCCGGCACTGTTGGACACCATTTTGCCGGCTTTGTTTTTCGGCTGCTTTTATGAGATACCTCTGGGACCTGCACCTATCAGACAACGGGGGCATATCCTTGCGATACGCCCCCATTGTCTGAGATGGGAATAACCCTCTAAGGTTATGATTAAGACTAGAGATGAGCAAACGTGCTCGTAACAAGCAATGTATCGCTCGGCTCCCCTGCGCTCGCATGGGCGCAGTCAGCCGCTTCCGTCGGGTGCGGACGACGGAAGCGGCTGCCTGCATCCATGCGAGCGCAGGGGAGCCGAGCGGTACAGTGCTCGTTACGAGCACGTTCGCTCATCTCTAATTAAGACGCATCAATATTTTTTGTACTCACTGCCATGATCGTTGACTATTTTATCACTGAATAAAGAAGAAGGAGATTTTACTTTTCGATGGAGTTGGATTATTTGTCCTTGGTTTCTATGTGCACCAAGTGACTGGAGGGGAATGGTCCTGGATTACTCCTGTGGCCGAATAGCTGGTTGATTTTCTACACTATGAGAATGCCCACCCACAGTTACCTCCATCTCACCTTGCCCTGGCGTAATACAATATGAATATACAGCTGTTCACTCCCACATAAATCTCAGATGCTTGCCTCCCCTTGTCTTTCCCTTTTTCTCTCTTTCCTCCTTCGTCTTCTGTGCGTGCCCGCTGATATTGTTTCTATGTTCTAGTGATCATGGTGACCTCTTGCTTCGTTTATGGTCATTGCCTTCCGATTTTAAATAACATTCTGTATCTGAGGCATTACAATGGTCACTTAACCCTCTTTACATCTATAATTGTCCCATTCCTTTTGATATTTTTTCATTTGTTAGTCTACAATATTTTGATATGCATTGTTATATAATGTGTCTTACCAGTGCTGGACTCATAAACTCCTCTAGGTATGTCTGACATAACCTTCTGTCCCAGTCATCAGTTATGTGGCCACCATACATAATTTCACCAAACAGGTAGCGCAAGTCCTCCCATGGTACCTGAATGACATAAAAAAGCACCTTAAGGTCATTATAAGTGACATACAGACATTTTGTACATTTATCCTGGAAATACTGCAGTCCAGTCCGGTGGAGGATCAGATTTGATGTTTCTAGCGAAAGTGTAAAAAGAATATTTATGTCTGAAACGTCAGATCTGAGCTGTGAGATTGGTACACGCAGGTCAATGTGGCCTCTCTGAAAATGACAATTAAACCACTGCATGCTTTAAGGCAGACAGTTAACACACAGGCATGAGAACAAAGAGTGTCCGTTTTAATTTTTTCCCAATTCCACCCCATCTGGAATTTTTCTCCAAATTCCCACCACATCATATTCAACATTAAATGGCGCCATTAGGAAGTACAACTTGTCCTGCAAGAGTCACATATGGCTACATGAATGTGAAAATAAAAACATTATGGTTATGGGAAGGCCAGGAATAAAAACCGAAAAAATGGAAATATCTCAGGGTCCTAACAGTAGTTGGGCCATCTCATACTCTGGGACACACCTTATCTTTAGAACAGAGCTGCAAAGTGAAGGAGGGCACAGAACACATGCATGGCTGCCCTCTATTCATTTCTATGGGACTGCCTAAAATAGCCCGTCAGACCCACAGAAGTGAACAGAGGGTTGGGAGCGCTTGTGTAGTGCATTTACCATTCATTTCAATAGGACTGCTGAAAATTTTTGTCAGTCCCGTAGAAATGAATAGAGGGTGGCTGCGCATGTGCGGTGCACCCTATTTCACTTTGCAGGCTCAGTTTTAAAAATAGGTGCAGGTCCCAGACATGGAACCTGCACCTATCAGACAATGGGGGGCATATCCTAGCGATATGACCTCAATGATGGGCAAACCCCTTTAAGAGGTTAAATGTTCCCAGAAGGTGCTTTAGGTGCAATGGTTCTTAATAGCATCAGCAATACAATGGAAAGAGCAGAATATCCCATGAGATGTGCTCTATCTGGGGTCTATGTGCCAACACTTCACACAAACACTCAGACTCAGCCCACCTAAGTATTATTTTCAAAGTCACCTTGTTAATTTAGTGAGTACGGCATAAACTTGTTTTACTTTTCCAATAAAATCACTCATCTCACCTTATTTTCCTCTCAAGTAGGGTACCAGTGGGAATGTCACAACAAGGTGGCATCCCTAATACATAAAAATGACACGCACAAAAACCTCAGTGTTATTTATGCACGTGACGCGTTGCAAATTGCTTCCATCATCAAAACTAATTGTAGTGATTATTAATGCAGTGTTGAGAACTGTCAGATTTGCTGTATGTAATTACATTTTTGCAAATGCTTCATTACCTGCCTAATGAATAAGGAACACACGTACATGTGAAGCGCTGCTTTTGATAACAGAATAAAGGAGATTTTTCCTCTGTGGTTTGGACTGCTTATGATAGCGGTATGTGCGCTGTGTCCTACCACATTCTATTGCTTCCCTAATATCCTTTCCGCAGGATCCCACCAGCAAAACTACATGAAGAGAATGGGGCTGAGCTGCAAAATCAGGCATACCTCATGGACAGGTGTGCGGCTGTTTCTGGACGACAGCAGCCATGTTTTATTAACCCCGTACAGTCCCGTTAATATATTGTCGTTTGAGCATAGATCTTGTTGGTAGCGTGATCTAAGCAAAGAACAGATTAGAGCCTATGCTACTGTAACTGTGCGATCCATCAGCTGTAATATTAAAATGACAAGGGGATTTGTCAAGGGGTAGGATATATTAGGGTTGTTCACACACGGCAGATTTCTGCGACTGAAAACCAGTTCCATTCATTTTAATGGGGCCTGCAGATATCCATGTGCTTCTACGTGGGCGTACGCTGCTTTCTGAACGTAAATTTGTGAGTACGCTGTGCTCTCTGCTCTTCTGAAGAGGCAGGCAATGCCTACACGGCCTGACAGATTTAACATTACTTACACCAGTATACTGTCATAAGCCAGCACTTCTGATACATGGATAGCCTGAGATATAACAAAATTATTAATATGAATAAATCACCTACATTTTTACTACTTAAAACCAGGCATGGGGTTGGTGAAGAAGTGTCTCTTGCAAAACTGGCTCACATCCACAGTGGCGGGAATAGACCTGTGGTCGAACAGCTGACCAGGGTACTTTATCTAGAAAGACTGGAGACCCTCAAGCACAGAGACTGAATGGCTAAGGGGTTCTTCCGTAAGTGGAGGAGATATACTGAAACCTACCTTACTCCTATCAGGATTTTTGGACAGGATTTTTTTTTACAAAATGACAAGTAAAACTACAAGCAACATCAGTAAAAATTATTAAAAAATATGTTTTGCATAAAAACCTGATTCAAAACAAATGTGTCAGCTATAATTTTTTTTCTGCGTGTTAAAACCAGATAGCGACACACAGACAATTTTTCTAATCGGTTTTTATTTTCTGATTTTAGATTTTTTATTTCCTGAATATAATAATAGGGGCTGTCATCTTGGCTGAGCTGTTAACGGAGTTGTGCCAAGTTTTGAAATTATCCCTTATCCACAGGATTGTGGAAAACTAACCGATTGGTGGGGATCCAACTGCTGGGATCTCCATTAGTCTTGAGAACAGAGGTCCCGTTCTCCTGATCTGATGGAGCAGCAGGTCAGGCATACACGCTGCCACTCCATTCATTCTCTGTGGGACTGCTGGAGATGCCAAATGCAGCGCTCCGCTATTTCTGCTAATCTGATGGAGAATGATCGCATGCTCACCCTGCCGCTCCATCAGATCAGGGGAACGGGACCCCCTCGTTCTCAGGATTGATGTGAATCTCAGCAGTCAGATCTCCACCAATCAGTTAGTAGGAGATAACTTCAACACTTCACACAACCCCTTTCACAGCATTTAGAGATATGCTTTACAGGAGCCACCAAGGGCCATTGAGAGAATGGACAAGAGAGGACCTTATTGACTTCTATCGGAGAGTTGTCTAGGTCAGGAGGGAGTAGATAAGCTGTCATACCTATCATTAGGATTAGTGGCCATTGCGATAACTGCAGGATTTTAGGATTTGTTTCTAAAATACAGATTGTGACATGTAAAGTTAAAAATAACCACCAAAAAATAATGTAAAAATATGTTTAACTGAAGACTTTGATTGAAACAGTAACATTTTCTGATGACAATTAGGCCTCTTTCACACGAAAGTATTTTTTTGCGGGCTCTGATCCGCATTTTTCACATGAAAAATGCGGACCCATTCATTTCTATGGGTCCGCAAAAAATACTGAGAGCATACTGTGTGCTGTCCGCATCCGTATGTCCGTTCCGTAGCCCCACAAAAAAAATAGAACATGTCCTATTCTTATCCGTATTACGGACAAGAATAGTACTGTTCTATTAGGGGGCCAGCTGTTCCGTTCTGCAAAATACGGAATGCACACGGATGCCATCCGTTTTTTTGCGGATCCGCAATTTGCGGACCGCAAAACACAACGTTCTTGTGAAAGTAGCCTCAATGAGTTTCTGATCCCTTTAACCACCCAACTGTTTTGCCGGAGTCCAGCTCGGGCAGTGTGAAAAGTAGCTAACTGGTGGGGGGAGGGCTGCTTTAGATGCTGTTATCTCCTGAATGGTAGAAACATGCAATTGTTCTTGTTTGAAAGCTGAAAGTCCAGGCTTTCATACAAGACCAAAATGACAGCTAAAGTCAAAGCAACAGAGGAGAAATCACTTTTAGAAATCAAGTCGGGAATAATCCCAAGATTTAACTTTCACTTTCAGCTGCATTCACAGCATCCCGATTTCCATCAGTGATATCTTCCTCTGTCCTGAACATATTGCATATTGCTCATTGTCTGAAAGCTTTGAATGTCTGCTTTCAAACAAGACCAGTTGCATCTTTCTAGCTGCTACCATTCAGGAGATAGCAGCATCTAAAGCAGCCCTCCCCCTCCAGTTAGCTACTTTTCCCATTGCTGGAGCTCCACTCTGGCAAAACAGTTAGGGTGTTAATATCTCATGCACATCACCATATCTATTTTGCAGTCCACAAATTGCGGTTCTGCAAAACACGGGTTCTGCATCTCACATTTTCCCCTTCCACAGGCCCTGCAATGTACAAATGTTCATTCTTGTCCACCAAACGGGCGAGAATAGGACTTGTTCTATTTTTTTACGGGCCTGTGGAAAGGACATACGGATGCGGACAGTACACGGTGTGCTGTCCGCATCTTTTGTGGCCCCATTGAAATGAGTCCACATCCAACCCACAAAAAAATGCGGATCACATGCAGAACGAAAATCCGGTCGTGTGCATGAGGCATGCTCCTCTATACTAAATTTGGCACATGTTATGCCAGAGCAGAATCTGATTAATATTGGCGTACTACAGTCCAGTCCTAAACTAGCTCAGATGTTTTGGGACAGGAAGAATGGGGAAGGGTAAGGATTTGGGTCACTTTGACATGGGCCAAATTTTGGTGCTAGACAACTGGGTCATAATTTCACACCACATGTGCAGTGGATTTCCACAAAACCATTCTGACTGTAGCAGCTGCTTTGCACACATATGAAATCACAATTATAATGTGCAACATTTCTATGCACGTAGGAGACATTTCCCAAACAATGCACCCGAAAATCATTAGTTTATTGTTTCAATGCCCCTGACAGACACAGGTGTGAACACTCCTCTATCATTGCTGGAACTGCTGTCCTAGGGACCTAGACGAGCTATTCTCTTAATCTAAAAAGGGATATTAAATGTTTCTCTTATAACAGACCAAAAACTGTTGCTTTTTATATAAAACAATAGTAAGTTTAGCCGTGCTGAGTTCATTGCACATTGCTTACCTTTGTATTGGCTTCTAGATAGTTGTATAAGACATTGACACATATAGTCAGGTCTCCAGCATTGAACGGATAGCTGCGATTCCAACCTTGAGGACCAAATTTAAGTCTCCCGGCAACAGAAGCATGAAAGTAGCAGAGAGAGAAAAGAATGCTCTTAAATTCATGCTCTCTCGCACACATTTCCAGTGTGTCCTGAAAAATACACAGCAGAGAATTAATAATACAGGAAACACTATGGATTATTAGCCCCTTAATGAATAATGAAGTACATGTATGCAGTGGCGTAACTAGAAAGGACTGGGCCCCACAGAAACTTCTTTACAACCTCCTCCTCTCGTGCAACCCCCAGTCCTGTGGCTAGTCAAAATCTCTCTCTCAGACCAGGCCTGGCAACCGCTCTGTCTGTTTCCTACACGTATATACTGTATATCATGTCACTGTATATACTGGAACTGTATATAATGTCATTGTATAATGCTGTTGAGGAGGTCCAGACAATAAAATCTTGTAGTCCCCCTCCTTTGAGCCCCTTCTGAGTTCAGGCCCCGTTGCAGCCGCTTCCCCTGCTTCCCCTATAGCTACGCCCCTGCATGTATGTTACAAGCCCGCTCCATACACAGAGCGTGCTGTGTTACACAGCTGATACCTGCCCGCAGAAGCCAACACCAGAGATGACTGACACCTGCCCACTGTGGTCAGGATCAGAGATGAGTCCAATCCTGGCTGTTTAATCCCTCAGATGCCACAGTCAATAGCAACTGCAGCCTCTGAGCGGTTAGACAGAGTAGTGCCGATCAATTGTAATGGCAGCCTAGGACCTTCTTAAGGCTTCTAGCAGGGTGTAATAAAATGCTAGCAAAATCACTATACACTGAAATACAGAACTGTTGCAGTGAACAGCACAAGCCATCAATTGCAGAAAAAAAAAAATCAGTAAATTTAAAAATATAAAAAATAAAAATATAAAAAAAGACAGTTTGTATTGCTGCATCCAAAAATATCCAAAACATTAAAATATCACCATATCTATCACATGAAGTGAAGATTGTAAAAAAATGATTTGGTCAACTCATCTCCCATTAATAGAAACTACACCTTGGTCTGAAAAAAAAAAACACACACAAAGCATCATCTGCAGAAAATGGAAAAAGTTATGGCTTTCAGAGTATAGTGAGCATTTTTTATAATAAAAGATTACTTCTTTAAAAGTAGAAAAACTTAGCAAAAACTATAAAATTTGGTATCTCTGTAAGAGTACTGACCTAAAGGATAAAGTCAACATGTTATTTTTACCACAACATGAATGGTAACAAAGATAAATGTGTATTTTTTCATTTTCACCCCTCAAATAATCTTTTTAAAGTTTCTCAAGACATTATATAAATGGTTCCATTAAAACTGAAATTTGCCTTTAAAAAAATACAGTCATGGCCAAAAGTTTTGAGAATGACACAAATATTATATTTTCACATGATCTGCTGCCCTCTGGTTTTTATGTGTGTTTGTCAGATGTTTTTATCACATACAGAAATATAATTGCAATCATATTATGAGTAACAAAAGCTTATATTGACAGTTAGAATGAGTTAATGCAGCAAGTCAATATCTGCAGTGTTGACCCTTCTTCTTCAGGACCTCTGCAATTCTCCCTGGCATGCTCTCAATCAACTTCTGGACCAAATCCTGACTGATAGCAGTCCATTCTTGCACAATCAATGCTTGCATTTTGTCAGAATTTGTAGGTTTTTGTTTGTCCACCCGTCTCTTGATGATTGACCACAAGTTCTCAATGGGATTAAGATCTGGGGAGTTTCCAGGCCATGGACCCAAAATCTCTGTTTTGTTCCCTGAGCCATTTAGTTATCACCTTTGCTTTATGGCAAGGTGCTCCATCATGCTGGAAAAGACATTGTTGATCGCCAAACTGCTCTTGGACGGTTGGGAGAAGTTGCTCTCGGAGGACATTCTGGTACCATTCTTTATTCATGGCTGTGTTTTTAGGCAAGACTGTGAGAGAGCCGATTCCCTTGGCTGAGAAGCAACCCCACACATGAATGGTTTCAGGATGCTTTACAGTTGGCATGAGACAAGACTGGTGGTAGCGCTCACCTCGTCTTCTCCGAATAAGCTGTTTTCCAGATGTCCCAAACAATCGGAAAGGGGATTCATCAGAGAAAATGACTTTACCCCAGTCCTCAGCAGTCCACTCCCTGTACCTTTTGCAGAATATCAGTCTGTCCCTGATGTTTTTTCTGGAGAGAAGTGGCTTCTTTGCTGCCCTCCTTGAGACCAGGCCTTGCTCCAAGAGTCTCTGCCTCACAGTGCGTGCAGATGCACTCACACCTGCCTGCTGCTATTCCTGAGCAAGCTCTGCAATGCTGGTAGCCCGATCCCGCAGCTGAAACACTTTTAAGAGACAGTCCTGGCGCTTGCTGGTCTTTCTTGGGCGCCCTGGAGCCTTTTTGGCAACAATGGAACCTTTCTCCTTGAAGTTCTTGATGATGCAATAGATTGTTGACTGAGGTGCAATCTTTCTAGCTGCGATACTCTTCCCTGTTAGGCCATTTTTGTGCAGTGCAATGATGACTGCACGTGTTTCTTTAGCGATAACCATGGTTAACAGAAGAGAAACAATGATGCCAAGCACCAGCCTCCTTTTAAAGTGTCCAGTGGTGTCATTCTTACTTAATCATGACAGATTGATCTCCAGCCCTGTCCTCATCAACACCCACACCTGTGTTAATGGATCAATCACTGAAACGATGTTATCTGGTCCTTTTAAGGCAGGGCTGCAATGATGTTGAAATGTGTTTTGGGGGATAAAGTTCATTTTCTAGGCAAATATTGACTTTGCAAGTAATTGCTGTTAAGCTGATCACTCTTTATAACATTCTGGAGTATATGCAAATTGCCATTTTAAAAACTGAAGCAGTAGACTTTGTAAAAATTAATATTTGTATCATTCTCAAAACTTTTGGCCATGACTGTATGTTGACAGAAAAATAAAAAAGTTATGCCTCTTAGCGGGGAGGGAAAATAAAAAAATCACCCTCAACATTTGCGTGATCCTTAAAGGGAGTCTGTCAGCAGTTTTGACCATGCTAAACTGTTGACAGCATTAGGTGGGTTATAGCCAGGGAGAACAGTACAAACCTTTTGTACTGGAGATTTTTTTTCTTGAGAGTAGTGTGAGTATGAAGTTTTATTCTGCTCGATTCTGCGCTCTCAAGTGCCTAGGGTGGAGCTTCACTGTGACGTGCTCTTTTCTCTCTGCGCTCAGCTACTTCACAACCCCCCCCTCTGCTCTGACAGCTATATCATCCAACTAGGAGACTAGTCCATCTGTGAGGGGCTGTGAATCACTTCACAGTGAAGCCCTAACCTTGGGTAACATCAAAACTGGCAGAATAAAACTTCATAATCAGGCCTAGTTCACACTTCCATGAGTGATTGTGTGCCAAAACCAGAGGTGGAGCCTCCACAGAGATGTAATGGAAAGATTTGCACCAGTCCTGTGTTTTAGACTCGCACCTAGTTTTTGCTCTCAATCACTGAAGGCCTCACACTACTGCTGATGAGAAAAACGCCACAAAAAGTCTGTACTGCTCTTCCTGGTCCCTAGTGCTGTTAGTAGTTTAGTTGACAGACTCCCTTTAAGGGGTTAAGCATATATAAAAAATATAAGTGAAAAAATATAGATAGGACCAACATTACATCTATAGTTTACCTGATCAAAATTGTAGAGTGCAGCGTGTAAGTTTGCCAGCATCCCAGTGGGCGGCTCATTGGTGATTTTGATGGAATTTTCAAGTATTCCCTGAGGAATGATATGTTCTTCTGGAGTTGACGCCGGCTCCGCACTGATGAAGATTCGGTAATCCTCATGGCTCCCAGTGCTGTACTTGTCAAGGAGTTTTTCCAGGGTCACCAACCATTTGGCCACTAAATGAACATTCTGTGCACAGAAACAAACAATTGTCAAGAGGTTGGGGGGGTACACAGCAACTAATAACATCTCCATACGGGGGAGGAAAGTAGTATACAGATTCCCTCGCTTACCTGCAGGATCACCCAGTGTCCTTGCTCTGCAGCTTTTTCCATGGTCTCCTCTGCTACTTTTTCTTGCCCCTGGCCTAGTGAAATGTTATGGAATTTTCCAGAGTCGATGGTGAAGCCCAGTTTATTACCTAATAAGCGAGAAGAGTATGTTATTTTGGAACATGTTATATACCAGGGGTCAGTGGCGTAGCTATAGGGATCGCAGCAGTCGCAGTTGCGCCCCGAGGGCCCCCCTTGCCACTTGCAGGGCCGCACCGCCAATCAGGCAAGGTGCGGCGCGGCCCTGCGCACAGTTGGGGGAGGCGGCGGGGCAGAGGGAGATGAGCGCTTCCATTGTGGAAGCGCTCATCTCCATAGTCATCTGTATCGCCGTCCTCAGGACGGCGATACAGATGCCTGTACTGCGGGGCAGGGGAGGGAGAGGAGTCTCCCCTGCCCGTTCCTCTGATAGGCTGCAGGCGCTAGGCCTGCAGGCTATCAGAGGCCGGCTCAGGCGGCGCGATGACGTCATTGCGCCGCCTGAGCCGTACAGCGCGGGACACAGGCCAGAAGAGGCCTGCATCCCATCGCTGCCAGCTCCATGGCACTGGGGGCATTTTTACTGGCACATGGGGGCACTGGGGGCACTTTTACTGGCACTGGGGGCATTTTTACTGGCACATGGGGGCATTTTTACTGGCACATGGGGGCTCTGGGGGCATTATTACAGGCACTGGGGCCATTTTTACTGGCACATGGGGGCACTGGGGGCATTTATTACTGGCACTGGGGGCATTTCCTACTGGCACTGGGGGGCATTTCCTACTGGCACTTGGGGGCATTTCCTACTGGCACATGGGGGCACTGGGGGCATTTGTCACTGGCACATGGCACTGGGGGCATTTCTTACTGGCACATGGGGGCACTGGGGGCATTTCTTATTGGCACATAATTTGGGGGGCATCTATGGGGGTGGGACACTTACTGGCACATGATTTTGGGGGGGGGGGAATCAATGGGGGGAACTTCTGGCACATTATTAGGGCGTTTCTTACTGGCACATAATTTGGGGGGCATCTATGGGTGGGGAGCACTTCTTACTGGCACATTATTGGGGTGAAATTTTGGGGGCATTATTACTTCTGGGGCACAGTGGGGACATTAGTACTGTTGGGGGCACTATTACTAACAAGTGCACTCTGGCAGAGAATTATTAGTTGGGACTTGGGAGCACTATCACTGTGGGGGCACCCTGGCACAGTATCAGCATAGCGCAGTTATTTCTGGGGGGGGCGTTATGTTTACACTATTACTGTGGGGGGCACCCTGGCACAGTATCAACAAGGTACAGTTATTTCTGGGGGGTGTTATGTTTACACTATTACGGGGCACTATTTGCTGGGCGCAGTTATTTTAGGACACTGTGTGCCAATAATTATTGAAGGGCACTATCTGTGTGGTACTAGTGGCACAGTACTGGGATTGGTAGGATGATTTGTTCAGAAGACAGGAGGATGATGGAAAAGTAGTAAACTAAGATTTATTTCTGTCAAACTGCAGAGATGAGAAATGGCTGAAAAATGGCGTCTGGTCTGAAAGAGAGAAATGAGGAAAGAGAAGATCTATCATCAGTGTAGAATGAGGCGTGTTTTCTGGATGTAAGAGGTATGGGGCGCTGTATTATACTGGATGTAGAGGTATGGGGCGGTATATTATACTGGTATGGGATGTAGGATGGGGCGCTGTATTATACTGGATGTCTGTTAAGAGGTATGGGGCGCTGTATTATACTGTATTATACTGGATGTAAGAGGTATGGGCGCTGTATTATACTGGATGTTAAAGGTGTAAGTGGTGTAGATGTAAGGCGGTGTTTATGGGTGTATTATATATGCTGTATTATACTGGATGTTAAGATGTAAGAGGTCGGTAATGGGGCGGCTGTATTATACGCTGGATGTTATGTGTATATGGAGTAAGGGTATGGGGGCGCTGTATTTAGACTGAATGTGGTAATACTGGATTGGTGTATCGCTGTATGTGTATTTATACTGAGATTGTATATTGATGTATGAGGTGTATTATACTGGATGTATGGTATTGTATTATCTGATGTAAGAGGTATGGGGGCGCTGTATTATGTGGGTATTATACTGGATTGTAAGAGTATGGGCGCTGTATTATACTGGATGTAAGAGGTATGAGGTGTATTTGGTGCTGGTTGGGTGTTATTATACTGGATGTAAGAGGTATGGGGCGCTGTTTATGTATTAAGACTGTATGTAAGAGGTATTTTGGATGTAAGATGGAGGCGCTGTATATACTGTTGTAAGAGGTATGAGGCGCTGTATTTTACTGGATGTAAGAGGTATGAGGCGCTGTATTATACTGGATGTAAGAGTATGGGGGCTGTATTATACTGGATGTAAGAGTATGGGCGCTTTATTATTACACGATTGTAAGATGGATAAGAGGTATGGGCGCTGTATTATACTGGATGTAAGAGGTATGAGGCGCTGTATTATACTGGATGTAAGAGGTATGAGGCGCTGTATTATACTGGATGTACGAGGTATGAGGCGCTGTATTATACTGGATGTAAGAGGTATGAGGCGCTGTATTATACTGGATGTAAGAGGTATGGGGCTGTATTAGGTTACATTCACACGAACATTGTGTTTTGCAGACTGCAAATTGCGGATCCGCAAAAAAAGGATGATATTCCATATGGCATCCGTTTTTTTTGCAGATCTACTGTAACAATGCCTATCCTTGTCCGCAAAACGGACAAAAATAGGAATGGACATACAGATGCGGACAGCACACAGTGTTCATTGAAGTGAATGGGTCCACATCTGAGCCGCAAAATATGCAGATCGGAGGCTGCAAAAACAACTGTCGTGTGAACGTAGCCTTACCCTGTATGTTCTGTAGTAATATACGTAATGTTAGGAGGGAAAAGGTTAGGGCGAGAATTTGGCATGGGGAAAGGGGGGTGTTCAATTTTTGACTTGGCCGACAGAATAGCTAGGTGCACCAGTGCTGAGGGAAGGGGGGGGCCCAAGCTGAACCCTTGCACCAGGGCCCATGAGCCTTTAGCTACGCCCCTTTCTGGTCGGGGGCCACATTCCCCTTTTTCTGGTCGGGGGGCCACATTGTTAGCCTGAACCAATTCCAAGGGCTGAAAATAAAACTTAAAGGGGTATTACCACCTGAAATACTATATTTATGCCATATTGAACATACAATATATATCATAAATGTCTATATACACTTCAATACTCCACAGAATGGTGTCGAGGGCTGCATGTGGCCACCAGGCCGCAGGTTGTACACCTGTGTTATATACCAATTAATAATGTTACTTAGCAGGCAATTTAGAAATGGATGTTGTAAATATCCAAGGCGAAAACTTTACAGAGGACACCTGCACTGCAGCCCCTTCCCTCTCAAGATTGGTGGGAGTTCCAGGCCTGGCAATATACCATCACTTTACACAATGAATATAACCATTTAAGATGTGAAAACAATGGAACTTACCGAGGGACTCCACATCTTTGAGAGGGTTCACTCCCGGAGACAGAATAAAGAATATGGGCGTTGCTGGGCTGGTCTCTTCATAGGATTTGGAGATATCTGGACGTCTTCCCTCCACATACTTTGACCCAAGTTTCTCCCCCACAAAATTTCTGCTCAGAGATAAGTCCAATAAATATATAAAATACAGTAAGGGCCCATTCACACAACCGTGTGAATGGGGCTGCATCTATTCCGCAATTTTGCGGAATAGATGCGGCCCCATTCATTTCTATGGTTGGCATTACATCGCGCACAGCTGCGGCTCCGCGAAAAAATATAGAACATATCCTCTGTATGGGGCGCCGGCCATGTGCGATTGCGGAACACACGCTGGTCGGCATTCATGTTTTTGCAGATCTGCATTTTTGTGGATCTGCAGCAACACGGCCGTCTGAACGGCCCCTTAAAGACACATTACATATAACTGGAAATATTTGAATGGACACATACACTCTTTCAGCTGTCTCCTCGGCCAGAGAACTGGTCTGATGTGTTTTATTACACTGGCCACTAGGCCTAGAATATGTTAAGAATTCCTGTCTTTTGAGAGCAGCTACATGGGCCATAGCCACAATGCACAGAGGGGGGGGGACTCATTCACTTCTATGGGAGAGTTTTCTGGGCATGCTCTGTGACCTGTACAAAGGTCAGGAGGGAGCAGATAAGCTGTGATATCACCTATTACAAATGGTGGATCCTGTGTTATCTATATATAGAGGTGATATCTGTCACTGTAATTCTGCCGGTGATAATGCAATGGTTAACGAAAGGTTACCTGTATAGAACAGGAAGCCTTGGCATATTTTAGGTCTAGTGGCCAGTGCAAAAACTGCACAATTCAGCTATTTTTTCAATATAGATAGTAATGTTGAAAAGTAAAACAAAGATCTAAAAAAACAAAAAACAAACATGAGCATAGGCATTCTGAATAAAACATGGGTTAAAGTTTCACCACTCCTGACATGCCTGTTTTAATAGCTTCATGCGTTCCCCATGTAGTAAAAATTCTGGAGCATCTATTCTTATGGCTCTATGTTGTGCCATTCCTTTATTATTTCTAAGTTATGAATTAATTGCTATTAGTCTGCAGTAACGATACAGAGATGAGGTAACCAGTTGGGGGTGTGTACCTGCACAGATTCACTCTATCCAATCAATGATGCCATTTTCAGACTGTGCAGGTACACACCCCCAACTGGTTACCTCCCCTCTGTACCCTTACTGCAGACTGCTAGCAATTCATTCATAACTTCTAGTAGAAATTATAAAGGAATGGCACAACATAGAGCCATAAGAATAGATGCTCTGAAATTGTACAATGTGCAATTCCTCAGTTATTCATCCTAGAAATGTATGAATAATTTGACATTACCATTCAGCTTGTAAACAACGTAATACTCAAAGCACTGACAAGAGGAAGCTGACAGGTTTCAGTGGTGTTAGGGTAGGTTAACACTGAGTTTTCTGGAGGCGGTTTTGAGGTAGATTTTCTTGCAAGTTTTTCAGCCAAAGCCAGAAGTGAATCCAGCAGGAAGGAGAAATATAAGTCCTTCCCTTATATTATCGATTCCTTTCGGCTTCTGACTTCGGCTGAAAAACAGTCAGGAAAATCTGACTCAAAACCTCCTCCAAAAAACTCCACGTGAGCCTGCTCTTACTGTCAGGAGAGCTGACCGACCTCTTGAAAAAGGATGGAAATAGCAAACCTGATTGCATAGGTCATTCTGTCTGGACGCAGCGCTCTTAATATAACCAATTTTTGTAAAGAGGTTTTGTTTTTCCACTCCTGAGGGAATCTCTCCTTCTCTGGACATTCTGAATCCACCAACTTTTTCCATCGTTTTGCTGATCCCTCGATATCTCGGTCTAACCCTCTGAATTCATCCAACGAGGAAATCATCTATAACAAACCACAACATTTCTTTCAGTCCGCATACTACATGCTAGATATGGCCTATGATAAGATTCTGTGCTATGCACCTCATCTGTCCTGCATTTACATTAAATATTCCAGAAGTTTTATGAAATAGCTATCCCCCAGTGAATGGATTACCTTTATGGCGCTCCATGACTGAACTGACAGGAAGTCGATTGGACTTTGGTATACTTGATCAACAGGGAAGCGCAGCAAGAGGTCCAGTTCCAAAGAGTCAATTTCCTTTGATTTTAGAAGAATCTTTTGTTGGAAAAAAGAGAGGTTAGGTACAATACATGCACACAATACTATCAGTGCACACAACAGAATCTGAAAGAAATTGTCACATGTTTAGTCGAGAGCAATGTGCCATAGAGGAATAATCAGTAGAATATTAACTCACCAAATACTGGAAATAAAGCTTGTGTTCATTATTTAACAACATTTTACATAATAATAATAATAATAATAATAAGGGTTGAGTATCTGTAAAAACATACCATTACTTGACATGTCTGTTCTAGTAGCCACTTGCGTTCCCCATGTAATAACGATTCTGGAGCATCTATTCTGACTATGTTGTGCCGTTCCAATATTTCTACTAGAAGTTATGAATGAATTGCCAGCAGTCTCTAGTAAAGGTCCAGCTGGGTGTTACCAGTAGGGGGGTGTTCCTGTACAGTATGATAATGGCAGCACTGATTAGATTGTGTTAGACTGTGCAGGGACACTCCCCAAACTGGTAAACCAGCGGTAGCTTTCCTGCAGGCTGCTGGAAATTCATTCATAATTTCTAGTCCCTTTGGGACTTTTTCAATTGTCCCCAGCAGTGTGTTGAACCTGTTGCTCCCTGCCACTCTGTTCTGGCTCCCTGGCTGTGTTCAGCAATCTTCTGGTCTCCAACCTGTAAACTTCTGAACAGATGGTGTGATGTACACCACTGCGACCAATAACCTGATTCAGCAGTAATGAGTCCTTCAGCGGCATGTGAACCAGCAGTGATATGCTGCTTGGGGCAAGGCATTTGCTGCAGCAGCACGTGTGATCCCGTCTGTCTGGAAGTTTACAGGCCAGAGACCGGAAGATCACTGAATAGAGGAACTGGAACAGAGAGGCATGGAGCAGGTGAGTATGGGTTTTTCAGCAGGTTCAACAACTGCTGGGGATAGTTAAAGTCTCAAAGGCTGGACAACTCCTTTAAAGGGGTTGGCTCATCTGGTACTTTGGTAGAATATCACTACGATATGCCACTAATGTCCAAAAGGTGTTGGTCCCACCTCTGGGACCTCATCTGTAGAACGGGTCCCCCAAAGTGAAGTACAGCGCACCACACACTCCATTCACTTCTATGGGAGATCCAAAAAGAGGCGAGTGAGCTCAGCTACTTCCAGAACTCCCATAGAGATGAACAGAGAGTGCACTGGTTATTTTCCACACTCCCATTGATTGAAGGGAGGCCGTGCTTGCGTGCTGTCCCCTCATTCAGTTTGGGGACCCCATTCTAAAGATAGATGTGGGTCCCAGAGGTGGGACTCACACCTATCTGGCTTTCATGGCATATCCTAGTGGTATGCCACCAAAGTGCAAGGGCCAAACCTTTAAAATCCACATTTTTAGAGACTGTATTAGAGCTGAGAGCTGAATTAAGAAAGCTCTGGATAACTAAGCAGATAACTTCTATATGTAAACTATAAAATAGTGTTCGGCAATAGTCATACTCTTTATCTAGGTTTTCAAGTGTATTTCTACTAAACCAAAACAAGTGGAGTTCCCGGCTACTTTCTCCATCACTAATGCCACCACTAAGATACACTTCTCAAAACTCATTGCTTTTCAACCTGTGACCTTATAAACATGGTGGCCGTGACTTTCCCAGTGCGTCTCTGATTGACAAATAAACATTGGGTCACTAACACTAGATAGTATCGTACGCTGTGGACACAGATTTAAGTGACTGTAATATTCTGAGAGAGGGAAAATGGGACACTTTGGTTGACCAAGTGACAGATAAATTACCACCATGAAAAGTCAAATTGCAGATAGGAAGGATTCATTGCCACCTTCTGGCACTGTACATCCAGTCGTGGTATAAAATGCAATAAACAGGAAACTATTAACAGACTGGTACAGAGGGGTAGAGGACCCTGACCGGAGAGCTTACAATCTATAAAGGAAGGGGAGAACACAGTAGTTGAGGGTTTAGGCTGCTCATGTGTCTGTGTAATGACAGCATGCTTATTGCAGATGGTAGGCTTTCATGAAAAGGTGGGTTTTCAGGTTACTCTTGAAGGTTTGGATGTTGGGGGAGAGTCTGATGTGTTGGGGTAGTGAGTTCCAGAGTAAGGGTGAGGCACATGAAAAATCGTCTAGTCAATCGTGTGAAGAACAGATGAGAGCACCCGAGATTACTTGTATAAAAAAGAACCTTATACAGTGAAGTTAATAATTTATGTCCATTGTTGTCAGTTGTGCTAAAGGGCACCTGTCATCAGGATTGACATATAGAGCAGGAAACTTGACCTAGGTACCTCATGGAGTCATCAGGATGTTGTTCTGCCCAAGGAGAGTCATAAGTCATCACCCCGCTCTCACGCCCATCTCGTTCTCCAAGACCTCCCCTCTGCCTCTCCCACACCGCCCCTTTGTTTCCTGATGTCAGCACCAGCCGAGAGAAATGTTGCGCCGGCACAGACTTCCATGCCCTGCCTCAATACGTCAATGCACAGTGAGCACAGGTGCATACACCTCAGCTTCTAGCGCTCACTGCACATGCCTGTATCACAACACTGCATGGAAGTCTTTTGTGCCAGCGCAAGATTTTGGTCGGCTGATGCTGACATCAGAAAGTCCTGCACTCCAGAATTCTGGCTTCAAAAAGTGACAAAAGTTACTGGTGCAAAAACGTTGCAGTGTTAATACATTTCACTCCAGATTTATCCCTGACGGCTTTTTAAAAAGTTGCAACATCACTCAAGGAGGGAGGCGGCGAAAAAAACTGGAGCAGCTTTTCTAGAAAAGTGTTTAAAGATGAACCAAATTTAACAAAGTGGGAAATTTGATAAAGAAAGCCAATGAGGACTCAAGCAAAACTGACTTCAAATATTACCCTCATGATAAATGTCCTCTATACGTAAAACA
Organism: Rhinella marina; assembly: GCA_900303285.1. Classification (NCBI taxonomy): domain Eukaryota; kingdom Metazoa; phylum Chordata; class Amphibia; order Anura; family Bufonidae; genus Rhinella; species Rhinella marina. The sequence goes on from ONZH01011199.1 coordinate 500,847, forward strand.
ACTTACCTGAAATGCAATCTGGGAGAGGAATGTCAGTTTATCCTTTTCAAAGAGTCCCTGGCTTGTGTACAGAAATGCAGAGTAGGTAATGCATTCTGTAAGGTTGGACACCCGCTCCTTCACATCTTCTGATGCTTCTGCTCGTCCAATTGCTTTATGGAAAACTACATTAAATGCCTAGAAAATACAATACGGGGGATGCCTTAGTTGCAACAGCAAAATAGTAATAATTTAAGACTTATGACCTCCTAGTTTACACAGACATAAATGTTTTCTGTATCTTAACATTAAATACACAGTATACATATACATGACCATGAAAGGAACTTGAATGGCAAGAAAACCTCACCACTGGTGGTGCAGTCATTGAGAGTCCAGGAAGATACTGAAAGGCATGGGGCTGAGAAGACATACTGTACTTACTTTTAGCGAGAACTGGTAAATTGGATTTATTTTACTGAGATCACTCATAACAAAGTAAAGCAGTGACGCCCTGGATGCTGCAGGTCTGTAGTGTTCTCTGGCTTCATTAATTTTTATCTCATTCTCTTTTGCTTCAACCACCTGTCAAATAATAAAGACTCTCGTGAAACCAGAGAGACATGACATTGGTATTTCTGCAAAATGTCTATAAAGAGACTTGGACATCTTGCAAATAAATGTTTCAACTTCTGTGAATTTCAATACAGGTTATCCACAGAGCGACGCTGGAATTCTGGACATTTTATAATTTTATCAGGATAAAACTTTTTCAGGACATAATGTGAAAATGTTAGTATGTAAACTGGTCAGCCTTAGTCTGCTTGGGAAATGTAATTTAAATTGCAAGCTTATCAATGGTAGTCTCCACCATAAGTGATGCTAGTTTTGTTAAAAGGGTTATCCAAGCTTCTGATATTGCTGACCTATACTGAGGATAGGTCAGTAATATCTGATTGGTAAAGTTCTGACACCCCGCACTCCTAGCAGCAGGGAACATCTGATCGGTGGGGGTGCTGGGTATCGGATACTTACCAATCACATATTAATGACTTATCCTGAGAATATCTTGCAAAAGTATGGCTGGCAATCTGGCTTTTTACAGGAAGGTGCTCAGTGGTAGGAATATGTCCTGAGGATAGGTGGATGAAAACATCCGGTGTTGGGGGGGGTAACGCCAATGGCAGTCGGTGATGGGGGCGAGCCTCCCTAGCATCACCAGTGATGCTAGAGAGGCTTGTCCCCGTCGCCGCCTGCCCTTGGCTGCCCGCCCAACACCAGATGTTTTCATACGCGCACTGGGAGAAGCAGCGCCCGCTGTGCCGCGACCAGGAGCGATGCGGTGCCGGGGAGCAAGGTAAGTATATTGTGTGTGAGGGGCCCAGGCATATGGGGGGGCATTTCAGGAATCAGATAACCCCTTTAATATCAGGAGCCTAGAAAACCCCTTTAATGCCCTAGAACAGTGAAAGTGGTTGGCGAGAATTAGAGTAAGTGATCTGCTATGTTTTTCGGATACAGCGCCACTCTTCTCCACGTTCACTTGAATGTGGATGAGTTGCAATAGCAGACACATGATATGGACAAGAGTGGTGCTGTTCTAATAAAAAAAAACCCAGATACTTTTTTGTAATCCCTGGTAAACCCTTTAAACTACTTTTCTGGTGCTCCAGCAGCTGTTCTGTGCGATCACACCAGATGGGCTGGACTTCACTCCCTACACACATCAATGAGCCTTGTGTGCCCATTACAATGTCTTTGATTCACTGGTTGGACCATTTTTACTAGGTCCAACCACTGCATACTGGGAACATCCCACAAGACCTGTCATTTAGATAAAGACCCAGCAGTCTAAGCCATCACATTTCACCCCCTGTCAAATCCTTACAATTGCCCATTTTTCTTGTTTCTAACATATCAACGTCAACGACTAACTGACCACTGCCTAATATATCCCACTACTTGACAGGTTCTATTGTGACAAGATAATCAATGTTATTCACTTCACCCTTCAGTAGTTTTAATGCTGTGACTGACTTCTGTACTGAATATACAGCTTGAATAAGTCTCCTGTCATCCCTCTCCCTTTAAATTGTAAGCTCATAGGGTTAGGTCTCCTGATGTGTCCTGTTATTGTTATCAAAGTGTTTTACATTTTGTCCCTGTGTAATGTTATCATCATCTCTTTTACCACGTTGTACTGCATCACAAGTCATAATAATGCTGTATTTCTGGCTGCTCTAGAAAAATAAAAGCTGCCACCTGGCACTGTCACTTTCTTAGAACATTTTTAAGACTGTGACACGTACAAGTAAGACCTCATGCCCATGACTGCAATTCACAAAATACAGATACTAGCCATGGGAATTCTGCAATTTTCTCAGAACCATCAGTAGAAATGCCTATTTTTTTCTGCAAATCAGACAACATTAGGACATGTTCTATCATTTGCAGAACGGCCCCGTAGAACATTTTTAAGGGTTTGACCCATTTCGGCAAGATGCAGGTAAATTCTCACTTGTCCTGCCAGGTGTAACAATCAAGTGAGAAAGTCTAGACAATTTACCTTGAGTTGGATTTCGGCAGCTGTGGATTTAGTTGATTCCAATTTCTCCACAAGCTCCATGTCACCCAAGAAGTTTCCTTCTGCTGCTGAGAGGCGAATCAACAGCTCATCTTCCAGGCGCTTCAGTTCTATCTTGAATTCATTCTGCTGTTTTGTTAACATAGACTGAGGAGACATGAGAAAATATATATCATTTAGGCAGGCATGGGATTCTGCCAGTTCCCTCAGGTTCTCCAGATCCGGTTGTTAAAATGACAGATCTGGCTGGAGATGAGCTCTTCCATTCCATAGTTTAGCTCCTTAGGCTTTTTAAAAGTTGGGTGGTATGTGTGTGTAGTGTATATAGTGTATTTATGTATGAGTACCATGTATATGATGTATTTATGTGTGTGTGTTGCATATATGTGATGTATATGTAAACATGTGTCATCATGCTGCATGTCCACCGTTGAGTAGGGAACCTGTTGTTAAAAATATGAATCCCACCCCTGCATTTAGGACCTAAACATGTATAGATAACCAGACTGCAAAAAATCTTCAGTTTTTTTCAATCTCACAAGCAAAGCACAATAAGGACTAAGGGGCTCATTTAATAATCTGAAATACGCCAAAATTAGGCGTATTTCTGGCACAGATGACAGTGCATCGGTTAGTTGTGCTGCCATCTGCGACTTTTCCCTGCTCACGCCAGGTCTAAAATTGTGAGCATGGGCAAGGTCATCATTTTCTACACCTGTTTTAGTCGTAGGAAATGGTCTAAATGTAAGGCTAGTTTCACACTCTGCCGGATCCAGCAATAACGGTTCCGTTACTGATAATACAACCATGTGGATCCTTAATCAACGGATCCGGTTGCATTATCTTGAACGTCGCTGGGACGTCTGTGTGACACACTAGTAAACGGATCCGTCCTCCATTGACTTTCAAAGGAGTTCATGACGGATCCGTTTACTAGTGTGTCACACAGAACGGATCCGTCCTCATTGACTTGCACTGGGGGTCATGACAGATTCGTCTTGGTGCGGATGCCCAGGACGGAGAGCAAACCGCAGCATGTTGCGGTTTTCTCTCCGGTCTGGAGACGGAACGGAATGCTTCTCGGAGCATTCCGTTCTCTTCAGTTCAGTTTTTTCCCCATTGACAATATATGGGGACAAAACTGAAGCGTTTTATTCCGGTATTGAGCCCCTATGATGGAAGACAATACCGGAATAAAACAACGCAAGTGTGAAAGTACCCTAAGACAGCTAGGAAGCTATCTTACATTCACAACTGGAACTGGATGCGCCGAAGTTATGGAGAGGCTGGTGCATCTTCAGAACTTCGGCAGATCCACCATCAGCTATGGGCCTTTATTAAGACCAGCGTCTAAAACTCCGGCCTTAATAAATGTGCCCCTAAGATCAGCAAGGTAGTGTTTCTGCTGATAATACTAAATACTTATAAGGCAACAAGTATTCAAAATTACAAAAGTCACTTTCTTTCCACTGAGTTTTTATCTACAAGTAACAATGATCTTTTGACTGAAACAACACATATGGTAAAGTTCTCTTATTTGAACTTAATGCCCACACTTACTATCTAAGATTTTGGTTGGCACAATGGGTATACACAATGGGTATCCTAAAACAGTGTTCCTCAACTCCAGTCCTCTGGGCCCACCTACCGATCATGATTTGAGAATATTCCACAGAATGAAGACCTGTGGTAAGTCCTGATGCACTGACACTAATTATATCACCTGCTCAATACTGAGGAAATCCTGAAAACACAAACGGAAGGTGGGCCCTGAGGACTGGAGTTGAGGAACACTGTCCTAAAAGGATTACAAAGCATAACCTGCTGATTTCTGCCCTATAAATATTCACTGCTTTACCTTCAGGTTCTCCAGATCTGGTCTTTCGATGCTGACCACATCAGCCAGTAACTGGTCTTCAAGTCCATCTGTAGTGACCGTGAAGTTAATAAGGGTGGTTTGAGCCTGAAGCTCTGGTTTATAATGTGGATTGGCGAGCTTTGTATGAAGGATTAATCGGAAGTTCTTGCTGTATTCACATTCTTTGTCTCCTATCTTTATATATCTGTTGAGGGAACCATGCAAAGAACAGTTCATACCATGTAGACGTGGAAACAAGTTCTTGTAGATTAAATGAGAACAATATTAAAGGGGTTGTCCAGGATTAGAAAAACATGACTGGTTTAGTCCAAAAACAGCACCATAGCTGTCCATGGGTTGCTTCTAGTATTGCAGCTCAGCTCCATTGAAGTGAGTGGGGATGAGCTGTAATAACACATACAACCTGTGGACGGGTGTGGCGCTATTTTTGGAAGAAAATAGCCATCTTTTTCTAGTCCTGGACAACCCATTTAACTCCTAAAATGTGCTCTATGTCTGCACTCATAGATTCATATTCACTCTGCCATAATGCCAACAAATGATTTATAATTGGGGATATCATCAAACTAGGCAAATTACTAAAGAATACAGGAGGAAATTATCATTCCCTTTGTGCCAGAATTCTGAATGTAAAAAGTTTTGTGTACACCTATATTTTTATATCTGTATTATTTGGTCGTGTCACGGCTCAGCTGTGGTTTCACTGACCCAAACTCATAGGATCATAAATTCCTATGATGCTGTGAGTTCGGGCCAGTTAAACCCACAGTAAGACTGTGACACGTACAAGTAAGACCTCATGCCCACGACTGCAATTCACAAAATACAGATACTGGCCATGGGAATTCTGCAATTTTCTCAGAACCATCAGTAGAAATGCCTATTCTTTTCTGCAAATCAGACAACATTAGGACATGTTCTATCATTTGCAGAACGGCCCCGTGGAAGCGGACAGCACACAGATGTCACGCATTTTTTGCAGACCAATAGAAATAAATGGGTCCACACGGTCTTGCCAAAGAAGCCTAAGATCTCATGCACACGACCGTATGTATTTTGCGGTCCGCAAAAAACGGATCCGCAAAAAATACGGATGATGTCTGTGTGCATTCCGTATTTTGCGGAACTGTCCAGCTGGCCCGTAATAGAACAGTAATATCCTTGTCCATAATGCGAACAATAATAGGACATGTTCTGTTTTTTTTTGGCGGAACAGACATACAAAATCCATTTTTTTTGTGTGGACCCATTGAAATGAATGGTTCCATATATGGTCCGCAAAAAAATAGAACAGACACGGAAAGAAATTACGTTTGTGTGCATGAGGCCTTATACAGACATATAATCATCCAGAACACGCCTCATTCACACGTGATCCACTGACGTGTGCTGTACGTGTTCTCCACAGACAGCACACGTCCCCATTCATTTTAATGTGTATAATCACATATCAGTGTTTTAGTATGGTCTGTGGGTCTGTTTTTTTTAGCATGGATGATGCATGCTCTATTTCGTCAAAGTTCACGGATCGATCACGCCCAGTATAGTCTATGGCTCCGTGAAAAACATGGATGCCATCCATGTTTCATGGATCATTAGGAAGAGATGCTTTGATTTTTGAGCTGTTCAGTGTCAGTGAAACATGGATGACAAACGGACAGCAAAAAATGGACACACAGACCCAACACGGATCCTTCACGGATGCATCACTGACCACCTTTTCACGGATTTAAGCACGGACATGAATAAGACTTAACAGTGTCTTTCATCCAGTCTTTCTACATATTCATCATTCGATCATATCTGGCATTGTTACAATAATGTGAAAGTAATTTATTTTACGCAGATATTTATTGCTTCAAAAATTACTTAAGGAAGCCAAAACATGTAACGACCTTGAATAGCTGCCTACAGCTAATGAGGGAAATGAAAGATCTGGGACACATAAAGCCCTTGCTTGGTTGCTCTTCCGTTACTTTATGGGTCTATGACAATGATATTAATTAGGGTGATGAGAAATAGAGAACAGAAGAAAACTGCTCTCCGCACAGAAAACACAGAATTTGTTATACGTTGCAGTGAAGTTTATATGACAATACTTGTGTAATGTATGTCTTTATAACACTTATAGTATCATTTTATACACTGCCTTTTTTCAGCCAAGACATGACCAAACCTCCAAAATGTTCAGTAAGCAGAGGAGAAATTCATACTGCATGCTTTTACTATAGTGTGCAGGCATGGCCTAGATTGCAGAACTGGCTGAAACCCCTGGATATGAGACATGTTTAGTATGGATATATGGCAATATTTATAATCACAAGATATTAGTACGGGGATTAGCAACCTTCGGCATTCCAGCTGTTGTGAAACTACAACTCCCAGCATGCTCCTTCCACTTGTGTGAGAGTTTAGAGAACAGCCAAGCGAGTGTGAATGATGGGAGATGTAGTTTTACAACACCTGGAGTGCCGGAGGTTGCTGACCCCTGCATTAGTAAGTGCCTTGTATTAAAGGGGTTATCCAGTATCTACAACAGCCCCCCCCCCATGTGCTGGCCCCTCACAGGTAATATACTGACCGTACCTCGCTCCCTTCGCTGCTCCTGGTCCCCGCACCGCCGCTGCTGCTTCTCATCCGTGTACAGGGAGAAGCAGCAGGGGTGGTGCAGGGACCAGGAATGACGCAGGGTGCAGAGTAAGTGACTGCTGCTAGAAAAAAATGGAACAAGGTCCGATAAATGGTCTATCTAATGTGTAAGGACACATTCTGAGTAGGTCATCGGTATCTGCCGATCAGCTGTTTGAGAAGGCACCAGCGCTCCCGTGAGTGTCGAGGCCTTCTCTCGGCTTTTCCTAGGCCAGTGACATCACGTTCATCGGTCACATGGCCTAGGAGCAGCTCAGCCCCATTTAAGGGAGTATGATACCAAGCACAGCCATTGTACAATGTATGGCGCTGTGCTTGGTGAGCCGAGAGAAGGCCTCAGCGCTCATCCCCACCGATCAGAAACTGATGACCTATCCTGAGGATAGGTCATCAGTAGTTTACTCCCAAAAAAACCCTTTAAGGTGAAGTGATCAGTCACTATTTAATCATTTTTAGACTGTGCAGATCACTCTTCCTGGTGCTGGAATAATGTAGTATGAGAAATAAAGTGCAAATGAATGCAGAATATAAGGGAATTGTCCAAGAAAAGAAAAAGGCATTTGTTTTTCTTTTTTTTCCCCAAAAACAGTGCCACTCTTCTTCATGGGTTGCCTTTGGTATTGCAAGTTTGCCCCATACATGTGAGTGTAGATGAGCTGCAATACATGATACATCCTATGAAAAACGGTGGATTTTTTTTCTAATCTATCAAAGTGCAAAAACTATAAAAATGTGTGAATTAACTATTTTTGAAGTTACCTTTTTAATCACCACTATGAAAGCAGCTACCATGGATTCTCCCAATTACTGGGCTTCAATATCTTGACAATTGATACAAATATTAAAACACATATATCATGGTTCCTTCATTCCTTTCAGACATATAGAACTTCAGAACTATTTCTCACAGTTCATCTCCTTGTGTGAAGTTACAGAATTTCAGGTAGCCACAGAGGTTCCCATTTTCTAAAGACCCTTTACAGATCATTCACGTAATATGCAAGTAAGAACATTTGCTTTGGAATGGATACAATTCAATGAATAATTCCTGCTACGCTTTCCACTGTCAATTGATATCATAAGACATATTTTATTTTAAATTAGTAGTGTCTAAAGCGCAGTAGATTTAATTATTTGTAATTGCCTAGTTGTTGTCAGTATGTGGCCATTTTATGACACCGGAGTCTACAGTGTGGGTCAGGTTCAACTGTATATCTTTTCAACACAGAATTAATGTACTATTGATAGAACCATTACTGGGACCAAATTAAAGTCTGAGCTGATGGATTGGTCCGCAGGGTGCTGTCAGACATGAAAGGAGTAATTAGTATTCATTACTTCATACTCCACAACATTCCAATTATTAATGAACTTCAACTGTTGGACTGCACCAAATATATCACAACCATCTATTTAGCCATTATTCCAAAGGAGGAATTTATATCTTGGCACGCCATTAAGAAATATCCAAAACTGTGAAATTATATATTGGACATTACTAGGAGTTGTGTAGAATGTGCATAGGAAAATACATATATCATATCGTAAAAGATTTAAATAAAAAAAAACATAGAAAGGAAAGGGGAATTTAAATGTAAATATGACTTCGGTTACATGCACACGACGTATGACCATTTGCAGTCTATGGGGCTATTCACATGTCCGTTTGGCTTCTCAGCCAGACAGACCCCATTGAAATCAATTTTTAATGGCCGTGTAGACATGAGTACACCTGTCTAACAGCCGTTAAAAACAAGTTAAAATGCTTAAAAAAAAATAAAGATTAAAGCCCAGGAGAGGCATGGCTGTTAGGCCCCTTTCACACGGGCGATGTTTCCGCGCGGGTGCAATGCGTGATGCGATTGCATTGCACCCGCACTGAATCCTGACCCATTCATTTTAATGTGGCTTTTCACATGAGCGTTTTTTTTTCACGCATCACTTCTGCGTTGCGTGAAAAACGCAGCATGTTCTATATTCTGCGTTTTTCACGCAGAACTGGCCCCATTGAAGTGAATGGGTCTGCGTGAAAATCGCATTGCATCCGCACACAAGTGCGGGTGCAATGCGGTTTTAACGCATGGTTGCTAAGAGATGTTGTTTGTAAACATTCAGTTTTTTCGCACGCGCGTGATAAACGCATCAAAACGCTTCGCACCCGCGCGGAAAAAACTGAAAGAACATACGCAATCGCAGTCAAAACTGACTGCAATTGCGTACGGATTTGGTGCGGATGCGTGCGGATTTTCCTGAACGCATCCGGACCAAATCCGGACACGCTCGTGTGAAAGGGGCCTTAGTGTAGGTCCTGTCTGTTACTTTGTTGCTGGTAGATGGGCCCGACATATTCTTGATCAAAATGCACAAAGAGCTTCTAATCATCATATAAGTAAGTATAGCGGTTAGGAATCATTCACATGGCCGTATGAATGGGTCCGCATCCGTTCCACAACTTGGCGGAATGGTGCGGACTCATTCATTTCAATGGGGCTGCAAAAGATGCGAACAGCACTTGGTGTCCGTTCCGTGGCTCTGCAAAAAAGATAGAACATGTCCTATTCTTAGTATGGTATTGATGTGCACTCTCTGCAACTGGGTATGTAGCTCGATATCAATAGGTATTCCAGGAGTATATATATTCAATATATTCAATGACAGATATTTATTAATAACAATTATCATAAAAGCAAGAAAATAATATTCGATAAAATGGTATTCAATAAAACCTGCCAGCGCTGGATCCAGATTTATATTTTACAAACATACAGATATACTCTATATATTATTTGGTTAATAATATAGTATAAGATATATAATATAAAAATAAAAGTAAAAATAAATGTAATGATTGTAGCTTGCAATCCATAGTCTATAGGTGTGCTAAAATTTGGGAAGTCTATTTGGGAATATCATATGTTGGCCCTGTGGACAAATATTTTGATATTACAGCTACCAATGAAATATTGACAAAACCTCAAGCTGTAAAGGACTCTAATAACCTATCTGCCAAAGCTACTAAAACGCTACCCAGTTGCAGAGAGTGCACATCAATACCATACAAAATTTTTATCTTTTTTTTCTGGCATAGGGTTAGCCAGTGATTGTTAGCACCTCTATTCCTGTGGAGTATTGTTTGGTGAGCCACTATTACAGTATACAGTTTTTACCCATGTCCTATTCTTGCCCGTTCTGCTGATAAGAATAGGCATTTCTATAATAGGCCGCCCGTTCCGTAAATTTGGGAACGCACACGGGCCGCATCCATGTTTTGTGGACTGCAAAACACAGCGTGGTCGTCTGAATGAGCCCTAATGCAGTTAACACTTATTCATGTTTTCAATGTATGTTTTCACATGTGCCTTTGTGCATTAAGCAGTGTGCTTCTACTTGTAGTTCTTGTTACATTGGTGATGCCCTCTACATATAGTTTAGAGGTTCATTCTCTTTTGTTATATATATATATATATACACACACACACACACATACATACACACGCACAGTATAAATACATAACAAAAATACAAAACATAAATACTCACCTCATCGACTTGAACGTGCTGACACTCGCTCTGCACTGGAACGACCTGATGCTCTCAGCATCAGGTCCTTCCATTGCCGAGCGATTGTCAGCGGGTTCACATGGATGAGATAAGTATTGTATTTATTTTTTGCACCCAGCAAAATTAGTGACTAATTTATACTGGAGGCATTATCCGGGGCATTTTATATACAGTGCTGGGAGGATTTCATACATAAGGTGGCACTATTGGGGGGGGTATTTTATACTGGGGGAACTTTATATACACCGGGACTACCATGGGAGGCATTATAGACACTGGGAGCATTACAAGGGGGCCATTATAGATACTGAGGGCACTTGTGAGGTGTACTGAGGGTACTGCAGGGTTGGGATGCTAAAAAAAATAAACCAATGAAATTAATCAGTTTTTCATGGCTGTTTTCAACTGCCATGAAAAACGTATGCAAAACATGTACGGCGCTGGAAGCCAGGACAAAAATCCCAGCGATCAACTACAGGGGTCCGGCAGTGGCCGATAGCTGGGCCCCTGCTGTATGCACTGGCATCGGTGAAAACACCGATGCCAGTGCATTAACCCTCGCACTGCTGACCGCGACACGTGCGGGTATCCTGTCCGGTTGCGATCCCCATCGGGGACCCGATGGCAGAGAAGGCAGCTCAATGCCTTCCTTAGGCATCGGGCTGCCTTCTACGGTAGCCTGTGAGATCCAGCCCCCTGGATCTCACAGGCAGCAGGCTGTAAGTGTATTACAATGTGTAATACACTTACAGCCAATGCATTACAATACAGAAGTATGGTAATGCATTGTGCAGGGGATCAGACCCCCAAAAGTTAAAGTCCCAGAGTGGGACAAAAAATAAAGTAAAAAAAAGAAATTAAAAAAAATAAAGTTTAACAAAAAAAAGTTTCAAGAAAATTTTTTTTTTCCCAAAATAAAGTTAAAAAAAAAATTGTAAAAAATAAAGAAAAAAAAGGAAAAGTAGACATATTAGGTATCGCCGCGTCCATATCGACCGGCTCTATAAAAATATCACATGACCCACCCCGCTAGGTGAACTCTGTAAAAAAATAAAAACAGTGCAAAAAAAGCCATTTTCTGATCACCTTGCCTCACAAAAAGTGTAATACCAAGCGATCAAAAAGAAATATTAATCCCAAAATGGTACCAATCAAACCGTCATCTCGTCCCGCAAAAAATTAGACCCTACCTAAGACAATCGCCCAGAAAATAAAAAAATATGGCTCTCAGAAAATGGCAACACAAAAAAAGATTTTATTCTGTTCAAGAATGCATCTAATGTGCAAAACTTAGCAAAAATAAAAATGTTAGACATATTGGGTATCGCTGCGTCCGTAACAACCCGCTCTATAAAAATATTACATGAGATGGCCTCCTAGGTGAATGCTGCAAAAATGTTTCTTTTTTAAAAACTATGCCAAAACAGCCATTTTTTTCCCTCTTTCCTCACAGAAAGTGTAATAGCGGCCGATCAAAAAGGCGTATTTACCCCAAAATGGTACCAATCAAACCGTCATCTTGTCCCGCAAAAAATTAGACCCTACCTAAGATAATCGCCCAAAAAATAAAAAAAAAATATGGCTCTTAGAAAATGGCAACACAAAAAAAAGATTTTATTCTGTTCAAAAATGCATCTAATGTGTAAAACTTAACAAAAATCAAAATGCTAGACATATTGGGTATCGCCGTGTCCGTAACAACCTGCTCTATAAAAATATTACATGAGATGGCCTCCCAGGTGAATGCTGTAAAAAAAATTTTTAAAAAAAAACTATGCCAAAACAGCTATTTTTTTTCACCTTGACTCACAAAAAGTGTAATACCAAGCGATCAAAAAGGCGTATTTACCCCAAAATGGTACCAATGAAACTGTCATTTCATCCCGCAAAAAATGAGACCCCACATAAGACAATAACTCAAAAAAATAAAAATCAATGGATCCTGCAAACCAATCCATCAAAATCTGTGCTGCAAAATTCATATGGCGCTCCTTCTGTTCTGAGTCCTGCCATGTGCCCCCACAGCAGTTTACCACCACATATGGGGTGTTGCCGTATTCAGGAGAAAATGGGGAACAAATTAGGGGGTGCTTTTCTCCTGTTACCCCGTGTGAAAATGAAAAATTTGGGGCTAATGCAACATTTTATTGGAAGAAATGAAACTTCATTTTCACAGCCAAGTGTTTCCAAATTCCGTAAAACGCTTAGGGGGTCAAAGTGGCCCGTACACCCCTTAATATATTCTTTGAAGGGTGTAGTTTCCAAAATGGGGTCACTTTTTGAGGGTTTCCACTTTAGGGGTACGTCAGGGTCTCTCAATTACAAAATGGTGCCTAAAAACGATTCTAGCAAAATCTGCCTCCAAAATCTGTCGGCGCTCCTTTCCTTCTGACCACTGCCACAAACCCATAGAGATGTTTACCACCACATATGGGGTATTTCTGTAAACTGCAGAATCAGAGTAATGTATATTGAGGTTTAGTTTGCTGTTAACCCTTGCTGTGTTGCAAAAAAAAAATTATTAACGTGAATAATCTACCAAAAAAATTGAAATTTTGAAATTTCACCTCCATTTTCCTTTAATTCTTGTGGAACACCTCAAGGGTTAATAAAGTTTGTAACATCAGTTTTTTTATAATTTGAGGGGTGTAGTTTCTAAAATGGGGTCATTTATTAGTGGTTTCCATTAGGTAAGCCTCACAAAATCACTTTATAACTGAATTGGTGCTAAAAAAAAATGGTTTGGTAAATTTTGTTGAAAATTTGAAAAATTGCTTCTAAACTTCTAAGCCCTCTAACTTCCTAAAAAAATAAAATGACATTTATAAAATGATGCCAACATAAAGAAGACATATGGGGAATGTTAAGTAATAAATATTTTATGAGGTATCACTTTCTGTCTTAAAATTGAAAATTTTTCAAAATGTTTGTTAAATTTGGGATTTTTTTCATAAATAAAGGTGAAATACATTGACTCAAATTTATGACTGTCATGAAGTACAATGTGTCACGAGAAAACAATCTCAGAATGGCCTGGATAAGTAAAAGCGTTCTAAAGTTATTACCACATAAAGTGACACATGTCAGATTTGCAAAAATTGGCCTGGGATTTAAGGTGAAAAGTGGCTCAGTTCTGAAAGGGTTAAAAATGGCATTATTATACTACAAACAGTGGATAATATTATTTCACTTACATCTACATTATTATTATTAATTTATTTTTCAAAAACCAAATGCTTTTGTAACTGAGGGTATTACAACAGTTGGTGCACAGGTTGCTTATGGAGTTGATTTTTCCTTATCTTCTAGATTTTTCATTGGAATTGTGCATGTATGTTCTCAAAGTGTTATTATACCACCAGATGGCGCAGGCATAAGAGAAGAGAAAGCTCAGTTCTAATTTTCTCTTGCTGTATTCTTGCTTTCTATGTAAGCTTGTACCCTTGAAGTATTACACTTCAGGCTGTCAGGAAGCTGCAGCAACATAGTGCATGTCTATAGGCTCTTCATGCCATTTTTAAGGATCTAAACATACATTTTGGTATATTTGTTTAAAGGGGTTGTCCAGGATTAGAAAAACATAGCTGCTTTATTCTAAAATCTGCCCCACACCCGTCCATGTGTTGTGTCTGGTATTGCAGCTCAATTCCATTTACGTGAATGTGGCTAAGGCTATGTTCACACATCAGTTTTTTGATCAGTTATTTCCATCAGTTATTGTGAGCCAAAACCAGGTTCGGGTCAAAAACACAGAACAGGAGCAGATCTTTCCGTTATACCTTATCAATGTGTAGCCTCCACTCCTGGTTATGGCTCACAAAAACTGATGGAAATAACTGATCAAATAACTGACGTGTGAACAAGGCCTAAGCTGTAATACTACACACAACCTGTGGGCAGGTGTGGGGCTGTTTTTGGAAGAATGCAGCCATCTTTTTCTAGTCCTGGACAACCCCTTTGAGAATTTATGGGGATTTTATTTTTAATTTTCCATGTAACTATCTATATTTTAAAAAAATCAAGTAGGCCAATTAATACACAGACACTTCCCAGAAGCCATCTGTGTGCCATCCACATTTTTAAGACTTTTTTATGGCTGTATTTTGCAGACATGCAGAAAGGACGCAGGAGCAAAATGGACAAAAAATGTGGACTCATGGAACTGGTTTGTGGGCCACAGAATGGCAATGGTTGTGTATACAAGGCCTTCGGGTGAGATAGAAAACTCCCAATTAGATGCAATAGCCTCTGTGTCTGCTTGCTTCTCTCACTACCACTCATGTCCCCCTCCCTTCTTCACAGACTTCCATGGGCAGCTGTAATCTGATCCTTCAGTGAGCAGACACTCCATCTTGGCGTTATCACAGAATTTTTTATTATATTTATTTATATTTATCTTATGAACTCATGTAGAGCTGACATATTCTGACATATTAACTTCCTGTACATAATAAATACCATTAGCTGAAGTGAGACAACCCATTTAAAGAACCCGTATTGGTTTGAAATGTGTAATGTTGGATCTTTCAAGTTTCTACATGAAGTACACCCTCATTATTTAAATAGATGTAAGCCTACTTTCACACTTGCGTTGTTGTTTTCCGGTATTGAGATCCGGCAGAGGATCTCAATACCGGAAAAAAAGGTTTCCGTTTAGTCCTCATGCGTTCTGAATGGAAAGAGATCAGTTCAGGATGCATCATGATGCCTCTTGTTCTGGCAGGATTCCGTTTTGTGACTGGACACAAAACTGATTGTGATTTTGTGTCCTATCAGAAAAAAAAAAACGGATCCGACACTGAAAACAATGAATGGTGACAGATCCGTTTTTTAGGAGCCTAATAAACCGGATCCATCACCCATTGACTTTTGTATTTAGTGACGGATCAGTTTTTTTTCCATTTTGATTTTACACAACCGCAATGGAACAGATGCATCCTGTTGTGCAACATCAAAACGGATCCACTGAATTCCCGTATTGAGATTCCCTGCCAGATCTCAATACTGGAAATAAAAACGCAAGAGTGAAAGTAGCCTTAGAACAAAAGCTCTTAAGTTTTTAACCTCACTAGTGTTATCTTTTTTTTATCATCAGTTTATGCCATAAATTCAATATCTATAGAAGTCACTTGGATCTGTTTGACCATGGATACTGTCTGGTCTGGATACTGAACTGTTTAGAAGTACAAAAAAGCCTGAACGCCCCTGACACTGTACAACATAATAAGACTGTACAATAAAATATAAAACGGCCCTTTGGCTAGAAATTAGAAAAATTATCAGTAAACAATACAGCATATCATCTATCTTTCATGGAAGTGAAACTTACCTTCCACGTTTAATTGTGTTTCTTCCCAAAAGAGGGTCAAGTACAGGATCAATGGTTTCATCCAGATTTTCGATTAACACAATGTCACCCAATGCCAATGCATTTTCAATTGTATTTAAGTAGCTAGAAAAATAAATAAAAAAAAAATAGATGTGAAAAAGGAAACCTAACTACATATAGTTAGACTAATTTTATGAATGGTTCGAAAAAGCAAACACACCACGTACAATATTGAAAACTACAGAACATCTAATTCTATATTTGTTATTTTGGAAACGCAGGATCTATAAGTTGCCATTCTGCATTTTTGAGAGATGGCATTGAACTTTTCTCCTACCCAACTCCTGTTGTTTTAAATAGGAACTGTAACCTCTTCTGACGTGTCTCTTTTTTTTTTTAGAAATGAAGGGGTCTAAAAGGCCAGTCTTAAAGGGAACCTGTCATCAACTTTATGCCGACCTCACTGAGGGCAGCATAAATTAGTGACAGAAATGCTGATTTCAGCGGTGTGTCACTCATGAGCTAAAAGTAAGTGGTTGCCAAGAATCAGCATCATAATCATTGCAGCACAGGCCTTGAAAAGAGTCAAATCCACCTGAGAAGAGTCATGGTTATTCCTAATCTCCTGCTCTCCCTCCATTTGCTGATGATTGGCAGTTCTCTCCAAGAGAGAAAGGGAGAAAACTAGGTAGAAGACTGTCAGTCATCAGCAGGTGGGCAGGGACAGCAGGAATTCATGAATAACCATGACTCTTCTCAGGTGGCCGTGATTTTTTTCCAGGCCCAGTCTGCAGTGATTGTGATGTTGGTTCTCGGCAACCACTTACTTTTTACTTATAAATGACAGACCCCAGAAATCAACTCACCTGTCTCTACTTTATTCTGCCGTTAGTATGGGCTGCATAAAGGTGATGAAAGGTTCCCTTAATAATCCCTGTGATGGCGGTGGATCTGCCAAAGTTATGTAGAGGCACAGGCCTCTACATAACTTCGGCGGATCCACCGGCGCTCCTAAATCTACGCCAGCTCCCTTGCTGGTGTAGATTTAGACCATTTTCTACGTGATGCAGTGCTGGGCAAGGGGTTATATCCAGGATCAGCTCTGAACAACCTGGACAATCCCTACATACGCTTTTTCTATAAATATGTCTTTTTTTAGTAGACACTACATATTCAATGTATTTTGGTTCCTTTACTATATGTATCTCTACCATCTTAGAGGCCCAATGTCACTATTGTAATGCAGAGCGGCCAGGGCACAGAAGAAAGACGTTGTTGGGACACAAGCAGAGATGTCCTTCTCATAGATGGTCTGTAACAGCAGTGTTGGATAAGAGAACAGGATTATGATGTGTAAAACCTTAAACCTACTGAAACTGCTTTCATATAAATATACTGATAGCCTGCAGTACAAATTTTTGCAGGAACAATTCCTAAATCAAGAATACATCTAATACACTGGATTTACAGTATGTATAGGGCAAACAGAAAAAAAAATTAAGGCATTAGGTCCCTATAACACCAGAACCAATCGTGGTTTCACTGAAATAAAAATACAATTTGTACAGAGGAATTCTTATCTGTCATCCACATTACACTGTCTACGAAACGAACAGCATCCTAAAAATCGAGGAAACAAATCAACTGAGCAAAAATAAAAGTGAGAGATAAAATCCTTTACTTTACACACACACAGCAATTTATTACCAGCAATGAAAAGACAGGTGTTTAGCAAATGTAATTTTGTGGGAACAAAGCATAATGTTCCATTAAAGTCACATTAAAATCTATAATCTAAAAAGGGCACTTCATTTACTACATATCGAAGAAAGATCCACTGGGCAGAAAATCATTTGCTTTTGTGCTCAGTGTATTAAGTACTCTATTGGGTGCTGCTGATAAAGACTAATATAGCTAGCGTAACGTTACATTTATTGTCAATGAGATTATGATTCATAACGTTAACCTACTACAATGGTGAGGTTCTAGACAAGAGGTTTTGTAATATGCATGCCCATATTTCTCATCATTATACTGTATATTCACAAAAATAATTATGGAACCAGGATAAACGCTGTTTAAACACTGATAAACAAGTTGGGCAATAGAACATCATCTACCCGGGATTACCCACAAGATATAGAAACTAGAAATATATACCTCATAAAGTACAAGTGCAGAAAAAAAAAACCCCTGATGAAGCTTTGAGCGAAGTGCGTATCAGGGCGCAGGGTTCTCCTAGTTGGTATGGTAATTTCATGATTTGTACTATATGTTGTTTTACCTGGCATCTTTATGGGCGTTTTCTATTTAGCCCATGCTTACTTGTTTAGTTTTCTCTGCACTTGCACTTTATGAGTTATAATTCTAGTCTTATATAATTTGGCTATTATTATATTACCTTTATATTACCTTTACCGCCTGTGTACGTACCCTGCTTCGGCTATTGGTCTTATGTATTCTATGCACCACTACAGATTAAATTCTTTTTAATAGTGTGTTTTTATTATAATCATGGAATAAAGATATATTGATTTATTAAATCACGGTTTTTGCTATTTTTTGGGTCTCTGTTTAAATGGAGTCTTTCACCTGTTTTTCACCTATATAACTAACAGCAGTGCCCCACAGAACATTGCAGACATATCCCAGACATACCTGTGTGCACTGTGTGTCTGTATTAAATGTCATATCCCAGACATACCTGTGTGCACTGTGTGTGTGTATTACATGTCACATCCCAGACATACCTGTCTGCACTGTGTGTGTGTATTACATGTCACATCCCAGACATCCCTGTGTGCACTGTGTGTCTGTATTACATGTCACATCCCAGACATACCTGTGTGCACTGTGTCTGTATTACATGTCATATCCCAGACATACCTGTGTGCACTGTGTGTCTGTATTACATGTCATATCCCAGACATACCTGTGTGCACTGTGTGTCTGTATTACATGTCATATCCCAGACATACCTGTGTGCACTGTGTGTGTATTACATGTCACATCCCAGACATACCTGTGTGCACTGTGTGTCTGTATTACATGTCACATCCCAGACATACCTGTGTGCACTGTGTCTGTATTACATGTCACATCCCAGACATACCTGTGTGCACTGTGTGTCTGTATTACATGTCACATCCCAGACATACCTGTGTGCACTGTGTGTCTGTATTATATGTCACATCCCAGACATACCTGTGTGCACTGTGTGTCTGTATTACATGTCACATCCCAGACATACCTGTGTGCACTGTGTGTCTGTATTACATGTCATATCCCAGACATACCTGTGTGCACTGTGTGTCTGTATTACATGTCACATCCCAGACATACCTGTGTGCACTGTGTGTGTGTATTACATGTCATATCCCAGACATACCTGTGTGCACTGTGTGTGTATTACATGTCACATCCCAGACATACCTGTGTGCACTGTGTGTCTGTATTACATGTCATATCCCAGACATACCTGTGTGCACTGTGTGTCTGTATTACATGTCATATCCCAGACATACCTGTGTGCACTGTGTGTCTGTATTATATGTCACATCCCAGACATACCTGTGTGCACTGTGTGTCTGTATTACATGTCACATCCCAGACATACCTGTGTGTACTGTGTGTCTGTATTACATGTCACATCCCAGACATACTTGTGTGCACTTTGTGTCTGTATTACATGTCCAGGAAAAGCACTTTTATTCTGCAGGAAAACAGCTCCCAAGTGCCCAGCTGAAAGTGAAACTAAAAACAGCTTTCTCTCCCGACTCCATTTCTAACAGCTATATCTTCTGATATACTGGATATAATGGTGTGAGCTTGGTATCATTTGAAAGCTTGGAATGTCAGCTTTCACATTTTTCTATCTGCTACCAATCCCAAGATATGAGCAGCTAAAGCAGCTCTCCCCTCTTCAGACTGGTTTGCTTTGAGCACTTGCAGCAGCAGAGCTGGGCACTTGGGAGCTGTTTTCCAGCAGAATTAAAGTGCTTTTCCTGGACATTTAATACAGACACAGTGCACACAGGTATGTCTGGGATGTGACATGTAATACAGACACAAAGTGCACACAGGTATGTCTGGGATGTTGATGCAATCTTCTGTGGGGCAGTGCTGTTAGTTATATTGGTGAAAAACAGGTGAAAGACTCCATTTAAACATTGCTGCAGACCACTCATTTTGGAGTCATTTCAGATTGTTGGGAAATTTGGAAAATTCCAAAAGATTCGTAGATGCCATCAGCTATTTATGCTTTAGAGTGGAATCCATGGTCTGTATGTGACAAACTGTCTGTAACTGACAAAACAAAAAAATAACACTGCACACAATTATTTCTGTCCAGCCGATTCCCAGGATATATTCTGGAAAGTGGCTTGATCTAATGCAGATCCCATTATAGTCAATGGGGATCTGGTGGTAAACGACCGAATCCAGCCGGAAACGGAGATCAGGCTACCAGGTTCCAAACTCAACTGTGAATGGTGCCTTACAAAGCACAATGGTTAGCACCTGAGCTGTGCCTTCTTTACTGATATTCACTGGACACCAACACTCCAGGCCACCCCATGTGAAGTAATTCTGACATAGCACCATTGACCTGTATTAAGACGTGTTTCCGTTTCCCGCACAGAGGCCGGTAGTTCTGTATTGTGATGACATCAACCTCTCAGAACCTGCCATTTGTACAAACTTTTGGGTGGAAGTGTACTTTAGTTTTCATTCTGTGACTTCTATTTCCCAAGCAATGCAATCCTGTGTGTCCCTTGATAATATAGTTCTTACAACATTGAAAAATTCCTTTATCTGACCAGACAAAGTAACAGCAATTTTATGGGATCATTTTGACTGCCCAGACATTAAATCAAAAACCTTAAATGCAACTTCAAAATAAATGTATTTCTGTAAAGATAACAAGACTGTCCTGTTACATTTTGTATTTCACACATACCCTTTCTGTCCTAAATTTATAACTTTCAAGGCAGCTCCATATTTATTCTTAATCCATTTGATGCCCTGTTGCTGTGGATCTATCATAAGAGGCCATCGCTCGCAGTTTATTAAAGTGGTGGCATTTTCCGTTGACATTCTGTCTCCCGGCAAACCTTCATTATTCCAGGCTGCTACAGTAGCATCATCAGTCAGCATGGCAATTGGATCTAGACCTTCAGATATTGGAATTGCAACCTGAATGGAGAAAATGTGGTTCAGTAAACCTGTAAAACTGGACTGTAAAAGGATGCAGCTACACTCCTCAACACTGAAATTGCAACACGAAGAAGCGAAACTTGTGGAATCATGAAAATCACAGCATCGACAGACATTTAATATTGCATATGCTATAGTGGGAAGCTTCTATAAAATTGAACTTGTGCCATAGTTATTGGGTTTTTTACCATGTTTCCTTTGCGGTAAAACTGACCTGTTCCCTTCATTCTTTGGGTCAGTACATTAAGGTGATACCACATGCATGTTATTTTTCTTGTGTTTTAACACTGATAGAAACTTTTTTTGCGTTGCCATATTCTGAATTGAATTTGAGTTATTAATGCTTGTCTATGGAATTATCAAGTTCCAGTGCTGGCAGCTCTCTTTGCAATTGCTGACCAATGACGTCCCAGATGTGCTTCATGGGAGACAAGTCCTGAAACCCTGCAGGCCATGGTAGCACGTTTAGACTAAGCAGGGTGCTCACAGCAGCATGAGCAACAGCTCTCCTGGTGTTGTCCAGTTGAAAAATTGTTCCTGAGACCTAACCCCTTTACTACAGCCAGAGGTGTAACTTGACCAGCATGTATTTTCTATAACATGGTTGTCTTCTTATGCGGCATAAGGGTCTTTGGGCTCCCTAAAGCTCCTGGGCCCAGTAGCAACTGCTACCTCTGCACCCTCTAGAGCTACGCCCCTGGATGTGACTTTCCCTCGTGAAGGCTTCTTCATGGCATTGCCCATGTGCTCTCCAGTACAATCTCTTGCTCACATTGCATCAAACACAAAAGCTTACTCATCAGTGAAAAGGATAGACCTCCATTCCAGCCTCCATTGCTGTCTTGCTGACCAGCATGAGAGCAGTCGTGTGAGGTCAATGGAACACCTGTAGTGGACATATGGCTCATAGCCCAGTGTCATGGCTTCTCATGGTTTGTGTAGACAGCGTTTGCCGCCCTAGGCTTAGGATATGATGTCCGATTTCACTTGCAGTACAGAATGGATCACTATGTGCCATTCTTCTAATCAGACGATCCACTGTGCACCCCTTGCTGTCGATCTAATTTAGTAATCTGCCAGAGTGGTAATCCAGAGTCTCTCAGTTCAAAGATTCTGCCCTGTTTTGCGACAAGTGCCAATAACTGGCACACTGACAAACAGGAGGCATCACACAATCATCCCACACAACTTAATCTGATTTTTGAGCTTTCAAGTGGCTAAAACATCTTTCTTTCAATCTGGTTTTTATGCCCCTCCCACATTCCACAGATTAGAGCTAGGTGCTTGAAAATGTGATCATCTTCAGAGTTTAGTGACACTTGCTACTTCCTTAGTTTGCATAACCCTAAAGCTTGTCTTTCTTAGTGTTGTAATTTTAATGTTGAGGATTGTATATATCAAATATAAGTAATGGTTAAATCAAACAAAATGGTTGAAAATACAGAACTATTCCAATAACTCTTAAAAGGAAATTGTCACGTTGAAAATTCAGTACAAATTATATGCAGAATGTTCTAGAGCCAGGGACGCCGAGTATATATATATATATATATATATATATATATATATATATATAGAGAGAGAGAGAGAGTTTTGTAGGAAAAGATTCATTATAATCTATTGTTTACAGAACTAAACCTCTGCTCATTCTGGACTTAGGAGTCTGGCGGATAGTCTCACTCTGATTGGCAGTCTCCTCCGAGTTATTTCCTCTTTATTTTTCTATTTGAGAGCTCAATTACCTGGATGGTCATCTTGTCTAAAGATTGCTTTACAAGTACATTTGTAGATTTACCTTGTTTTGTTTCCTGGTAAATCTTATATTACACCTGCAGACAATCATGAAGATCATTGCTAACAAGCGTTTGTATTAACGCTCATTAGTGATGATCTGGCAGTGTAATGCCCCTTTCACACGAGCGGGAGACTCGCATGTCTCCCGCAAAGCATCTACAGGGCTGGAGTTGGCACTGACAGGGATCACATAGCATTATATGCGATCCCAGTCAGTGCCGGAGTCCAGCCCTGTAGATGCGTTGCGGGAGACATGCAAGTCTCCCGCTCGTGTGAAAGGGGCATAATGCTGCCGCCAATTACCAAATAAACGAGGAATTAATTGAAAAATTATTGTTTGTCAGCGGCAGATTGTGATGTCTAATCATGATCTGCTGCTGGCAAAGAATGATTCAGTATGGGGTTCAGCGATGCCATTAGCGATCTCTCCTCCCCATACTGAGGAGAAGATCGCTGCATGTAAAAGCAACGGTCTCCTCCGCTAAGAAGCAAGTGATCGCCGGGAAGGAACACTTCCCAACAATCACCTGCAAAATCTGCAGGTGTAAACAAAGGAACAAACAAAGCTAAAAGCAGGAATGAAAAATGCTTATATTGTACCTTCTGAGACTTGAGGAAAGGAAGCCACATTTGTTCCATAAGTTCCTGACGATAGCGCTTTGTAAAAGAACCCACATATGATATAAATGCAGCAGTCAACAACACGTCACCACATAAAGTCTTCTCCTGAGCTTCAAAATTTTTGATGGACTCACTCCAACGAACATTTTCAGACTAGGGAAAAAATGGAATGAAAATTAGGTGCTTCATACTCTAGCAATATTTACATAGACAGTAACAAAATACACCTACACTATCAGAAGCTGAACCATGAAGGGTTCTGGAGTCCTTACACCAAAACCCTTGCATCAGAGATCTTTATGTGTACCTTGAGTCAAATCCCGACTGCTATCTTGTCAATGAGAAGCACTTTATATATCCATGCCACAGGAAGACATACAACCAGTCAAAGGATTTTATCGTAACCCTTCAGTCCAGAGACATATTTAATATCCAATGGGCCATAGGGTATATTATTACAAGATGCCGTCTTTTGATCACCTCTGCCATGGATCCTCCTATTTAAGATCTCCTCTGATTCCACAAAGTGTTTGCCAGTTTTATAAACTACCCATCAGTTGTCTGTGATACTCCCTCTTCTGATCTTGGATGGACATGCTCTGATGACCTCACCAAAGTGTCCACCCTTTGTATACCTCTGGAGCATACAGTCAGCATTGATTCTGGGGCTCCAAAAGAAGCTGCAGGAGTGGAGGAGGCTGTGACAGCAGAGCAGCAAGGGAACACAAAGAATGGACACAGCACTGGGGTCATCCACCATAAACTAGCAGATCCACAGAAGAGGGGAACAAATGGTGGACACCATTTAATACAGTATTATACTATATACCCCACTGGATAAATTTGTCTCTGGACACATGGCTCATTTTAACTTTCTGGACCCTTGTTCAGTTTGGAGATCACTTAAATTTTCAGGATTTCAGTGGAAGTAGCTAAAGGAGCTACAGTGTATTTTAATTTTGTGCAGTATTCCTCTCATAATACTACTTGTGTACTATGCAGTTTTCCATGGCCGCAGCCTCATGTATTCAGGCTTCCTCATGATGTCACATTTAAGCTGTGACATGTTCATGTCCATACAGCGCACTAGACCAAGGCGAATACGCTCAAATGATACTTTTATGTGACCCTCATATAAAATGTCACCAGGCCACCCTACACTATGTTTACATAAAGCTGTAGGTTTGGTGCAATGGTTTTCCAGGATTTTATAACTGATGACCTATCTAATCCCGTCCGACACCCAGGACCCCTGCCGATCAGCTGTTTGAGAAGGCACCAGAGCTCGTAGTAGTGCAGTTGCCTTCTCTCTGCTTACCAAGCACAGTGCCGTACATTGTATAGCGATCTGCCTAGGCCATGTGACCAATGGATGTCACCACACATGGTCTAGGCAAAGCTGAGAGAAGGCCATGACACTATTGGGAGCGCTGATCCCTTCTCAAACAGCAGCTTGGCAGGACCCCCACCATACAGATTAAAAATCCCAGAAAACATCTTTAAGACAAATTTAGTACTCAAAGTATATTGATAATGAAGGGAATTTATAATTCCATTTACACCAGAATTCTGGCAGAAAACACATTTTGACGATCACTATTTTCGTGCAAAAACTTGTGACTCTTTGCGATCTTACGTCACTCTTGATATCTTCATAAAAGTGAGTGGGAAAGTAGGTGAGGTTAGCTATGTTAAAAAAGGGTTATTCAAATAAATTATAAAACATGCCCAACCAATACCCAGGCCCCTTCAGATAGATTATACTTACCCCACTCCCCGGCATGCGCATCGCTCCTAATCCCTACACTGCCACCGCTGCATCTCCCTGTCGCACGGATCAAAACATCTGGCGATGGGGGGAGCAGCCAATTGCAGTCCTCAACAGGGATGAACCTCCCTAGCATCACCTGTGCAGGAGAGATGCAGTGGCGGCTGTGCAGGGATTAGGAGTGATGCAGGTGCAGGGGAGCAGGGTAAGTATAATCTGTATGAGGGGCCCGGGCATTGGGGGGGCATGTTTTATAATTTGGATTATACCTTTAAGTGTACACCCGATACATCAAAAGTGACTTTTTTAAAAAGATGGAATAAAAAGGCTGAAATTTACTCTAGAAGGGGGTGGCATAAAAAATGGAGTTACATCTTTTGACAACTATATGTGCCACATTCATGTTCAAATTAGGTTTGCAAAATTTGATAAATTTGGCCGACTCAAGAAAAACTAACCTCGTGATAAAGTCCCCCCAATGTTTTTTGTTACTTATTATACACTTTACTATATTATGTTATGTTATATGCTCCTATATACTTTATATTCTTTGGAAACAGTATGTAATAAAGAAATTACAGGAAATGCTCTAGATAAAGAAGTTTTAGATTTACATATACTTTCATATTCTTATATCAAATCTTACTTTTAGTCTGAATTGAGTTTCATTGAGGTAACAGAAATGAAAATGTGTTTATTTAATACCCGTTTGGTATCATTTAGCAGCAATTAAATCATCAGAAGTGACGGAGGCAGTGAGAAATAAAACATCTGAAGCTGCAGCAGTTGCTGCATCTGAAGTAATCAGGATGTTATTAGGAGCCAATAAGTAAGTCTGCCACTTTATCTTATCTCCTACTGTGAAGAAAACGCAGTTCATTTAGAAGGTAAAGAAAAAACCTTGTAACATCTATTTTACGAATTCTGCTTGTGAGTAAGTTATAAACAACTATGAAAATCCTTTCCTTAATCTCCTTAAAACCATAAAAATGGTGAAGACTTTCTAGACATGGAATGATCATCTATTTGAATCTTCAATAATTTCACCATACTGTCCACGCATCATAAATCAAAAGTGACATTGGCTAACAAGAGTTTAAGTGTAGGAACATGCAGTGTAATACATTTCCAGACAGTTAAAAATCACTATAATCTCATCCTAATGTATTATAGATTGCTTGTAATGTCATCTCGGCTAAGATGTCCTATTTCTAATTTTTAACAGCTGCTCATCTTAGGAGTTAGTTAATATAAACTGCCTGCATTATTCTACTGATTTATCAGCATCCAGGTCTATGCAATAAAGAGTAAATAACCCTTCTAGAAAAATATTGTTCTTCGCAAGCTCTGATTAAAGCTTGTTAAGGCCTCGTTCACACAACCGTATGTTTCTTCCTCGTTCGATCCACATTTTTAGCGGATCGCACACAGATCCATTCATTCCTATGGGTCCACATAAAATGCGATCAGGACACGGATGTCATCAATGTGCTGTCCACAACCATTTTTCCGTCACATAAATTATAGAACAAGTCCTATTCTTGTTCGTTTTGTGAACAAGAACAGGTATATCTACAGTACTTTCGGGCCCCTAACAAATGCAAAATGCACATGGCCTGAACATTTTCCCTTTCATCAGTGTACTCCTGCCATCACTGCCCTGGAATGGTTTAAGAATGATCTGCTTACTACAAAGCACTAATATGGCACAGAGCAAGAAGGAGTTAAGTTCCACATTTTATCAAAATTATACAAAAAATGTAAATGACTCACAAAACCATTTGATGTTGTGATAAGATTACATCCATCTCTTGACATATCTGCTATGCAATAGGAACTTTACTAACCTCGAGGCCCTTTACAAGTCTGTTGGCCAGTTCTATGGTGGTGTTAGTGCGATTAACCTCTTCTTGGCACCTGATTTTCTCAGCAGTTGCTTTTTCAAAAGACTGTGTCAGTCTCTTCAAATTGTTGTCCAAGTCCTTTAAGTACATACATATATATTATAAAGATGTATTTTGTAATGTTTACTGTGCAATTAAAAATCAGGCATACAGGGCTTATACATATATATATATATCTATATAGCGCAGCACTAGCACTAAAACAAGCAGGTGCAAGCCCAAAGGGAATAAGATATTACCCAAAACACAAAAAAGTTCTTTTTTAATATATATATTTATTATTATATAAATATATTAATCTAATATTATATAAACTTATATAAATATTATATTAATATATATATATATAATATTTATATTATGGCGGTATAACCACACAGGGAGCATCAGCCCAGAGTGCTGAAGAGGGCGCCAGACAGTCCCCTTGGCCAAGCCAGCAAAGGAGGCAATATGGACAATCACAATACATTAGTAAGTGCCTTCTATTAACTTTCTCTACATGATAAATGCCATTTTCCGAAGTTAGACAACCCCTTTAATAATCATCCTGCATCCACCCCACCCTACCCACTAAGCTCCAGCTTCCTTGTTCCTATGTATGTCCCACTATGCAGATATAATATCTAGCTGCACTGCAGACTTAAAACATAAAACTCCCCTAATGTAAGTTGCCTGTCTCTGCTATCTGTGAGTCCTATGTGCAGAGTCCAGTGTGTTACTATACAATTTAGCTTCACACTGCTCTCCTTGGCCTCCTGCCTGTGACTGATATACTTCTCACAAGGCGGTGGAGATCAGTGTGAAGCTACATGTCATAAAAATACACTGGACTGTCTGGCCTCTATAGTACAACACTGAGGCCAGTGACTGGCTGCAGAGGTAACACAATGAAAACGTGACATCAGCCCTGTAGTCAGGTAAACAGAGCCTGGCCGGGTGAACTGGAGACACATTATAGGAATTGCAAGGTAAGTGTCGCATTATTTTTCAGGCTATTCCCCAGCATTGTCCAGTTTCCTAAAACCAGACCGCCCTTTAGTAATAGCCTATGCTGCAGTCAGAGACCACAACTCTGTCTTAATGGAGCTAACCTAAAAAGAAGCCAAGCAACAAGAACTGAGGATACTAAATCACAAGTAAGCATCATCTATAGCTACTGACTGTATGATGTTTTGAATAAAATCACCATAAACTTACATGAAGCTTTTTACGAATTGCATCAAGTTTTTCTGTAGCTCCTTTGAGATCATCATTGGCTTGAGACAGGGCTCTGCGTTTGGGCTCAACATCACAATATACCTGAAAAATAGAAAACAAAACGAAGATTCACATTTTGCATGTAATATTGCATCGGATAACATATTTTACTGTCTAAAGAAAAAAGTTGTTACCATATTAAACTAGGTTCACATTACTTGATGGTTGCAATAAATAAGCTCTCTTTACTGAATAGATGATGGGAGTGGTAGTATATAAAGCAGCAATAAGATACAGTTCCAAGGTATATAGCAGAATAGTCTTTTCCCACTAGCTGTATATAGACAGCAGTGATGATGGTAGTAATCCTCCCCGAGTCTCACTCGAACCACACTTACCAATCATACATTAACCACAAGTATGCAATTTCATTCTCATTAACTCATTCTGCAATTACCAGGCTGTGGGGTGCAGATACTAGATCTGGATGGCCAGACCATCTCAAAAGTGAGGTGGGTGCCAAAGCTATATACCCTTTCCAGAAGCAGTAAAGGCTTATGGCCATAAACGTGCGGTACCTTACTGTCCTTACAGGTGCGGTCTTTCATGTGGCTCTCAACTATCAGAACAAATGTCTGTTCTCTTTCCCTCAAGGGTATACGCTCAGTTCACTGGTCTCGCCACGCCACCCCACACGTTATAGATACATTTTTTTATTGCACTTAGCATGATGCACAAGTACAGTTAGAGTCTACCATCATGGTATAATAGGAAGGGACACAATTACCTCATAGTATTTCACAATATTAATGACCCATGCACAGAGACCAGCTGCTGCAAACGACTTTGAGCGAACCAGGTCCGGGTTAAATTTCGGGTTCTTTAGATGCTGTTCCTTTACCACTTTCAAACAATTATCATGAATATGCTCCTTGTCATAATTGACTAATGCTTGCAAAAAGTCGTCAATCTATATTGATAAAAAGAAACATAAAATATAAGGTATGTAGATTTGGGATAATATATACAATACATTATTAGAAAACTAATGTATGGGGTCAGGCCGGCCAGGTCAACAGTATTTGTATTTTTATTTCTTGTCACCGATACGTTGGTTTATTGCTTATATAGTACTAAAATATTCCTTGGAGGTGTACAGAAACATCATACATATCAGTTCCCTCTCTTAATCATACACACTCAACTAGAGCCAAATGAAGAGAGAAAAATGTTTGCACATTCCTGCATTAAAGGGGTTGTGTCACTGATATACTGTAAATGTATCCAACCCAAGAGATATTACTGTTATATCAATTTAACCAAATACCACCATTAATCAAAACTGCCTAATTCTAAAGTTATTCGTCTACTATTACACCCTGTGGCAAATCAGTTTCGATTTTCCATTGCTGTTGGTTATGTCCTGTAGTGCAGCCTTGTAATACAGGACGCATATGCTCACAGCGATTTGTTTCCTTTCCTGAATCTCCTTAAAGAGACTAGTCCTGTATGGAGACTTACTGGAAGTACTCCGTAGTATGGAGACTTATTGGCAATGCTCCACTGGAAACAAATATGCAAAATGGTATCTCCCAAGAAAGAGACCCATCTCACCAGAGTGACCTATTGTAAGTGGCTCCCTATGAGTCAAGATCTGACTTCTCAACAAGCCTTGGGATTTGACAAGGGACTATAGTCAAGCCAGATATCCATCCGTAGAAAGCTGTTTTGGGGTGCTTGCTCCTAATTTTCCTTCCCTTCAATAACCACTCCTCTAAGTGTAGTGTTAGTTACATGTCCTTTATAGTGTCAGTTATGGATGGACAGACAGACAGGCAGATATAAAATAGACCAGTGGTCAGCAATCTCTGGCACTCCAGCTGTTGTGAAACTACAACTCCCAGCATGCTTCATTTGCTTTCATGGGAGTTCTGAGAACAGCTAAGCAACTGTACATGTTGGGAGCTGTAGTTTCACAGCAACTGGAGTGCCGGAGGTTGGTGACCCCTATAATAGACAGATAGATAAACATAAGGATGACTTTTACTCTAACAAATAATGGACATTAACACAAGTTGTGTCTATTTTAAATCCAGTTACAAAGAGCATTTTGAATATGTGCAGGTAGAAAATGAACTGGTTAGTGTCACATCCTGCTGTCAGGACACATCTCGCTGCCCTAAAGCAAGATGGGAAAGCAGTCACATGACAAACCAGTAGGATTCAAGCATGGGGGATAAGATTAAACCACAAATGAGGTAAATTTGGATAACAAAAAAAAACTATCCGAGAAGGAATGAGAGCTAGAGTAATTGATGAAAATAGACTTTAGAGTGAAAAGTAGTTAATGGCACAACAAATTTAAAACCGGATTCAGGCAGCCAATCCAATTTCCTTTCACAAATCATGGACATATCTGGATGGCATCTTGGT
Source organism: Rhinella marina (assembly GCA_900303285.1). NCBI lineage: Eukaryota > Metazoa > Chordata > Amphibia > Anura > Bufonidae > Rhinella > Rhinella marina. The sequence continues at coordinate 531,759 of ONZH01011199.1, forward strand.
TTGTCCAGTTTTTTCAGACCAATTCATCTGAATGAACGAGTCGTGAACAGAAAACTGACAAAAATGTGCATGCTGTAAGTTTCTCAAAAGGGGCAAAGGTCTAAACTTAAAAACAGACATGTAAGTTGCACACTGCCATGTGAAATAGGCCTTTCTTAACAAATCGCAAAACTGAATGAATGCAGCAAAATAAAAACAAGACCTTTATGGCTGATGATAAAGTTATCTTACATTTTATTTGTGGATATATACAGGTGTTTGCACGCTTGCTGCTGTCTACATAAGGCCACCTGCACACAATGAAGGTGAAAGCACATAAGATCTCCACATTTGCAGATTTATGAGCGTTTCTGCACCAAAATCCACCATTTCTAATTGAGGATTTTGTGCGGATTAGATCCGGTTGTAAAATCCGGAGTGAAATCTGCAGCTAAAATGGCTAAAAACAGCTATAAACATAGTTGACACGCTGAGTTTTGAAATCCACACTGCAGGTCAATTTCCACACAGATAAAAACTGCAAAGTGTACATGGAAATTTTTAATCTCATACTCTTTGCTGGTACTGTACTACGCTACTGCTTATCTGCACAAAAATCCACAATGAAAAGCCGCATGTAATCCGCATCTTGTGCAGGTGGCCTAAAGCTGATTTTAAAGGTCATCGGTTTGTTGATAGCATTACCTTTCCCATCAATGCCTTGCACGCTTTCCAGCTCCGATCTTTAGGTATCCTGCCTCGGGGAGCCAGCAACACCATTACAGCAGCGGTAACATTTATCACTGCAGATGGTGGGTTTGGAAAGGTTTTAAGCTCAGTAAGGTTTACCTGTGAAGACAAGAAAATATGTTGTTAGTATTTAGCTGCAGCATTTTTACTGTTAAATATTAATATATGATGCCATTAATGTGTTGGTAAGTAGGTACTACGACTCCAGTAATATAGATCATCTTGATACTTGTGTGAACATTGCAGTGAATCTGGATACTGTTGCCTTGCTCCACTTTTACATAGGATTTAAATTGCAGTTTTCAAGAAAAACAGTATTTGCAGGGGAAAAGTATTACTACATACTACAGTCATGGCCAAAAGTTTTGAGAATGACACAAATATTATATTTTCACATGATCTGCTGCCCTCTGGTTTTTATGTGTGTTTGTCAGATGTTTTTATCACATACAGAAATATAATTGCAATCATATTATGAGTAACAAAAGCTTATATTGACAGTTAGAATGAGTTAATGCAGCAAGTCAATATTTGCAGTGTTGACCCTTCTTCTTCAGGACCTCTGCAATTCTCCCTGGCATGCTCTCAATCAACTTCTGGACCAAATCCTGACTGATAGCAGTCCATTCTTGCACAATCAATGCTTGCATTTTGTCAGAATTTGTAGGTTTTTGTTTGTCCACCCATCTCTTGATGATTGACCACAAGTTCTCAATGGGATTAAGATCTGGGGAGTTTCCAGGCCATGGACCCAAAATCTCTATGTTTTGTTCCCTGAGCCATTAAGGCCTCTTTCACACTAGCGTTAGCACGGATCCGGCACCTAAAGGGTGCCAACGGATCCGTGCTAACGCTGATACATGTGTGGAGCCAGAGCAGCGCTCCGGCCCCACACATGACACACATTGAAACAAGACACAGACATACATACAAACATACAGACATACATACATACTCACATACTCCAGGGACGCCGGCAGAACGTCTTCACGCGCCTCCTGCGCGCAGTGATGACGATTCCCCACAGCGCCCTCTGCTGTCTTGCTATACGAGGTTTCTTATATGCCCATATAAATCGAAATATTTCTGCCTGTAATGACTTAAGTGCCGTACCGTATACCGGGGTGGGAAGTGATCTAAAGAGGTATAAAATCTGAGGTAGGGTGACCATCTTAACTGTATGCACTCTTCCTATCCAAGATAGAGTTGGGGAATTCCACTTAAGTAATTCTTGATGAAGCTTCGGAATGAGTCGAGCATAGTTCCATTTAAACATAGTGTCCATAGTTTTCGGCAGGTTAATACCCAGATAGGGTAAATAGTTATCTCTATTTTTAAAACCAAAATTAAGAGTGATGAGGTCTCAAGTGTTTTGTGGTACATTACAATGCATTATCTCTGATTTTTTGGCATTAATCCGAAGGTTCGAGTAGTGTCCAAATGTGTCCAGACATTTCAGTAGATTTGGCAACGTGGTTAACCCCTTCACCCCCGGAGCTTTTTTCGGTTCTGCATTTTCGTTTTGCGCTCCCTGCCTTCAAACAGCCATAACGCTTTTATTTTTCTGTTCACATAGCTGTATGAGGGCTTGTTTTTTGCGGGACAAGTTGTACTTTCCAACGCCACCATTTAATATTGCATACGGTGTAGTGGGAAGCGGGAAAAAAATTCCAAACCGGGTGAAATTGCAAAGAAAACGCTATTCCGCTACAGTTCTACGGGTTTCTTATTTACAGTGTTCGATGTGCATTAAAACTGATCCATTACTTTAATTCTACTGTTCAGTACGAATCCGGCAATACCTAATATGTATAGTTTTTCCTGCGTTTTCATAGTGATAAAATAATTAGAAAGTTGCCCTTTTTTTTTTTTTTTCCTTGTCAAATCTTGACCCCTATAACTTTTTGGTATTTATGTGTACAGAGCTGTATAGGGGCTCATTTTTTGCGGGACGATCTGAAGTTTTTATTGATACCGTGTTCTGGGGTGTGTATGACTTTTTGATCACTTTTTATTTAATTTTTTTTTAGAAAAAAAAAGCGACAAAAAACGGCAAATCGCCATTTGGACGCTTTTTTCCGCCACACAATTCGCCGTATTGGAATTTTTTTTTTATATTTTAAAAGTATGGGCGTTTTCGGTCACGGTGATACCCATGATGTCTATATTTATTGTTATTTATGTATTTATTTTTTACTTATACGGAAAGGGGGGTGATTTGAACTTTTACATCTTTTTTATTTTTTATATATTTTTTAACATTTTTTTTAAATTTTTTTTTTACTATTAGAAAGCTCAAATATGGGCTTATATATTGTGGCTTTTTTTTTTCTTTATGAGCAATTATGGATTCTATAGACTCAGAAATCCATGAGTTGCTCATTTCTTATCCTGGCCTGCCATCTAGTGGCCAGAATAAGAATTGCACTTTGAAAACTGTAATCCTCACCAGCGAGGATTACAGTTTTCATATGGTGTACAGACACCCCGATTGGCCACACGGGGTGTCTGTACACCACCCGGAAGCGAATGCTTCCGGGTTGAAACGCAACTAGATGCCGTGATCACGTGTGATCACGGCATCTAATCAAGCAGGAAGACGCCGCCGATGGCGGTAAGTAGCGGCAAGTCTCTGCTGTTAGAAACAGCAGAGACTTGCCGGCCATGACCCCCGCCGCACCCGCGAGCGGGCGCCATGTGCCCGCATCGCCCCAGCGCCATACATGTACGGCGCCGGGCGTGAAGGGGTTAAAGGGCGCGTGATTGTAAGAAGCATGTCATCTGCAAACAGACTAACTTTATATTCTCGGGTTCCAATAGTAACCCCTGCTATATTTGGATCACTTCGGATCATAATGGCCAAAGGCTCAATAGCTAAAGCAAATAGGGCTGGGGAGAGAGGGTAACCCTGACGAGTACCTCGGAGAATTGATATGGGCAGGGGATCATCTGTTGGTAATTTAAGAAATGCAGCCGGAGACGTATATAGAGCTCTGATGGAACTGAAAAAAGGCCCAGAGATACCCATTGCCAGCAATACCTGATAAAGATAGGTCCATGAGATGCTGTCGAAAGACTTTTCAATATCTAAGGCAAGAAGGGAAAGAGGTTTGGGTTTAGTATTTGCCCATTGGAGTATATTGCATACCTTCCTCACATTATCTGGCGCCTGTCTACCAGGTATAAACCCCACTTGATCATAGTGTATTAAATTGGGGAGGTAATTGTTAAGTCTTGTGGTCAGGATTGAGGTAAAAAATTTTAAATCTACATTAAGCAAGGAAATGGGACGATAGTTTGCTGGAAACAGGGGATCTTTATCAGGTTTAGGTATCACTGTGATCAGTGCATTGAGCATTTCAGGTGGTAATTTGCCTCCCTGGAGGATATAGTTACCTAGAGTTTTAAGATGGGGGGGTCAAGAGTTCCTTGAATTTTTTAAAGTAAGAAGCCGAAAAACCATCTGGGCCTGGGGACTTACCCAGTTTAAGAGATGCTATTGCCTTGTCAACTTCCTCATCAGTAATTGCTCGATTAAGGGAGTCTCTGGCCGAGGTGGTCAATGTCGGGATCTGTAATTGTGCTAAGAAGGAGGATAAGTCTCCTGTGGGGGGATCGGAGGGTGAAGAATACAATTGTCTGTAAAAGGTATGGAATTGCCGGTATATGACGTTCGGGTTGGAGGTGGTGTTTCCTGTATCATCCTGAATTTGATATATCGTGTTCAGACGCTGCCTAGCCCTCAACTTTGCTGCTAACATTCTATCCGGTTTGTTAGCTAATTTATAAAATTTGGCTTGGGTCCATCTTAAGGCCTTTTCTGTTCGATGAAGTAAAGTGGCATCCAGCTGAAGCTTAGTATCTCTAATGGCTTTAATAAGAAATAGGGAAGGCTGTCTCTGGTTGGCTATTTCTAATCGAAGTAGTTTAGATTCCAAATCAGATTGAACCCTAGTACGTTCTTTTTTCAACCTAGATGCTTCGGCTATAATAATACCTCTTATAACAGATTTATGAGCAGCCCAGTTGATTGCAGGTGTGGTCATGGCTGTGTTTTTAGGCAAGACTGTGAGAGCCGATTCCCTTGGCTGAGAAGTAACCCCACACATGAATGGTTTCAGGATGCTTTACAGTTGGCATGAGACAAGACTGGTAGTAGCGCTCACCTCGTCTTCTCCGAATAAGCTGTTTTCCAGATGTCCCAAACAATCGAAAAGGGGATTCATCAGAGAAAATGACTTTACCCCGGTCCTCAGCAGTCCACTCCCTGTACCTTTTGCAGAATATCAGTCTGTCCCTGAAGTTTTTTCTGGAGAGAAGTGGCTTCTTTGCTGCCCTCCTTGAGACCAGGCCTTGCTCCAAGAGTCTCTGCCTCACAGTGCGTTCAGATGCACTCACACCTGCCTGCTGCCATTCCTGAGCAAGCTCTGCACTGCTGGTAGCCCGATCCCGCAGCTGAAACACTTTTAAGAGATGGTCCTGGCGCTTGCTGGTCTTTCTTGGGAGCCCTGGAGCCTTTTTGGCAACAATGGAACCTCTCTCCTTGAAGTTCTTGATGATGCGATAGATTGTTGACTGAGGTGCAATCTTTCTAGCTGCGATACTCTTCCCTGTTAGGCTATTTTTGTGCAGTGCAATGATGACTGCACGTGTTTCTTTAGAGATAACCATGGTTAACAGAAGAGAAACAATGATGCCAAGCACCAGCCTCCTTTTAAAGTGTCCAGTGGTGTCATTCTTACTTAATCATGACAGATTGATCTCCAGCCCTGTCCTCATCAACACCCACACCTGTGTTAATGGAGCAATCACTGAAACGATGTTAGCTGGTCCTTTTAAGGCAGGGCTGCAATGATGTTGAAATACGTTTTGGGGGATAAAGTTCATTTTCTAGGCAAATATTGACTTTGCAAGTAATTGCTGTTAAGCTGATCACTCTTTATAACATTCTGGAGTATATGCAAATTGCCATTATAAAAACTGAAGCAGTAGACTTTGTAAAAATTAATATTTGTATCATTCTCAAAAACTTTTGGCCATGACTGTAGAAGTATTGAAAATATTCAGCCAAACTAATGTGAAATCTCATATACAGGAAATGCCAAATGTATTGATTCACGTAATAGAGGAATATATGTTTAAAAAACTGGTAAAAAGCTGTTTGTAATGTGTATATTAAACTGTATTGACTGTGCTCGTTTTTAGGGCCTTGGCCCAAGTTTTATCTTTTATGTTTCTGTATTACTCTTACCTCTAGGCATATTTATCCTCCCTTCTACAGAGGCCAAGTGTTTTTTGTAATCTACAGTACAGACCAAAAGTTTGGAGACACCTTCTCATTCAAAGAGTTTTCTGTATTTTCATGACTATGAAAATTGTAGATTCGTACAGAAGGCATCAAAACTATGAATTAACACGTGTGGAATTATATACTTAACAAAAAGTGTGAAACAACTGAAAATATGTCTTATATTCTAGGTTCTTCAAAGTAGCCACCTTTTGCTTTGATTACTGCTTTGCACACTCTTGGCATTCTCTTGATGAGCTTCAAGAGGTAGTCACCTGAAATGGTTTTCACTTCACAGGTGTGCACTGTCAGGTTTAATAAGTGGGATTTCTTGCCTTATAAATGGGGTTGGGACCATGAGTTGTGTTGGGCAGAAGTCAGGTGGATACACAGCTGATGTCACCTCTGCTGCGGAGGATAAGTTCATCCGAGTCACCAGCCTCAGAAATCATAGGTTAACAGCAGCTCAGATTAGAGACCAGGTCAATGCCACACAGAGTTCTAGCAGCAGACACATCTCTATAACAACTGTTAAGAGGAGACTGTGTGCAGCAGGCCTTCATGGTAAAATAGCTGATAGGAAACCACTGCTAAGGACAGGCAACAAGCAGAAGAGACTTGTTTGGGCTAAAGAACACAAGGAATGGACATTAGACCAGTGGAAATCTGTGCTTTGGTCTGATGAGTCCAAATTTGAGATCTTTGGTTCCAACCACCGTGTCTTTGTGCGATGCAGAAAAGGTGAACGGATGCACTCTACATGCCTGGTTCCCACTATGAAGCATGGAGGAGGAGGTGTGATGGTGTGTGGGTGCCTTGCTGGTGACACTGTTGGGGATTTATTCAAAATTGAAGGCATACTGAACCAGCATGGTTACCACAGCATCTTGCAGTGGCATGCTATTCCATCCGGTTTGCGTTTAGTTGGACCATCATTTATTTATCAACAGGACAATGACCCCAAACACACCTCCAGGCTGTGTAAGGGCTATTTGACCAAGAAGGAGAGTGATGGGGTGCTACGCCAGATGACCTGGCCTCCACAATCACCAGACCTGAACCCAATTGAGATGGTTTGGGGTGAGCTGGACCGCAGAGTGAAGGCAAAAGGGCCAACAAGTGCTAAGCATCTCTGGGAACTCCTTCAAGACTGTTGGAATACCATTTCAGGTGACTACCTCTTGAAGCTCATCAAGAGAATGCCAAGAGTGTGCAAAGCAGTAATCAAAGCAAAAGGTGGCTACTTTGAAGAACCTAGAATATAAGACATATTTTCAGTTGTTTCACACTTTTCTGTTAAGTATATAATTCCACATGTGTTAATTCATAGTTTTGATGCCTTCAGTGTGACTACAATTTTCATAGTCATGAAAATACAGAAAACTCTTTGAATGAGAAGGTGTGTCCAAACTTTTGGTCTGTACTGTATGTCTATATGGGTCTCAAACTAGTCACTTTTTCTTCTATAATGTATATGTACTTATTTTACATATTTGTAAGCTGCCGTACTGACTCTATATTATTTTCCTGATTATTGCTAGCAAATATCCGTATATGACATGGTTCAATAAATGTGGATCTTTTAAAATATCATACCCGTACATCATATAGAAATCTTTGGAAGGGAATGGCTTTCTTGTTTTATTTTTCTCTCATTATACCATTTGAGTACAAGCAAAATTTCAATATCTCCTTTTCTATGTCACTCAACATGCCCACCATATCCTAGTAATTTAATTTTTTAGCTCACATAATTTCTCCTGTCTCTATATGAGCAGTATTATAGATAAGGACAATGATACGCTCGTAGTTTAATTTGCTTTCTCTCAGTTTGGTCTTGGAATTGAGGTGCCATTAAACTTTAAAAAGCTGCTGACCAAATACTTGTTTGGCCAACGGCAATTTTTCCTAACTCCCCCATACATATATATGCTTAGGGAGCATCTATGTGTTTTCACTGGGGATGAACAGAAAGCCTCTCCAATAGAGAGAGCAAAAGGATCCAGTCTTAAATTTCAAAAGACCTGAATTGTCTCTCCCTTATCATCTGTCTGGAAAGATTCGAGAGCTCGCACTGGGTTGAAGGCCAGCCCCACCAAAAACAGTGGCTTCAGCCAACACTAGTCTAATGTGTATAGTGTCTTTAGCCATACAGGGGTAGTCAAAAGATCTAAAAAAAATTAGGAGGTCACTGAGCACTGAGTCTCAAAACCATTTAAAAAAAACAAAAAAAAAAAACACCACCACCTACATGTTTGGCACATCCCAGTTCCATCCCTACAGCTTCCATCCCCACCCCTTCCAGTCCCCCCGGATCAGCATGTAACCACTGCCTGCCAATCAATGACCTCAGCGGTGATGTGGCAGGAATATCACCTGACCACCGATTCTGGTTTCCCTTGAATGAGGAAAATGTGCTTTTGTCCCATGGTCATTTTTGCCTTTCTCTTGATCAACAGGTTGAACTTGAGGGACCTAGGCTTTTTTAACCTTACTAACTGACTAATGTCATAATGAGGTGTAATTTCAAAGAAAGTTTTGAACAAATAACTGAAAATATACTTAATAATAGGGCCTGACTGGTCACTTTTGGCACCAGTATTCACGGGTGTGCCCAGTGTAGCTCTACTCTTAACTCTAATATAGATTTTACATCAGTGTTCCTTCCATATATACTTCTTCATATTTGTCTATAATGACTTTTAGTAATTAAAAAGTAATACAAGGCTTAAAAGAACAGCAGGAAATACTGTAAAAATGTACATATTGTTTTTTAACCCAATGAACATTGATGTTGAATGCTCATTAGGATTACAATTTAAGTTTTAGTAGATGATATTTCTTTTTCTTCTGCCATGTAAGATATATTATTTTCTGTGCTCAGAAGATGAAGTGAGTGTTCCAACATGTGAGAGCTATTCAAACACAGATATGTGACATCTTCAAATACAGAGCTGAAACCTAAAAAATGTAATTTGCATTTTGGCAACAAAATTTACCGCCACATTTTTTTCCAAGTATGTGGTACAGGAAATGCTCTATGAATGATTACTCCCTGATGAGCAAAAGAAAAGAGTTCTCTTTGCATGGGAAGATACAATTGAATACTTGTAAAACATCAGTTAGACGTCTTTAAACCCCACACATTATCTTGTCAGACGTAGTTAAATCACAGTTCCTACTGAGATGCAAACCATGTTGTTTACTTCGAAAGCACAAGTTATACCAACCATCACGTTAAAAGTCAGCTGCACAGAGTATATTTTACATGCATAAAGCTTCACACCTAAGAATCCGTAATGAACAAGTGTTGAAAAAATATCATATAATAATAAAGTTTAAAAATGAAACAATATATTATTTTGACCAAATGACATGCTTACACAGTCATGGTTAAAGAGTGTGTCCATGGCTGGAAAAACATGGCTGCCTTCTTCCAAATACAATGCCACACCTGTTCACAGGGTATGTGTGTTATTGCAGCTCGGCCCCATTCACTTCAACGGAGCTGAGTTGCAATACCAGAGAAAAAACATGGGCAGGTGTTTTTGAAAAAAAAAAAAACAGCCATGTTTTTGGAATAGTCGATAATCCCTTTAAACAGTCCTTTCCTATGGCTTTAGAATGTAATAGAATGCAATATTAGGATTATAAAGCTAGCCAAGAGTGTAAAAAAAATCCACTTGTGTTAATGAGACCCTGCATTTAAAAAATAAAAAAGGAGCACTGATATAAAATCCCTTATAGTACATTTGGCTATAGGAATAAAAAATAACTTTCAAAAAGAGTGAGTGCTATGCCATTAATTACCTTATTAAGAGTATTCAGAGCTTCAGTAGCCGCAACTAAAGCTGGTTCAGCTTTCATCAGGTCATCTTCACAATCCTTCTGCTTCACAGACACCTCTAATTGTATTGATGCTACCTAAAATGCAAAAACATTATACATACAGTATATAGATATATGATAAATATATTAATATAGATATACAACACGTTCACACACAAACAATAGCTACCTACCAGACATTAACCTCTAGATTAGATTAGGATCATTATTTTTAACAAGCAGAGCAATCATTACTATCTTAAAGGATAATATATGTTTGATGAGAAGCCCAATTACTTCATTGGGAATTGCTCCTCCTTATAGAACACAAGAAAACGTGGATTTTCTCTGATATTTCAGTTTTATTTTTCTTGGCTTGAATTTTTTAACTAATGAAGAAATGTGGCTCTAGTTTGGATAAGTCAAAGCTAACTCTCTTGGTATTGGTCATTTTATGTAATTCACTTTGAACTGCAAATGAAATGTGCTGCATCTGATGACAGCAACTGGATGGCTCACACAAGGCTATAGGCTTTCAAATAAGGACCTCAGAATAAGGCTAAGCCAGATCCTTCAGAAAAGTGAAGTGAATACAATCATTTTATTTCCTAGGATCTTAATAGAAGCTACACATTAAAATGAGCTCTCTATTGTCCCATCAAATCAGTCTAAGAGCCGACAGGTGAGAAAATACAGAGTGAGGTGAAGTGGTAATCATGTTGGAAAAATACTGCTACATGCCCCACAATGACAATTCTTCACACATGTCCTTCCCTGGAGAGAGACTTGTTGAAAATGGTTTGTCTACAAAAGGTGTACTTTGTGCTGAGTGTTCCTTGGCATCTGTAAATGACTGCATTACGCTGACCTTTTGCTCTTCTGCATCAGCAATGGTCTTTTCCTGGCTCACTTTCTCTGTCTGAAGCCCTATTTTAGCTATTAAAGCTTCAGCATCTTGGTTTCTCTGTTTCAATTCTGCTTCTTGTGAGGCAAGTTTAGCTTTTAGGTCTTCTACCTGCAGAAAAAAAAAGAAAATGGTTGTAGATTTTTTTAATGTCAGGCCAATGTCTATATTATATTTGTATTTTTGCATTGGTATTTGGTAAGATAGGACGTGCTGTCTATTATTATTATTCACCTTATTTACTGTCAAAATCTGCACTTAACCCTTTCAGTACCGGAGGTTTTTTCGGTTATGCATTTTCGTTTTGCGCTCCCTGCCTTCAAACAGCCATAACTGTTTTATTTTTCTGTTCACATAACTGTATGAGGGCTTGTTTTTTGCGGGACAAGTTGTACTTTCCAACGCCACCATTTAATATCGCATATGGTGTAGTGGGAAGCGGGAAAAAAATTCCAAATCGGGTGAAATTGCAAAAAAAATAGGATTTTTTGTATTTACCGGTAAAATCCTTTTCTCGCTGAGTTTATTGGGAGACACAGGAGACCATGGGTATAGCTGCTGCCACTAGGAGGCGACACTAAGCAACAAAAGTGTTAGCTCCTCCTCTCAGCTATATCCCTCCTGCAGGCACTGAGCTAATCAGTTTTGTACAAAAGCAGTAGGAGCAGCCAGGAGAAGCCAATAGAAACCAATTGTAGAAAAGAGAGCTGGATATGGGTCAGAACCAAGAACAGGTGGGACCCCTTAAAAGAAACAGCAATGTACTTACTGGGTGGGTGCTGTGTCCCCCAATGAACTCAGCGAGAAAAGGATTTTACCGGTAAGTACAAAAAATCCTATTTTCTCGCTCGTATCATTGGGGGACACAGGAGACCATGGGACGTCCCAGAGCAGTACCATGGGGAGGGAACAAAAAACTGAAACCAACCGAAGGCTGGTCATGGGACTCGCACAGTAATGTGGGGAAAGGAGGCACAGGAACCTTGAATAGGACAGGAAGAGCCTGAACCGGGAAGGCCAGCCAAAGAGCGTAGAACGCACGGCGTCTGAGACTGGGCAAAAAAGAGGAAGACCTAGTTAAACAAAACCCAAGGGCCAGAGAGGCTTCAGAAGATGTGGATAGCAGCACATAATATCAACAAGAAGGATAAGCATGTCTGACGACTGAGAAAGATGCGTGGAAGGTACCTCTGGATATCGTGGACCACAGAACTGCTGTGGGGCCCCGGGCTGGAACCCAGGAGGTCTTGCATGACAATAGGCCCCATGAAAAAGCAAGGAGTGTTTACTCAACAGAAATGGGTCTGTAGAGTCTGGGTATGCACGAGACCTGGCGAACGAGCAACAGGAAAACCCAGACTCGACCCTACCAGATGTGTAAGTATCGGGATGGGATACTTCAACCCAGGAAAAAACTGGGAAAACTAGAAGGAATTACTGGGCGAGGACTAGTCTTGTAGGGATCTCCCAGGCAAGTGAGGAGACCCCTGTGGGCCAAACTGTAAAGGAAAATAGCGAGTAGCCACTCCTTGTAAAGAATCCAGCACAAGAAAAGACTAAACCTATGGAATAAGGTCACTCCTGAAGATAGAGATAAGGAATGGCCAAGGGAGACAAAAAGCCACAACGGGACCCATCCGAGGTACAAAACGAAGAACCATAGGCAAATGGGGAGTAGTCTGAAAGGAAAAGACTGTGTCCTCGGGGAACAATAGCATCCCAGCCGCGCAGCAGAGAGCAATGCGGCAGAGGAGTGCAGCAGGGGCGTAGCTATAGGGGGCAGGGGAAGCAGCTGCTTTGGGGCCCAGACTGAGGAAACTGAGCAACTGCACTGTTAAAAGAGAGCAGGCTACGATACACGAGAGAGAGAGAACACATACACTCACCAAAATACACTCGTGGAAGCCGATCCAAAAAGGTAAGGATCGCAGCATACATCTCTGCTTAAAAGAGAACGCTCCCTAAGGAGCAGGTACTGTGGAGGACAGATGCCCCTAGCTGTAGAGGCTTGTTGTTAGACCTCCTACAAAGAAACTGCTTGATACTGCACAAACCACCTGGATCAGGCAGACCCAACCGTAGGGTGAAAAACAAAAATACCGTAGTGATAGGTAGAAGCAAAGCTGACGCCAAAATATAAAAGGCATGTACATTAGTCAGAGACTATCTACTGTCGCCATGTAGCGACTCTGCCAGGAGGGGACAATAGGGTCATCAGCGGACTGCACAGATTGGTCCGAGATAGGAGAAAAAATAATGCAAGCGATCCAGAACAGTAAGAATCGAACCATAGGAGTGTGTCTACTGGCCAGGTAGACAGAAACAGCATCTGAGGGGAGTGCCATTACTCGTTTAACGGAGGGGCCTACCGATGAAAGAGTGTTGCGTTCCAGCAACATCTATTAGCATTGACAACATGCGACAGCACCAAGCTGGGTCTGGTGGCGGGGGAACGGCAGTTGATGCACAGTATATGCCCTGAATAGGTGCGTCACCTACATAGGGACATGTCAACACTATCACTCATCTCTCAAAAGAGGCAGTATTGATGGTGTCACAGCGTCAACAGTTAGCGCCAATGTCCCACCTGAAAGGGAAACCACGTGGTAGAGCAATGTCATATGCACGAGGAGGTTATGCTAACCAGGGATAACCCCGCAATAGAGCGCACCAGAAGTGAATGGCTCATCCGCTACAGAACCATATCCAGTTCAAATGCAAGAAGGAAGTAACGCGGGTGCCACCACGGCATGCAGGGTGAACGTAAACCCTGAGCCTGAGAAGGGAACCACACAAGTGGTTCTTAAGGCAAAGGCAAATTCTCCACCTGAGAATGTGGCCAGGCAGGAGTAGCCACAGGAACTAGTGCTGGTGCAATACTCCACCTAAGGAGGTGGTGATACCGTAGAAGTCATAGTATACGGTGATCACTCCATACTCCACCTGATGAGGAGACCTTACAGTAGGAGCCATGGAATGTAGTACTAACACAAACACTCCTCCCAAGGGGGAAACTGTCCAGTAGGAGCCATGGCATGGAGTGTTAACACAACTCCTTCACCTGAGAAGAAGCTCAACAGATAGTAACCAATCAGGCTACGATACTAATGAATTGTAGCACTAGCGTAAATATGCCATCTAAGAAGGAGGCTATACCGTAGTAGCCACTGGAGCCAAGGTCGTAGTAGACACGCAACCTGGAAACGAGACCCTCCAGTAGTAGCTACAATCTCTATTGCTAGATTAAAATACTCCACCTGCGGAAGAGGACATAAAACTGGAATGGAGTGCTAGCCTAAATACACCGCCTGAAAAGGAGGAGAGCCAGAAGTGGATACAGTATTCAGAAGCAGTGTAATACTGAATTTGCTCGGTAGTAACCACCGAATCCTCTTCTAGGGCAGATACACCACCTATGAAAGGTGTCAAGCATCATGACCAACCATGTAGATTGGAGTCCCACTGGGACTTAATGCTGTGTTGTGGGGATACACCCCGGGAGGACAGAGACTGCCATGTTGGTGCTCAAAAACCAACGATAAAGGGAATAATGCAGAAGTAGCTGCAGTATCCAGTGGTTGCGCCCGTATTCCTCTTGTGGGGGAGGACCGGGTTATAGTACGTACCGTCTCCTGCATAAACCCACCGTGGAAGAATATGTATCCAATGGTGGTGCAATTACCTCATCCGTTCATGTGATTACTGAACTAGTGGGAGTATGTACGCAGGATATCCTATCCAGTGAGAGAGCAATTACGCCGCCTATGGAGGGGTGTAATGTGACAGGCTGTACAGTATCCAGTGGTTATGCAATTACACTGCCTATGGAGGGGTGTAATGTGACAGGCTGTACAGTATCCAGTGGTTATGCAATTACACTGCCTATGAAGAGGTGTAATGTGACAGGCTGTACACAGTGGTCATGCAATTAGGCCGCCCATGGACAGGATAATGCAACAGGTTGTACCGTATGCACTGGTAGTGCCTATACGTCACCTTAAGAGAGGAGGCCATGCTACAGAGTGTGCGTCATTCAGTGGTAATTACTCCTTCCGATGAGTAACACGACAGGATGTACGGTATACGCGGGTAGTGCAATTAGTCCGTCTATGGATGAAAGGGCATATGACAGGATGCATGATATAAATTGGTAGTGCCATTACTCCGTCACTTATGGAAGGGGGAATACAACAAAATGTACCGTAACCCATGGTAATGCAGTACGCTGCCAGTGCGTGACATGGAAGGGGGGTTGAGACTGCATCTAAAACATCCTGCGGACTTGTTGCAGGAAAGTACGGCAATAACCACATGAGGGGAAGAGCAAATGTACCAACTGCAACAGACACCACACTCAGCACTTGATAGCCCAGGGTATGCAATAGCCGTGTAACTGAACACTGAAAAACCCCTAGCCTCAACTGGAGGCAAGAAGGGGTTAAGTTCTAAACCAATCAGCCAAGTAATGGGGAAATCAGCCTCAGAAATGAGGCCAGCAAGAAAGGATCTTCCCCTTTTTTTTTCTTTTTTCTTCTTCTCTAGACAGAGAAGCCCAGCGGCAGAGCTCAGCAGGCTCCTGGAGAAGAGGGAAGTTCGAGCAGGAAGATTTCGCGCCTGGGGGACAGTCTCCGCCCACCGTACTCTAGGGTGGAAGTTGCGGCCTAGTAGGCCGCAAAGCCGGGGACTCGCCTAAGAGCGGGCCGATCGGAAGGACTTCCGGTCGGAACGGAAACCAGGACGAATGGCCGTGAGATTCTCGGACCCCAGACCGAGGAGACCTGGGATGGGCATACTCAATGTCCGGCAGCTGGAGCTAGCAGACGCTCCAGGAGGGGGCAGGTACTGGACGGCCCGGAGGTACGGAAAGGAGCAAACAGGAATGGTAAAATAGAGGGGGGAGGCTGGGGGTTAGAGATTCAGGTGGTGGATGGAGGGGGTACTCACCTTGCTCACAATACTCACCCCCATCTTCATCCTCTTCTCTTCACCCCCCCTCTGGGTACCAGCGGGGTCGCCTCTGCAGCCACTAGCACCGAGGTGGTAGTGAGGCTGGAGTGGAGGGGAGTACTGCAGAAAAGCAGGTGACCCCATGGCTGGCAGGATGCAGGGGAGCAGGGCTGCCCTGGTCCACCTTTGCATTCTTGGGGGAGGTCGGGCGGTGAGGGTAACCGACACCGGCCTTCCTCCCCGGGTAAACAGAGAGGCCAGGCGTCTCTGTTTCCCGTACCTAAACAGGAAAAAAAGGTAAAATAAGAAAAGAAGACACCCAGCAAAGCAGGGAGGATCTGCCTCCTACAGACACTAAGCTAAAAACTGACTAGCTCAGTGCCTGCAGGAGGGATATAGCTGAGAGGAGGAGCTAACACTTTTGTTGCTTAGTGTCACCTCCTAGTGGCAGCAGCTATACCCATGGTCTCCTGTGTCCCCCAATGATACGAGCGAGAAAACGCTATTCTGCTACAGTTCTACGGGTTTCTTATTTACAGCGTTCGATGTTCATTAAAACTGACCAGTTACTTTCATTCTACTGGTCAGTACGAATCCGGCGATACCTAATATGTATAGTTTTTCTTGCGTTTTGATAGTGATAAAATAATTATAAAGTTGGCCTTTTTTTTTGTCATATCTTGACCCCTATAACTTTTTGGTATTTATGTGCACGGAGCTGTATGGGGGCTCATTTTTTTCGGGGTGATCTGAAGTTTTTATTGATACCATTCTGGGGTGTGTATGACTTTTTGATCACTTTTTATTTAATTTTTTTAAGAAAAAAAAAAGTGACAAAAAACAGCGAATCGCCATTTGGACGCTTTTTTCCACCACACAATTCGCCGTATTGGAATTTTTTTTTTATATTTTAAAAGTACGGGCGTTTTCGGTCACAGTGATACCCATGATGTCTATATTTATTGTTATTTAGGTATTTATTTTTTAATTATACGGAAAGGTTGGTGATTTGAACTTTTATATATTTTTTATTTTATATATTTTTTTTAACATTTTTTAAAATTTTTTGTGATTATTTTAAAGCTCAAATATGAGCTAATATATATATTGTGTTTTTTTTTCTTTATGAGCAATCAGGGATTTACTAGATGGAGATAAATCCAAGAATTGCTCATTTCTTATACTGGCCTGCCATCTAGTGGCCAGAATAAGAATTGCACTTTGAAAGCTGAAACCTCATCAGCGAGGTTTACAGCTTTCAGATCATGTACAGACACCCTGATTGGCCACACGGGGTGTCTGTACACCACCCGGAAGCGTACGCTTCCGGGTTAAGACGCAACTAGATGCCGTGATTACGTGTGATCACGGCATCTAAAGGCCTAGGAAGACGCCGCCGATGGCGGTAAGTACCCGCAAGTCTTGTATGTGCGAGACTAAGGTTTAAAATGTAACTGTCAGATTTTTTATTTTATTTGCTAGTTTAATAGAGCTAGGCATGTATAACTGAGTTAGCCTATCATTGATTAGCTTATAACAACAGCTTTCATTAATGTCCCCTGTCCCTTTCCACTGGCCCCCTAAAAGACTGTTGCTATGGCTTTTCTGTGTCCAGCTAATTATAAACAGAAGACAGAGGGGCGGTACTTCACCCGCATTAGGCTTCAGAGTGAGGAGGCGTGTCTCTCAGTAATCCAATCTGATTGGCTGGCAGGAAGATGCTGACTACAGCAAGTGTGTATGAGAAGTGAGGTAAGGCAGTTTTGGCCTCAGAGAACTGGCAGAGGAGCCATCTTGAGAAGATCCTCATATTATAGAGGTTAAAACAGCCGTAACTAAGTGAAAAACTGAAGGAAAACAGTGGTATGTGAAGAAACTAAAGATTGCTTTATGTATAATGCTGCAGCAGCAGTAACATATGCTAAAATTGATTTTTTTAATGAAAACATGACAGTTACACTTTAACCTTTCCTGGTATCTGTATTTTATGGTTCAATATGTTAATGGGTCAAAACTTAGCAAAATAAAAGCAAAATCAGCATACAAGGGACATACCAAACAAGAGATAAGAGATGCAAGAACAGATATACCATAATAAAAGAAATCCACAGCATAAAGATGCACAATACATACAAGAAAATTGTATAAAGTTTCGGCAAGCAAGGTATGCTTACAATAAACAAAAAAGAAAAAAAAAGAAAGAACATACAGATAAACTAAAGACGCACACAAAAACATAAAAGACAAAATCGGTAATATACCTAAACTGAAACAAAAGAAAGAGGCGAAAAAAGAATAGCACATGGGCTAAAAACACAGGAACACCCACCTAAAATGGAGAGATAGAGTAATCTATATGGTGTCCATAAGGTACCTAATCTTGAACATAGCAACCAAACTGGGGGAAACTACTAAAAAATTTTCACACATCAGTATTTTACCGTGGTCCATGGGTCTGTGATTTTAGCATGGAAGCATGCCCTATTTTGTCTGTGTTCACGGATCCATCACACTCATAATCTATGGGTCTATGAAAGCCACAGATGCAACACAAATGTTATCTGATATTAATAATAAAGTGTAAAATAAAAAAAATGATACTTAACTGCTCCATTTGATTACGACAGGCCGGCTGCCACCATCTTGCTTCATGGTCTGGCACAAAATCTTGTCATACGTCACCAAGCATGGTATTCCGGCCGAGATCTTCAGAGGGCGGCAGCTAGCTCGTCACGAGCAAATGGATCAAGTACTTTTTTTTTGTTTTGTTTTTTACACTATTTCAGTTTAAATAGATTTGCTCCCTCGAAGCACGAGGCAATTCGGTTTCGTGGCAAATCGAATTTATCCTGAACTTCATGGACTTCATTTTGCTCATCTCTAGTGGTAATGATATATTTTTGTGCTGTTTGGTATACTAGTTTATATAGGCCAAATTTTTTATGATATTTGCTTTTTACCACCTGAATAGTTTAGTATTACTTTGTAAGTTCATGGAAAAATATGGAAAGAACAAAAATGACAATTTAGTTGTTAGGAAAAAAAGAATTTACGTGTGAAATGTAAGAGGCTGGGCACACACAGCAGTGCACATGGCAACACAGTTACTCATAATAATGAAGAAAGAAGAGAGATTTCTGTATTAATTGTGGGTGACTGGCCTCTGCGTGTGTTGTATTCATTCCGCTGTTAGGAAATCTAACAATTGCAGGTTACTGTTCTTATAACCATATATTTTACCTGTTAATACAAACTTATGATCTGACATACCGTACGAACACAAAACACCACGTGGATTGTAGATTTGTTACATAAGCGAAATATACATAATACTTAAAAGTGAAGATTTACCTGAGACGCTGTGGTTTTCAGCTTTTGCAGACCATTCTCTAAATGTTCCATTTTCTGAGATAACTCTTTCCTTTTTCTGTCCAGGAGATTTTTGTACAAATTGATTTGCTCCAGGAAACTCTTTGGAGTGGTATAATTATATCGTTTCTCATTTTGATAGTATTTAGCACTGATTTCATTAACACTTGTGTGTACATATGCCATAAATTGACTAATTGACTCCTTCACATCTGCCTGTAAGAAAACCACAAAGAGAATGTAGAACAATCAGAAACAACTGCTTTTCAGATAATAACAATAATGCAATATGGAATTAAATACATTTGTTAAAATGTGCCTCCGGATTGCAATATATTATTTTTTTTATACTAGAAAAATTGTTCTGATAATCCGCAGCACGGACTGGCGGAGGTACTGGCTACTGTACTGAAGATGGTAGACTAGGATGCGGAGCAGGACGCAACCTCTGATGGTCAATGCATGGGGATAACAGCAAAATATGCTAACACACTAATAGAGAGAAACAATTATGTTGCAAAGAGCTGCATGATTCTTGTAAATCTAGACGTACACTTTAAGAAGTAATGTTGCCATGTTTTTTTTTTTAAGTACTGCCCAGAGGCAAAGCAGTGAAGATGGGTCCATCTCATCAAGTGACAAAACAGCAAGCCTTTTTTTTGTCATTTTTGAACAAAAACTTAAAATTAACAAAACCGTATGACTGAAACCCCACATGTGAAAAAGGGCATTTGCTTACTCACTGCATTATACTTAGTTGTCTTTAAAGGGGATGTCTAACAAAAAATATTCAACCGTTTTCAAACCAGCACCTGGTTCTGAATACTTTTGTAACTGCATGTAATTAAAAATTTAGAATAGCCACTGAGTTATTCAATAAAGTGTATCTGTATAGCACCACCTGCTGTTTGTTCTTTTTCTTATTTATTTGCCCGGCTCACTGAGATGGCCGCACATGCTCAGTTTCATCCTACAACTGCTTCCGGAGCTGTGATAGGGTAAGAGCTGCTGCAGAAAAGACACACCCCCTGACTGCCAGAGTGATATAAATCTAGCAAAGTGAAGGATGGGGAGATCTCTGGATCCATGTGAGGTACAGGGCTGGTTCTAGCTTTGTTAGAAAGAGATTGTCATGTACTATATGATGTCTGATTTCCATTTTTTACATTAATCAAGGGATAACCCCTTAAAAGGAAACGTGTCACCAAAAATGTTATCTGGCAGTTAAAACCAGATGGCAATAGTATCATTTTTTAAAAATCTGTTATTATTACAGACTTTTTTTTCTACTTTCTGAACATGATTATGGGGGCAGCTATTTTGGCTGAACAGTTCATGTAGTATATGAGCTCTTTCTAACAAAGCTAGAACCAGTCCTGTACCTCACATGGATCCAGAGATCTCTCCATTAATTGCTCCAATTGCTCTGCTAGATTTATATCATGATGGCAGCTGAAAGGGATTTCTTTCTTCCTTTCTTAGGGGGCGTGTATCTTCTGTAGCACTCTTCCTTACAACTCTGGAGGCAGTTGAAGGGTGAAACGAAGTATGTGCAGTTACCTCAGTGAGCTGGACAAAGAAAGAAAACAGCAAGTGGCGCTATACAGATACATTTTTATTGAATAACTCAATGGCTATACTAAATATTTAATCATATTCCATTACAAAAGTATACAGATCCAGATGCTGATTTGAAAAATGTAAAAAAAAAAAAAAAAAAAAGAGGGCTTGAATCACTATAAAATTTCCAGTATCTCTATTAAAGGTCCCATTTGAGTTTTATACTGTATTTGAAGGAACTACATGGAACATAGCAAAGCGCATTACTGAGAAAAATTATGTTTTAATATATGTAAATGAGCCTCTAGGAGCAAATGGGGCGTTGCCTTTACTACTAGAGGCTCAGCTCTCTCTGCAACTGGTGCTCCCTCTCCACTTTGGCTTTAGGAGAAGTCAGGACTAGGCATGATCATGTTTACACTGTCTGGCCCTGTCAATCAAAGTACAGAGGGTGTGGAAGTTGCATAGACAGCTGAGCCTCTAGGTGTAACGGCAATGTCCCCGTGGCTACTAGAGGCTTATTTGCATATAGTAAGACTTTATTTTCCTCAGCAATGCGGACATATATGAACATGGGACTAACAAAGATGCCTTTAACGGCCAAGTGCACATGTAACAGGTCAGCCAGTGTCATAGGTACAAAATCTGCTGACAGATGCCCTTTAAGCCTTACACGTATGGCCATATTACAGCTCTGATTTGTACAATGCTGTAATTGGGCTATCATAGGCGTGAATAGGAACTTTATTGTACCTACATATGTCCTTTTTCTGTCGGATCCCAATCTAATGCCAATGTAAAGAGCTTTTCTCACTATAAGGATTGCTTCTATGACAGAGTAGGTTGGTACATACAGCACCTAACAGTACATTGTGTGGTAGCACGAAAAAGTCCTGTAATGCTTTGTAGTACAGGGCTGTATGCAGTATCGGACTGGGGTGCCTAGGGCCCACCAGTAAAATTTATTTTGGGGGCCCCCTGTACGGATACATTCAAATACAATAAATAATCTAACAAATTTCTTATATGAACATGGTTGAGGTGCTGTACACTGAATATATGTAAGTAGTGCACAAAGTCTACTGTGTTACGTGCCATTTGTGCAAGGGGTGGGAGACTAGGGGCCCACTGGGAGATTCACCTGTACCCCTGTGGGCCAGTCCGAGCCTAGCTGTGACCTGGTGAGCTATCCTACATGACATGAGGCCTAATTTCTGCAGTATCTCATTTACCTTCAATAACTTATAAATGACTATACTCCTGTGAATCTACAACCTCATCAGTGTTACAGTAATTAATGGGCTTATTTACAAGATTAACCCTCTACAATTAATCAGAGAACTCCTGGAAATCAATTAATAGGAATTAAATAAGGTACACCTAGTGCAGGGAAAGTTACACATAATTTACCAAAATGCTGTCAATAATTGCTCCAACTTCAAGCACATTAGCAAATGGTATTGGAGTGTTTAATGATATAGATGAGTGATTAAATATTTTTAAATGATTAAGCTGGAGAAGCATGATAATTGCCTGGTTTCCAATTGTATATTTCCTATGAGAAAAACTAGGATATTATTGATATTTAATCCATGTGTATTCTGCCTGTCTGCCTCTAAATGGACTCGAATTATTTATCCACGGTGGCAAAAAACAACTGTGAATTCAATTTGGTGTATATATTTTAAGTTTCCTACCGAATTTAGACATACATGTCACTGGATTTCATATCACGCCACAGACTAAACAAGTGATGTCCTAAGACTATTTGTGAGGTCGTATCTTTTTATCAGAACAGGGCATGGAAAAAATGTCGTAGTTTTATTCCAGCCGCCTCTCGGCATGTTTGCCGTGCTGTAGCCGGACCTCCGCCCCGTCCCAATTATAGTGAATGGGACCGGAGCGGATTTCCAACGGCACAATGCACTAGCACGGATCCAGCAGGCTATTCCCCCGCCAGAACAGGCTGCCGCTAGTGTGAAACTAGCCTTATTTGTATTAGTCTCCTTTATTTAAATGCACCTGTGGATAGCCCATATCTTATAGGTACATAAAACTTCAAAAAAATGACTGAACATGGTGCAGCCTGGTGCAAATCCGCATAAAGATGACCACTAATCTCCGAGCTGCATCAGTACTTGCTATTATTTCAAACAGAAAATACAGGTGGGATTTGGCAATTAGCAGTAATCCGCTATGGAATCCCTCAGTCTGACCACACAATGTTTGGGCATCCTTACTGCAGCCGAAATACTATTTTTTTGATCAATTTTTTTTTACCAGAGAGCTAAATTGACATAACAGCTGCTGGTTAAATGCTTGTTTGGCTGACGGGTATATCTCATAACTCCCTCATAACGTACACACTTTTACTGCACATTTATTTCAATGGACAAGCGTTAAAAGCCACTTCCATACCTCTGGCAGTGACCTATCTCCCAGGTAGACAAAGGAACAGCCATGTTGCAATAGCAGAAACTAAAGGGGTATTCTGGTAGGTAAAATTATCCCATATCCACAGGGTAGGAGTTAATTATCAGACTGGGGGGGTCCTACCGCTGGAACCCCCATAGATCACAAGAACGGGCACTCCGTACCCCCTGCTGCTCCCCTGAAATGACCAGAGCTTTATTAATTTCTATGAGAGTTCCAGATATAGCCGAGTAAAGCGCTCTGGTGTGGGAGTCTATAAATTTGGGATCTCATCTGGGCTCTGTGTGAAGAAGGGTTCGTCCAGTCATGTAAAATTCATTTTTGAAAACTGACTAGAATGTGATAAAAGTAGTGACTTCTGATCCCTGCCGCACTCCTTCCACTACTCTCCTGTGTCCTCGCTGGTCTCTGTGCTTCCAAGTCCCCCTCCATTCAAACATGTGACCACTGCGGCCAGCGATTGGGAAGATAGTGTTGGGATTGGACTTTTATTTAACATTCCAAGCGGTTTGAAAGAAAATTAATGACGGTACATGGGGCAGCAGCAGGCACAGTGTTGGTGGAAGCTACAGGATGGCGGTGTAAAAGGGGCAGCTGGATAGAGGGGGTTCTTTGCTATAGAGGGTGGGGATGGACTGCAGAAGCAGTGAGTCAAGTCAGAGGTGTAGGCAAAGTGATCCATCTATCTTGGTGACAACCAGAACAGCTTGTCACTGAAATGTACAATTGGATATGGTACCTTATAATAATCCATACTTCAAAATGATCGCTTCAGATTAATACCATATCTGTGCTGTCACAATAATATGCATTCTCCAGGTTATTTTATCCTGTACACTAAAATTTAAAGTGTAACTAGACTTTCATACAACTTTCTTTTTAACTATTCTTAATGTCCTAAAATTAATTTTTGTAATGTGTTTTATGAATTGATTTTACTGTTTTAATGCCAAAGTAGGCCCCTGAAGATCTGGGTGATCTATAGCGCTTTTCACTGTAGGCTGTTTTCCACAGTACAGGAATAGGCACCACAGTCAGCTCAGTACTGGCAGCAGCACATATCACTGCTCCTGCTTGTGCCCGCTCCGCCAAAGCCTGATACAGCTCATCGGCACAGGGTCTCCTACACCAATGTGCTATGCAAAGATTTTAGCTGAGTAGAGGTGGCACAAGTAGGTGCAGTGATGTGTGCCCCTTCCTGTGAAAACCCCTATAGACCGCCTAGATCTTCGGGGGCCTACTTTGGCATTAAGACATTAAAATCAATTCATAAAATACATTACAAAAATGAATTTTATGGATTTAGGATAGCTGAATAAAAATGTAGTTACACTTCAAGTAAGCAGAGCTTTTAGCTGAGTAGAGCAGGCACAAGTAGGAGCAACCATGTGTGCCCCTTCCCCTGCTGAATCCTTACACTGCAATACATGGCAACAGTGTTCAGATGTATGCGCTCCAGTGAAAAGCCCTATAGACCGCCTAGATCTTCGGGGGCCTACTTTAAGACCTAGCATTAAGACAGTAAAATCAATTAATAAAATACATTACAAAAATGAACTGTATGGATTTAAATATGAAAATGTAGTTACACATTAAACCAGGGGTGCACAACCTGTGGTCCAGGGGCCACATGCGGCCCTCAATATCATTCTGTGCGGCCCCCAACCATCTGGACACATACATGTATGTCTATGTCTTGTGGCTGCTCACATGTACCTTTCATGTATTCTCCCATTACATGGGAATCCTGGAGGTGTAACCAGACATTTATAGTATATATTGTATGTACAATACAGTATTTCAGTTGGTAATATCCCTTTAACTTTTTTATTTTTGGGATTCCTTCAGTCTCACAGTGTGACCCCTAACCAGAAAAGGTTGTGCACCCCTGCTTTAAACCCATTTACTTAGAAATTAGACTTCTATATATATATATATATATATATATATATATATATCTGTATATACCGGGGTGTACGACACTGACACCTGTGAAAACCTGTACAATTATCCTGTCCATAAAGTACAATAGAAAATGACAAGACGTATATATCTGGAGACTAAAGACGTAGGAAAAGGGCTTCCAGAAAAGATGGAAATGGCCCGGATAAGTTGTCATGAAGCAGTAAAATAACTATTGTTGTAATGTACAGCTTAACAAAGTGGCACAGCATGGGAGACGTGTCAAGCCACGGAGCAGCTGGTTGTAATTCATGCTGCTTTTGCAGAAAACACTAATCGCAGTAGAATGGGATTCTTTGATGATTGGCCTCCTTTGCATTTGCAATTTGTCGCTTTCTCTTATGATAAGGTCAACAGTGACAGCACTTCCTGACTTTAACAGCTGTGGCTTCTGAAACGGTCATTGTGCAAATACTAATTGCAGTAATTTCATTAGCATAAATTATTTATTCTGACAATCCATTTTATAGTATAATATGCATTTTTTTTTTCGGTATCAGCCTGTTTTCTAATATCCAAGAATAGACAAGAAAACTCAAAGCAATGGTTTCCGTGATTTAAAAATGTAAATAGAATAAAAAATAGAAATATTTGCCCATCAAATTCAACCATATATGTTACTGGGACCACAAAGAAAGGGAGTACCGATGCACTGTTAATTGTATTAAATGTATTGAGTTCAAAGCAGCGGGTTTCTATGATCTGTGTACACTGAATCCTTTCATGACGGGGACCTCGTGACCAAAGCAAAATTTGCCCTTTTGGAATGTTGCATTGTAAGTGTATGGCCACGCGCTGTGGGTCCACTGCAGATTTTCCTCTGGCACCCTCTTCAGTCCTTTCCTGCTATTAATGCTGTAATAGACCTGGCCAGGACCTAATACTCCCTGCGTTAATTAATTATGGCAGCATATGATAATACTATACCCAGCTAGTGGTTGGGAAGGTCTATTCCAGTATTAATTTATTAATACATCGGCCGGTACATAAAATGCCAGGACATGACGGATCACAGGGTCCTGTCACTGTCTAGCATCAGGAAGCTGAGTGTGTGGCAGTGCAGTGATAAGCCTTACTGTGTTTGCTTTTCCTCCCTCCTCTTCTGTGTTTTCTCTGTGATCGTAAGCAGGGGCAGATTGGCCACAGACCCTATAGGGAAATTTCATGGTGGGCCGATGCCCAGTGGGCCGCCTGGGCCCTCCTCACCGCCGGCCAGTGGAAGTTTTGCGGATGTATTTAGGGCTGCTGGCAGTATTTTGTGATGGACTGTGGTATTTGGCTCTGTTGGGGTGGTATAATGTGACACAATATGGTATTGCTGGCCCCGCATACTTGTGTTGGCCCCGCATTCCATCAATTTGGACCCAACTACAAAACGGGGCCACTTTTA
Source organism: Rhinella marina (assembly GCA_900303285.1). Taxonomy (NCBI): domain Eukaryota; kingdom Metazoa; phylum Chordata; class Amphibia; order Anura; family Bufonidae; genus Rhinella; species Rhinella marina. Next base: position 558,168 of record ONZH01011199.1, read on the forward strand.
GTATTTTTTCCAGGGCCACTTTAAGTTCCCAGTCTGCCCCTGACCATAGGGCTGCCTCCGATGCCTGGTGTGGTGGTACATACACCATGTGTGTGGACGGGGTCTAGTCAAGTGAGTGAGTCAGAGGCAAGTCCACGTTGTACACAGACCCGACCGCACTCAGATCTATAATAATTCTCCTGCCATCATCTCTGATACTGTCACACTCACAGCCTGTGTGACACAGATTGGCACTGCCCACCGGCCAGCATCCTGACACCATCTGTGAGAAGAGCAAGGGTACGGCTACACTTGGCAAATCCAATTCAGACTTTCTGCAGCAAATCTTGCAGAAATTCATAGATGGAAATCGGGATGATTTTGCTGTGTATTTTGTTGTGGAAATGCTGCAGATTCATCACAGATTGACCTGCATAAATATGCGCCATGTCAATTTATGATTTCTACCAGTGCAATCCTCGCTTACTTGTGCATTAGACCTACTGAAAAGGCTCTACCTTGCACTGCATGTTTGCATTGGCCACATACCAGCAATATGACTATGCCTAACGGTTTGCTGATCCTACCTACTTAGCTGGCCCCTCCTTCTGCCTATTTGAACCCACCTAAATATGGGGCTACTTTTGCTTTTCCGGGGCCACTTTATTGAAAATTGGAGTAGGTATAAATTCATTTTGTAGGTTTTATCCAGGGAAAAATGGTCAGAAACAGGAACAAAGTACAATTTGTCCACATTTTCATATGCTATATATGTGGTTTGCTCCATAAATAATCCTTTAGTTCTCAGGTGCACAGTGATGTCCAATACTATATGCCTTGTGTAACACGCAACATCACCATGGCTCCAAAATCAGAAGTCCTATTTTAGCTTTACATGGTTCTGTCTCCCTTGGCTTTAGGCACGGGCTCTGTACATACTCATCCAAGGATTGACCTTTTTTTTTTTTTTTAGTAATGAGAGAGGTTTACCCCTTTTTTGGGATGGGCCTGGTGCTTTTTTACTTTTAGTTTTTCACATTTTATTTCATATACATGTGTTTACTGTATTACGGTAATCATTTTACTATAGGGGCACAGGTAAGCAGAGAGAACATCATCCACAGGTCACTGTTACAGTGTCTGTTAGTTATAGTCATACCTGCCCCCCTCCCCTTACAAAGCAGGAACCCCACAATTATGGGGGAAGGAGGGACCATGAGTATCTATCAGTTATGTAAACTGGTCCTCGGAAAACTGCCGTACAGTCAAGTGATCCAGACAGGGAGGGATTAAATAGCATCTGGTAGCTTTCCTGACAATTCTGTTCTAGTAAATACTTGTATTGGTTATCACAAAAAAATTTCTACAATTTTTGCCGGTTCTCTATTATTCTTCCTCAAAATGTATGGCTAAATTTTCAATTTGTTGTTACCATTCCCTTGTCAATGGTCTGGAGAAAAAGTCATCACAGGTGAACAAACATTTTAATTGACATTGTTTCTTATAGAGAGGTGCTGCTAAATGGAATTTCTTTCCTGAATTCTCAGGCTACTTTCACACTTGCGTTTGCAGGATCCGTTTGTGAGATCCGTCCAGGCTCTCACAAACGGATCCGTCATGATAATACAACCATCTGCATCCGTTCTGAACGCATCCGTTTGTATTATCTTTTACATAGCCAAGACGGATCTGTCATGAACTCCATTGAAAGTCAATGAAGGACGGATCCATCTTCTGTTGTGTCAGACAAAACGGATCCGTCCCCATTGACTTAAATTGTGAGTCATGACGGATCCGTTTGGATCAGTTTCCAACAAGCGGACGCCAAAACGCTGCAGGCAGCGTTTTAGTGTCCGCCTCCAAAACGGAATGGAGACTGAACTGAAGCAAAACTGATGCATTCTGAACGGATCCTTTTCCATTCAGAATGCATTAGGGAAAAACTGATCAGTTTAGGACCGTTTGTGAGAGCCTGTGACGGATCTCACAAACGGATCCTAAAAAACGCAAGTGTGAAAAGTAGCCTACCTATGTGCCATAATTTCATGTGAGGACTGTAAAGGACGGGTAACGTGTTTTAGTAAATACTTGTATTGGTCATTACCAAAAAAATTCTTACAATTTTTGCCCGTCCTCTATTATTCTTCCTGAAAATGTATGGCTAAATTTTCAAATGGGTGTTACCATTCCCTTGTCAAACAGGGGTCCCTGGCAGTGCCCAGTCAGAGAAGAGAGAGTTATGTGGTGACAGAAGGAATGAATAGTAATGTCCAGCTTCCATTTTATATGTACATTTCCAGGAGGAATAACAGCAGAACAGTAGATTTTTTTGAGAACACGTGCTCCAGCTTTGCTATTTACTAGAAATGGACTTTCCCCAAAGATTTCAATGTGGGTCCTACAATACCCAACCTTTCCTGAAGCCTGAAAATGATGCAGACTTTGCTTCTATCAAGTGATTATTTTTTCTTTACTTCACCATCTCATCTATACACATATCTACACATACAATCGTAATAACAGTAAAAATACCCTAAAAGCGGTCTAGACGCACACTGGAACGTGATATCTCACGTATTTCTAGACACTTACAGATGTGTTTTTACACTTTCAGAGCTAAACTAAACGATACCTGATAACACTTCACGCTGGACTTAATTATCATACGGGAACTTCTGGAGAAGCACACATACAATGAATTATAGTAATCTTGAGAACGATGGAAAATAGCAGCTATTGCACATAACATTCATTGTAACCGTGCTTTAACTTGCAGGTGCTTGGCAAGTAAATTCTGTGCCATGCTCCATAAAACCTGAAACCGTTACATCTTACAAATGGGTTGAAAACCAATTAAAACAAAGTTTAAGCACTGCAGTCATACAGTAAAAAGTTTCAGTTTTTCTGCCTTGAATTAAGATGCAATGAACGCTAAAAGGCTACAATCTGATGCATTTCAACCAAAATCTTCAGACAGATTTTTATACATATTATATTTCCGTCAATATATTCATAGATTATCATAAACCTTATCCCATTAATGTTTTAAACAACGGGTCATAAAATTCCAAATATCTGGCAACTGTTTCACGGAGAGGGGAACGACAAAGAAAACATGAAGCAGATGACTGTGGTAATGCGTGGATTCCTCCAGTAGATGGCAGTAAGTTAAACCGTGTTCCTGCAAACCCTCGTGTATTCCTGTTGTCACACTACAGCCATTTATACAAATAGTAAGTTGTATACAAATGTAGAAGAGCTGAATGTAGAAGACTGCCACAACTTGGTTTAAGGAAGGGGATACACCTTTTTGTAGCACTGGTGATTTATTTTAACTACTGAGTAGTCCAAAGCTGTAAAATAGGATTTTTTGTACTTACCGGTAAAATCCTTTTCTCGCTGAGTTCATTGGGAGACACAGGAGACCATGGGTATAGCTGCTGCCTCTAGGAGGCGACACTAAGCAACAAAAGTGTTAGCTCCTCCTCTCAGCTATATCCCTCCTGAGCTAATCAGTTTTGTACAAAAGCAGTAGGAGCAGCCAGGAGAAGCCAACAGAAACCAATTGTAGAAAAGAGAGCTGGAGATGAGTCAGAACCAAGAACAGGTGGGACCCATTAAAAGAAACAGCAATGTACTTACTGGGTGGGTGCTGTGTCCCCCAATGAACTCAGCGAGAAAAGGATTTTACCGGTAAGTACAAAAAATCCTAATTTCTCGCTCTTATCATTGGGGGACACAGGAGACCATGGGACGTCCCAGAGCAGTACCATGGGGAGGGAACAAAAAACTGAAACCAACCGAAGGCTGGTCATGGGACCCGCACAGTAATGTGGGGAAAGGAGGCACAGGAACCTTGAATAGGACAGGAAGAGCCTGAACCGGGAAGGCCAGCCAAAGAGCGTAGAACGCACGGCGTCTGAGACTGGGCAAAAAAGAGGAAGACCTAGTTAAACGAAACAGAAGGGCCAGAGAGGCTTCAGAAGATGTGGATAGCAGCACATAATATCAACAAGAAGGATAAGCATGTCTGACGACTGAGAAAGATGTGTGGAAGGTACCTCTGGATATCATGGACCACAGAATTGCTGTGGGGCCCCGGCCTGGAACCCAGGAAGTCTTGCATGACAATAGACCCCATGAAAAAGAAAGGAGTGTTTACTCAACAGAAATGGGTCTGTAGAGTCTGGGTATGCACGAGACCTGGCGAACAAGCAACAGGAAAACCCAGACTCGACCCTACCAGATGTGTTAGTATCGGGATGGGATACTTCAACCCAGGAAAAAACTGGGAAAACTAGAAGGAATTACTGGGCAACTGGAAGAGGACTAGTCTTGTAGGGATCTCCCAGGCAAGTGAGGAGACCCCTGTGGGCCAAACTGTAAAGGAAAATAGCAAGTAGCCACTCCTTGTAAAGAATCCAGCACAAGAAAAGACTAAACCTATGGAATAAGGTCACTCCTGAAGATAGAGATAAGGAATGGCAAAGGGAGACAAAAAGCCACAACGGGACCCATCCGAGATACAAAACGAAGAACCATAGGCAAATGGGGAGTAGTCTTAAAGGAAAAGACTGTGTCCTCGGGGAACAATAGCATCCCAGCCGCGCAGCAGAGAGCAATGTGGCAGAGGAGTGTGCAGCTAAAGCAACCTCCGCCATTGGACAAAAAGGAATACTGCGAGTGATGGTGGATCCAAGACCACATCATGACTGGCATTAGACAGCCTGAGGAAACTGAGCGACTGTACTGTTAAAAGAGAGCAGGCTACGATACATGAGAGAGAGAGCACATACACTCGCCAAAATACACTTGTGGAAGCCGATCCAAAAAGGTAAGGATCGCAGCATACATCTCTGCTTAAAAAGAGAACGCTCCCTAAGGAGGAGGTACTGTGGAGGACAGATGCCCCTAGAGCTGTAGAGGCTTGTTGTTAGACCTCTTACAAAGAAACTGCTTGATACTGCACAAACCACCTGGATCAGGCAGACCCAACCGTAGACTGAAAAACAAAAATACCGTAGTGATAGGTAGAAGCAAAGCTGACGCAAAAATATCGAAGGCATGTACATTAGTCAGACTATCTACTGTCGCCCTGTAGCGACTCTGCCAGAAGGGGACAATAGGGTCATCAGCGGACTGCACAGATTGCTCCGAGATAGGAGAAAAAATAGTGCAAGCGATCCAGAACATTAAGAATCCAACCGTAGGAGTATGACTGCTGGCCAGGTAGACAGAAACAGCATCTGAGGGGAGTGCCATTTCTCGTCTAGTGGAGGGTCATACCGTTGAAAGGGTGTTGCGTTCCAGTAACAAAAACATCTATTAGCATTGACAACATGCGACAGCACCAAGCTGGGTCTGGTGGCGGGGGAAAGGCAGTTGATGCACAGTATACACCCTGAATAGGTGCGTCACCTACATAGGGACATGTCAACACTATCACTCATCTCTCAAAAGAGGCAGTGTTGATGGTGTCACAGCGTCAACAGTTAGCGCCAATGTCCCACTTGAAAAGGAAACCATGCGGTAGAGCAATGTCATATGCACGAGGAGGTTATGCTAACCAGGGATAACCCCGCAATAGAGCGCACCAGAAGTGAATGGCTCATCCGCTACAGCATGCATACTAATGTAAATACCTGGTCAGAGAATGGAAAAACCGCCGATGACCATGTCATCAGGAATGAGTGGACGAATTAGCTGAAATTGCAAGCGACAGAAGAAAGACCCCACCAATTGGAGCAACGGCATCCATTGGTCACGCAAAATGAGCCAGAGATCCATCTGAGAGGGAATGAAGACACAATTACACCTAGGACCAGTGTGAGGGTTCCACCTATAGAAAGAGAGAAGCGGTAGAATCTACAGCACACAGAACCAGTGCCGAAACAGGGAATGGAACAGAGGACAATGTGGTAGAAACCACAGAACCATATCCGGTTCAAATGCAAGGAGGAAGCAACGGGGGTGCCACCACGGCATGCAGGGTGAATGTAAACCCTGAGCCTGAGAAGGGAACCACACAAGTGGTTCTTAAGGCACTTAAGGCTAAGGCAAATTCTCCACCTGAGAATGTGGCCAGGCAGGAGTAGCCACAGGAACTAGTGCTGGCGCAATACTCCACTTGAGGAGGTGGTGATACCGTAGAAGACATAGTATACGGTGATCGCTCCATACTCCACCTGATGAGGAGACCCTACAGTAGGAGCCATGGAATGTAGTACTAACACAAACACTCCTCCCAAGGGGAAAACTGTATAGTAGGAGCTATGGCATGGAGTGTTAACACAACTCCTTAACCTGAGAAGAAGCTCAACAGATAGTAACCAATCAGGCTACGATACCCATGAATTGTAGCACTAGCGTAAATATGCCATCTGAGAAGGAGGCTATACCGTAGTAGCCACTAAAGCCAAAGTCGTGGTAGACACGCCACCTGGAAAGGAGACCCTCCAGTAGTAGCTACAATCTCTATTGCTAGCGCAAATACTCCACCTGCGGAAGAGTACATACAATTGGATTGGAGTGCTAGCCTAAATACACCGCCTGAAAAGGAGGAGAGCCAGAAGTGGATACAGTATTCAGAAGCAGTGTAATACTGAATTCGCTCGGTAGTAACCACCGAATCCTATCGAGGGCAGATATACCACCTATGGAAGGTGTCAAGCATCATGACCAACCATGTAGTGTGGAGTCCCACTGGGACTTAATGCTGTGTTGTGGGGATACACCCTGGGAGGACAGAGACTGCCATGTTGGCGCTCAAAAACCAATGATAAAGGGAATAATGCAGAAGTAGCTGCAGTATCCAGTGGTTGCACCCATATTCCTCTTGTGGGGGAGGACCGGGTTATAGTACATACCGTCTCTTGCATAGACCCACCGTGGAAGAATATGTATGCAATGGTGGTGCAATTACCTCATCCGTTCATGTGATTACTGAACTAGTGGGAGTATGTACGCAGGATATCCTATCCAGTGAGAGAGCAATTACGCAGCCTATGGAGGGGGGTAATGCGACAGGTCGTACAGTATCCTATGGTTATGAAACTACACTGTCTATGAAGGGGTGTAATGCGACAGGCAGTACAGCATGCAGTGGTAGTGCGATTATGCCATCTATGGAGGGGAGTAATGTGACAGGCTGTACAGTTTCCAGCGGTTATGCAATTACACTGCCTATGGAGGGGTGTAATGCGACAGACTGTACAGTATCCAGTGGTTATGCAATTACACTGCCTATGAAGAGGTGTAATGTGACAGGCTGTACACAGTGGTCATGCAATTAGGCCGCCCATGGACAGGATAACGCAACAGGTTGTACCGTATGCAGTGGTAGTGCCTATACGTCACCTTAAGAGAGGAGGCCATGCTACAGAGTGTGCGTCATTCAGTGGTAATTACTCCATCCGATGAGTGAGTAACACGACAGGATGTACGATATACGCGGGTAGTGCAATTAGTCCGTCTATGGATGAAAGGGCATATGACGGGATGCATGATATAAATTGGTAGTGCCATTACTCCGTCACTTATGGAAGGGGGAATACAACAAAATGTACCGTAACCCATGGTAATGCAGTACGCTGCCAGTGCGTGACATGGAAGGGGGTTTGAGACTGCATATAAAACATCCCGTGGACTTGTTGCAGGAAAGTACGGCAATAACCGCATGAGGGGAAGAGCACATGTACCAACTGCAACAGACACCACACTCAGCACTTGATAGACCAGGGTATGCAATAGTCGTGTAATTGAACACGGAAACCCCTAGTCTCAACTGGAGGCAAGAAGGGGTTAAGTTTTAAACCAATCAGCCATGTAATGGGGAAATCAGCCTCAGAAATGAGGCCGGCAAGAAAGGATCCTTTTTTTTTTTCTTTCTGTAGACAGAGAAGCCCGGGGGCGGAGCTCAGCAGGCTCCTGGAGAAGAGGGACGTTCGGGTGGGAAGATTTCGCGCCTGGGGGACAGTCTCCGCCCACCATACTCTAGGGTAGAAGTTGCGGCCTGGTAGGCCGCAAAGCCGGGGACTCGCCTAAGAGCGGGCCGATCGGAAGGACTTCCGGTCGGAACAGAAACCAGGACGAATGGCCGTGAGATTCTCGGACCCCAGACCGAGGAGACCTGGGATGGGCATACTCAATGTCCGACAGCTGGAGCCAGCAGACGCGCCAGGAGGGGGCAGGTACTGGACGGCCTGGAGGTATGGGAAGGAGAGAGGGAGCCAAGGAGAGAGGAAACAGGAATGGTAGAATAGAGGGGGGAGGCGGGGGGCTAGAAATTTGGGGGAGGTGGTGGATGGAGGGGGTAATCACCTTGCTCACAATACTCACCCCCATCTTCATCCTCTTCTCTTCACCCCCCCTCGGGGTACCAGCGGGGTCACCTCTGCAGCCACTAGCACCGAGGTGGTAGTGAGGATGGAGTGGAGGACTGCAGAAAAGCAGGTGACCCCATGGCGGCGGGATGCAGGGGAGCAGGGCTGCCCTGGTCCACCTTTGCATTCTTGGGGGAGGTCGGGCGGTGAGGGAAACCGACACCGGCCTTCCTCCCCGGGTAAACAGAGAGGCCAGGCGTCTCTGTTTCCCATACCTAAAGAGGAATAAAATGTAAAATAACAAAAGAAGACGCCCTGCAAAGCAGGGAGGTCTGCCTCCTACAGACACTAAGCTAAAAACTGATTAGCTCAATGCCTGCAGGAGGGATATAGCTGAGAGGAGGAGCTAACGCTTTTGTTGCTTAGTGTCGCCTCCTAGTGGCAGCAGCTATACCCATGGTCTCCTGTGTCCCCCAATGATACGAGCGAGAAATTAACATATACGCAATCTTGTGCACTGCAGCTTGGTTAGAGTTAAGTCAATCCAAAGGGCTACAGAAAGTTTAGGTGTAGCCTTAGGCTACATTTACACGTCCATATTTTCGGTTTGAGTCCGATGCGCATTTTTTGCGGACCACGCGTGGACCCATTAATTTCTATGGGGACAGATGTTATCCATGTGCTGTCCTCATCCGTGCATCAAATTATAGAACATGTCCTATTGTTTTGTTTACAAGAATAGATATTTTCAGAACGAGGCTCACGAAAAGTGCGGGATGCACATGAACTGCATCTATTTTGCGAGTCCGCAATTTGAGGACAACAAAACTGATATGGTTGAGTAAATGTAGCCTTACATAAGACTAGGGAGAGTGATCCACAAATCCACTGTGCCTATATAACTATAAAGGGGTTGTTTGCTCCCCCAGTGTGTCCAGACCCATTGTCACTGTGGTAATCGTGCTTACCACCCCATGGCGCACATCAGTGGGTGGCGTACTGAATGGGTGACACCTAACTGCTGCAGCCAGTCACTGAATGGTTGACGCAGGGAGACCGAAGACCTGCAGAACCAGCGGGGGGAGTGATGGAGCCAGAAACCAGCGGTGGGGATATTACTGCAGGTCCAGCCACGTTGGGGGGGGGGGGGGTCTGGAGAAAAAGTTACCAGGGGGAGCAATTCTTTAAATTGAGACTGTTTCTTATAGAGAGGTGCTACTATGTGTCTTCATTTCATGTGAGGACTGTAAATTCAGTGCCAAAAGATGAGATTGGATTCTGCAATATTAAGATGGGAACACTTTCCCCAGAAGTATTTTGTGATGTGTTTTTACCTTGTGGGATCTGGTCCCGTTTATGACAGTGAACCAGGGGCGGACTGGGAACTTTAAAGTGGCCCTGGAAAAAATACTAAAAGTGGCCCCATTTTGTAGTTGGGTCCAAAATGATGGAAGGCAGGGCCAGCAATATCGTATTGTGGCACATTATACCCCCCAAAAGAGCCAAATAACACAGTCCAATACAAAATACTGCAGCAGCACAAAATACATCCCCAAAAACTTGTACTGGGAGGCTGTGAGGAGGGCCCAGGCAGCCCCCTGGCCATCGACCCACCGAGAAATTTCCTGTAAGGTCTATGGCCAATCCGCCCCTGCAATGAACACTGGTCTCCCTCGCAGAGTGCAGGTCTGTGGCTCAGCTTTATACACCAAGCAGCTATGTTTTGTTTACACAGTACGTAGCTTATTGCTATGGCCAACAGGCAGGTCCCCAATGGCTGCCAGCTAAAACTCCCCAGAGTCACCGCATGTTCTGTCACTAAGGGACTATTTTTCAAAGCATGAACAAGAAGCAAGAAGGCAAAGTAACGATCCAGATGACATGCTCGTTCAAATGTGATTTCACAACTGTGCCACTTTTAGCAAAAGTTTTCCTTTATAAGGAAAGAATCATCAGAAAATCATAGTAGAAAGAGATATTTTTATGTCTCCATTTATATGAACGTTTCCACTTTTCACATTGATCACTAAAGCACACACAATAAGCTGACACAGGAGTGTAACAATCAGAATCACAAGGGATGATTCCCAACAGGCCGGGAGTGGGGCCACAGGGTCCGAGACCAGAAGAGACTGCAAGGACTGCAGAGAGTAATGCTAAGGAATGGAGGAAATACCTGGAGTGGCAATCCGTAGTTTGTGGCAGAGCGGGAATGGCTGCAGACGCTATGATTAGAGAGCCTGAGAGGGCAGTGGAGTATACTGCCCCTGCAGAAACTTCAGGGGACCAGAAAGAGCAGACAAAGATGCTACAGAGGTAATCCTTCCTCATGAGAGGCTACAGGTACCCAAAGGGTCTATTGCCTATACGCGAATCGACTTTGAATGAAGCAGCCGGAGTTGATTCGCTCATCCCTACTAGTCACCAACTACATACTGTATTAATGCCATAAGGCAAGGAAACAATGGATTCATTTTCAGGATCTTTTTAAAACTTTTTTACAAGTATTTTGCATAGTAAATTCTACATTTACAAAAATATTATGCCCATTTTCTTATTATTTAAATTTTTTTCTATATGGACGTTCCACCACATTCCAAACATTTTCTACCTAGGACACTTGCAGAAGGGGCCGAGAGGGACCGAAACATCTTTGATTGATGTGTCGCCTCACAAGAATTATACAATACTAATATATTATAATTACTAAATACACTGCAATTGGGACTTTCTTTTCAAGTTTTCCACACATTTTATTTTGTCGAATAAATAATGGATTTGTTGTATGTGTGTGCATTGAATATATCTACACAGTTACTGCTGTGTTAAGAGGGTTTTCCATCAAATTATACACTGCTTGTTTCCATGGTTACAACCACCCTGCAATTCATCAGTGGTGGCTGTACTTGTACACTATATGGAAAAAGCACCAGCCTATGAGAACTCCCACAGTCCCTCTCACCAGAGAGGCCAGCACTTTTTCCTATAGTGTGCAAGCATGGCCACTGTCGATGGATTGTAGGGTAGCCGTAACCATGGAAATGAGCAGTGTATAATGTGATGGAAAAATGAATCCAGCCAGCAAAGGAGGCAATATGGATAATAACAATACATTAGTAAGTGTCTTGTTTTAACTTTCTCCACATGATTAATGCCACTTGCTGAAGTGAGACATCCTCTTTAAGCTTCTCGACAAACCTTTTAACTCATTTTTATTGTTAAAAAAATAAATAAATGCACTTTATTTCCTTCCCTGTGATTCTTCTCATTACTTTTCTTCTTTCCTCTTCCTTCCTATTCTTCTTTTATTAATTCTATTGTTTTTACCTAATTTCATCTAAAAAAATCAATAACCAAAAAGAAAACAAAGTGACTTGTGGTTTCCTTACCACAAACATCTGATAATACAGCAAGAATTTTTCTATATTTAAATCAATCACGCCCACCACATTATAGCCCAGGGTGAAAGTCCTTAGTGAATAGACACAGATTGTATTATTTAGGCTTGTTAGCCAGCGTAAATTACATTTGCTGACGGCCTCCAGCTTCCCATCGTTCTCATAATGTAATGGAATGCAACATGTTGTGCTTTCCTCAGTCAACTCTTCACACTAGAGGATTATCTCTTAGAACAGCATGGAAAATGTGTTTCATCAAAAAAGTGGACCAAAAATATTCCTTAAAGTGGGTATGCAGCACGCTTCTGCTTCGGTCAAGTAAACAAATCCTGGCGGGGAGGACTGGAGTGGAGGTGCGAGAGGAGGGGAATGAAATGAGAGACTATATCTGCTTTTATTTTTTAGCACAATTCCTGCCTATGGGGAGCTTTTTGAATAATCCTTTAAAGAAGATTCCCAACTGAAATGTAAAATCGCCAGTAGCAGTTTAGTAATTATATTCATCTGACTTAAGAAAATATTAGCAATTTTCTGCTCAGTTGTGGAAGCCATGTTTTCAAAAGCAACAACATCACATTGTGTACTTTTGAATTAGCTTAAAGGGTTTGTCTCACTTCAGTAAGTGGCATTTGTCATGTAGAAACAGTTAATACAAGACACTTACTAATGTATTGTGATTGTCCATATGGCCTCCTTTGCTGGCTGGATTCCTTTTTCCATCACATTATACACTGCTTGTTTCCATGGTTACAGATGACCCTGCAATCCATCAGTGGTGGTCGTGCTTGCACAATATAGGAAAAAGTACCAGCCTGTGTGTGCTCCCAGGGTCCCGGCCACTAGAGAGTCTGAAGCTTTTTCCTACAGTGTGCAAGCACGACCACGACTGATGGATTGCAGGATGGTCTGTAACCGTGGAAACGAGCAGTGTATAGCGTGATGGAAAAATGAATCCACTCAGCAAAGGAAGCAATATGGACATTCACAATACATTAGTAAGTGCCTTGTATTAATGCCCTTTTCACACGAGCGGGAGACTCGCATGTCTCCCGCAACGCATCTACAGGTCTGGACTCCGGCACTGACTGGGATCGCATATAATGCTATGCGATCCCTGTCCGTGCAGAGTCCAGCCCTGTTAGATGCGTTGCGGGAGAAATGCGAGTCTCCCGCTCGTGTGAAAGGGGCATTAACTTCTTCTACATAATGCAAATGTCATTTGCTGAAGTGAGACAACCCCTTTAAGGCCTGTTTCACACAAGCGATACAGACTATGTCAGGATTTATTCAGAAAAAAAATGATGGTTTTGCGCTCAAAGTCCACCCGTTTTTCTGCTATTGTATTCAGCTTGCGTTCAGTTTGTGTGTTTTTCCCATCCGGATTGCATCTCCCAGCACCCATCAGTAAAAAAAACACATTGCATCCAGATAGGTCCCATTCATTTCTATGGAGCCCGAGCTATGTGAAAAACGCACAGTATGGAACATACTGCGATTTTTACTGAACGCAAAGATGATGCATGAAAAATGTAACACAGACCCATTGAAATGAAAGGGTCAGGATTTAGTTCGAATGCTATATGTTCACAACACGCATCACATCTGGATGGAAAACCTGCTTGTGTGAAAGAGGCCGTATACTTAGAAGCTCAAGGAGGCTGAACTGGTGATTTCTGGTGGACCTGGCTGAGCATCTAATTTCTAGGTGTCCAAACTAGACAGGCTGTCTGTGAAAACAAAGATTGGGCATGTTGGATTTCAACTTGCCCAATCCTTTGCATTCACAGGAGATAAGCAACCACAGAGGAGGTCGTACCAGTTGTGGGTATGTCCAATCAGTACTTACTATGTAGGAACATTCGGCAAGGATAATCCCTTCGGCAAGAATAATGGCGACACCCAACTGTCAATTTATGCATGAATATTCAGGAGGAATAAAAGAGGAACAGTGCACAGTAGAGGCATGAGTATAAAAGCTCCAGGATTGTTGTATTAGAGGTAATTCAATATGAGTGAAGAATGGTCCATTTTGACCTCATAAGTTAAAGATGTATGAAAAATTAATATATAAATGTGTGCAAGAGGACAGCTGTACAAAGTATATGGAATTTGACCATCTAAGACTTGATAAGACTGCACAGGTTATAGTTTGGGGCTTCTTCAGGAGTAGAAGAAAAATTCTGTTGTTTGGTAACCAAGAAAAAAGACCATGTTTTTAAAGAGGTTGTCTATGAATAGAAAAAAGGATTTTCTACAAAGAGTGCCACACGTCTCCGCTGGCTATGTCTGGTATTGCAACTCTCTCCAATTCAATTAAATGGGGATGAGCTGAGGTACCAGTAACAGCCCATGGACAGATCTGGAACTGATCTGGAAAAGAAAAGCAGATGCATTTTTAAAACCTGGACTACCATTTTAAAATCCTGACTAGATTCTGTAGAGATCTGTCAACACAGGACCGTGGTATTCCAGGAGGTACCTGTATCAGTTGCAATGTATGAACTACAGTCCGGCCCCCAATGAATTGCTCAGCAGTGTAAACATTGGGGTCAACACAGCAGTATCTTGATATTTTTAAAAAATTTGAACTATTTTTTTTATTTCATTGTTATACACCAGAAAATATTTTCATGTTAAAATTGAAGAACCCGGTTAGGATTTCAACACAGCTCGTACCACTGAAAACAAACATCATTAAATATACTTTTGACGCTAACACTATTTGGGAGTTCACATTTCACCAATCTACTGTTCGGTAAAAATTCCTTACCTCAATACTCTCTGTGTCTTGAATGAACCTCCTGCTGACAGACTGCAAGGCCTCCTGTGGCCACTCATGGAACCAATCAATAGCCGTGCAGTTAACTATAGCTGGGAACTTCCGAGCTCGAACGCGCAGGGTGGAACCAACTGGAGAGAAACATAAAATGACCTGAATAAGGAAGAAGAGGGAATGTTAAGTAACAATGACAAGACACACTCAACCACTCAGCAATGCAAAGCAACAGGAATGCATTGTTACCGTGATTGACATACTTCACATTTCCAAGAGAATGTGTAATTTATTTCCAACTGAATGTATTTTATATTGTATGTAGCGGTATATTTTTATTGTTTAGAAACGTAACACCATTGTCAATTAGAGATTGTAATGATTGAGCATAATTACTACGAAATATTGGAAACAGTCCTACTAAACACTATTTTGCGATCTGTTGTGTTATATATTGAGATGGCTTTTATGAATTTTAGAATAGAAATACATTTTTAATTGTTTGCTCTCCAATTTTAGTATGCACTATATGAACGGATGACTGATGAGTTTCATAAAAACAACCTCTTTTTGAAATAAAGCCAGACACTACTTCTAAAACCCATTACCAGGGACTGCTGTGGCCAGCCATACATTTCTCCTGTAACAGCAGCTGCAGGGGCAATGCAGTGTTACATTAAACCCATCCAAATAAAGCAGCGTTCCTCCAACCTGTTGCTCTCCAGCTGTTGCAAAATCACAAATTCCAGCATCCGCCTGTGGCTGTCAGGGTATGCTGGGAGCTGTACTTTTAGGAGAGCTGGAGAGCCACACGTTGGGGAACACTGCAATAGAGAATATGGAATTGTTGGTATATTTCCAACTGCAGAGCTCTAAGACATGGAGAAGATGAGCTAGTGCTACCATATGTAATTAACTGCAAGTCAACATATTTGTTCTAATGGCAGTTCATGGCCAATGCTGTCCTGCGAACAGGCATTGGTTTTCCATTATTTGGGCTATGTTAGGTATATTGTATATCACCTCAGTTGCAGTACCCCAAGGGTTAATCTTCCTTTGCTCTGTCAGCTGCTTCAAGAAGTTTTACAATTGCTCATCAGCCTGGGCTATATAAGATCTTCTGTTTGTTCCATTCATTGTCTCAGCAATATGTCTCTTTAGCTTGCTAGAGCCTGTTAATTAAGTACTTTGTCTGCCTATGTACCAACCTCTGCCTGATTCCTGGATCCCGACCCTCTGCTGCCTGACCTGACTTGTGCCTGTTCACAGTCCTGATCCTGTGCTGCCTGCCCTAACCTAGACTACAAATTTGCTTGTTCCCTTTGTGCTGCGCACCCGTGTCTCTGATCCCTACAGCACCAAAAAAAACAAACGGGTCAGACCGCACCGCATATTAATATCACAATCTTTATTGTAATCCAATCCATAAAACATATAAATATATCACAAATAGAAAAAAAGAAAAAACAGGTACAGGGCAAAAGACGACATCACATAAGGGAGCACAGCAGGGTTGGACAAATCATTTATCTGATCTCTGTTGTAATGTTCCTTGTTGCCAGCAATCTATTCCTTTCCTTGCAGTGCCCTTTGGGGACAAATAGCCTTATTTACTGGGTTTATTAGGCTGCCAACTGTGATCTGCATTCTGTAATGCTTATTTAAAGGGGTTATCCCACGAATAATGTAAAAAATGAAAATCAGACATCATATAGTACATGACAACCTCTTTTTAACAAAGCTAGAACCAGCCCTGTACCTCACATGGACCCAGAGATCTCCACATTCATTGCCCTGCTAGATTTCTATCAAGCTGACAGCTCAAGGGGAGTGTCTTTACTGCTGCAGCTAAGGGGGTGTGTCTCAGCTCTACCTATCACAGCTCAGGAGACAGTTAAAAGTTGAAACTGAGCATGTGCGGCCTGCCCAGTAACCAGGTCAAAGAAATAAGAAATTAAGTGGTCTTATACAAATATATTTTATTAAATAACTCAGTAGCTGTACAAAATTTTTAATGACATGCAATTACAAAAGTATTCAGATCCTGGTGCTGGTTTAAAAACTGTAGAATATTTTTCGTGGGACATCCCCTTTAACATTATTTGAAGGAAAGGTTCCCATGTTTTGTATTCCTTATATTTTCTGGTATTAAGTGGCATTAATGACAAGTAGAAACACAACCTTAGCTGCCTCGGTTTCTGACAAATTGAACACTTAATCCTGTGTTACTCTAAGACACTGATTCATCAGGCTGACTCCTTACGTGAGACATTTTGATAAATCAACCACACAGGATTAAGAGACACTTGAGATAAAATTACAAATTTCATAAATCAAGGTATGACAGTACTTACAATGTCAGGCTGCCACCTGTGCACAATACAAGATATGATACTAGGACAATATGATTAATGTACTGAATGAATATTTATCTATGTGGTAAAAATGTTGTTTTAGTACTTCTGCATTAAAGGTAGAGTAGTTATGTGTTGATCAGTGCCCAGGTAAGTGACAACGTTACTTTGCTGCTACAAGTTACACCACAGGTCCACAGGTACACAGTCATGCTTGGTTCTGTGTTTTCAATGACTAGGCAGGAGAAATCCACTGCAGACACCTCACTTATCGACTGCCAGAATACAAGGAACAGGCGTTGAAATTCAACTTGCCCAATCCTTCTTTCATCGTCATCCATTTGGAGAGAGGCCCTCATACACTTTAGATCAGAGGTAGCAAACCTATGGCACGAGTGACAGAGGTGGCACTCTGAGCCTCTCTGTGGGCACCTGCACCCTGGAAAAAGACTTTTCGTGCCATTCATCAGTGCAGGGCATGCTATGAATGGCACAGGCAGCGCATTGAATACAGGCAGGCTATTATAACTAAATGATAAAGTACATGGAAGATATACTATATTGGACTGTAGTATTTAGGTTAAATTGCCGTGCTGGCACTTGGTGATAAATAAGTGGGTTTTGGGTTGCAGTTTTGGCACTCTGTGTATAAAAGGTTCACCATCACTGCTTTAGATAATCAAACCACGCTTTATAATCTAACATGTATGGGGGCCTTAAAGGGAACCTACAGTATTGCCATTAAAATGTGATGTAAGCTACAGGCACCATGTTATAGAGAAGGGGGAGCTGAGCAGATCGGTATATTCTTTTATGGTTAAAGATGCAGTATAATCTTTATTTTATTCATTTGAATTTCTGCTGAATCAAGGAGGTGGTCCTATCAGTGATTGACAGCTATCTCTGTATACACAGTCATAGAGGGAATACTGTCAATCACTGATAGGACCAACTCTATGACTTCAAAGCCCAGAATGAGCAGGAATTTAGATGAGTAAAATACAAGTTATACTGAATCTTTTCCCAGCTCTTCCTGCTGCCTCCAGCTCAGACACCATGTTCAATGTGACAGGTTCCCTTTAAGATGACAAGTTACAGATAACAAGTTCCTTACATATATATCCTATTCTAACTGTTTACGTGTACACAATCTATATAACATAGGGTAGTTACATCACAGTTATTACATCTACTGCACATTACACAAGAAATCAACATAAAATCCCAGTCTTACTTTAAGCTGAAGCCTAACTCTCTCCAGGAAGAACTTCCAGCAATTTTCTTTTGAGTCTTCCAATCCAAGTCCTCGTACTTCACTTCGAATACCAGATACAATGGTGTCCACTTCTTCTTCATTGAACAGGTCAGGGACCTCTCCTGAAAGAATGTATATTTTACAATTTACCATTGATAATAATAAATTAAACTTTCCATGGTTTGGATGATTTTTTTTTTCACACGGCGTATACAGAAGAGTAGGTAACCCTTACAAATTCAAATAATACTTTTGATTGGACCAGTTATGCAGAACTGCACAGTCTTTCCCAGGTGTCTAATGGTGGCTCTCGGTGTGCACTGTCATGGTAGCTACAAGTATATATTTCATCTCCATAGCCAATAGATACCATTATACCTGATAAGCAGCCACCACAGTGCCTAATGGGGAGCTGAAAGGAAAGTACTGGTCCAGTGGAGTCACAGGAGGTACTGTAGTACTTCACTGAAGTCAGTGATTGCCTGAAAAAGGTCATGTGGTACTGTTTCCGATTCCAAAGGAGCAGTGAAATTAGTGCAAATTAAAGGGGAACCCAGCTAAAATTATATTCCAGCATGTACTGGGTACATATCATAAGATCACATTGGTGACATTCATGAGACTGGACCCTTGACAATTCACAGAAAACAGCTTTAGTATCAGTGCAGGTGCAATGCTCAGGGGATTTATTCACTGGAATTCATAGACTGTGTCCTTCTAGGTCAGGGATCAGCAACCTGCGTTACTCCAGCTGTTGCTAAACTACAACTCCCAGCATGCATACTTCCTCTGCTCTTCTCAGAACTCCCATAGAAGTGAATGGAGCATACCGGGAATTGTAGTTTCACAAAAGCTGGAGTGCCGAAGGTTGCTGATCCCTGTTCTAGGTAAAGCACCAATTTACATCCATTGACGGAAATCCCTTGGCTGTACCATAGGACACTCCATAGTTTTGGGGCGTTTCAAGCTCATCCTCTGACATGTAGCTAGAACTTATTGTAATAGTGCTGTGGGTGGATTTCCCTTTCATGTAAAGCTATTACTTGAAATGTCATGCAATGCTGTAGGAGTATTTATCCATGACAAACTTTCAAATGATGTTTAAAGATGCAAAGTTTTAACTTATATCAAGAAACTGCATTATCAGCAATTCTGGTCAAACAAGGGGTTTTGCCGGGTGCAGGTTAGTATCCTGACAGCCCCTGCGGGAAGTCAATTACACAGACCTCAGCAAACCCTGTACATATTCTGCTGAGGATGGTTACAAGGTGCAGTCCTCCCGACCTATGGCCAGGATCCCTTCTGTGTGTAAAGAAGACAGCAATAATAAAATTATAATTGAAAATTGTCAATGCAGTGCAGTAATCTAATATATTAGTTAACGTCCAAATCAGTACTTGACTTTGAAGGAAAATCCGTATCAAACACATTTCTTTCTGTCTAATGATTACAAGGTTAAGCTCCTGATGAGAACTGATTTAGTGGTGTCTCCTTTCCTAAAGGTTCATTGTAACCAGAGACAATTTATCAATGGGGAAAATCTTTCAAGAAACGTGTTGATGTAATCACCTGATGCCAACAAGTCATTAATCAGAACGAGAAAGCATTCATCTGGAACATGGGCATCTGTCAGCAAAAACACAGTGGGCATGTTCTTGGCACCAGTCCTGATGTACAAATTGGCAAGATCCACCTGTAAAGGAAAGGAGGCGATGATTTATACTTTGCGGATAGGTTGATGTGAGTTAGCTAACAAATGCCTCTATGATTTTAAGGTTTTGTTAGATTGTCCACCTGCTCTGTGCTGTATTCATCATCCAAACAACTTGTACATGGAAAAAAAGCAGGCTGTGTCATCTCCACATTAGAAGAGAAGAACCAGGGCCAGATCTCTCATCAATGAATGAAGGATGACTTTTTGAATGCCGAGCATACAGAGCTACGTGACCTATGGCTGACTACATGTTGCTAGTTTTTAATGGGCTTAGACAAGTCTGGTGTTCCAGCTGTTATAAAACAGAAAGCCGCAGTATGATCTATATGATAGATGCACTCCTACAAGTGCTGCAATTAAAGTACAGATTTACAAATATTGGCCATTTAAGTACTAGAAATACCTGTCACACCACAAAGACACTAAACGAATAACTATTACTAGTTATATCACCAAATCTTCAGATAAATATAGTGGGTTCTGTAATTTACAACTATTTTGTGATATCTTTGTAGCTAATAAAAGGTTACCTTGACTCTATAACATCTGCATAAGCTTAAAAGGGTATCCTCACGATTTCATGTCATGGCATATCGCTAGGCTATTACAATACAAAAGTATCAGTGGGTGTCTGACGTTTGGGACCATCACTGATCCAGAAAACATTGAGGTAGATGTTCCCTTCTCATTTCTCCTATACAGCAGTGCTACGAGCCAACCGCTGTGCAGGTAATTGTAACATGGACCCATTCTACTGAATTTGAGTTTACTATTTATTTATTTTATGCACTTATATAGCGCTTTATTCTACAGCGCTTTACAGGCATTAGCATCAAACTGTCCCCAATGGGGCTAAGTTCCCTCTCAATATGTCTTTGGAGTGTGGGAGGAAACCAGAGTACCCGGAGGAAACCTACGCAAACACGGGGAGAACATACAAACTCCATGCAGATGTTTTCGTTGGTCGGATTTGAACCTAGGACCCCAGTGCTGCAAGGCAAGGCAACAGTTCTAACCACTGAGCCACCGTGCTGTCACAGTGGATGGTTGGGAGAGTCGCTGTGCAAGAAAAATCTACACTCCTTAACTATCGAAGTAAATCCTTCATTCTAGAGTGACCCCAGTGATCAGTTAGTGATGGCATATATCCCAGGGATGGCCAACCTGCGGCTCTCCAGCTGTTGCAAAACTACAACTCCCAGCATGCCCAGACTGCCTACAGATATCAGCCTACAGCAGGGCATAGTGGGAGTTGTAGTTTTATAACAGGTACAGTGAGCGGTACATAGCACTAAATAAAGCTTTTTAAGATAAGCAAAGAACCAAGTGAGGCTTAAAGTGTTCTACAGCATGGCTGTGATCACTGAGTGGCTGCAGTGATGCCCACTGTAAAGGAAAGACAACATGGACCATCACCAACAGCCAGTCTCTAACCCAGACTACCAACAGAGGCAGATCTGTACACATATTGTACCTTGTGTGCACCAGCACACCATGATCTGGCACAACTGAATTATTATTATTTTTTTTTGCAAATGATTAAAACCACATAGCTTTAGATTTTTACTATTCTCTAAATTTTCATTGTTTTTTCTAGAAAAGTCAGCACATTAAAATGCTTATACATAATAAAATTGAATGCAATACTTAGGTGCAGGAAGGAAAAGCCATTCTACACTTATGGGACCCAATGATTGTGTATTTAACACATATTATAATATGTTATATCTGAACCTAAGGTAAGTAGTCTTTAGCAGGGCAAATCAAGGTAGTTGTGGATCTGGTTCTACATTTTATAGGATTTACAAAAAGCTAACTTGATTCATTCAATGGTTGGTGATATTAACTTTCTGTTTGTGGCACATTAGTATATGGGAGGGGGAAAACTTTTCAAGATGGGTGGTGACCATGGCAGGCATTTTGAAGTCGGCCATTTTGGATCCAACTTTAGTTTTTTCAATGGGAAGAGGGTCATGTGACACATCAAACTTATTAAGAATTTCACAAGAAAAACAATGGTGTGCTTGGTTTTAACGTAACTTTATTCTTTCATGAGTTATTTACAAGTTTCTGACCACTTATAAAATGTGTTCAAAGTGCTGCCCATTGTGTTGGATTGTCAATGCAACCCTCTTCTCCCACTCTTCACACACTGATAGCAACACAGCAGAAGAAATGCTAGCTCAGGCTTCCAGTATCCGTAGTTTCAGGTGCTGCACATCTCGTATCTTCACAGTGTAGACAATTGCCTTCAGATAACCCCAAAGATAAAAGTCTAAGGGGGTCAGATCAGGAGACCTTGGAAGCCATTCAACTGGCCCATGACGATCAATCCACTTTCCATGAAACTGTTCATCAAGGAATGCTCGGACCTGACACCCATAATGTGGTGGTGCACCATCTTGCTGGAAAAACTCAGGGAACGTGCCAGCTTCAGTGCATAAAGAGGGAAACACATCATCATGTAACAATTTCACATATCCAGTGGCCTTGAGGTTTCCATTGATGAAGAATGGCCCCACTATCTTTGTACCCCATATACCACATTATGGGTGTCAGGTCCGAGCATTCCTAGATAAACAGTTTCCTGGAAAGTGGATTGGTCGTCGTGGGCCAGTTAAATTGCCCCCAAGGTCTCCTGATCTGACCCCCTTAGACTTTTATCTTTGGGGTCACCTGAAGGCAATTGTCTATGCTGTGAAGATACGAGATGTGCAGCACCTGAAACTACGGATACTGGAAGCCTGTGCTAGCATTTCTTCTGCGGTGTTGCTATCAGTGTGTGAAGAGTAGGAGAAGAGGGTTGCATTGACTATCCAACACAATGGGCAGCACTTTGAACACATTTTATAAGTGGTCAGAAACTTGTAAATAACTCATGAAAGAATAACGTTACGTTAAAACCAAGCACACCATTGTTTTTCTTGTGAAATTCTTAATAAGTTTGAAGTGTCACATGACCCTCTTTCCATTGAAAAAACTAAAGTTGTATCCAAAATGGCCGACTTCAAAATGGCCGCCATGGTCACCACCCATCTTGAAAAATTTCCCCCCTCCCATATACTGATGTGCTACAAACAGGAAGTTAATATCACCAACCATTCCCATTTTATTTAGGTGTATCCATATAAATGGCCCACCCTGTAGTTTGTTCGTTAGAAGTATATACTCCTTTTCCTTGAGTTCATAACTTAAGAGTTATGTTACTTTGGGTTGAAAACTAAACATAAGGCTGCATATAGGCCCAGCAATCATGTTAGCTGTCTGTCTTACTCTCAGATCTTGGATCCCATATCCATTTTTCAAAGTGATCTGAAACACTTCCAGAGAGCTGAGGTACGCTGCCAATTTTGACAGACTTTGTTTACCGCTGCCACCAACTCCTATCAGTAGAGCATAACCACGAGGAGCCTCCAAAATGCGACTAATACGGCATCTGAAACAAAAAAAATAATCACCACTAAGGACAAATATTATATATAATACATTAGGTCATGTAAAAGCTCAAAATACTGCAAGATATGCTAATGACAATAAATGATATCTTGCATATCTAGGGCATATGTTGTACATTTTCACTGAGGATTCCACATCAGAGATCCACAGCAAATGACAGTACAATATCAGTGAATGAAGTTTTCAAACCCCATTCACACGTAGCAAATTCTAGGGCATTGTGAGGATTTTCAAATTTATAGCCACAATTTCAAGGATTTTTTGCAGGATCTTGGTATGCAGTTCAATGATTCTGACATCGATGTGAGTCAAAAAGGAGCAGAGGAGAAATTCTATGTAATCTTTCACAGTAACAATATTTGTACACATTTTGATCTCAAGGGTAAATGCACACGTTCAGGATTTATGCGCGGAAAATCCTCACTTAAATCTGCAGATGTTCGCAGGGAAATCCGCATCAATTGGTGTGGATTTGCATGCGGATTTTCCGCATGGGGATTTTACTCTCCCCATTGAAGTGAATGGAGAAAATTCAGTCAGGAAAAATAAAATAAATTGAAATCCTGCGGATTTTAAAATCCGCACATTGCACAGAAAAAAAATCTGCATCGTGTGCATGAGAATTTTCTCATAGAATACAATATACATGACCTACGGTGCGGATTTTCCACACACATATCTGCGCAGAAAATCCACATGCAATCCCATTTAGCCTAAAGGGATTGTCCAGGATTTTGATATTGATAACCTATCCGTATTGGATTTGCGAGGGTCCGACACACCACACCCCCACTGATCAGCTGTTGTAGCTCCTTGTATCTTCAGCACCAGAACTGCACAGCTCCATCCATTGTGTAGTGGATGAAGGTGGTAAGTGACACACTGCTTCCACTGAAGTGAATTGGGGGCTGTGTTGCCATTACCATTGCCATTCACTACACAATACACAGAGTTGTGTCATTCCAGCAGTGGAGCTACAAAAACACAACTGATCCATGGGAGTGTGGGACCCCTGCCAATCTGATACTAATAGCCTATCCTCAACATCAAAACCCTGGAATACCCCTTTAAGGTATTTGAAGGTGTAACCTGATCATTTTTTCTGCTTTAGTCATAAGTGTTTATCATTCCATAATTTTGGACATCCAAGTTCTGTTTTATATACAGAAACCCTCACCATCTACTATAATAGGACACTGTGCATTCCAAGTCATGCTGTCAGATTCTCCAATGATTTCAATAGAGACAGTATATTCACTTTTTTGCAAATTCCATTTAAATATGTTACCTTTAAAACTGTTTGTTTCACCTGACTCAAGAAGTTTGGGTACTTACACATGTTGCATTGCATCTTCAAACAAGACGAGATTCATGGCTGCACTGAGCTCATTGTAGCTGTCAAGGGCTTCAACAAGTGTTTTCCTGAGGGAATCCCATCCTTGAACTGGCAAATAAGCAGGAGCTCCAACACCATTTGCAAAATGGCAAAATATAAGTGGCTGTTTCAAGAAGACATGGTCTTCTAAACCCTAGGATGAATAAAAGTAAGATCTGTAATGATTATAGAAGCTAAATCTCCCTTCAATAGCAGCTGAAATCCAGCACCACCGCTCAATCCTTGCCACCGGACCGCAGCTATGATACAATGTTTGGCTATAGCAGTGACGTCCCACTTGCTGGCCTCAGAGGTGTATGGCTCTAGACCTCTGAGGCCAGTGATTGACTACAGTGGTCACGAGAGGTTACTGTTGCAGCCAAAACAATACACCACACTTGTGCCCGGATGGAGAGGACAGATTGGCAGTGTTGCATCAGAGAGGGCTCTGGAAAGTGCATCTGAAATCCAGCACCACCGCTCCATCCTTTCCTTCATAAATGTAAACATGGACAACAACTTTAGTGTGGTTTTGAGGGCATTCATTAATAGTAGGAAGAGAAATTAGCACCAAATTGTGTGCTCTTATAAAGTGCAAAATTATCTACAATTGTTAAAAGGGTATTTCCACGTTAGACATTTATGGCAGGGGGCAAGTACAGGGACCTCTGTTCTGGAAGTACGGTATGTGTGGGTTCCAGAAGTGGGATATGCCATAAATGTCTAACATGGAAATACCCCAGTAAGTTTGTAATGCACAATTTAGAAAATGCCTTAGGACCTATACATATAGGTACATAAACTTGTGTGGATGGCACACTGTAGGACATGGGTAAGTTTTACTACATTGAAAACCTTAGTTCTAATTTTTGTCTACTTTTTTGGAACCTATTCTGACCTGAACTTAGAATTTTACATATTAGAAATAAGAGATAAAGAATTACATTTTTAAAGCATACTTGTCCACTCTCCCTGATTAGATGGGAACCTGCTACAATATGGAGGAGCAGGCAAGTCTCCCACAAAGGTTGTTGGCAGCCACCAGGAGAGCTTGGCGCATGTACAATGTACCTTGCAAAAGTATATTAAAAATGTTGGCTGAGCAATAATGATGTTTGAAAGATTATTTTAACAGCACATTGAGTTGCAATAAAAAATACTAGCTAGAACTATTTATATGAATGTCAATTGTAATCAAGACAAATCTGTTGATTTTTTTAGGGCCCTTGCAGATGAGCGTGAGACTCGGAAGTCTCCCGCATTGTGTGCCCTGTACTGAACTCCCGGCACTGAACGGGGTTACATAGCATTATACTGATTTATGATGCTATGTAACCCTTACAGTTCTGGAATGTGTTGGATAACACTAACAGCATTATGTTAGTGTTATCCAACACATTCCAGAACTGTAAGGGTTACATAGCATCATAAATCAATATAATGCTATGTAACCCCGTTCAGTGCCGGGAGTTCAGTACACGGCACACAATGCGGGAGACGTCCGAGTCTCACGCTCGTCTGCAAGGGCCCTTAGGGAGCTGATACTTTAGCAGAGCACTCCCATGTGTCATTGACTACTTGCTCTCAATGTTATGCCTGATTGGCCAATTACTAGGCGCATGCTGATAAGCTTAGTCTTCCACCATATGTCTGTACCACCGGTGGCATCGTATTCCGAATGTGGCTTGAAGTTACTATGGCTCAGGTATGGCTATGGCTAACATCGCCATGAGGGACCACACAAACAGGAGCTCCAGCCCCTATATAAAGATATGGTATAACACTAAACAGCACATGGATGTACCATAAAAAAACTCTAATCTGCTGGCATTTATGAGGGGGTGACTCTGCTTATACTCTGGTTTACTAGGGTACAACTTATCAGGGGACACTTTAATGGGACTACTGCTTATGTGGCAGTCTACTGGGGGACACCTTTTTAACATTGATAATGGGGTCACTAGTGGCTATGTAAAAGGTACTTTGGCTGAGTTTGCGCAGTATTTTTCCAGTTATTTTCATCTTGGATTCTTGGAAAATATTTACATTTTGTAAGAAACGATGAATGAATACATTTCAGGAGGTACATTTCTATCATAATTATGATAGTTCTCATGAAGAAAGTGTGCACAGAGCAATTGCCTATATAACATTAACAAGCAGTAGTATTTGCGTGCCTTACTTCAAAGTACTTTCTTGCTGTGTCGTAAAGAATTTTCTTAAATAATTCAGAGTCTTTTTCTTCTACCAATTTGTCCCCATACACTCGAGATGACTCGTGAAGCCAAAGCAGAACCAGATCATTTGGTTGCTTTAAACAATCTGGAGTGGCAAACAAAATCCCCTAAAACAGAAAAGAACATGAACAGAGCTTAGTGGATACAGAAACTAAATAACTCACATTCCTATTTAGGAGAATGGGAAGATTTCTGTATTGTAAGGGTATCTTTAAGTACAGATTTGTTCTCCCCTTTAATTCTGTTTAATACTTTGTGTAAGGCTACTTTCACACTAGCGTTTTATAATTCCGGTATTGAGTTCCGTCATAGGGGCTCAATACCAGAATAAAACGCTTCAGTTTTGTCCCCATTCATTGTCAATGGGAACAAAACTGAATTGAAGACAACGGAATGCTCCTAAAAGCATTCCGTTCCGTCTTCAGACTGGAGAGCAAACCGCAGCATGCTGTGGTTTGCTCTCCGGTCCAGGCATCCACACCAAGACGGATCCGTCATGACCCCCAATGAAAGTCAATGGGGACGGATCCATTTGGTGTGATACAATGGCGAACGGATCCGTCCTCCATTGACTTTCAATGGAGTTCATGACGGATCCGTCACCTGCACACATACAGACATACACATATACAGACATACACATAAACATACACAGAAATATACACATACAAATACACATACATACTTACATGCTCCTGGCAGGTCACCATAGCGCAGGAGGAGCAGGACGAATCTGTGGGGAATCGTCCTATGTGTGCGCCGTCCTGCTCCTGTACTGTGCTGTGGAGACCTGCCGGGAGCATGGAAGTATGTATGTGTATTTGTATGTGTATATGTCTGTGTGTGTATGTGTGTATGTACTGTGTGACATGTGTGGGGCCAGAGCGCGGTTCCGGCCCCACACATGTCCCTGCGGCAGCACGGATCCGGCAGCACCCTTGACCTGCCGGATCCGTGCTGCCGCTAATGTGAAAGAGGCCTAATAATTTATAAGTTTTCCTTGTAATGAAGTGGGTTAGAGATAGTACTCACCCCCCATTGTGGTGGTAAAACCACTGATAAGACACAGCACACTGGGGACTACACATCTACTGTACTAGTAAAAAGAAAAGCAGCTTAACAATTGTCTCCGCATAGAAAGAACGTAACATACCTGAAAAATATTGGAAATGTCTCTGAGGTTAAATATATAATGAAATTTGATAGCAGTTGGAAGGAAATTCTGCACCATTTTCTGGCTAAGCCCCATTGCAGCCTGAATCACGGTTGGTCCAGTTCGCAGAACAGATGGGTGGAACGAGTGTTGCTGAAAGTGGAAACTAAGGATCTTGGCAAAGATGGCTTCTAGTGCATCATTTGACGGGAAACTTACAGCGAAAGTAGTGAAATGTCTCTAAAAAAATAAAAATAAGAATCCATGTTACACAATAAAATGCTAAAGATGTCAATCGGTCTAAACCACAGTTTGTATCTTAAAATGTATTTTCTGTCCATTAATAATGGAGAATATTTTTAAGATTTTAGCTGACAACGCTAATGTATGCTTGATACAATGTTTGCAGTATTATAGTAGATTGTCCCGATAAACCTTAAAAGAAAGATGTGTAAGCTAGGCTTGATTACACGTGATATTACCTGCAATCGTTGGTTAATAGTAAAGCTTCCAGCAGTTGGATTCATACAAGCAACGTACTGACAGTTGTGAACTTCTTTAAGGGTCATTTTTTGCCGTTCATACCTGCAGTAACAGATGGGAATCACCTCTTTAACTACACAGAATATATATATTGGCAAGTAATGTTAATATTAGCATTAATGAAAGTTATACAGAAATAGACCTTCTGCATTAGTTTGTCACAGTTTTCAAGATCTCTTCTTGATCTGTCCCATCAGCTAAAGATCTGTCCCAGAAATCTACATGTAACCTTTAATAATACTACAGTATTAATACGCACTTTATATCTCCAGGAGCGGACTTTACCACCAGACAGACTAAGCAAATGCTTAGGGCCCCAGAGATCAGGGCACCCCTTGCTGGCCACAAGTGGTTAAGTGAAAAAAGAACAACTAAAGGGGCAGACATGCTGCCTGTGCAACTGTTTCAGCTGCATAGAGGGGCCATTCCCAGCTGTAGATTGGTAGAAGAAATGCTGAGCGTGGGACTGATGGGGAAGAAGCTTAGCAGGCTGACAGGGACATATGTACATCACTGTGGTTGGAAAGCTGACGGAAGCCAACTGCGCTCTCCAGAGCTCCCATGATTGCAGCAGCTCCCTGCAACAGCTGTTCGGCAGGGATGCCAGGTCTTGGACCCCTGGCAATGTGATAATGATGACCTATCCAGAGAATAGATCATCATTAGTCATTACTGGATAATCCCTTTAATTGACATATCTTAGAGTAACTGAAAAAAAAACCTAAAATGTGACCTGTGCTTGGTATTGCAGCTCAGCCCCATTCGCTTGTATGGCGATGTCACATGGCCTAGGAAGAGACCACGGCGCTCAAGGAGGACAGCCTCTTGTAGGATAGGTCATCAATATTAATTAGCGGATAACCCCTTTAAGTAAATGACAAACTCGGGTTCACATACACCCTCGGCCATTAACAGTAGTGTTCCATGTGGACAAAACACATGTGGAAAACCACATACATTTTACTGCACACTACCACTTTGTTGGTGCAGGTTTTGAACGCACATTTTTACAAGTGAAACATCAAAAACAAATGTAATTCTAATCAGTTCTACAATCCCGTGTCCATCAGATAACTTATAACTTTTTGTCCCCCAGAAATAAGAGTTCCAATAGAACTGCTTAAAGTAGAGATCTGAAGATAAAAGCATATTGGAAAATTGGATAACTCTTCATTAATGGATAATTAATTTCCAGAACCTGCAATATCTCTTTAATATGCAAACAAATGAACATTTTTACCAGTGGCCATAATCGAGGTGCTGTCTAATCAGGGCATGAGGTTGGACAGTTCCATACTTGTCTACCTCAGGCATGTTCAAGTCATCAATGAAATACACCAACTTTTTGTTTCCAATAGGACCATAGTTACGCCCTGCTTTCTTCTCCAAAGACTTCTCAAGGATCCCTAAAAATAGAGATTACTGATAAGTAGTGTTACTCTACATACTACGGGTAAGATCTGTAAGAAGTGAACCTTGCAGCCTGGAGGAAAGGTCTTCATGCACAACAGCTAGGCACATTTGTCAATGGACAACGAATACTAAATTTAGATTAGATAAAAATACCCAAAATAAAATTAGCATAACATTTTACTTCAGGCAATCCATTTTAGAAATGTTCATGGTGACAAAATCTTTGAGAAGCACATTAAGGCAACATGAATATTGGTGATTATGATACAGTACTTCTTTTGATAACCTATATTACAAGAATAAGAAGACTGAGATCAAGTGGACAAAAATGTCAAGATATGGAAAACTCATAGAAATATACATGATATGACACCTGTCTCTTAGGCATGTTAAAGGGGTTGTCTCGAAATTAATAGGAGGAAGGGAATGCAAATGAGCTCTTAACAAGCTCTGCCTCTAAGGCCACCAGATGTAAGACAGCTATCCTGTAAGTCAATGTCCAGCTCTTTAAATAAGCCTTGAGACATGACTCTGGTATTAAATAAGCCAGTACCTCATCTGCAGACAGCTTTTTCAGGGTGATTGCCCCTAACCAGTGCAGAGCAGAGAGTACTGGCTTAACTGGGTAGGAGACCTGTCAGGGTTTGGGGGGTACAATCTCTTCTTGGGGAGAGAGCACCTTAGTCATGCCTCAAGGCTTATTTAAAGAGCTCAGCATTGACTTACAGGATAGCTGCCTCACAAATGGTCGCATTAGAGGCAGAGCTTGTTAAGAGCTCACTTGCATTCCATTCCTCCCAGAATTCCAGAAGAGCATGAATGGCCTATAAGTCTCCTCATGCCGATTAAGGCGCTCTCTCTCTCTCCAAGGAGAGATTGCACCCACCAAACCCTGACAGGCCTCCAACCCAGTTAAGCCAGTACTCTCTGCTCTGCACTGATGAAGGGCAATCACCCCGAAACAGCTGTCTGCAGATGAGGTGTTGGCTTATTTAATATCCGAGTCAAGTCTCAAGGCTTATTGAAAGAGCTGAACATTGACTTACAGGATAGCTGCCTTACATCTGGTGGCATTAGAGGAAGAGCTTTTTAAGAGCTCATTTGCATTCCCGTCCTCCCAGAATTCCAGAGGAGCATGTATGGCCTATAAATCTCCTCACGCCGATTAAAGCGCTCTCTCCCCAAGGAGAGATTGTACCCCCCAAACCTTGAAATTAATAGTACTTTATAAATGCTTCTAGAATAAAAATACCCTTTTCATCTTTTACTTCAATGCGTCCCCATTGGTACAGATGTTAATCTGTGAAGCTGCTGGTGGGCTCGGAACAGAATCAGTTTCTTAACCCCCCTGACAGCTGACATGACAATGCAGTCCCTACTCTGTTTTCAAAAGCAAATTTGTCCAAAATATATGTGGATTAATTTCTTAATATATGGGTTGGAGCTCTGGATTTGTAACCCAAAACCCATGCATTGATTGATTACATTCTGTCTGCAGCCACCCAGAGCTTAGGAGTTGCTGCATACTATTTATCCACTGATTTCAACTATAAAATAGTATGCAGGTCCTATTAAGATATATGACGATATCAAATGGTTTAAAAGTGGGGGATTATTATGATCATTTGTGTATTCTATTTAATTAATTCAGTTACAGTAAAAAATATGATTTTGTCAAAAAAAAAGTAGAAAACACATTGAAAGTGATTAGCATAATATATTAATCTTACTTTGCAGAGCGGCTGATGTAGTATAATAGTTGAAGGGTACTTTGGATATCATGTACTGATCAGATAGGCCCGCTAGTCTGTCATTTAAAAACACAGTCTTGCCCACTCCTGCGCTGCCGACCAGCATGACTGGCTTAGACTTTTTTATAAGAAGATCTGTGAAGTATCCAAGGCATGTGGTTTCAGAAGTATGGACGAAAACTGCCTATAATAAATCAAATAAATACATTAAAAAAATATGAAGTTACTGCTTATAACTTATATAATATTGTTCCTATTCAGCATATTTCTCTCAGGGATACACCCCTTTTATACTGCACTGGTGTCTGATCAATTGGGTTGCTGCTTTTTAACAGCAAGAATAATGGATTCTGCAGCACTACTTTAGCGGTTGTAAAACAAAATAAAGTAAGATGTAGGAAATCTGATAAACACATGGCATTCATATAGGTCTGTTTAACAATGAATCAGTCAAAGCTATCATGGCTTGTTTAAGATCACAAACCATGACACTGATGGAACAGAGCCTTATTCCCACTAAGGTCTTAAAGGGGTTGTCTCACCTCGCCATTACTAAGGCGAGATGAGATACAGACCCGACCAAGTCCCGGCCGGGAAACAGCAGAGCGCTCTGGTTCTCGCTGTTTCAGTAGTTCCTATTGCAGTGCATGAGAGCTACAGAAACAGCACAGCACAGCACAACCAGCTATACTGTTTCCCTAACTCAGAAACACCATAGCTTGCTGTGCTACGCTGTTTCTGTAGCTCTCATATACAGCAATGGGCACCACTGAAACAGCGCAAACCGGAGTGCTTGGCTGTTTCCTGGCCAGGAGGTGGTTGGGACTGTGTCTCACCTCGCCTTAGTAAAGGCAAGATGAGACAACCCCTTGTTAAAGAATGGGGGGAAGGGGTTAGGCAATCCCCCCCCCCCACACCACCACCAATCATTCTCCCAGACCTGCAAAGGGAAGAGGACTTACCTGGCCTCTATCAATGTCAACATCTGGTTTGACACCTCTGTAGTTAATTACTGTGTGCGGTATTGTCTGTTCCCCTTGCATCATGTCATGAAGTAAGGGGAGTCAGCACTACCGTGGATAGTGATTGGCTACGGCAATGTCAAACAGGATGTTGATATCAATGGAGCCAAGCAGACTATCGTAAACTGGCAGGAAACAGAGCGGGGATCCAGAGCGAGGAATCAGGTAAGTCATCTTCCCTTTGCAGGTCCAGCAGAATGTGTGTGGGGAAGGGGGAGGGTTTGCCAACCTCTTGAAAGTGAGTTTTATTAAAATTGGTGTAAAGAAAAAACTGTTTGCTTGCCCACAGCAAACAGATTGCATATTTCCTTTTTCAGAGCTCATTTGGAAAATGAAAGTTGGAATCTGATTGGTTGCTAGGGGCAACTAAGCCAGTTGTACTTTACACCGGTTTTGATAAATATCTTCCATAATTTTTCAGAATTTGAAACCATAATCTTGACATTCCATGAATACAGACTATTCTAAAGACACATTGAAATTAAATCAACAAGCAATCCCTGTCCCTTTAAGGATATGTACACCTTTCGGGGCAATTTTATTTACTGCATTGTCCTCATTTTGAGCTAAAAATAATTTTTTAAAATTGGTCTATTAAAAATATGGCATCCTTTTTTCTGTTCTGAGCCGACACATTCTAGTAGCACCCTTTGGATTTACTGTTTTTTCCATCAGACCAGAAGCAGACGGGCTCCTTATCTCTATCTCTGCTCTCTAACACTCATTATAGCTCAGTTCTTATCTTACTGATAAGAATGTGGCTAACGCTCCGGCCCCACACATGACACACATTAAAACAACACACAGACTACATACAAACATACATACAAACATACAGACATACATACATACATACTCACATACTCCCGGGACGCCGGCAGAACGTCTTCACGCGCCTCCTGCGCGCAGTGATGACGATTCCCCACAGCGCCCTCTGCTGGGCGCAGTGGGGAAACGTCATCGCAGCGTGCAGGAGGCGCGTGAAGACGTTCTGCCGGCGTCCCGGGAGTATGTGAGTATGTATGTATGTCTGTATGTTTGTATGTATGTCTGTATGTTTGTTTGTATGTAGTCTGTGTGTATGTATGCCGGATCCGGAATGACCCCCCATTGGAAATCAATGGAGGACAGATCCGGATTACTGGTGTGTCCACACCAAACGGATCCGTCCCCATTGACTTCCATTGGGGGTCATTCCGGATCCGTCTTGGTGCGGATGCCTGGACCGGAGAGCAAACCGCAGCATGCTGCGGTTTGTTCTCCGGTCAAATAAGTGTTAATGACCTCTTAGTAGTTTACAGATCAGGTTTATTAGATGACCGGCATAAAGTCAAAGTGAAAGTATCAGTCATACATATAGAAAAACAGTTAACTCTTTGTGACAGAACAGCTCAATATTTTTTTAAAAAGCCTATCGAAAAAAAACATTTTTAACCAAAAATGAGTAACATGCAATCATAAAAAATTGCCTCCAAAGATGTACATAGCCTTTAAGCTTCCTTGCTACCTGCTTTCAAGCATTTTCATTAGTAATGACAGAGAACAAAAAAGATATTCCTCAATGATGTTACAATGTACCTGTAGAGGGGTATCTGGGTCCATATCAAATTTGCAAACTCTTTCACTCCAAGGGATGAATTTTCTGGTTTTGTTATCCAAATAATAATCAAAAACTGTTCCTTGGCCTGGAAACTTCACTGCTTTCATTTCTTTGATCCACCAATGATTGAATTCAGCTCTGTAGTCTATTAACTGGAACAAAACCGCACAATACAAATAAATAAGACAAATAAAGCTTCAAAGAGTCAGAGACAGGTTCCATACTTTCACCACACCGTTCACCAGTTTTGCATTTTCTGTTTGTATCTATTATGCTACATATTCTACCATAACTGGTGTGCTAAATTCAAGGGGCTGTCCAACGGATTAAAAGAAAATGAAATACCTTGCTTTAGCCAAGTACTGACTCCAGCTTCCTTCATATCCATCTCCAGCTCAATTTTTATCCATTTCACCCTCGTTTTTCTCTCTCCCTTCTCTATCAGGATACCAAAAGCTTCCAGTTTCATGCAATGCCATGCACCTTTCTAAACTACCTTTCCCATAATCCACTAACTGCCTTTGTAGGTGCTCATCTCTTCACTGGTTGGCTTGCACACTCAATGTTACACGCCCCCATCCCCTCCTGTTACTGCCCACGTGCCGTCCTCTGCTCATCCACCACCTATCCTCTTCCTGTCCACATCTCCTTCTCTGTTACGTTGTGACACTGCACTGATCCACTGCTGATTTTTCTAGCTTGTCCTTACATGACCATGCCGTGAGCAGAAGGGGCATTGCCTTCATAGAGTGAGGGAAAAGCCACGCCAAATGTGGCATGGTTGATGATGCATTGTCTTGACAGGGAATAAAGAAGAGGAGTGGCATGGAGGAGAAGAGACTATGATTAGCGGGATGGAACTACCAGATTTCCTGGAACTGTTTGACATGAAGTACGGGAAGCACTGCAGAAACATATATGCTTTGTTAGGCCAGAATGCTATATATTGCCATGTTGGATGTAGGGGCGTAAGTAGAGTTTATAGAGCTCCATAGAAAAATAATATGGGCCCCCAGCACCTTATGTCACAAAATTAAAACAGCAACATAAGTAGCAATAATTAATGATATGTATAATAGAACAGTGTATGAGGAAAACCCTCATTACAGTGCTGGATACCAGAAAACCATCAACCCATTATTCTCCACAAAAAAGTACAATGGGGGACATTAATCAGGACTGGCTCTTAAAAAAATTGTCGCATCTATGGCACTCTGCTAGAAAATCAAATCTACACTTGAGCTATAAGTTATGCCAGTTTCTGGCGCACGTTATAGTAAATCCAGCAGGCCAGGGTGAGCCCCCTCCCACTCAGCCCCACCCTTTTCTCAGCACCTTAATAAAGTAGCGAGAAGATGAAAAAGCCGCAAAAATATGGCGCAAATACTTTTATTTATGGCACAAGTACTTTTACAGTACTGACCTGCCAAACCCCACAGTGCACGCCAGCACTCCGAGGGAGAGGAGTTCAATGCTGCTCGTTGCACCTGCCCACC
Organism: Rhinella marina; assembly: GCA_900303285.1. Taxonomy (NCBI): domain Eukaryota; kingdom Metazoa; phylum Chordata; class Amphibia; order Anura; family Bufonidae; genus Rhinella; species Rhinella marina. The sequence goes on from ONZH01011199.1 coordinate 594,008, forward strand.
CCTGCCCCTGATGACTGACAGGTCTTTTTCCTGCTGTGCACAGGAAAGAACCCTATCAATCATTGTCTGGATGCAGGAAAGGGCGAGAACAGCGACTAACATCCGACTCATCTCCCTCACAGTGCTGACGTACACTGGAGGGTCTGCCAGGTCATTACTCTTAAAGCACTGACTGCCATTCCAGAAATGACAGACCACTGAAATCAGTGGGTCTGTCATTATCCTATACATTCAGTCAGCGCAAGTGACAGGTTCCCTTTAAGAAAATGTATTACGCTTGTTGAAGGTGTAACGTTTACTCATAGAAAAATGTATTGTACTTCTAGTGTTCACTTAATAAGAATGTTTGAAATATAACAAAATAATATAAAATATTATATATAATATAAAGAATAAAACAGCAAACCAAAAACCATTCCACAGTCTTTGGGAATGGAGAAAAATTCTTATGTTATTTTACTGTAAATAATCCCATAGAGGATCATAACCATATATTGGTTTTGCAACTAAGCATCTATCCAATATTTCTTAAAAAGAAGCAATAAAAACAGATTTTGCAGTATGGTCCCTGGTACTCCACTCAATCCAGTTTATGGATGAATGGGTTTGAAATTGTTAACTACTTTAATACGGTCAAATTTTAAAATGCAGACACCGAGTATTATTGGAACGATATTGATGTAGACACACAGTTCCCCCATTTCAACTTTGATACCCTGAAGATGAACAAAGATGGGAATATCAAGAAAGAAAATACACAAAAGGACTAAGTAATTACATGAGTGTAGGAGAAAAGAAAGATAATAGAAGAAAATTACAGGGTGACAGGCAGAAATAAAGATCTTTCAGTGTATTATGTCATGTGCGTGAATATTTCACCCGCACAACCTTTTTAATATGCCAAGCCTTTCAATGCACTGGTAAATATATGACAAAGCAATTTTCTATCATTTAAAATACATGCAAATAAATAAATCCTCACTCAAAGTGTCACAACAAACCTGGTCTTTGTGTAGAGCCCCACCAAATGCCCAGATACAGGCAAAGACAAAATACAACTCGTATAGGTCTCTGGAAGAGTCATGAGGAACATTCTCCGGGGTCAGTAGACAATCAAGAAGAGAACACAGGGTCTGTAGTAAATGGATAACACACTAATGTTATTATACAGACAAGCAACAGTCAAATATTTTATGAAAAGTAAAAATAACACATTTCAGCAGAATCATTCACAGTAATTTTCCTCACTTTGATAAATAATGAAATAAAACCTAATTAAGTTTACAAATGAGTCACATAATGATAAAATCTACCCATATGCCCTGTTATCACATCACAGCGCTGTGTCGAGATCCTCTTCTATGGGCCGGAATGGAGAGACACACTATGAGAGTGTCTCCCATTCTGGCGGACTTCAGCTATCCTTGTAATTACGTGGACAGGTGGCCTCCATGCAGGAGCAGATTGGCCATAGACCTTACAGAGAAATTTACCGGTGGGCTGATACCAATGGAGCCACCAAAGCCCCCCTCTCTGCCACTGGCCAGGTACATATTGAGCGCTCAGTGGTAATTAACCCTGTGACTCATGTACCCCACCAGTGACCGCTCATGTCCTCTGAATTCAACGGCTGTGGCCCAAATCTCAGCTCCTAAGCCTCCTGCTCTATATCTTAATCAGAGACAACTGGAGGAGGACAGAAAATGGCAGCTATTGATGGCCACCACAGAGAGACAGCTTTTGGGGCAGTATATTGTGCTGCTCTGTGGTGTATGGTTCTGCTGGGACAGTTTTTTGCAATATGGTATTGCTGGCCCCGGCTATCTGTTGTCCCGCCTTCTGTCAATTTGGACTCCTCTACAAAATGGGACCACTTTTAGGTTTTTTTTCCAGGGCCACTTTAAGTTCCCAGTCCACCCCTGCCTCCATGTAATAGTACAGTGGTGGCGAACCTATGCCATGGGTGCCAGAAGCAGCACTCAGAGCCCTCTCTGTGGGCACCCACACTCTGGAAAAAGTCTATGGCGTACCAATATGCCTTAGATTTTTCCTGCCATTCATCAGCGCAGGACACACTATGAACAGCAGAGGCAGCGCACTGAATGTAGGCAGGCTATTATAGCTAAATGATAAAGTACATGGAAGATATACTATACTGGACTGTAGTATTCAGGTTGCCGTGTTGGCACTTTGCATTAAATAAGTTGGTTTTGGGTTGCAGTTTGGGCACTCGGTCTCTAAAAGGTTCACCATTATTGTAATAGTATATTTCCTCTGCAGCGGCCGGCTAACTGCCAGGAGTGGGACCTGCAGCGATCATCTGATCACTGTAGTGCCCCCATCACTGTCAGATTGTTGTGTCTTGTGGCAACAAGAAGTGAAGAAGACCCGGAAGTGGAAATGATATGTTTTCCTTTTTCTTCTCCAGTTTTGGGTCTACATCAGTAGGGATTTGCTTTTGCATCTGAATTAATGGTAGGGATTTGCTCTGGTAGGATCTGCTTTAGGGTCTAAATTAATTTTAAGCGTCTGCACTGGGGTCCAAATTAATTGTAGGGGTCTACTCTGCTAAAAATAAAAGACAACATATTTACTGCTGGTGTTCAGCTCGGACCTCCACCTGACCGGAGACCTTTACTAAAACTAGTTTAGTACCCCTGGCATACAGCAAGCAGTATCTACAGTTGTGAATGATGACTGTAGCTACAGTTCCAATGCAGGTGACATTCAAGCTGCATTTTTGACCATTTCAGGTGCCACCTGGAGCCCTGCTTTATTGTAAAGTAAATTTTATCATGCCATAAGGCAACACAGAATGGTGCAAAATAGATGATAATGAAGATGGTAAGACACTCTTTTAAAAATTCTTCTAAATTAGCTCATTTAGATCATTAAAATGGGGTTTCTCATCCCAGAAAGGGAAGCCATATCTCTATGATATGTGATCACTTTTTGATCAGTGGGGTTTTTAACATTTAGGTCCTCCACTGATCCCGAAATGAAAGTACTGGATTGCTAGTTTGGCAATGGGGCCTCCTGAATGGTCTTCACATAAATTAAGCTGAGCTGCAGAGCGTGGACTGGAGCTCCACTGTACGGGGAAAACCTGTGAATGGGCTATAGCTAGTAACTATCTAGTACAGGGATCAGCAACCTCCAGCACTCCAGATGTTCTGAAACTACTACTCCCAGAATGCTCCATTCACTTCTGAGGGAGGTTTGAGAACAGCCAAAGATGTTTGCATACTGGGAGTTGTAGTTTCACGGCAGCTGGAGTGCCAAAGGTTGCTGATCCCTGATCTAGTAACCAATATCCTAGTGCTATGCCATACGCTCATGTAGAATGCTATTAGCAACCACAAAATGAGCGAGAAACCATATTTAACGCTGCATGTATCCTATCGGTGACTTTAATGACTTCAGTTCTGCGTCTCAATACAATATATAATGCCTACTTGGTGCAGATATTTTTTTTTTTAAAGAAAAAAATCACCTTTGCCCCAGCGGATTTCAGATTTCAAGCCAGGAGACTATATACAGTACATAAACCGTAAATGTTACTAATATTTAGAATGAACATGTGTCTATCATGTAGATTTACAAACACAACTTCTTACCTGAACCATACTGTTCTCCGAAATGGGTGTTATAGTTTTAATAAGCCCCGTCCTGAACTGCTCCAGGCATGGAGGCACATACTTGTCAAAAAGGATGGTGAGATTGGCTCTTTCAGTTTGGCTACTTCTGGTATCTATCCAGCTAGTCACATACCTGCAGAAGTCAAATAAAAGACTTAAAGGAAATGGATCACTGAATTGTGTTTTTTACTAATTAAATTTAGATATTAATACATCATTTTTCATTTCTGAAGGTAGACTTCTTATTCTATGGTCTGTACACCATTAGATTGGTGGTCACCATGCCTGAGCTGCTCTTAACAGCATTCAGAGATATGCTTCAAAGAAACCACATGGACCATATGAACCTGTAGTCTGGAGATATTCACTCTATGGGAAATGTTCTGCGCCCTGTGCAGAGGTCATTGTGCAGGGAGGGGAGGAAGTGGGCGGTGTCAATTACCTATTGTGAACAGTGGATCTGCATTATTGAGAATATATATATATGTGTTTCCTTTCATTGTAATCCTGCCTGTGAAGATAATAAAATGACTACTGAAAACTGATCTCTACAGAAGAGGAAGCGTCAGCCTATCATGAGGCTCAATGGCCAGTGTGAAACTTGTAAGACTGCTGGATATTCTTTTAAATATAGTAATGCAGAAAATAAATAAAAGAATGCACATCAATCGTAAATCATTATTCATAAAGATCAATTAGACATGCAGTTGATTTTCAGTAAAATTGCCAGCTATGGCCAAGTAAAAAAAAAAACATAGTACGACTTCAATTTAACACAATGGTGATGTTGGTCTTCATTCTGAGCCATCTTATCTTTAAAAAGGGAAAGCTTTCCCAAGCAATTACTGAGTCAATCTTTTTTTTAATAATATACTTTATATATTGAGTCAATTGTTTTATACAGTACTTACGGATTCCAACCCAGATCCTGGGGGTTGACATAAAGAATTCCTGCTCTAGAAACCGTGGCTGGAGTTGCAGTCTTCAAATGATGAATTTCAAAAACTAGACGCATTGTAGGAGTCAGAGGGATTCTCTCGTTGCTCGCAAGCGTCAGGACCTTCATATAAAACATGACATAGGTATCCATACAGTATTATATATATAATCAGAAGAAACAGCAGCACAGCATGAATAGTAGGTGGGTGCAAACTCCTCCAGGTACTGAGTTGTTCACCAGATAGATCCAAAATTCAGATAATGAGGCAGCACTCCAAAGTGGTGAAAATAGTGGACCTCTTTATTCACCCAACTTGCAACGTTTCAGCCCACACAAACCCAATCTCCTACTCTTCTCCCTTCCAGTTCAACCTGAATAGTATTAAACTGCATTAAAGGGATTGTCTGCTTTATTTATATTGATGACCTATGCTCAGGATAGGTCATCAATATCAGAACAGTGGGGGACTGACACCCGGCAACCCCACTGATCAGCTGTTTGAAGAGAAGGCTGTGCTCTTGTAAGCGCTGCCTTCGTTTCACTTTTTACCTGCTTGCTGTCCCAACTGCAATAGTGAGCAGGTGTAATTACAAGTAACGGCTCATGCACACAATCGTTGTTTGGGTACGCATCTGAGCCGTATTTTTTGTGGCTCAGATGAGGACCCATTCACTTCAATGGGGCCGCAAAAGATGCGGACAGCATTCTGTGCACTGTCCATATCTATTGCTCCGTTCTGTGGCATCTCAAAAAAAAAAAAAATTAACATGTCCTACTCTTGTCCATTTTACAGACACAATAGGCATTTCTATAATGGGCCTCCCGTTCCGTAAATTACAGAACGCACACAGGCGGCATCCATGTTTTGCGGATCCGCAATTTGCATGTAGCCTAAGGCTGAGTTCACACTTCATTTATTTAATCAGTTATTTCCTTCAGATATTGGGAACCAAAACCACTAGTGAAGCCTCCTCAGAGATCGAGTGTAATGGAAAGATCTGCACCTGTTCTGTGTTTATGACCTGCACCGAGTGTGAACTCAGCCTAAGACGTCCCATTCACTTCAATGCGAGGGCTCCTTCCTATACACTTGAATAGGAAGGAGTTGTCCCATTGAAGTGATGCGGTTGCAACAGCAAGAGGGTAATCAATGAAGCCAAGGCAGCACTCGCATGGAGTGCAGCCTTCTCTATAAACAGTTGATCGGTGGGGGTGCTGGGTGTCAGACCCGTCTCCGATCTGATACTGATGACATATCCTGAGTATAGGTCATCAACATAAACCAGACAACCCCTTTAATCGTAACCAGTACAGTAAATCACCAAATAACGTACTTAGTAGAGCATAAATTTGTGGACATCGCTAAGAAAACCCATTGAGTTGACCGGAAACACTTTACTGACTTCACTATTTCA